>CM033713.1:31040463-32240463 GCA_019671005.1 Hibiscus mutabilis
CTTCATATTTTTATATATCGATATATATATAATAAAAAATTAAGGGACTCGTCTCGAACTTAAAAATAAATCCATTAATTACTAAAAATTTCGAGTTATTCGAGCTATTTGAGTTTCTATTTTACAACTCAAACTTTATTTGAAATTTTTTCGAGTCGAGTTTATGAAATTTCGAGTCAAGTCAAGACGAGTCGAGTATTTTTGCCTCGAGTTGAGCCGAGTTATTCAGTTTTTTCAAGTCGAGTCGAGTTTTGCTCACCCCTAACCCACATAGAAATGTTAAATCTTTATCTTTTTGATTTTTGTTGTTAGAATCTTTATTGGTCATCTTTATTCCCTTTTAGCAATTTTATGACTCGTTTTACAATATTTGATTATAGCTAAGGAGGTTGGAGAACACTCTAAAGCTCAAGGCAAAGGGAGGGCTTGAGTCTGGTGTAAGAAGGTCCTTTATCAAGTGTTTATGGGAAGGTCAATACACTTCCAACTCCCTCTGTTTTTTGCATATCCTAAATATGAGGCCTTGCATGCTTGTTTGATAATTTGGGTGCTCGAATGCTTGGTTATGGGCATTAATGGTGAAACTTGAATTTGGTGTTAAAATGGTAGGAAACCACTTAAATACCTTCCATAACCTATAAGCTTGTTTTGGTGTCTTTTTATAAAGGTTGGGGGTGTTAGGGATGAATTCCGAGTTCCAGAATTCGAATTCTAGGCTCGTGTACTGATATGGTATGAACTGTTATCGGTATCCCGTTTGGCAGGATGAAATTCAAGCAAGTATTTGAAGGGGGTATCAGTATGCATGGAGGCGTATCGACACCATCCCTATTCCGTCAAATTCTAGTGATGAAAATTGATATCGGTAAGCTTAGGGGTGTATCGATGCCGAAGGGGTATTGGTACTGTAGCGACTAATTTTTTATGGGCCGTTGTGAAAATAATAAATTATATTAAAGGGGTCCCACTTTTATTAAAGGGGAATTTCCTTAGAAAACTTGTATTTTAAAAAATATGGAGTCGCCACCGGCCACTTTGGTAGACCGAAAACCATTAAAACAAAATCTAGAGATTCCTTTAAAAAAAACTTAGGTTCAGGGGTTAATTACGTATGGGGAAGGATTAGCACCCCCCACTGCCCAAAATTAGTACCAAATAATTACCTCTTTATCAATATCAAATTTTACGGGTTAAAGTGACGATTAAATTAAAATTTGATTATATGTGCGAATAAATTTTAAGGGCTCCAGCGTTTGAGGGATAAACGAAAACTACCACCTACGTCTCAGACTGTTAGTCAAGTTTACCTTCAAAAAAGGGAGCAACGCATTAGTAATTAAATATATTGAATAAGCAACTTAATCGAACAAGGTAAAAACAAAATAAATACATGAAATAAATATATTACAAGTAAGTGGATATTAACAAAAATAATAACATAAATGAAGATAAGTAAAAACAAACAAATATACACATGCAAAAGATTAGGATAAAATAATATAGTATAGGATAAAATAATATACTATGATATAATAAAAAAAATACAAAATATAACATAATGCACATATATAAAATGTACATTAAATAAAAATACACTACTAAAAATAATTTTACATGACTTAGTATGTATAACACATAATATAAGTATATGTATAATATATTATATATACAAAGATACTAAATATATATATACCAAATATAATATATACCACACAGACAAATATATATATATTCATATATACGTAAATACATGACAATAAATTAGTAAATTAAATAAAAACAAGAAGAAGCACAAGATACGAAACAAAAAAAACAAACAAATATAACATGAATCAAATATTTAAACAAAATGCAAAATAAAGATTGAAATTAAATGAAATAAAAGGTCAGGGACCAAAAATGCAATTTTGCCATAAAATAGTCAAAATTAAAAGAAAAGGGGCCTAATTGACAATTGTAAAAGGAAAAGGGTGCTGAAATTGTAATTTTCCCTTCGAAAATAATCAAAACAGACATTAAGGGAGAAATTACAAACCAGCCTAAACTTAGGGGGGCTGGTTGGGTAATTAAACCATGCGATAGACCAACTTAAAATCTGATTTAATCGGATTTTAGGACTAGATTGAAAGGTTTCAAAAACTAAGAGGGATGAGGGACCGAATTTAAAGAGGCGAAAGGACTGCGAGTGAGAAATTGAAAACGCAAAGAGACCTCTTTGTGATTAACCCATTTTAAAAATAAAACCGTCTATAAATAGACCTACCTGGCTCAAAATTCGGCTCTTTGCCATTTTAAAATTTCAAAAAATAACCCCCTTTTCTTTTTTTCCTCTCAACTGTTCATATGAGTTTATGAGGAACTCATGAACACCGCCCAAAATTCCCAAATTCTAGCGGTGGTCAGTCACTCTGTCACCGTCTTACCACCGCCGGTCATGCTTTTCAGCCCTAAAAAAACCAAAATTAAAACCTTTTTAGTTTTAAAAACCTAAAACAAGCCTTGATTCTTAAAATTCAAACAAAATCCCCTTATTTTTAAAAAACCGAGTCATTTTTCTTTTTTATTTGGGAGATCTCAACTCCTCCACGGTTCACCCTATAGTGGGCTTGTCATTGGTGAAGGACCGATCAACGACGAGGGTAAAACTTTTCCCCTTTTTTATTTTTATTTATTATTACATGCAAGAAAAAAATACATTTGAAATTTTCACTTTTCTTTCTTTATATTGAATCTGAAAATCACCGAATACAAATGGGTTCGTTACATGGTTTATATCCTGCTTTTCTTTGATTTGGTTTTGGTTACAAGATTAAGCAAAATAAATGCTTGAACTGTGGATGATGCGTTTCTGACATACCTTCTTTTTTATTTTGTTTCTTGGCCATGCTGGTGGTTGGGGAAGAGCTGATGGAGATTGTACGGCGAGAAAAAAGTTTCCGGCGATGATGCCATGTGGTAGAGATCGTTTGAAGATGAAGAGTTATTCGGCCAGATTCAATCTTGGATGTTGGATCAGATCTGATCCAATGGCTAAGATTACTTGAAGATCAGATGACCCAGATGTGATCTTGAGAATAACATGGCAACACCTGATCATGCCACGTGGCGAGTGGCAACTGAAAGGTCTTGCGCATAGATGGCACGCACGCGTGGGATGCGAACGGTCCGGGCTTGTATTTTACTCGCACCAACTGGAGGGTCATCTTGGCTTCATCTGGACCGTTTGATCAAGTTTGGTCCAACAATCACAAGCAAGTTGCGCAAAATGAAAGGGGAATATTAGATAGATAGATTAGGGTTATCATATATGGGTCTTAGGGTTTTAGGCTATTGGGTATGGGTTGGCCGGTTGGGCGTTGTATTAATTTTGGGTTTGAATTGTAATAATGGACTGGACTTTAATAAAGTTTATGGGTTTTTAATAATTCAAATTTATTTCAATATATTAACTAATAGTAATAATAATAATACTTAATACCTTAAGCATAATACATACACATACATATATTAATACACAAATAAACACACACACAAACTAACAGTGTATACATAATTACATACATTCATTCATTATATATATGATAAACATGCGACATCCATATATTACATTCACATATAATACTTACACATATAATATGCATACCCAATAATACATATTAAACATATAAATATACATATATGCTCATATATCTACTAACATACAATCATGCAAAATAATGCATTCATGTAAACATATTAGTAAAAATTAAACACTTATTAACATTAATAATAATTAATAATATTATACATATTCGGACAAAAATTAGTGATTACATCTATCCCTCTTTGCTTGTTCTTGTGAACGAGAACAAAGTAAATATCAAAGCACTCATTTTTGTCCTACTTCCCGGTTATTGGCTTTGGAATCACGGGTTCTTCTGGAACTTTTCGCTCTTTCTCGGCCAAATCTTCAAGCTTCCATCTCTTCAATGCCCTGATTTGTACTCGTCTCGACATTCAAAAGGAAAGCTTGACATCATGCCCGAGGGTCTTACTGATGGCTCGAAGGTCTTATCACCATGCCCGAAGAACTTACTGATGGGCCGAAGGACTTATCATCATGCCTGAAGGACTTACTAATGGCCTGAAGGACTTATGAACTGGATTCACGTCAAAATGGGTACCAAAATCCCTTATAATGATGCCCCGATTTCTACCAGTCTTGTCAACAAAATAAGGTTAGCATCATGCACAGAGGACTTAAGATCTAGATTCACGCTAAATTGACTACCAAAATCCCTTAAAAAGATGCCCCAGTTTCTACCAGTCTTAACATCAAAATAAGGTTAGCATCATGCCCGGAGGACTTAAAAAATAGATTTACGCCAAAATGGCTACCAAAATCCCTTATAATGATGCATCGACTTCTACCAGTCTTTATATCAAAATAAGGTTAGCATCATGCCCAGAAGAATTATTGATGGCCCGAAGGACTTAAGAAATGGATTTACGCCCAAAAGGCTACCAATGGAAATCTTCAATAGGATTTACTTCTTCAACATGAAGCTGCATATTAAAATCTTTGCTTGTCTTCAAATACCTATTTAAAATAAGCAAAATGCTTTTAAGTCAGCATGCCCCTATCATAGGGATATATGATGCATGGAATGTAACACTATTTTTTCTTCTTTTTTTCTTTCTTTTCTTTTTTTCTTCTATTTTAGAATTCTATCCCCTGAAAGGTCATTCTTCGGATTTCTTTCCTTTATTTCTCTGCATTATGCTCTTCAATTTTCATCTTTATCAATAGAAATCTTCTCGCGCGAGTATTCTTTTTCTCTTCGGGGTTACCACCCATCTTTATAAATCCTTCTTCTAGTCCCCATACCATTCTTATACAGGTACTCTCGTCATTATTTTTTATGTTCCTCAGTACCCCATTCGATCCTGGGCTCAACTATTATCTTTGTCTTTGACCCAACACTAAAAGTCTTCATCTGTCTTGGCATTAGGGTATACAAAATGCCCCAACGCCTTAAGCTCATTCTTTAATCCAATCTTCTTGCAACTATTACCCTACTCGACCTTGGGCTCAATCTGGCCCATTCTGACCCATCACTCGGAGTTTTTTCTTTCCTTTATCTTAGGGTAAGCAGAAGTCTTAGCCCCCTAAACTTTTCTTCATATTTTGAAATTCGATTTTTGTCAAGGTTTATTCTTTATTTCTCTGAACCAATCAAAGTATTATAACTGAAACATTCTTTTAAGCCCCCAATCCGTTTGACGTATAAATCTTTTTTGTCATCCTCATCGTAGTCATTGATGGGTCACTACTCTGTATTAGGTCAATCAATCACATTCACAACCTTATATTCTGAATCTAATCCCTGAAGTAATACATAGAAATCTTTTTGCCTAGAATGTTGATTTGGTGATCGTCATTCGAATGAAGGGTGTCCTTTAGATTAACATACAGGACCTTGAGACCAAAATATATATAATAAACAATAGAATAGGAGCTCTGAATATCAAGTGCAAAAGCATCTCAGATTTAACCTGTCGGTGATCATTTCAATCATAGCTTGTGTCTATAAAGACTTTGAATGTTGTGGCGATTCGAAGTTGTAAAATCTCCCAAGATGGCTTGGTTCATCCCTATGATTATCGCTTTGCTACAAAAAACTCTTCCTCCTCAATTTTCATTTTTTGCTCCACCAAAAAAAAGAATAGACTTGTTTAACCATTAGAGTGCAGAAATATCATTCTAAGAATAACATTTTGGGTGTAAGTGGGTGCTTCTTGTTTGTTGTTGTGCTATTATTATTATAATAATAATTGTAATCGTATCTTTAAAGATTCATCTCTGATGCCAGGGTTATGAACAGGTGGAGCAAAGCTTCCTTATTAGATTTTTCAATCCCATGACTCCATCAGAGTGATTCGAGATTTATTTATTTTATAGTTCACTTCTTCTCCTTTCTTTTTTTTACTTTTTGTTAAATATATGTATATATTTCTATTCATTAATTACAATCCATTTAGGCACATAAGACTACGCTTTAGAATTTCAATTTCAAGCAACTCTTACGGTTGAAATTCAGGGCTTTTCATCATCGAATATCATCAAAGGAGTAGTAGTCTTGCATTGCGGACCAGAGTCTGTTAGGGAAAAATCACAACTCATCGTTATCATAACATTCAACTGATCTCAGAATCGATGTCACATCTTGCAATTGATATCCAGTGACCTATAAGGTCAAGAAGAGATATACGTATACATGATTTCAAGGTCATTGTATGTTAATCAAAATGCGTTTTCCATTGGAATGGGAATCACCAAACATGACACATGCCCTTTATAGAAAGATCTCTGCTATATTCGGGCCAAAGATAGTAGAGTTGGTTCCATGCATTACTTCAAAAGAAAACCTAAGCCCAAAGATGTCCTATTAAGCTAACATCTAGTTAAAAAATGAAAAGACAAAATATGGGGCTTCAATCTGCCTTTCAAGTGCCACCTCATTTTGGCCCTCTAGGTGCGCTGTAAGCTTGCCCAAATTCTTATGTTTTCCACTGCTGGATCAATTCTTGTGTTAGGACCCCATCACTAATCAACATCTTGATCTCTTCTAATAACGCCCTACACTTCTGGGTGGCATACCCCGGTGCCCCCATGTTAAAATGACAGGTACTATTCTGGTCGCAACTATGGGGAGATGAATTGGGTACCATCTTCATCGGTCTAGGAGTGAGATAGTGACCCTCCAATAAATAGGGAAAACGTCCGCAACATGGACTCCAAATATCTCTAAATTTATGCCTATCTAAGTAATTTTTTGTGGCGACTCACGAAAATTAGAAGGCCTTCTTCTCTTATGACCACGAGTGTTTTGGAGACGACACTCATTTACCCTTGTCTCTTCTTTTGTCTTTTCTTTGGCTTGGTTCTTAGACTTGGACCCCAATTTTCTATCTTAGATTGTGTATTCTATCATTTCTCCAATCGTCATGAAATCCTCAAATCTGCTCTTTGACTTCTCGAGCATTATATCGAAGAAAGGAAGAGGAAGTGTCGTGTGAAATAGGGGAGTCATTTCCTCTTCAGTTATAGGTGGCTGAACTTGTGCTGCCAAAATCTACCATCTTAGCGCATACTCCTTGAAGGTCTCGTTTGGTTTCGTCTTCGTGCTTTGAAGATACTGATGAGTTGGTGCTAGGTCTAAAGCATATCTATATTGTCTTAAAAAGGCATTGGCTAAATTATCCCAAGACCGAATCAGTTGCTCAATCAGTTGTATCATATCGCAGTGGGTCCCATCAAACTATCGTGGAAGTAATGGAACAACAATTTTTCATTCTTAATATATCCCTCCATCTTTCCACAGAACATGGTCAAGTGAACCCTTGGAAAACTTGTACCGTCATGCTGCACGAATTTGGGAATCTTGAAATCTGAAGGAATGACCAAGTCAGGGACTAAACAAAATTCTCTGGTACTGAAGGCATCCACCTTTCTTTTTTTCTTATTTTTTCTTGAACCTATCTTCTAACTGCTCGAGTCTAGACTTCTTAGTTTGTTCCATTCTTTCTTTCAACTAGTTTTGCCATCGAACCCCTAAAAATTTAGATCCTGAAAGGATAATGTAATGATAAAGGTGCAATGAATGCAATGTGAAATCACTATTTTTATCCGGGGCTCGGCCCTTTTTTATTTTTGTATTTTAATGGGCTTCAGGTATAATACATTAGTTAAAAAAAAAGAAAGAAAAACAAAAAATATTATTAGTATCGTTTTTATAATTGCTACTATATGCTTTTAGGTTCTGAAAAACACAAAAATATTCATGTTATTTGCTTTTTGGTTATTTGTTAGTTATTACTATTACTTAATTAAAAAACGTGAAACACAAAATATTATTAGGTTCTTATTTTGTATTATTGTTTTACTATTATAATATATTATGTTATTATAATTAAATAAAAAAACAACAGATAATAAATAAAAGCCAATCATATTAAATATAACTCAAATATTATAAATAGGAGCCCAACAACAAAGCCCGAAATGTTCTTAATAATTAAAAGTCCATTTACAGTTAATTAAAACCCAAAAATACAGAGCCCATTTCGAGCCCGCCCAACAAGAAACCCTAATCTTTTGCTATTTTGTGTTTATGCGCAGCCCATTGGTGACCGTTGGATGCAATCCAACGGTCCAGATTGACCCTCGAATGGAAACCCTAGCAGTTGAAGCCCTCAGTCTGGCGCTGCACAATCAAAGTCGTAGGATTGAAGATCAAGATGGACGGCTCAGATCGACCACAAAAGATTCTAGAATCGCACGCGCTCACGCGCGACTTTCCTGCTCCTCCACCCGCGCGTAAGCTCCACGTGTCTAACCCTTGGGCAGCTCCTGACTCTTTCTCTACCGCAGTTACAGGCCAAGCACTGGTCCCATCTACTCCCCGTTCCGCCACGATTACATGTATAAAAAATACACAAGCATAACCAGGAAGATCAAGGAAACAGAAGCCAAAATAGGCATAAAATCAAGCAAAAGATAACAAAGCATTTGGCGGATTTCAGAGTGTAATCACAAGGATTTTTCATTCGATTTTCGTGTAACAATTTCCCATCGGTTATAAAAAATCGAAGAAGGAACAGTTTGGAAGAAAAATTTCGAGCAAAAGAGGATGATGATGGTTTCTATTGACTGCATGTTAGGGATCTCAGTTTGGTTCCTGATCTGGAGATCCCGTACAAGTTCAAGACCCCTGAATTTGAGAAGTTTAATGGGACGACTTGCCCCACTGCCCACATAACCATATATTGCCGAAATATGGCGGGGTATATTGGCAATGAGAAGCTGCTGATCCACTATTTCCAAGACAGTTTGATGGGATCAGCCTCAAGGTGGTACAATCAGCTAACCTGGGCTCATATTAGGTCATAGGGAGATTTATCCAAGGCTTTCACGGAATAGTATAAGCACATAACCGATATGGTCCCAAACCGGCTCATGCTACAAGGTTTGGATCAAAGGCACAATGAGAGTCTTCGTGAGTACGACCAGCGTTGGCGAGATATGGTTGCACAAGTACAACCTCCACTTCGTGAGAGTGAGATTTCTCCCATGTTCATAGATACTTTTTAAGGGACCCTCTATGATGCATGATAAGCGATCCCATCAGCAACTTTGCGGATATGGTCGCAACGGGAGAACGCATCGAAGATGCTATCAAAAAGGGGAAGATAAGAGACCCCTACAACACAACCGCCTATAGGGTGCATGATTCTCAGGTTCAAATGGTAGGTTCTCACTAGAGCAATCAGCCTCAGGGCCACTTTCGCAATTGATCATCATGGTCTGCAAAGCCTCCAAAGGTTCTTCATCCAGTTCCAATCTCATACACTAATTTGCTCCCAATGCTGATTGAGAATAAACTTTTGACCCCAGTTCAGTCCAAACCAAAGGATCCTCCCTATCCTGATGGTTATGATGTTAATGCCATGTGTGACTATCATGTGGGAAGCACGGGCCACACCACGGAGAATTGTAGGGCCCTAAAGAACAAGGTTCAAAGTTTGATCGAGGTTGGCCTTTTGAAGTTTTAAGAAGAAAGAATGATGGGCATGACTTTTGTGGGGTGCTAATTTCCTCGCTTTCCTTCGTAGGAGTTAATTAGTTAAGTAATATTGAACCAACTTTGCTACCACTCGCCCGAAGATAGCAAGGATCTTTGTGTAAGGGGCATATGTTATGTTTGTGGGTTTCCTTTCTAATGAAAAATGCATTTTGCTTAACATGCAATAACCTTGAAATCATATATATATATATATGTATATCCTTTTCTTAACCCCGTAGGTCCTCGGATATCACAGGCATGATGTGGCATTGATTCTAATCAAATGTTGTGATAACGATAAAGTATGATTTCTTGCTCAGCCGCTTTGGTCGGTAAAGCGCGAGACGCAAGATTACTACTCCTTTGATGATGTTCGATGATAAGAAAATCTCCCAGGAAAGACCGAAAAGTTGTTTAAACTTAAGTTAAAAGAAAAAGGAAAAGAAGAAATTTTGTTAAGAAATGAACAATTAGTGCCCCAACATCAGAGATAAATCTCTTAAATCAATGAACGATCCAATAAGCCGCGGAGCATCCTGATGGAGCTGTGGGGGAGAACAAATCTAATAATGAGCTATGTTCCACCTGTTCAATACCCTAGCATCAGAGATGACTCTTTGAAGGCACTGACACTATATTAAGAATACACTTGTATTACAATCCTTAATTTTGCACTCAATATGTTAAACAAATTTGGAAAGCTTAAGCTTATTTTGGAGAAAAGCAATGAGAATTAGAAGGAGTAGTTGTCGAACAAATCAAGCAAATACCATAATCATGGGGATGAACCGAGTAATCTGGCAGGAATTTCACAACTCTAAATATCGCCACAACATTCAAAGGCAGGTTGTTGGTCACCGGAGGGTAGAATCTAAAACACCCTTGCATCTAGTATCCGGGGCATCCTATTCTGTTTTTATTTTTTTTACTAATATTTTGGTCTCAAGGTTCTGTATGTTAATCTAAAAGGCATCATTCATTAAAATGGTGACCAACAAACTGATATATTTTACGCAAAGAGTTTTCAATGTATTACTTCAGAGATGAATGCATCAGGCCCAAAGTTGAAAGACACCACTTAGGATAATGAAGAGCCTTTGGGGGTAGTTTATAGTGTTGGGGCATCATTGACCGTGGAACAACAAAAGTTTTGCCGTGAGAGCTCAAATCGGAATAGATGAAAGATTGCTCAAAGCTTGAAAGAACTTGATTAATGATTCTGATTACGACCGAGGCCACTTAACTCGAAGGTCTGAATAGATAATGAGCAACACAAGTTTAGGGGCAGATTTGATGAGTGGTTGTAGTCCCAAGATGATGTCTATTGACTCTAGAGAACAAAGTCGAGCTAAAATCAAGCACCTTTGCATCACAAAATACGCTCATGCATCATTGGTAGTTAGACATCCCTATGTTAGGAACATGCTAACTCATATCATCATAGCATTTTGTTTATTTTAAACATGCATTTGAAGATTGATAAAAGGATGGATCTACAGCTTCACGAGAGGAGAAATAGATATCATAGAACCAAGAGCCCTTTGACTTGCATAATTAGGATTTCTAAAGGTCTTCCAATCTCCGGTTTTTATCCCTTCCAAAAGGACATTTTTCTCGAAATCCAAATTTCTTAATTCTATCCCTTCCAAAAGGACGTTTTTCTCAAAATCCAAATTTCTTAATTCTATCCCTTCTAAAAGGACGTTTTCTCAAAATCTAAATTTCTTAATTCTATCCCTTCCAAAAGGACATTTTTCTCAAAATCCAAATTTCTTAATTCTATCCCTTCCAAAAGAAATTTCTTAATTCTATCCCTTCCAAAATGACGTTTTTCTCAAAATCCAAATTTCTTAATTATACCCCTTCCCAAAGGACATTTTTCTCAAAATCTAAATTTCTTAATTCTATCCCTTCCAAAAGGACATTTTTCTCAAAATCCAAATTTCTTAATTCTATCCCTTCCAAAAGAAATTTCTTAATTCTATCCCTTCCAAAAGGACGTTTTTCTCAAAATCTAAATTCTTAATTCTATCCCTTCTAAAAGGACGTTTTTCTCAAAATTCAATTTTCTCAATTTTATCCCTCCTTAAGGATGTTTTTTCTAAACACGAATTTCTTAATTCGATCCTTTCTTAAAGGATTGTTTTTTCTTAAAACAACGAATTTCTTAATTCAATCATTTCTGAAAGGATTGTTTTTCCTGAAAACAAAAATTTCTTAATTCGATCCTTTCTTAAAGGATTATTTTTCTCAAAACACGAATTTCATAATTCGTTCATTTCTTAAAGGATTGTATTTCTTAAAACACGAATTTATTAATTCGATCCTTTCTTAAAGTATTATTTTTCTAAAGAACGAATGTCTTAATTCGATCATTTTCTTAAAGATATTTTATTCGGACTCCCTGACTTTATTCTTTCTCAAGGATGTTTCTCATAGCTCATGGATTTTAGGCGAGGAATTTCAAACTCGCAACACCAGGATTTTAAGAAGAGGAAGGGTGAATGGTTCTATTTAGAAGGGACTTTCAGCTCAGAATCCCCAAACAGGGAAGTCGAATAAAATTAGTGCTTATGGTCTTTGCTTTATTCTTGTCTTACAAGAATAAGCAAAGAGGGGAGCTGTAATCACAATTTTTATCCGGGGCTCGGCCCATTTTTATTTTTGTATTTTAATGGGCTTCAGGTATAATACATTAGTTAAAAAAAGAAAAGAAAGAAAAACAAAAAATATTATTAGTGCTGTTTTTATAATTGCTACTATATGGTATTAGGTTATGAAAACACAAAAATATTCCTGTTATTTGCTTTTTGTTTATTTGTTAGTTATTAATATTACTTAATTAAAAAACATGAAAACACAAAATATTATTAGGTTCTTATTTTGTATTATTGTATTATTATTATTATTATAATGTATTATGTTATTATAATTAAATAAAAAAACAACAGATAATAAATAAAAGCCAATCATATTAAATATAACTCAAATATTATTAATAGGTGCCCAACAACAAAGCCCGAAATGTTCTTAATAATTAAAAGTCCATTTACAGTTAATTAAAACCCAAAAATACACAGCCCATTTCGAGCCTGCCCAATAAGAAACACTAATCTTTTGCTCTTTTGTGTTTATGCGCAGCCCATTGGTGACCGTTGGATCTTGATTGCATCCAATAGTTCAGATTGACCCTTGGATGGAAACCCTAGCAGCTGAAGGCCTCAGTTTGGCACCGCACAATCAAAGCCATAGGATTCAAGATCAAGATGGATGACCCAGATCGACCACAGAAGATTCCAGAACTGCCATGCGCGGCTTTCCTGCTCCTCCACGCGCGCGTGACCCTTGGGCAGCCCCTGACTCTTTCTCTGCTGCAGTTATAGGCCACGCATTGGTCCCCTCTCTTCCCCGTTCCGCCACGATTACATGTTCCAAAAATATACAAGCATAACCAGGAAGATCAAGGAAACATAAGCCAAAATAAGCATAGAATCAAACAAAAGATAACAGAGTATTCAGTTGATTTCAGAGTGTAATCACAACGATTTTTCATTCGGTTTTCATGTAACAATTTCCCATCGGTTATAAAAAACCGAAGCAAGAACAGTGTAAGCCCTACGGGTATTTTCGAAACAAGCAATACAAAAAGAAATCAATAGCCTTTTAGAGGTATACCCCTCGTTTGTTCTCAATTTTGCATGCATGTAAAGAAACGTTCTAGATCTAAGTTTTTCAGGTTAAGGGTGTTACCTTTGCATCTCAGCCGTGTTGGGTTCAGGCGATAAGCCCATGGCTTTCACGCCTCTGAGGGTGAGTTAGAATGGCATTGGTCGTCTCATTTTCTGGTGAAGTTTGGCCGGTTTATTTGTGTCAAAGAAAAAGGTTTTTTTGTGTCTCTGTTGGGTTCGGTTTAGTGAGAAAGGGGTTGGATCTGTTGAAACCAGACTTGGTTTGGTGTTTAGGAGTGAGAGGATTTGGTTATAGGGTGACCTTTGAGTTCTCTGGCACCGGTGTACAGTGGCCAGAGGTTTTGTCTTGGTGGTTTGTGGTGTAGGGACTGTCGTTTCCTGGCGGCTAGGTTGAACGTTGGGGGAGAAACCAGAGAGTTCAAACCCTCTGGATTTTCAGAAAATGAAGAAAGATCTTCAAATGGCCGAAAATTTGCCATTTAAGGCAAAATGTGACTTCTATAGTATTTTAAAATTTCAAAAAATGGTTTATTTCCCGTTTTAAGTCCCTAGCACGTTTCTGAGTTTTTTTAGGGTTTTCGCCTTTGTAAATTACAACTTCGGTCCCCACCCTTTTTTTAATCTTTCATTTAATCTAAAATCAAGCTGAGCTTTGTTTTAAAATGGTTTTATTACCTTCCGGGCCCCTCTGACTTTATCCCGCATTTATTTAAGCCCCAAATCTTAATTAATTCGTTTTTTTCAAAGGGTTTAATACCTTTCTTAGTTCTTGTTCTTCGAAAGTTTCTGTTTTGACCTCATTTAATGTTTTAAATTACTCTATAGGCCCTCATGTTTTCTTCTTTGTTAATTTAATCTTGCATACATGTTTATTTTTCAGTTTAATTTACTGTTTTGCTTAATATTTATAGTTTTTTTATTTGGATGTCTACATCATGTGGTGGGCGTATTACGTGTTTTTTTGCATTAAATATAGTATAAATTACCTTTGATACTTATGTATAATGTATGCATCGTATGTATATTATGTAGTATATGATAACATGCCATATGTTTCTTATGAATGTATTGTGTTTTCATAGTGTTCGAATGTTTTATATGTATATAGATTTAATATGGTATGATGGTCATGTTCTTGTAAGTGTAGGATATTTGTTTGTTTTATTTATTTTTTCATGGCTCTTTTACCATTATTTTATATGTTGTAAGTTTGCATTCGGATATATTATGTTTAATGCGGGGTCTTTTTATTCGATGGTAAATGCGGCCAGTATCAAATGTAGTGATGGTGGTCTTGCTTTTTACTTTCGAATAATGGAGCCCTTAAAATAGACTCGCATGTATAACCAGATTTTAAATTATTCGTCACTTTAATTCATAAAGTTCGATATTAACAACGCAATAATTATTATTTTCTTTTTACGGTACCAATTTTTGGGCGGTATGGGGGTGCCAAAACCTTCCCCATCCGTAACCGACTCCCGAACCCTATTTTTCTGAATCTCTAGTTTTTATGGTGTCCAGCCTACCTAGTGGCCGGTGGCGACTCCAAGTTTTATTGTTTTTCAGAAACACGAATTTTTAGAGAATTTTTCTGCTTTTTAAACATTTTCCAAGAAACGTAAAGAAAATAAAATTACGTACTTTTAGCGATACTTCGAAGCTTATTTTTCAAGAAAGGTTGCTACACAAGGTGATGCTAAAATGTAAACATGAATGCAATAAGGTATTGACTCCAAAAGTAATCCCCATAGACCAACTTTCATTGAGACCAAAAGGTTTCGTTGCATCAGATATTCTTTTCCTAAGCTCAAATTCCACCAAGCAATCTGCTAATACACTAGGATAACCTTTATTCTGAATTCCCATTTATTAAATTCCCAAAGAGTCTGAACTCGTCGTTTGAAGGCGATAAAATTCTTGATATTGTGCTCCTAAATTATGGGATGATAATTGCAATGAGTATTGATGTTACGAAGGCTTTAGATTTTGTCTTTTGGTTATTAGTCGGGATACAAGCATCAGGATTTAGACCTTATCCTGAGTATTGACTTTTCTTTAACCTTGCCCCTTGGGTGATTGCCGGTTCACTGTAGAATTTGGACTTTTCGTTTTTGAAACCTAATATACTCATCTTGATAAGGTCTTTAAGTCTACTCTTTAATGCCCCATAATTCTCGATAGCATGACCTGAACTCCCTAAATGGCAACCACATCTGACACGGCTATTGTAACCTTTTGGGTATAGTGGTTCCTTCGGTGCAGTCTGAACTAGGATAATGAGGTTCCATTCAACAAGCATCAGGAGTAACTTGGCGTACCTCACAGGAATTGGGACGTGTTTCTTCATATCAATTGTTTCTCGGGTTTTTACTAGATCTACCTCTATTTTTTGGGAGCTTGACTCGAATGTACTTTCCATTGGTTTGTTGATACGACTCACAAAAGGGTTCGACTTATCACACTTACCAATGTTATCTTGCTTAGGAGTGGGATTCTGACCATCAAAATCTGTATTCTGATTAATGACCAACTCTTCTTCTGGCTCTACAGACCCCTTGCTTTAGCCATAGTGGTCATCGGATTCATCATCTCGGCCATCTGTTTCTTCAACTATTGTGCT
Organism: Hibiscus mutabilis; assembly: GCA_019671005.1. NCBI lineage: Eukaryota > Viridiplantae > Streptophyta > Magnoliopsida > Malvales > Malvaceae > Hibiscus > Hibiscus mutabilis. The sequence goes on from CM033713.1 coordinate 31,056,381, forward strand.
TCACTTCGCTCATTACTAACACTGGTATAGTCTACCAGGCTTGACCTAAAGTCTTTAGATGAGCCCCTCCTATTGTCTTACTTCTATTTTAGGACTAAACCCCAGACTCTTATCTTTTCCTATCTGATCAGAAAACCTTTTTGTCCATTATGAACGATTTCTAATTTTTGGGCAATCACTCGCTAATCTATACCCTGTGATTGTATGAAGATGCAAAATGCAAAAAGGAAAAAAGCACACAAAAAACAAGTTAGTTACGAATAAAAATATACGAATAAAAATAATAATAAAAAAAATGATATGGTAAAAAATAATAATATCAAACAAAACAACCATATTTAAAATCTAAAACCTAGGGTATTCGCATGGCTCTAAAGGGGTGGGTTTTCTATATTCTCTATATGCAATTTTGGTACTAGAAGTACCTAAATTGTCCTTGTTGTCTCCTACTAAGGGTAGCAAAGCCCCCAGTCATCACCCATTATAGGTTCCTCTCAACCGGGTTCAATTTAGGAGGACCCATTCCTCTATGCCTATACGGGGAAATGATATTCCCACGAAAACATAGAGTAGTAGAGCCCCGAAGGTACTTGCTAGGCCCAGACGGAGTAACAATATCCCCTTGAAAGCAATAGCATTTTCCCCTCACTTAGACAAACGAGTTTATATGTCCAATTTTAAATACGTTAAAATAAACTCGCATTTATAAACAAATGCTAGTTTAATCATCACTTTAACCTGCAAATTTTGATACAAATAAAGCGGTAAATTTTTTGGCTTAAATCATTTTTGTTTTAAAAAACAAAACCAATTCCCCAGTTGAGTCGCCATGCTGTAGCGACTAATTTTTTTCGGGCCGCTACGAAAATAATTAATTATATTAAAGGGGGATCCCTCTTTTATTAAAGTGGAATTTCTTTAGAAAACTCGTATTTTAGAAAATATGGAGTCGCCACTGGCCACTTTGGTAGACCATACACCATTAAAACAAAAATCAGATATTCATTTTTTAAATAAACTTGGGTTCGAGAGTTGATTATGAATGGGGAAGGATTAGAAACCCACACCACCCAAAATTGGTACCAAATAATTATCGCTTTATTAATATCAAATTTTACGGGTTAAAGTAACGATTAAATTAAAATTTGGTTATATGTGCGAATAAATTTTAAGGGCTCCGATGTTCGAGGGATAAACGAAAATACCACCTCCGTCTCAGACTGGTAACCAAGTTAACCGTCGAAAAAGGGAGCACCGCATTAGTAATTAAATATATCGAATATGCAACTTAATCAAACAAGGTAAAAACAAAATAAATACATGAAATAAATATATTACAAGTAAGTGAATATTAACAAAAAATAAATAACATAAATGAAGATAAGTAAAAACAAACAAATATACACAAGCAAAATATTATAATACTATATAATATGTATATACTACTAATATATAGTGTAGGATAAAATAATATATTATGATATAATAAAAAAATACAAAATATAACATAATACACATATATAAAATGTACATTAAATAAAAATACACTACTAAAAGTAATTTTACATGACTTAGTATATATAACACATAATATAAGTATATGTATTATATAATATATATACAAAGATACTAAATATGTATATACCAAAGATAATATATACCACACACACACACATATATATATATATATATATATTTATATATACGTAAATACCTGGCAACAAATTAGTAAATTAAATAGAAATAAGAAGAAGCATAAGATACAAAAAAATAACATGAATCGAATATTTAAATAAAATGAAAAATAAAGACTAAAATTAAATGAAATAAAAGGCTAGGGACCAAAAATGCAATTTTGCCATAAAAAGAGTTAAAATTAAAAGAAAAGAGGCCTAATTGACAGCTGTGAAAGGAAAAGGGGACTGAAATTGTAATTTTCCCTTTGAAAATAATCAAAACAGACATTAAGCGTGAAATTACAAACCAGCCTAAACTTAGAGGGACTGGTTGGGTAATTAAACCATGCGGCAGACCAATTTTAAAAAAAATAGGCGGAGGGACTTATGGAGTAATTTGCCTACTTAAAATCGGACTTTAGGACAAGATTGAAAGATTTCAAAAACTAAGAGGGATCAAGGACCAAATTTAACGAGGTAGAAGGATTGCGAGTGGGAAATTGAAAACGCGGAGGGACCTTTTTGTGAATAACCCATTTAAAAAATAAAACCGTTTATAAATAGACCTATTCGGCTCAAAATTCAGCTCTTTCCCATTTTAAAATTTGTTCTTTAAAAACATAATCCTTTTTTCCTCTCAACCGTTCATATGAGTTCATGAGGAACTCATGAACACCGCACAAAATTCCCAGATTCTGACGGTGGTCGGCCACTCCGACCACTGTCCTACCACCGCCAGCCACCCTTTTCAGGCCTAAAAAAATCAAAATCGAAAACTTTTTAGTTTTAGAAACCTAAACCAAGCCTTGATTCTTAAAAATCCAAACAAAATCCCCCATTTTTCAAAAAATTGAGTCCTTTTTCTTTTTTATTTGAGAGATCTTAACTCCTCCATGGTTCACCCTACAATGGGCTTGTCACTGGCGAAGGACCGATCAACGAAGAGGGTAAAACCTTTCCCCTTTTCTTTTCTTTTTTATTTTTATTTATTATTACATGCAAGAAAAAATACCTTCGAAATTTTCTCTTTTCTTTTTTTATATTGAATCTGAAAATCACCGAATACAAATGGGTTCATTACATGGTATATATCCTGCTTTTCTTTTATTTGGTTTTCGTTACAAGATTAAGCAAAATAGATGCTTGAACTGTGGATGATGCATTTCTGACATGCCCTCTTTTTTTATTTTGTTTCTTGGTCATGCTGGTGGTTAGGGAAGAGCTGGTGGAGATCGTATGGTGGCAGCAGAGTTTCTAGAAGTGGTGCTACGTGGCAGAGATCGGTTGAAGATGAAGAGTTATCCGGCCAGATTCAATCTTGGCCATTGGATCAGATCTAATCCAACGACTAAGATTGCTTGAAGATCAGACGGCCCATATGCGATCTTGAGAATGACGTGGCAGTACCTGATCAAGCCATGTGGCGAGTGGAAACTGAAAGGTAAAGCTCATTGGCGGCACGCACGCGTGGGAGGCGAATGGTCTTGGCATGTATTTCACTCGCGCCAGCTGGAGGGTCATCTTGGCTTCATCTAAACCGTTGGATCAAGTTTGATCCAACGGTCACAAGGCAGTTCGGCAGAATGAAAGGGGAATATTAGATAGACAGATTAGGGTTATCAAACATGGGTTTTAGGCTATTGGGTCTGGGTTAGCCGGTATTGGGTATGGGTTAGCCGGTAAGGCCTTGTATTAATTTTGGTTTTGGGTTTGAATTGTAACTGGACTTTAATAAAGTTTATGGGTTTTTAATAATTCATATTTATTTTAATATATTAACTAATAGTAATAATAATAATACTTAATACCTTAATAATAATACATATAGTAGGATATACATACATACATATAAGCATAATACTTACACACGTATAAGCATAATACATACACATACATATATTAATACACAAATAAATACAAACACGAATTAACAATATATACATAAATATGTAATATACACACATGCAATATGCAAACATTAATACATATTACATACATTCATACATTATATATGATATACATGCGACATTCATGTATTACATTCATACATAATACCTACACATATAATATGCATACCCAATAATACATATTAAACATATAAACATACATATATACTCATCTATCTACAAACATACAATCATGCAAAATAATACATCTTTGCAAACATATTAGTAAAAATTAAACACTTATTAATATTAATAATAATTAATAATATTATACATAGCCAGACAAAAATGAGTGATTATAGGTACACTGTCCATGTGTACCAATACTGGGTTGTTGGTCAACCTCCTCCCTTGAGAAACCAGGTATTGATACACGTATAGTGGATATCGATACCCAGTGAAGCGTATCAGCACACGTAGTGGGGTACTGGTACCCTCTAGGCAATCTGCCCAAAATGTGAGTTTTTACTAGGAAGCCTCAAAAATTATATTGTTCGATCCCATGGACCCCTAAAGGCCTAAAATGAATTATAAAATTCAAAAATTGAGAAATATCCTTATACTCAAGCATAAAGCTTAAGAACTCGATAAATGTCTTGTGTGACTTATATGTTGTTAGCAACCATAGGATGGTTTGGTTATGTGCTTGATGTGGCGTGCCGAGTGGGCACTTGTTTGATGGGATTTGAATACTTAAGACGTGTTGCAACACCATGGTAAGAGAATTTTCAAATGGAGGTTACCGATGCTATGTGAACCGAACCTCATTCGAAGGTGCTCGAGGGGGGGATTTTGGGTACAAGTGTATGTTCTGATGCTAGGTGACCCAGCCTCACCTAGGGTGTATGTTCCAATACTGTGTGACCTGAACTCACCCTTTGAGTGTACGTTCTCGATGCTATGTGAACTAGGCCTCACTATTACGTTGATGTGGTATGGTATGCTTGGACCTTGTGTGCCCCATTAATGTTGCAATGTTTTAGCATATGTTTAGGTGACTAATGTTAGCCCCACGTATCATTTTAACTGTCATATCATCATGCTTAGCCACATGCTTATCTTTATGATATGCATAAAGCATGGTAGAGTAGAGGTGTATTCATTGAGCTTTATTAGCTCAATGTTTAGAATCATTGTTTCTGTGCGTAGGTTTTTAGGTTGTTGTGTTGCATTCAAGGGAGCCCCATCAGAGTAGAATTTTAGTTCATCGATGTGATCAAGAGTAAAGTACTTAAGCTTTGTTTGCGGTTGAGGTTGCAAAACTGAGGTTTGGGGCAAACCAAGGTTTTGCAAAAGCTAGCTTTTATATCTTTTGGCAAACCAAGGTTTGAGAAGCTAGTTGGGGAGCAAACCAAGGTTTTGACACTCAAAAGATGCATGTTTTTGGTTGCTTCTGGGCAAACCAAGGTTTTGACACTCAAAAGCTGCCTATTTTTTGTTGCTTCTGGCTTTTCCACCCTGAAGCAATTACAAACAGGGCCTTAGGCTTGTCGGGTGATGTATTCATAGGACCTTTGATTTATGTCTATAACTCTATTTGGATTTTTTAATCACGTCGAATGCTTTTAATTGCCTTGTTTTAAATTAGAGCTCCCATGCAAACGATTTAACTATTTTGTATCGACTCTTTTCCAAAACGATTTAACTGGTTCTAGGAAACCCCGAGGGTAGTAGAGAGTCATAAAAATGGTGTTTAGTGAATACATACCCATAAGTCGAAGCTGTACTCATTTAAAACTGAATGTCTGATGGAGTAACCTTGTTTGTTTATCTGTGTAGAGCTTGAATCATGCCTAGAGGAGCATGCGACTGTAAAGAAAGTTGGTGCTCTTGAGAGAAGATTTATGATGAATATTACATTCTTGAGACCGATGAGAGATCGGAGGATGAGAGGCGACAAGGGGTTAATTACTTTACCCACCTACACAGGGATGTTAATCTCATTGTGAGGGCCATTCCAAGGCCTTCTGCTACCTCTCGTGGTTGAGAGATACTTGTTAGACCTAGCATCATGTGGGGTTAGAACTCGAAGATAAGTTGAAGTACATCATTTCCCTGTTAAAGAAGAATGCTCGTGAGTGGTGAGAGACTGTAGAGCTAGGATGGTATCCTAACCCACCCACTTGGGATGACTTCCTTGATGAGTTTGAGAAGAAGTACGTGGGGGAAGCCCATATGGATAGCTTTAGAGACAGGTTCATGTATATGGTTCAAGGGAACCAACCTATTTTTGAGTACAAGCAAGAGTTCTTACAGTTGAGTAGGTATGCCCCAGAATTGTTTGCTACATAAAAGATAAGATGCAAGAGGTTCTGTAAGGGTTTGAAGAAAGAGATCTAGATGTACTTGACAACCGATCTGCCAAATATGTTTTTTGATCTGACCACTAGTGCCAAATCCATTGAACAAGTACAAAAGATGACCTATGGTCATGTGAGAGGTCATGGAGGCTCGAGTGGAGGAAGCCACTCCCACTTCAATCAGTATCACTCTAAGAGGTATAAAGGGAATTGGAATCAAGGAAAATGAGCATCGAATCAGTCTGCAAGATCAGATCGTAGGTTAACGTCTGCTGGTTGTAGGAGGCCTAATTTCTCCTCTTTAGTTATGAGTTTAGGAGTTTCATCTAGAGGATCGCATGCACAGGTTTGTGCCCAGTGTAGGCGTCGGCACCATAGGGAGTGTTATGGGAATGCTAATGTATGCTTTGGTTGTGGGTCACCCAACCACTTTATGAGAGACTGCCATGACGCCATGGATGCCACCCTAGTTCAGAATCAGAGGACTACCTTCACAACTCACAGGGGGAGAGGTTTTTCTAGGGGAGGAGCAAGCCACGTATCAGGACATCATAGCGGGGGCACTTTCCAGTCGACTACAAGGGCACCGATAAGTCAATATATAGAAAAGGCTCAAGAGGATTGTGAGGCTACTGATCCCATCTTAAGTACATTTACCCTATTTTCTATTCTTGTTATTACTTTAGTGGACTCGGGGTCTACCCATTTTTATATCTGTAGTGGGATATCCCATTAGTGGGGTATTTTTGTTGAGGATCTAGAGGTTGGGGTTCGTTAACTAGCCCTTTGGTGTATGATGTGTTGGTAGATAATGTTTATCAGAGGTATTCGATAGAGGTTTAGGGTTCGATATTCCCTGACGATTTTATGGTTTACCTTTTCAAGAGTTTGATGTTATCTTGGGTATGGATTGGTTGTTTGAACATGATGCTAGTCTGGGATGTAGAGCGAAGAGCCTTAAGCTTCGTAGTTCAGATGGGGCCAAGCTTGTGGTAAAGGGGGAGAAGAATCCTTGTCTACCCAATATGGTGTCGACCTTGGTGGCACAAAGGATGATCCAGTAAGGTTGTGAGACCTTCTTGGCTCATATAATTGATGTTAGTATGGGGAGTCCGACACTCGAGAGCCTTTGGACTGTAGGGAGTTTGTCGATGTGTTTCTAGAAGAGTTGCCTAGATTACCTCCAGATCGTGAGCTAGAGTTCTAGATATATGTGATGCCTGGCACGACACCAGTATCCATTGCATCGTATCACATGGCACCAACAGAATTGAGGGAGTTAAAGAATCAAATTCAAGAACTGTTGGAAAGAGTTCTCATTCGACCAAGCATATCGCCTTGGGGTGCATCGGTCTTGTTTGGTAAGAAGAATGATGGGTCAATGAGGATGTGCATTGACTATCGCCAACTCAACATGGTAACTATGAAGAACTGTTATCCCTTACCAAGGATAGATGATTTGTTTGACCAATTGTAGGGTACTCGTGTGTTTTCAACGATCAATTTGAGGTTGGGGTACTACTAGTTAAAGGTGGTGGAAGATGATGTGCAAAAACCACTTTTAGGAAATGGTACAAACATTATGAGTTCTTAGTAATGCCTTTTGGGCTTACCGGTTCACTTGCAGCTTTTATAGGCTTGATGAAACGGATCTTTCAGCCATATCTAGACCAGTTTGTGGCGGTCTCCATTGATGATATCTTGGTTTATTCGCGCTCAGAGGAGGAGCACGACTATCATCTTTGTGTTGTCCTTTAGACCTTGAGGGAGAGACCACTTTTTGCCAAGTTCAGTAAGTGCAAATTTTGGCTCTTCAAAGTGGCGTTTCTGGGCCGCATTATAGCGACATGCAAGATTCATGTCGATCTGTAAAAGATTTAGGGTGTGGTTGAGTGGAACCACCTAAAAAATTACGAATGTCCATAGCTTCCTTGGGCTTGCCAGATATTACTAATGTTTTGTCAAGGGCTTTTCTATCATAGCAGCACCGATAACCAATTTGTTATAGAAGGGAGTTTTGTTTAAGTGGAACGAGAGGAGACAACAAAGTTTTGAGCAGTTAAAGGCTTACTTTATAGAAGCCCCAATTTTAACGCAACTTGAGTCGGGTAAGGATTATGTGGTTTTTAGTGATGCGTCATTGAACGTGCTTGTTGTGTTCTCATGCAAGAGGGTAGGGTGGTAGCTTACGCCTCAAGACAACTCAAGCCTCATGAAAAGAACTACCCTATGCATGATTTATAGCTAGAACAGTTATCTTCGCGTTGAAAATTTAGAGGCACTATCTGTATGGAGAAAAGTGCTATATCTACACCAATCACAAGAGTTTGAAGTATCTTCTCACCCAAAAGGAGTTGAATTTGAGACAAAGACGTTGGATCGAGTTGCTGAAGGATTATGATTGCATTATTGAGTACCATCCTGGTAAAGTGTTAACTCCTCAAAAGTACTACTTTTCATGCATATATTGTCTTGTTTTTGCTTGACTTTAGGTACATATTTGCGTATTTTGCTAGTAGTTTCATGCATTTGCATCTAGGAGTTGAGGAATATATTTATTGCCAGAGTGAAAGGGTATTTTATTGTCGTGGTGTGCAGGATCGGTAGGATTGGAGCAAGTAGATGAAATGCCAAGCTTGGTTGGCAAAAGAATGAAGGACGATGACGTCAGCCCTAGTTAGAACAAGATCAACCCAAATTCAATTTCAAAAAGAGGATAAGAGGATAAAGAGATAACACACATATCTTGAAGCGCAACAAACTTTCAAATCAAAACCCAATCTAGGGTTTCCACGAGTGCCTATATAAATAAAGCATATCAGAGAAGAAATGCAGCACGGTGGTGAAGGAAGAAGGTAGAGGGCAGATCATGGTTCGACCAGGCTAAGACCGAGAGCTTTAGATCCATTGAAGAGCTACATTGAAAGAACTCCTTCTTTGTTTCTTATCTCTTGAATTTATTTCTAGTTTTTGTGATGATGAATCAAAACGATGATTTGTCGTTAGTTTCCCCAGCCATAAACTAATCTTTTAAATTGGCTAGGGGTGTTTGCGATGAACGCTTAGTATTTTTATTTTTTAATAATTACGTGCTTTGGCATTATTTTCTATTTTGCATGTGCTTACATTTCATATATTTATTACCATACGACAGTTGGCATTTAATGCTTATTATCCCCTAATATCTTAACAGGCTTAGGAGATAAGGATTAAATGCTAAGTACTAAGGAGAGAAACTTCGATAGAAGATATTCAAGTAGATGAACTTACACCTAAAGTAATTCTACCCCTTAGGAATAAAGATTGAAACTTCACCAAGTTAATTGTTTGAAAACTCATTATAGACATATAGGTGCTGAGAGTAGTTAACTTAGGGTATTACCATCGATAGCGGCAATACTAACTTAAAAATTAGCTCAGCAATAAAACCATAGTTTAGTGTTAATAGTTGCTGCCTTTGCTTGCGTGAAATCCGAACATCCCTTGCCAAGCTTTCCAATCACCATTACACTAGTTGTTTGCCAATCTACTTGGATCTTTACTTTAGTTCTCTTTATCATTTTTATTTCTTTAATTCTTTTATTTCACTCATTTCCTCAATCAATTGCCATCACTTTTATTTTCCAGTTCACAAGTATTAATCGTTGCAGTTAATTCCTAGAAAATCCTTATGGAGACGATACTCAACTCACTACTATATTACTTGCTGACCATTTATACTTGCACGTAAAAAGACACATCCTTAGCATTATTTACTTGCATATTTACAATGAATCCTCAATCTTTTGCCATGTGATATTTCATTGACAAGTTTTTGGTGTCATTGCCAGGGATTGCAACGGGATTAATTGTTTTGATTTGTACATGTTTTCTTTTTTGTTTATTTTATTTTGTTTGGTATATGTATAGGAGCATCCCTACGAAGGAAGATTTACAATACAACCCAAAAATTGAAAAAACCCTACGTAGGTTAAGAAGAGAACGTCGAGAAAAGGCTCGTAACAAAAATGGTGAGTTAGGAAATGTCCTAAATAGTGCCAATAACCAGGAGAAACCGATAATACGTATATTTATACCGCTTGCTCCTGTTATTATTGCTCAGATACCTAACGAACAATCTATCAGAGAACACCTAGCACCCACCATAGATGATTTGATGTTGTTAAGTGTCTAAAAGTACTGTTTTATTCACCCTTTTATTCATATTATTGCTAGACTTAGGCTCATATTAGTTGCATTATTAGCCATTCATGCATGTTTGCATTGTTTCCTTGGTGGACAAGCTTGATTTCATATTTTGCTTAATATTGTGGAAAAAGGGTGCCGCCGATAGTTGTTTTTGTGTGTGTGCAGAATCACTTGCCTAAACAAGGCTGGAACCAGTTGCTAGGGCAGTGCATGAAGGAGATGCCGACGCAGTTGCTAGGGCAGTGCATGAAGGAGATGTTGAGCTAGTTGCCAGGGCAATTTTTGATAAGAGATAAGATGATATGGTAGTCGAAATTGATGACTAGATAAGCCCAAGATGGCGTGGAGCAAAGTTAAATCCAAAAAGAGTTTCATTTCCATGAAGAGGTCAAAGAGAAATTAAATCCCAAGAAGATAGGAAAAGATCTAGAAGGAATTTAAATATAATAAAGAATTATATTCTTTTAAAGTATTTAATTCCAACTTAACTTCTTCCTCAAGAGAGACTTTGACCTAGCCATCTCCTATTTAATGGAGACCAAGCTGTCAACTCCAGGAGAGAGCAAAGGGGAAAGATTTCGACAAGGGCTTTCAACCATTCTTTATCTTTTTCTTTCTTGCTCGATTAGGTTTATGTTAGGGATTCTTTGTTTTGTGTTTCTTTGGAACCTAGCCATGAACTAAATCTATTTGGCTAAGTTATTGTGTTTTGTGGTTGTGATAAACAATTGGATTTTGTTTAGGTAATAAGAGTTTGCACTTTCAATTTAAAGTTTACTCATTCTTGGTTTTTATTCTTGTTTGTGAGTGAATTGGGAGAGGATCTCGTAACTTCATCTATTTATCTAATATCGGGAGAGTTAGATTCAAGAAATGAATGAGTATGGTCTTTATTCAATCTATTGATGGTGAAGATTAATCCGGCTTAGGAATAAGTTAAGGATTTCAACGGCTAAGAGGAGCGCAAGATTGGTTGTTGTTCACCCTTGATTCACGCAGGGATGTATTATCAAGGCATGCACAATTAGATAGAGTTTCGACTTAGGGATAAGAAGAAACCATTGAAGAACGCTCCGCTGAACCTTGAAGTTGCTGCCCAGCCACCCAAACAGTTCCCAGCTAGTTTCCCAGGCAACCATCGATTAGTTGCCAAGGCAACCCCGCTGCGCAAGTTGCCATGGCAACTGAGTTGCCCTTGCACCCTTTTACCAAGACGATCCAATTGGCTATCACACTTCAACTCACGATAACCTGGCCTATTCTCTTTCATTTGATTATATCTTGTTTTAATTTATTGCTTTCTACTTTAGTTGTTAGTTAAACTCCTACAATCTTCTACTTGTGTTCTTTTACTTTTTACAGTGCAAGAGATTAGATTCTTGAAGTGGCATCAATCCCTGTGGAGACGATATCTTTTATACTATAACTTGCGACGTGTACACTTGTACAATTGCGGAGCACTTATTACGCGCAACAAGTTTTTGGCGCCGTTGCCGGGGATTGCCAATAGCAACTTTTTTTTATTTTCAGGCACTTTTTATTTTTCTTGTTTAAGATTCAAAGGGCTAACAAACTTTGGTTTTGTATTGGTATATGACCAGGGCGAGACCAATTACACCAGAATATCCCCTTGATCCAGAAATCAAACGAGCCTTGCAAAGACTCAGACAAAGGTTAAGAGTAGCAATGGCTAATCAAGACGGCAATATGAATCAGGATGTTCCAACAGGAGAAGGAGTGATTCTTGCACGAAACAGAACTACTCGAGACTATCTTGAAGAAGATCTTGAAGGACTTAATTCAGGAGTTGTCACACTTGAAATTGAAGCCGACCACTTTGAGTTGAAACTGGTGATGTTCAATATGATCAACACAATTGGTCAATTTGGCGGCTCAGCAATTGAAGATGCACGACAACATCTTAAATCTTTCCTCGAGATTTGCAATTCATTCAAAATACAAGGAGTCACCCCTGATGTTTTACGACTAAGATTATTCCCCTATTCACTGAGGGATATGGCGAAAGCATGGTTAAATAGTATTCTTGTCGGATCAATAGGATCTTGGACTGATCTTTGTCGTGATTTCCTTGCTCGATTTAATCCTACAAATTTGACTGATAAGATTCGTAACGAAATTACTTCTTTTCGGCAGACAGATAATGAATCCATGTACGAGGCTTGGGAGCGATATAGAGAACTTCTACACAAATGCCCCATACACGGATTTCCAGTGTGGACACAAGTAACAATGTTTTACAATGTTGTAAATACACCAACAAGGATGATGCTAGATGCCTCGGCAAACGACATACTCCTAGTTAAGTCACCGGAGGAAGCAATGCAAATTCTAAACAAGCTTGCCAAGAATGATTATCAATTCCCATTTGCTAGAAGAGGAGGAGTTAGACGCCAAGCCACAATACATGAATTGGGATCATCAGACTCAATTTCGGTACAATTGGCCACTCTAACCAAGATGGTCCAGAACATGCAGAAACCAAACAACACACAGGAGGTCAAGGTAATTGATTCCTTTTGTGAGTTATGTGGTGGTAACTATGATTCTTCTGAATGTATGCAGAATCCAGCTTTTATGTGGGGAATTACAACTGGAACAACAATGTGATGTCCAATACATACAATCCAGCTTGGAAGAAGCACCTGGATTTTTCATGGAGTAATCCCAACAATGCTCTAAACCAGAACAATCAGAATGCACAAGCATCGGGATTCCAGCAGAATATGCCACGACAACAGTTGCCGCAGCAACAACAAACAACATCTAGTTCTTTGGAAAATTATCTCAATGCTTTTATGTTGAAAACTGAATCTTATATGGCTGAGAATAGTAACTTCATAAAAAGAACTGATGCTTTTATTAACAGGACCGAGATGAGATTGCAAAACCAAGAGGCGGCAATCAAATCATTGGAAAATCAAGTCAAAAAATTTTCTCAAAACCTGAATACTAGACCACAAGGAGGTTTACCTAGCGATACTGAAGTCGCAAGAGGAACTGGCCATGAGCAATGTAAGGCGATCACCACTAGAAGTGGCCAACAGCTTAAAGAGGCTCAAGCTCGCTCATAAAAAAAACTCCACAAAAAGAACAAGATGAACTCAGCGGCAAAACCTCAGATGCTGAACCAGGAATTACCGCGGCAACCAACGATAAGCATGCCTCGGCAACCAGTGATAAGGATGCCGCGACAACCAACAATAGGCACGCCACGGTAACCCCAGTTGACGATGCCTCGACAACTCTAGTTGCCCCGACAATGCCATCAATCAAGTTCCAGACCAATGAAAGGATTGAAGATATCCGACTTCCACCACCATTCCCACAAAGGTTGAAGCGACAAAAGCAAGAATTTCAATTCAAGAAGTTTCTTGATATCCTAAAGCAAGTCCATATCAACTTGCCATTGGTTGAAGCAATTGAACAAATGCCGAACTATGAAAAGTTTCTTAAAGACATTGTGTCCAAGAGAACAAGGCTAGGAGAGTTTGAAACAGTTGCCGTAACAGAGGGATGCATGGCCATGTTGCACAATCGTATGCCGCCCAAGTTGAAAGATCCCAAAAGTTTCACAATACCTTGTTCCATCGGAAACCACTATGTCGGGAAAGCATTATGTGACCTTGGAGCAAGCATAAACTTGTTGCCTTAATCGGTTTTCCAGAAACTAGGAATCGGGAAGGCAAGACCTATAACAGTTATGCTATAGCTAGCCGATAAATCCTATGTGCATCCAGAGGAAAAATCGAAGACATACTGGTAAAAGTTGATAAATTTATTTTTCCCACTGACTTTATTGTTTTGGATTGTGAAGCAGATTAGCATGCACTATCATTCTTGGGAGACCCTTCCTAGAGACAGGGTGAACCTTGATCGATGTTGGAAAGGGAGAACTCACAATGAGGGTGAATGACCAGCAAGTTAAACTAAATGTGTTCCAAAAACTAAGGCATGCCAATGATCTGGAAGAATGACAACTTCTTCATGCCACGGTAGAGTTTAACTTCGACGAGAAATTTAGTTGCGCCGGCAACTACATTGCCGATCAAGAGGAACCTGGGGAGTATGAAGAATTGATCGATGAGGAACAACAAGAAAAGGCAAATTGGTTAGTCAATCGACTAGGTACATACTTTGAACCACTGGATTACTTAGGTAAGGAAGGTAAACTCTAAAAGCCCTCCATTGAACAACCACCGATTCTTGAGTTGAAATAGTTTCCAGGGCAAATGAAATATGCTTACTTGGGAACCGATAATACACTGCTTGTAATTATTTCCTCTAAGTTACAGCCTGAGCAGGAAAAGAAGCTGATCAAAATGTTGATGCTACACAAGAAGACAATAGGGTGGACAATTGCCGACTTGAAGGGAATTAGCCCGACAGTGTGCATGCACAAGATTTCGTTGGAAGATGATCACAGACCTTCGATTGAGGCCTATAAGAGACTGAATCATGCCATGAAAGGGGTTGTAATGAAAGAAATCATCAAGTGGCTTGACGCCGACATCATATACCCTATCTCTGATAGTACATGGGTAAGTCCGGTACAATGTGTACCAAAAAAAGGAGGTATAACGGTGGTAAGTAGCGAAAACAATGAACTCATTCCAACTAGGACTGCGACCGGTTGAAGGGTTTGTATGGATTATCGAAAGCTAAACAAAGCCACTAGGAAAGATCACTTCCTATTACCCTTTATTAATCAAATGCTTGACCGTCTTGCAGGTAAACCCTTTTATTGTTTTCTTGATGGTTATTCAGGTTACAATCAAATTGCCATAGCACTAGAAGATCAAGAAAAGATAACCTTCACATGCCCATATGATACTTATGCTTTCTGAAGGATACCGTTCGAATTGTGTAATGCCCCGACAACCTACCAAAGATGCATGATGGCACTCTTTTCAGACATGGTCGAAGACTTCCTTGAGATCTTCATGGATGATTTTTCCACTTTTGGTAATGACTTCGATGGTTGCCTCGACAATTTAGAGAAGGTGTTGGCAAGATGTGAAGAAACCGATTTAATTATTAATTGGGAGAAGTGCCATTTTATGGTAGATGAAGGAATAATGCTCGGCCACAAGATTTCATCCAAGGGAATTGAAGTAGACAAAGCCAAGGTGGACGTGATCGAGAGGTTACCCTCACCAAGCTCGGTTAAAGAAATCCGAAGCTTTCTTGGACATGCAGGTTTTTACAGGAGGTCCATTCATAATTTTTCTAAAATTATTAATCCCTGTGCAATTTGCTTGAACATGATAAAGTCTTCAATTTTGATGATTCCTGCACCCAAGCATTTGAAACCCTAAAAGAAAATCTTGCCTCGGCACCCATTGTCATTCCACCCGATTGGACGCTACCTTTTGATCTCATGTATGATGCAAGTGATTTCGCAGTAGGAGCGGTCCTAGGCCAACGCACAGGTAAGATCTTTAACGTGATATACTACGCTAGTAAAACTCTTAATAGCGCTTATGTGAATTACACAACAATGGAGAAAGAGTTACTAGCCGTAGTTTTCGTATTTGACAAGTATCAATCCTATTTGATTGGTACAAAGATAATTGTTCATACGGACCATTCGGCAATTAAGTATCTATTTGCTAAAAAGGATGCCAAACCTCGTTTGATTCGTTGGATATTGCTTTTACAAGAGTTTGACATTGAAATTAAGGATAACAAAGGAACAAAAAATCAAGTGGCCGATCACTTATCACGCTTAGAAAGTAATAGGGGAGATGACGCGAATTTAGAGTTATGCGATGCATTTCCAGATGAGCAAGTATTAGTTGCCTGGGCAACCATAGATGCGCATGCCTCGACAACTCCAGACGCGTATGCCTTAGCAACCACTGATGTGCATGCCTCAGCAACCGTTGACGCGCATGTTGCGATAATTCTAGATGCGCACACCTCGGCAACCATGGAAGCAGTTACCACGGCAACACATGCCTCGGCAATACCCTGGTATGTGGATTTAGTTAATTTCCTTATTTGTGGTATTTTACCTTATGGCCTTACTCACCAAGGGAAGAAGCGGTTCCGCCATGATGCTAAGCATTACTTTTGGGACGAGCCTCTTTTGTTTAAACAATATGCAGATCAGGTTATACGCCGATGTGTCCCTAAGAGGAGCAGCAGAATGTACTCCGACAATTCCATTCTTCACCCTATAGAGGACATTTTGGAGGAACACGTACCGCGGCCGAAGTTTTGCAATCTGGTTTGTATTGACCAACACTGCACAAAGATGCCCAAGAGTTTTACAAGCAATGTGATCGTTGCCAGAGGACGGGTAATATATCTAGACGACATGAGATGCCGCTCTAAAACATCATCGATGTGGAATTGTTCAATGTATGAGGGATCGATTTTATGGGACCCTTCCCATCTTCATTCGGCAACCTCTACATTCTACTTACCGTCGACTACATGTCTAAATAGGTTGAGGCAGTTGCAGTTCCCACCAACGATTCCAAGACCGTGCAACGATTCTTGCAGAAAAATATATTTACACAGTTTGGGATGCCGAGAGCAATTATCAATGATGAAGGCAAGCACTTTGACAACAGACTTATTGTCAAGATGTTGCAATGCTTCGGCGTGTCACACAAAATTGCCACGGCATATCACCAACAAACCAATGGGCAAGCAAAAATTTCCAACCGAGAATTGAAGGGTATACTTGAGAAAGTTGTAAATCCCTCTAGGAAGGATTGGTCAGTAAGACTAGATGATGCACTTTGGGCATATCGCACTGCATTCAAAACACCCTTAGGTATGTCTCTCTTCCGACTTGTCTATCGCAAAACATGCCATCTACCGGTGGAAATTGAACACAAGGCATATTGGGCAATCAAGACCGTGAATATGGATTGGGAAAGTGCCAGGCAAAAGCGTTTGTTGGACCTCAACGAGATAGAAGAATTTTGTGCACTCGCCTATAACAATGCACGACTCTACAAGGATAAAACAAAGCAATGTTATGACAAGAAACTATTGATGCGGCAATTCATGCTAGGGCAACTAGTTCTCTTATTCAATTCTCGGCGAAAACTTTTCCCAGGAAAACTGAAATTAAGATGGTCGGGACCATTCGATGTTGTCAAACCGTTCTCCCATGGTGCCGTGATAATCAAGTCCATCACTGACGAACATGAATTCAAAGTCAATGGACAAAGATTGAAGCACTACAACGGTGTCCATGTGGAACGTAACAAAGAAGTGGTCACCTTAGGAGATGCATGAGCATGCTCTCCTGTCGATATTTTCTTTTTATTTTTATTTTTTTGAACTATTTAAATTTTTTATTTTTGTTTATTAATTTCGGTTATTTTTCCTTTTAGGATAAATTTATTTATTTTCTTTAAGATTAAGACTACATCTTTCTTTCATATTTATCTAATTGTTTTTAAATTTTTGGTTTAAGAATTTCTTTGCACATCTTTATTTATTTTCTTTTATTAGTTTATCTTTAATTTTAATCCTTATTTTATTTGTTTTTGAATTGTAGGAAAAGAGTTCAAGATAAAGAGGAATTTGATTCAA
Organism: Hibiscus mutabilis; assembly: GCA_019671005.1. NCBI lineage: Eukaryota > Viridiplantae > Streptophyta > Magnoliopsida > Malvales > Malvaceae > Hibiscus > Hibiscus mutabilis. Next base: position 31,074,066 of record CM033713.1, read on the forward strand.
GAAGGAAACTTCTTCAACAAGGAAATTAATGGGCTAAATCTAAGGCTTATATTAAGCCTCCAATTTACCCTAAATAAACCCTACATAGCCAGCCAAACCCTTCTCCTTCCCCAAATCCCCTAGCCGTCCCCTTCCCCCAATCAAAACCCTTGTTTTCTTTCTTTCCAATTAATCTCATCCATCATATTTACTACCTATCTTTTCTATTTAATCCATCACCCTTAACTTCCAAGAAACCTATTCCTACTTTTCATCTTACAACTCTTTAGTTTCTTTTGCTTTCTTTTCTTTGTTTCTACCAAACTCACAACCAAGATCATCCATGGCATCCAAAATTGAATTTTTGGTTCATCCAAGTTCCTCCAAAGAACCAAGATACAAGAAGTTTGCTACACTGGTGGTTCAAGAAAGATTTCACTCCAAGTTTGAAAGCCGGAAGATTTGCGAAGAACAAGGCTTCGAATACTCCAACTCTCATCAAGATTTCGGCCTTGAACCCTTCATCTTTGAAAGGATTGCACATCAAAAGTGGCAAATCTTTTGCCATCAATCGGGACTGGGTAACATCTCATGTGTAAGAGAATTCTATGCTCACTCACCTAACCTAAATAATCCTTATGTTTTTGTTCGTGACAAGGCTATACTCATAAGCCCCGAAAGCATCAAAACCTTTTACGGGCTCTACGTTGAGAAGGACGAGCTTCAAGCCTTTGTTGATTGACTCACGCCCAAACAACTCGACAAGGTGCTTCAAGAACTCACTCTACCGGGAACTCATTGGAACGACAGTAAATATAAGGGAACGGTAAATCACTTCGGCTTAAACCCGAGGCAAAATTATGGAATAAGTTTGTTAAAACTTCTTTAATGCCCACAACACACAATACCACCGTTGATATACCTTGTCTTTTGCTCATACATTCTATCTTGCATAATCGCATCATTAACATTGGAAAAATTATTTGTGATGAGATTTTTGTATGTAGCACAAAAGACAAGGGTTCTCTTTTCTTCTCTTGCTTAATTTCCAATATTTGCAAGGAGATGCATGTCCCAAGTGAGTCCACTGATGAAAAGGCCCTACCAAAGTCTGGTTGGAATCGAGCACAAATCCAAAAGCTAATGAGAGAGGCATCGGTAAAATCCCCAACGCCTTTAATTGTTGCGGCAACTCCTACCACCTCGGCAACTCCTAATGCCCAAGCAACTGATGCCCGGGCAACTCGGAGAGTAACCCCGAGACAACTTGAAGCACTCTTACAACCGTTGGAGAACTGCCTTAGGCAAATTGAAGACCGCCAACTAATGTTCATGCGGTGCATGAAGGATCACAACAATGCCATCACCCAAGTCATCCTGAAAAAGTACCCGGACAGCCGTCTGCCGTTCCCCATCTTTCCTGCCGAAATCCTTGCCACACCAATCAATAAAGCAGTTGCCACGACAACTGCAACAGATGATGCCGCGGAAACCTACACTGCGTCTGCCCAAGCAGTTACCATGGCAACCAACACTGAAGATGTTGCGGTAACCAAAGCTAAAGACGCCCCGACAACCACTGCAAAAGCCAAAGGTAAAGCACTTATGCCTGAATCAACTCATACTGAATCATTGTCTAATTTTTTAGATTCGGACGAGTCCTTCATTGCACCAACAAAGATCGCACCAATCGAATCCTCCAAGCCCAAGCGAGAAGCCAATGACATTGATGAAGAGGACGATGAGGATAACCCTATACGAGGATCGATTCCACCATCGACAACAAGGAAGCAACCACCGCGTTCAAGCAAAAGAATCAAGACACCGGCCAAAAGGAAACTAATCATCCACGGCGACAAACTATCAGAGTAAGTCCTCGTTTGCATTTTACTTTTCTTTATTTTTATTTTTATTTCTCTTTGTTGCATGCATTGAGGACAATGCCTCACTCGAGTTTGGGGGGGATTGTTATTAGTTAGTTACCATGTTTAGTTGCATTCATCTTAAGTATTGCATTTAGGACACATAAATTGCTTGCCATGCCTTTAGTTGGAACAAGAATTGCCTAGATTTGATGAATATCTGATGATGACTTTGCCAATGTACTTAATTGATAGAACTTTTTATTCTAGGATAAACGTGGAAACACTTAGAATCTTACTATGATGCTAAACTTGATGAAACACTGTTGTGGCTTGATTGATTTAAGGAATTCTAGCGAACTTAGGTTGATGTTAAAAAATTGGGGGATTAGAATAAAAATTGGATGAATGCTAGAGGTTCCCGAAATTGGCTCTAGTATATGCTAAAAATTTATCGCTGGAGGTGCCCGAAACCGGCTCTAGTCAAATAAATTAATTAACTTAAGAAAACTAAAAACAAAACACTAAAGGTGCCCGAAACCGGCTCTAGTTAAAACATGTTAAAAGAACCCAATGAAGTAATTTGAAAACCTCTTGTTTGCATAGAATCCGAAAAATCAACTTGCACACAACTTCGCACACATTCATAAGCATTATAGTTTGATTCCGAGTAACTCCTAAGTTTTCCGAAAAATGAAAAGCCAATCATACTTTGTGCCACGGTTCTGAGAATTGAAATCAAGTTTAAAGCTAAGTTTGTGAAAATTGAAGTCTTGGCGGGTAATTATTAGTTTGCATTGCTTGAGGACAAGTAATAGTTTGAGTTTGGGGGTGTGCTAAGTGTCTAAAAGTACTATTTTATTCACCCTTTTTATTCATATTATTGTTAGACTTAGGCTCATATTAGTTGCATTATTAGCCATTCATGCATGTTTGCATTGTTTCCTTGGTGAACAAGCTTGATTTCATATTTTTCTTAATTTTGTGGAAAAAGGGTGTTGTCGGTAGTTGTTTTTGTGTGTGTGCAGAATCACTTGTCTAAACAAGGCTGGAACCAGTTGCCAGGGCAATTGTCGATAAGGGATAAGATGATATGGCAGTCGAAATTGATGACTAGATAAGCCCAAGATGGCGTGGAGCAAAGTTAAATCCCAAAGGAATTTGATTTCAATGAAGAGGTCAAAGAGAAATTAAATCCCAAGAAGATATGAGAAGATCTAGAAGGAATTTAAATATAATAAAGAATTATATTCTTTTAAAGTATTTAATTCCAACTTAACTTCTTCCTCAAGAGAGACTTTGACCTAGCCATCTCCTATTTAAAGGAGACCAAGCCGTCAACTCCAGGTGAGAGCAAAGGGGAGAGATTTTGACAAGGGCTTTCAACCATTCTTTATCTTTTTCTTTCTTGTTCGATTAGGTTTATGTTAGGGATTCTTTGTTTTGTGTTTCTTTGGAACCTAGCCATGAACTAAATCCATTTGGCTAAGGTTATTGTGTTTTGTGGTTGTGAGAAACAATTGGATTTTTTAGGTAATAAGAGTTTGCACTTTCAATTTAAGGTTTACTCATTCTTGGTTTTTATTCTTGTTTGCGAGTGAATTGGGAGAGGATCTCGTAACTTCATCTATTATCTAATATCGAGAGAGTTAGATTCAAGAAACGAATGAGTATGGTCTTTATTCAATCTATTGATGGTGAAGATTAATTCGGCTTAGGAATAAGTTAAGGATTTCAACGGCTAAGAGGAGCGCAAGATTGGTTGTTATTCACCCTTGATTCACGCAGGGATGTATTATCAAGGCATGCACAATTAGCTAGAGTTTCAACTTAGGGATAAGAAGAAACCATTGAAGACAGCTCTGCCGAACCTTGAAGTTGCTGCCCATCCGCCCAAACAGTTGCCCAGTTAGTTGCCCAGGCAACTGTCAATTAGTTGCCAAGGCAACCCTGCTGCGCAAGTTGCCACGGCAACTGAGTTGCCCTTGCACCCTTTTACCAAGACGATCCAATTGGCTATCACACCTCAACTCATGATAACCTGGCTTATTCTCTCTCATTTGATTACAAGTTAAACTCCTATAATCTTCTACTTGTGTTCTTTTACTTTTTACAGTGCAAGAGATTAGATTCTTGAAATGGCATCAATCCCTGTGGAGATGGTATCTTTTATACTATAACTTGTGACGTGTACACTTGCACAATTGCGGAGCACTTATTACGCGCAACAGATGCTAGGACCAATCAGTCTAGAGGTAAATATGGCTAACTTTGAGCTTAAACCGATAATGATTCGAATGCTAATAAATGTAGGTCAATTTGATGGATTGCCTACTAGAGACCTAAGGTAGCATTTGAAGCAATTCATAGAGGTTTGCCAACTATTCCACTAGCCTGATGTGACTAAAGAGACAGTAAAGCTAAAGCTCTTTTCATTTTCCTTGCGAGATAGGGAAAATTGTGGCTAAATTTCTAGTCACCAGGTTTAGTCACTACGCGGTCAGATTTATGCCAGAAATTCATTCTGAGATTCCATCCACCTAAACTTAATGCCAAGCTGGGGATTGAAATCACTACTTTCAGGCATGCTGATGACCAGACTTTTTACGATACTTGGGAGCAATTTAAGGATCTGTTGAGAAGTTATTCCTGCATGGATTCCCTACTTGGACCCAGGTGGAGATTTTTTACACGGGACTCAATGCTTGTGCCAGGACCATTATAGACACCTCAGAAAATGGTTCATTGCTGGATAAAAATTATAATGAGGCATATGACATCCTAGAAAGGATTGCCACCAATGATCTCCAATACCCTACCACCATATTGAGAGTTGGGATGAGAGCACCTGGAAAGTTAGAGCATGATGCACTGTAATCGATTAATACTCAAATTGCCAACCTCACTAATATAGTGAAGACAATGCAAAAGCCTGCTAAAGTTCGAGAAGTAAAGGCATTAGAACCATTTTGCACTATTTGCGGAGATGATCATATTGTAGAAGAATTCCTAGCAAACCCAAAATCGACGTATTGTTTTGGCAACTACAATAACAACCTGTACTCCAACACATATAATGCGGGGTGGAAACAACAACTAAATTTTTCATGGTTGAATAAGGGAGGTAACCAATTTTATGCCCAAGTCCAGAATAATAACAATGCATCGATAGGTTTTAACTAGAATGTAATGCCATAGAGAGTGTAGAATAATCTACCTCTAGTGCAAAGATCTTTTGATGAGAATACCCTAAAGGATTATATAGAGTGTAATGATGCGACCATCCAGAGTCTAGCAGCATCCATGAGGAACTTGGAAGTTCATATAGGATAGATTACTAGCGTACTTAATGCCAGACCTCTAGGGACTCTGCCAAGTGATATAGAGGATGTTCGACAAAAAAGAAGAGAATAATGCAAAGTTGACACTCTCCTAAGTGGCAAACAAGTTGAGATTTCAATGTATGGAAAAGAGCCAATTATTTGCCATGAGAATAAATCAGTGCTAGCATAAGAAACCAAGGAAGCTGAGAAAGGGGAAGCAAGCACCAGCATTGCTAGATCACAACCTGATACCAACCCTACCTTGGTAAAACAAGCAGGTATTACTGTTGACAGTTTCAAAGCTCTTAAGTGTGTAGATGAAATTGAAGAATGCCAAGCTGTTGCACTGATGGAGTCCATTCTCAATGTGGACATAGCACAGTTTTTCCAGGGCACGAATGTTGATGCCATAGAGCAGGATTTTAACATTGTGATGGGTGAAGAATTTGAAAACCGACTGAGATGAGTGAAGTCATGAGTTATTATGAGAGATTTGAGCCACTTGAGTTGGCTGGCAGAGAGATCAGAGCACCAAAGCCATCTAGTGAGGAGCTGCCAAACTTGGAATTGAAATAATTTCTAAGTCACCTCAAACATACCTCGACATCAAAGGAGAAAATAGCAACAAAGACTAAGCACAAATGAGGTGCTAAGTTCGATCAAAGGTTCTTGAGACCTACAGTAAATATATACTTTGATTTTCTAAGATGTTTGTTCAAAGCCACCATGGCAAAATATTCTCCTTCATTTTGCAATTGGGAGTTTGACATACTCAAAGGCAAGAAATTCTTTGTCCTTCTATGTTGGTTATTTAAAGAAAAGATTGCCACATCCTACCATCCACAAACCAAGGGCTAAGGACTGAAGCACTACTGGGAAAGAAGTCAGAATAATGCTAAGGAGACCATTCTCCTTGCTGAGATTCAATAAACATTTGCCAACTAGTATGATCATTGTAAATAGTTTAGGAGAGTTATTTTCTTTTCAGTACTTAGGATATCTCAGTTTTAAATTTTTATCTTTTTGTTTTATTTCTTTTTTGCTTTGAGAGTTTTTTTTTTATTCTTAGCGCAGGAAATTTTGCCAAGAGACTATGCTGAGTTTTGATGCCAAAACACCCAAGGCTGAATTAACCACTCAATTTCCAGCTGATGTTGTGGCATTACTTTCCCAGATCTATCAACGCTAAGAACTCCTACTCCAAAAGTTTCAAAAGGTTGAGGAACAAAACCTGGCAATTTGGTAATATATTGGGGCCAGAGACCGTGCCCTAAGGACAACTCCTGAAGCAATGTCCGCTAATCCTTTGCCATGATATCCAGAGTTCCCAACCGAGCTCTGTACAACTGAAGGAATGCCAGTCAGCCCTCAGCTTGATCATACTCTAGCCCAACAATTTGATGCCATTGTACTAGTGTCACATGTCCATGAAGATTTTGCCAAGTGCAAGACCCAACATTTGGATGAACTATCTATTGATGGTGCCGCGACTGAAAGAAAGACTCACTCGCTCACCAAAATCATTCCTCAAGGGATTCCTCATCCCTTTAACTCCTTAATTCATGTTTTTCATTTTTAGCATGCATTGCATTTGTATATCTGTGTTTTCATGCATTGAGGATAATGCCCACATTAGGTTTGAGGGTGTGTGTTGCCTTGCATTTATTTCCATGACATGCATTTTATGTTTCTGTCTGCATTCTGCTAGATTAGGTAGAACCATCATACAAACCGTTAAAAAAATTACCATAACAGGACTTTTTACCTAATAATTTTGCCAACACGTTTGCTAGCATAGTTAGAATTTGCACTAGTATGCACTGTCCGATGATGAAATTAGAATCTTTAGTCAGCATGTGCCAGTAGATTAGTAATGCCAGGTTGCTTGGAAATTGATCTATAGCTTAGGAACCTTTATTTTCACTTAAACACATGATATGCATCTAGTTCCCAAGACAAACTTAGGATTCTTGAAACTGAACTCAGAATAAAAAATAGAAAACAATGCTAGGGTAAAAGTAAAGAATAAGGCAAAAATATTTTGCCAAAGGCAAGAAAAAAATATTAGAACACTCATTTGCCTTAGAGACAATAAGTAACTTGGGGCTTCGTGGTTTGCTCTCTCTTAGTTCTTAAGCCAACAAAACTTTAGGTTATGGGTGTAATGGGTTAGCTTAGTGGTGTAATCTGGATTAACATGGGGATTTGTGGTATGCTCCCTCTTATTTCTTACAACAAACAATGTCATGACGCAAACCCTAATTTAATGCCAACAAAAAGAAAACCTTGGTGAATAATAAAAAAATGTATTTTTGAGTTTGGGTAGTAAAGATTTGCTAAGGGGGTTAAAGGATACTTGATGCAAATTGCATGAACTTCATGCATGCTTTATGACCCTAGGCTAGTATTATTTTGCTACACTTGAATTTGTTGATCTGCTTGGCATTACTGCTCTAGGATATCTGAGGACAGAACTAGAGCCATATTCTGCTTCCTAGCGCATGTTGTTAATCAGGAAAATTTTGCCAAGGTACTTTGCTTTATTTTCTATTTTTATAGATTTTAGTTTCATTACTTGAGGACAAGCAATGAGCTAGGTTTAGGGTGTGTTAACTATTCAAAAGTACTACTTTTCATGTATATATTGCCATGTTTTTTTCTCTTGACTTTAGGTACATATTTGTGCATTTTGCTAGTAGTTTCATGAATTTGCATCTAGGAGTAGAGGAATGTATATATTGCCAGAGTGAAAGGGTATTTTCTTGTCATGGTGTGCATGATCGGCAGGAATGGAGAAAGTGGACAAAATTCCAAGCTTGGTTGGCAAAAGAATGAATGACGATGATGTCAGCCAAAAGTTAGAACCAGATTAGCCCAAATTCAAATTCAAAAAGAGGATAAGAGGATAAAGAGATAACGCACATATCTTGACGGGCAACAAACTTTCAAATCAAAACCCAATCTAGGGTTTCCACGAGTGCCTATACAAATAAAGCATATCGAAGAAGAGAAGCATCACGGTGGTGAAGAAAGAAGGTAGAGGGCAGATCGTGGTTCGACCAGGCTAAGACCGAGAGCTCTGGATCCATTGAAGGGCTGCATCGAAAGAACTCCTTCTTTGTTTCTTATCTCTGGAATTTATTTCTGGTTTTTGTGATGATAAATCAAAACGATGATTTGTTGTTGGTTTCCCTTGCCATTAACTAACCTTTTAAATTGGCTAGGGGTGTTTGCAATGAACGCTTAGTATTTTCAATTTTCAATAATTATGTGCGTTGGCATTATTTTCTATTTCGTATGTGCTTACATTTCATATATTTATTTCCATATGACAGTTGGCATTGAATGCTTATTATCCCCTGATATCTTAACATAATTAGGACATAAGGATTAATTGCCATAATTAAAGAGAGAAATTTCGAAAAAAGATATTCAAGTAGATGAACTTACACCTAAAGTAATTTTACCCCTTAGGAGTAAAGATTGAAACTTTACCAAGTTAATTGTTTCAAAACTCGCTATAGACATATAGGTGTTGAGAGTAGTTAACTTAGGGTATTGCCATCGATAGAGGCGATACTAACTTAAAAAATTAGCTCAGAAATAAAACCAGAGTTTAGTGTTAATAGTTGATACCTTTGCTAGCGTAAAATCCGAACATCACTTGCCAAGCTTTCCAATCACTATTACACTAGTTGTTTTCCAAACTACTTGGATCTTTACTTTAGTTCTCTTTATCATTTTTATTTCTCATTCCCTCAATCAATTGCCATCACTTTTATTTTCCAGTTCACAAGTATTAATCGTGGCAATTAATTGTTAGACAATCCATATGGAGACAATACTCAACTCACTACTATATTACTTGTTGACCTTGTATACTTGCACATAAAAAGGCATATCCTTGGCATTATTTACTTGCATATTTACATTGAATCCTCAATATTTTGCCATGTGTTATTTTTTTGACATAAAGCTAATATGGTGGCAGATACTTTGAGTCAAAAGTCCATGTCGGACTTGATGGCAATATTCGCTTGGTTGAGGATGACCGAGGATGGTGGATTGTTAGCCGCGCTTTATGTGGTGCCTAACTTAGTGCAAGAAATAAAAAGAACACAACTGTTAGATGAAGAGCTTGTGGCAAATATTGAGATAATACAAAGAGGTGAAGAGTTAGATTTTGAAGTACAAGATATGGGAGTCTTGTACTTCATGGGTCGTTTGTGTGCTCCCGCTTTAGAGGATTTAAGAGACCGTATTCTTTGAGAGATGCATCATAGTCCGTTTGTTGTGCATCTGGGCAGCCATAAAATGTACCAGGATCTCTGTCTTTATTCTTTTGTAACAAGGTGCCTTGCTGGCCAGCAAGTTAAGGCAAAACATCAGGTTCCTTCGGGCTTGCTTCAGCATATCCAGATTCCACAATGGAAGAGGGATCGTGTGACCATGGATTTTGTGACGGGTTTACTGTTGACCCAAAGAAAGCAAGATACCATATGAGTGATAGTGGACTGCTTGACCAAGTTTGTTCATTTCTTACCGTGCGAATGGATTTTACGCTTGAAAGGTTGGCACACATCCAAGAGATCGTGAGGTTGCAAGAGGTGCAATAATCGATCATATTAGATAGAGATCCCTAGTTCACAGAGATATTGTAGAAGAAGATTCATGAAGCCTTGGACACAAGGTTGCATTTCAGTACTACTTTTTATCCTCAGGCTAATGGTTAGTCGGAGTGAGTGATTCAAATCTTGAAAGATATACTTCGATGTTGTGTCATTGACTTTAAGACGAATTGGGAAGAATAGCTACCGTTTGTTGAGTTTTCTTATAACAACAGTTTCCAATCGAGTATCAATATGGCACATTTTGAGGCTTTGTATGGGTGGAGGTGTAGAACACCCTTATGTTGGACCGAGCTCAATGAAAGAAGGATCATAGGATCATATTTGATTAGACAAACTGAGGAGAAGGTTTAGATCATCAAAGAAAGATTATAAGCGGCCTTTGATCGTCAGAAAGCTTATACAGATCAGAAGCTTAATCACATCGTGTACGAGGTTGATGATAAGGTGTTTCTCAAGGTGTCACCGTGGAAAAAGGTAATCCAATTTAGATGAAAGGGCAAGTTAAGCCCTAGGTTTATTGGGACTTATGAGATTTTTTAGAGGGTTGGACCCGTGGCTTACCGGCTAGCCTTGCCTCCAAAGGTGGCACGAATCTATAATGTGTTCCATGTGTCTATGTTGAGACACTATCGTTCAGACCCTTTGCATATTATTTTGCTTGAGGATATTGAGATCAACACTGACATAACCTATGAGGAATAACAATTAAGAGTTCTTGATAAGGGAGTCAAATAGCTTCGTAACAATTGTATACCCTTGGTGAAGATGTTTTGGAGGAACAATGGGGTTGAGGAAGCCATGTGGGAGGTTGAGAAAAACATGAAAATGCTTTACCCGCATTTGTTTCCAAAAGGAAAATTTTGAGGACAAATTTTCTTTAAGGATGAGAGAGTTGTAACGACCCAAATTTTAGAATTTATGGGTCGGTTCACCCGAAAGGTGGACAATTCGTGTTGGGCTGAGTTTCGGGACCCATTGAATACCCATTAGAGTCTTTGTGGAGCTGTATTTTGCTTTTGGGCTTGAGTGTTGGGTTTGGGGATGAGATGGGATGATAAAGGGAGGTTAAAGAGGTAATTACCTCTGTAACCCCCTTGACTCGGTCTAGTCGCAAGACCAAACTGATCGAGCTACATTAAGGTTTACCGAAATAAACCCTGAAGAAGAACTTCTAGAATGGTCCATTTTTTCTTTTATCTTAAAATACATTTTTAGGTCCTAAGGTGATCATACAAGTTATTGTCAAATTTAAAACTCAATAGGCCGTCATTTCGACATCTAATTGCTCAAATTAAGCTTACAGAGACTAAAACATAATTTCTATTAATTATAAGAGTTTTTTATATAATTAAAGCTACCAAACCTCAAGTAGTTATTTTACAAGTCTTCATGTTAAATCACAGCCCAAAATAATCATTCAATCTCATTTAATTGCATTATTAAGAAATAGAGACCAAAATGCAAAATTTCCAAACATCAGACAACATTCCAATTGAATTAACAGCCAGCGTTTTGGTACAGTTGTCCACTGTATCAATATGGTTCCAAAGAACAAATGCGTACCAATACGGTCCTTAGACGTATCGATACAGCTTGTTTAATTTGAAAGTCCAAATTCCAATGGCTATGAACCGTATCGAAACAGTGAATCACGCGTACCGAAACCTTCACTATTTTCTAACTGAGCGTACCGATACGGTTACCAGGAGTATTAGTCCGGCTAGGCAAATTCGAACACCCTGAGCCGAGACAAGTCCTTGCGTACCGACACCCTGAGGCCCGTACCGGTACGGTGAGACCTGTAATGGCATTTAGGTCTAATATATGACACTTTGGCTCAATCTAACTCCCTTAATTCAACCTATAATCATCATATGGAAACAGAAACATCCAGTCATCAAGCATAGCAACATATCAAGAGGTCATATCAAGCATGGCATATTCAAACATTCACCTAAGAGCATGATTTCTACCCAAGCATTCTTAATGTCTCCCAACCCCTCAAAAACAAGTATAAAACCTCATACAATTCCAAAAAAATAATCCAAACTTTTACAATAGGGAGTATCTCAAAACACATCTCCCAAAACAACCCGGTCACATTGCCTTCTTATTACTACTTAGAACATATAAAACCACACTTTGAAATGCAACGATCTTTGGATTCTCCCTTGCTCGCGTGCTGTCCGAGAAAGCTACTTCTCTGCATTGATGAGGAAAAGAGAGCATAAGTTGTAAGCTTAGTGAGGGATTCCCAAAAACACTCATCAACGCATTTAAAACCATTAATTTAAATCACATGTAATTGTTTCATGGAAAAACATCTCATGCTTATCACGTCATCTAAAAATGCACATTTAAATCATTTTCAACACATGTATCATGGATTCAATCTCTACCTCAATTTAAGCTTCACTACACAACTCCTTTATAACAAGCTTAAAGAGTAACACGTGTATAAATCACATTATACAATATAATCCATATCTCATGATACATTATCTCATATATTGGCTTTCAAGTGAATCAAAACCTACAACCTTACATTTTATAAAACACTTCGGATACACAGATTTCTCAAGTAGTTCACCCAACCACTTCACATACATACCTCAACCAGAGTAACGACACACTTGCCCACCTCAACGGTTCAAACCAGAGTAACGAAACATTTACCCACCTCTACAGTTTGGATGTATAATCTACCAGCGGGAGAAAATGGAGCATTTACCCACCTCAACCGCTGCAGTTCTCGTGGTGGAGATTACAGACAATTAACACCCCTCGACACACATGAGGCGACTTTTTATAGTGCACTTTCAATCCTATGATTGGCCAACTATATCCTATAACATTTTAACATAGCCACTTACCAATATATTCAATAAACCAACATTACCTGACTGTTTTACATATGTATCAAAATAATCCAACACAAGTACATTAAACCAAGTATTTTCATATTCTCAAAATACTTGCATAAATCATATTCCATTACCAAAAGTAATCATCAATGATCATTTTCAACATCTTTCACTTTTAAAACATGCATAATATAGTGAGTAATAAAAAACATAAACATCTGCATGAGATTTTATTTTGCAAAACCGAAATCGAGAGAAAGCTCAACCGATACTTACTTCCGAGCTTAGATAAGTGTATCAAACTTTATCTAAACTCCCACAACTTCTTTTCAAACATTTTTACAGTAGTAAAACACTTTTCCACTCACCAATAATCCAACGCTTGCTTGCCGATGCACAAATCTAGCTTCCGCAACTCCCGTGCCTTCCTCGATAGGTAAAGGATTTAGCTCCCCTACTTTACCCAATCAAAACAGAGGATTAAAACATATCTCTGTATCAAAACCCTCCAACAACCAACAAACTCAACTGCACCCCCTCAAGAATCAATCAAACACCTCCCAAAATCTAACAAGAACACCACCAAACCTTACTCAAATAAATCCCAACCAACAACTAACGATTCTAACACATTAACAACATTAATCAACATCCAAAAACAACCTAAACACGTACTTATATCTCTAGCAACTCCACAACAACCATATCACACTAAAAACCAACTATAAACAACCTAGAAACTAGCAATCCATATAGTTTCGGGATTCCATTGATTAATAAATCCTTTTAACATTAAAACACATCCAAGTTAAGATGTAAATCAATTAAATCCATCAGCAAAACAGATTCATATCATTTTCTATCAATTTACCAAGAAATCTTAATTTAACTATCAATTCCATGTTAAAAACATAATTTCATAATATAAATCAACAAAAAAGGATCAAGAACTTGGGAATTTCATTAAAGAACCTTTAATTAGAAGAGAGAAACGAAAATCACCTCTAATTGCTGATTTCTCTTTAATTGGTCAAGCTTTGATGAAATCCAAAGAGAATTTGCAAAAGGTATTTGAAGAAATCATTAAAAATAAAAAAAGAGAATCATTAGGAATTGTTTCCTGGAGATTTTGAAGTAGAAATCTTAGTTTGGTTGCTGAGAAAGTTGAGAGAAAAGGTTTTGAGAAAAGTACTTACGTGAGAAAGTGTTTTGACAATTAAAATCCTTTTTAATAAATCCACCTTTATCTAATTATAAAATCATTTAAAAATTACTTTAAAATAGCCAAAATTAAAAGAGAAATCTGTTGAAAAAGAATGGTCAAATAGCTCCTTAAATATTCGAAGTTTTGATCATTTTTCGATTTAATCACCAAAATAGTTATGAAAACTTTCAATTTAGTCACTAGACCAAAATGTCTTAAAATCAAATTTAATTACCTCAAATTGAATTCACCAAATTACTTAAAATATTAATTAAGTAATTTAAAATTTTTTCCATATTTTATTTTATCTCGAAATCTATTTTATGAATTTATTTTCTCGAAACTATTTGAATTGCCTAAACCGGTTCTCTTGAACCACCGACCCAATTCGGTCCACATCTAGGCCCATTTTCGGGGCGTTACAGCTGCATTTTTGATGAGTAAAAGGAATGACCTCTTTATTTCCTCTGCAAAAAACCAAAGGGATGATCTCACCCTTTGTCTCCTTGTCTTCCTTTCATCTATTTTCACCTTATAACTCCCACCCACATAGAAAGGTTGAATCTCTTATCTTTTTGAGTGTGTTTCCCAGATTTGTTGTTGAGAGTGTTGTAGTCTTCATCCAATGATCTACAAGTCAAGGTAAGGAAGGAAAGTTTTGGTGGAGTTTGAAAAATATGGGTTTTAGTGGGGGTTGAAGAAGATGAACGAGAATAGAAGATTAAATCACGTTTTTGTTGTTAGAATATTCCTTAGTCATCTTTATTCCCTTTTAGCAATATTGTGACTTGTTTTACAACATATAGTGACAAATTTTATAACTATAAGTTATAATAATTATTACAGAAAAAATTTGTCCCAGAAAATAATGAGATTCAAGTTTTTTTTATGACAAATTATATTTTTAGTTATATATTTTAATTATAGCGTCAAAATGTATAGTCTCAAATATTTCCCCCCATTTTTTTGGCTCAAAAAACAAGTCATATAGTGACAAGTTTTGTAACTATAAGATATAGTTATTGTTTCATAAGAAATTGGCACAACAAATAATGATATTCAAATTTTTTGTGACAAATTATGTTTGTAGTTATATATTTTAATTATAGTGACAAAATATATTGTCATAGACGTTTCTCTTCATTTTTTGGTGCAAAAAAAGTTATATAGAAAAACGTTTTGTAACTATAAGTTATTGTCATTGTTACAGAAAAAAATTGCCAGAACAAATAATAAGATTCAAGTTTTTATGATAAATTATGTATGTAGTTATATATTTTAAGTGAAAAAAACATATTGTCACAAATATTTTCCTCTGTAATGATGATCAAAGTGATCCACACATTTCCTACATGTTTCACAATGCTCACAATATTAGAAAATCTATCAATATGCATAATTGAACAAATCAAAAGTAAGTTCATTTAAAAGCATACAAGAAATTATAATTAATTGGAATAAATAACATATTTTTAATAAAAAATACCTCAATTGAAATAATAACTCATCTTCATCTTCTTCTTCTTCTTCATGCTGATCGTGAGTGCCTTCATTTCCACCACCACCACACCGAAGTAATTGAGAATAGTAACATCATCATCTAAGTAATTAAACTAAAGATGTGAATTTAAAAGAATTTATTAACCAAATTACTCAAACTATATTTAATGTGGGCCATCCCCGAGAAGGGTTACAGCAATGGGCGGAGGCAAGTGTATAAAAGGAGTATCACTTGACACCCTAAAATTTTGAGAAATTTTTTCTATATATATTTTATATAAAAAAGAAATTGGCAACATTTTAAAAATGAAATTGACACTAATTTTAAAAATATTGAGATATTTTTGTAGAAAATTGACACTCATAATTCGACTTCACTCGCTCTTAATAAATATGAGTTAACTCTCAAAATTTTGACACTGTAATTTAAATTTTCTGGCTCCGCCCCTGGTTACCGCAATATCGTAGGATTGATGTGAAAATAAATACAATGAAAGTGTTGAAATATAAATTGCGTAAAATAAAAAAGTGGACTGAAGTAAATAAATAATGAAATGTAAAGGCAGAAATTAAAATTGCAAAAAGTCAGATAGCATGAAATAAAAGACAGAAATGAACGCATGCACAAATAATAGGACAAAAAAATAAAACTAAAAATGCGAAGAAGGATCGAAATGAAATAATAAATAAATAAAAAGGACCAAACGCCAAATACCCCTTGACCATTATTTGATCTGCACATTAATCAAATTAAAAAAGAAAGAACTAAAAAGCAATCAATTTTTGTTTTCTCATTCACTTTGAAACAGATTACAAAAAGAAAACCCATGGCCCTCTCCCACTTTTAATTTTCAACGAAACACCCTTCTCTCAACATGGCTGTCATAGTCGTTCCCACGCGGCGGCTCTCTATGCCATGCACTATTCATCAACGGTACTCCTCTACCCCTCGGAATCGAGGTCGGCAATGACTCGAGGGTAACCCTCACTAACCCTAAAAGTAAACCCAACCTCAAATGGGTTTCGATTTTACCTCAAAAAGACGGATTCTGACGGCTGTCGAACCTAAACAAGATAAATTTTTAGGTCTAACAAATTTTCACATACTCGATTCCCTTTTTTAAATTTTTCTCACGTTTTTTTCTCTTTTTCCCTCTTTGAATGCTCTCTGTTTTTTATGAATGAATACTCTGAAAATCTAAAAAAAAAAGAGACCCATTTACATGTTTGTCTTATCTTGATTTTTATACTCGAATCACCCCTCTTTTGATTGGTTGCGCTTATTCCTGCAAAATTCGCCTATTAGACTTAAAGTAGAGATTTGGTTTTCAATTATAATAGTTTAAATCATAATAATTTCTAGATATATTTGTATCATACCTTGTAAATTAAACCATATGCCGAAGTCTTTAGCTTTTTGTTCATTCTGGGTTTTGAATAATTACACCACATAAAGTTTTCGATCCTTGTCCATAAAGGGCAGGGCTATGATTCAAGACTCAAGCCAACCATGTATCCATCATGCTAGTTCAAGTTCAAGGTCTTTCTTTATTTGTTCAATTTCTTCTCCTTAAAAATTTCAATGTTGTCAGGTCGAAGTTGAAAAGCTTTCGAACTGTGTCTAAAGTTCTGAGATGATCTCCATAAACTATGGTATGTTCTATTGAAAGAGAAAAACATGCTGACGACACAACAACAAATGCTTCATGCTCAGAATCTATGCTTTTCCAACCCAGAACGCATCTCCAAGGCATAATCCCGCTGCTTCTACCTGTTATTCGACCTACTTTACGATTAGTGTTCCTTGAATATCCTCAAAGATCTATGCGGATAGTGTATTTTAGAAAGTAAATTCATTTTCTAGTATGTTAAATGCTTAAAAAACAATTGCTTGGTGGATATATTTTGCTTATGATGAAATGTAGGTGAGGAAGCGGATGTGTTGTATAAAGCAAATACTTTAAAAAATGCAATTGAAGACCTTGGTCTAAGGAGGTATGCAGAGATGAAGAGGATGATATGTAACGACTCGAATTTTGGAATTCGATAGTCGGGTTAACCTGAAGCGTGGGCTTCTTGGTTGGGCCTTGTTGCATGGGCCTTGCGAGTCTTTTTGGGCTTGTTTTATGGGTTTGTTCTTGGGCTAGGAAGATTTTAAGAAGGGTATTTTAGTAAAACCATATTTGAGGACAAAGAGGGCTGGTTGCCTCTTTAATTTCTGCAGAAAAAGCTTGGGAAATGATGTCACATTGTCCTCTTGTATTCTTCTTGTATCCAAGACCTTTTTTCCCATCCAGAACTTTAAGCAATGAGTGAATCTTTGGTGTTTAAAGTGTGAATCCCGAATTTGAGATTGAGGGAAGATTTCTCTACAGCAAATGGTCTATTTATCAAGGTAAATATTGTTTGAAATGGTAGAAGAAGATGTTTAGAGGGGTTTGGAAGAGGAAGAACGGGAATGGATGCTTAGAGTCTTCTTCATCAGCTTTAATCCAAGGTTAGTACACTACAAACACCTATAGTTTCCTAGAAATCATAAAGATAAACTTTGATGCATTATATGGTGTTGTTGGTTTAGACAACACCTTGGTTGCTCCTTAATGGTAGATTATCAAATTGATGTTATTAAGGCTAAAATTTGGTAAGAATCCACTTAAACAACTCCCCATAACTTGTAGGTGTACTTTGAGGCATAACCAATGAGTTTAAGAGGTAGAATCGGGGTTATTCGTGCTCCAAAATTTGAATTCTGAACTCGTGTATGAGTACGAGATATGCCAGTATCGGTACGCCCTTATGGAAGATGACTCTTCCAGGCATTTTTCAAAAAGAGGGTATCGATAAGGGTTAGTGGCGTACCGATACTACTGTTTTATTGCCAATTCTAGTGGCTAGATTATGTACCAGTACGCTAAGAGGTGTATCGGTGCCGGTTAGGTTTCGATACATAAGATATGCCTACCGGTACAAGGTTTTGGTATGTATTGTGGGCATACTGGTACGACGTAAGGCTTAAGATCATCAAGCGATGTGGCATCGTATCAGTACTCGAGGTAAGAGTATCAATACTCTTAGGGGTGTACCAATACCTATGTAGGCATATTGGTACGTACTGGGCAATCTGCCCAAGAAGTTTGAGTTTACGTTCGAGGGTTCTATAATACGAGATAAAGGGTCTAATGTGCCTCTTAAGGTATAAAATGAATCGTAAAACTAAGAAACTAAGATTTAAGCATGCATGTGACATGATCGAATAATAACTTGGTAAAATAGAGGGTAAATTGCTTGTGATAGTAACCCATAGAGATCCTTGGTGGATCGAATGATGCTACGTGGTAATTAGGGCCCTTGTTTTGTGCTGAAGGGGTGCCTATATAGTTGGTTCGCCTTGAATAATAAGATAAACTAATGAAAGCGGCTAATATGCACCTTCATAACATATTAATAAATAGATAAGTTTAAAGGGGTGACATAATATTTGATAGAAACCATAAGGTGAAGGTAAATGTGTTAGAGCTGTGTGTGGCATGACATTTGTGTCGATGTTGTGTGCTACGTGGAAGTAGGTTCCATGTTGTGTGTTGATGGGACACCTGCTTAGTCAAGTCTTTGTTTGATGGACCCAGATACCCAGTGGAAGAGTGTTGTAACATATGGTTAGAGATACCGAATGGAGGTTACCGATGCTATGTGACCCGGGCCTCATTTGAAGATACTTGAGGAGAGATTCTGAGTATGGGTGTATGTTCTAATGCTATGTGACCCATCCTCACCCAGAGTATAGATGCTCGTGGGATGATTCCGAGCAAGGGTGTATGTTCTGATACTATGTGACCCAACCTCGCCTAGAGTGTATGTTCCGATGCTACGTGACCTGGCCTCACTCTAGAGTTGTTATTATTGTTGATATGTATTTCTACCTCGATGATCTAATGAGATCTCGGGTATGGTTGGGCTTTGTGTGGTATGACTGATGATTGCTATGATGTTAGCATATATTTAAGCGACTAGTGGTAGCGTCATCGTTATCTTGCCATGATATCGTGTATGTGTAGCATTGTTCTTATTTATGATTTGCATGAAGCATGGTTGAGTAGTTGTGTATCCATTGAGCTTTGTTAGCTCAGCGTTCGTAACCGTTATTTTCGTTTGCAGGTTAGTAGGTTTTGCCCTTTGCTTGGGAGGAGCACCATTGGTGAAGGATTCCATTGCATCGCCTC
Organism: Hibiscus mutabilis; assembly: GCA_019671005.1. NCBI lineage: Eukaryota > Viridiplantae > Streptophyta > Magnoliopsida > Malvales > Malvaceae > Hibiscus > Hibiscus mutabilis. The sequence goes on from CM033713.1 coordinate 31,093,649, forward strand.
TCCGGAGTATAGTACTTAGGTCTTTGGGCCATGTATTCATAGGAACCTATTGTACATTGTAACATGAATTTTTATTTCTAAAATGATAAGATTCAAATGTTTTATAATAATTTTTTTTAAAAAAGAGCTCCATTGTGCACGTTTCAAATATTATAAATACTTTATTGGATTAAACTATAATGGGTTTGAAATTGATTGGGGATTGGGCTAAACCAGGTAAAAAAATTTATAGTTGGGTTTTGGGTTTGAGGCTCAAATATGACATTCGGGTCGATGGTGTTACATTTAGTGGTATCAGAGCCTAAGTTTAACCGATTTTAGAAAAGCCTCGGGATGGTTAGGAGTAGTGGATAGGTGTCTAGCGAATACAAGACCTTGTGTCTAAGCTGTACTCTTATAAGACTAGAATATGGATGGTGTGCCTTGTGCTCACGTGCTTTGCTTGTTGCAACGTTGAGATGGTTATAATCACGATCGTGAGGACCGAGACAATGGCTAGTTCTTAAAGGATAATTCTGAGATCGAGGTTGTCTCGGACGTTAAGCTTTGGATCGAGAAAGGATATAATAGTTAAGGGCGTGCCATCATTTCATCATTGAGTAATAATCGTGGTTGCGTGCCATAAGCTATCTTGAAGCCTTGGGGTCATAGTAAGAATCTTTAGTGGCGGGACTTCACGTGCTAGTAGACGACCCTTATGGTGTGGATTAAAGAGGACTTGCTTTCGATTAACCCATGATGGAATGTTAATCGAGGGTCCTTTCATCTGTAGTAAGAGATCCTTGATGGTAGGGTATCATGTGATGGGGATATAGCACATCTGGAAGATATGTGTTTCTGATTGATGTTGAGAGGTTCTTGATAGTTATGAGATCCCAAGTACACTCTTGGTAAGCTGAATGCTTCGAGATCTCGAGCAAAGTATTATTGTTACAAATCGATTATAATAGTGGCTGGAAAAACATCGTGAGAATTGTGTAGGCAATACTTGAGGATGTATGTTTGACATGTTCGCTTGAGTTGTCTTTTTTAAGGAATTGATATGATCTTGGTCATTAGTTGTTTGTTCAGACTCAAACTAGCTTGTGATGCCAAGTGTCGCGTTGGGAGCTTTAAGGTTCTGGTGGAACCAAACCCTTGGTAATGACAAATAATGAAACACCACCATCTTAATGCAGTTCATGCTAGTTTGGCCGGGTGGCACGGGACACGACCAGGAAATTTGTGAAGAGAGCCATGTTTAGAGGCATTGTTAATATGGACTAGGGATTTTGAAAGGGTCAAAAAGGGGATGATGCAATCAAGCGGATCAGTGTTTGAAAAGCATTCAGAGGGTCTTGAAGTGATCTCGATTGCATTGTCTCCATTCTTAAAAGCAATTCATACAAGTAGTGGAAAACCATTGAGTTTGGACTACAAATTGTACTCCCGACAGGGGATATCTTCTTTGATGAGTTCAAAGGAGAAGTACACCAGTGAGGCTCCCTTGGGTGAAATAAGGAATCAATTCTTACACCTAGTTTAGGGTGACAAGATGGTGTTTGAGTATGAACAAGATTTTATACGGTAGAGCCATTATACCCGGAGTTGTTGCCACCAAAGAGTTAAGGTGTAAGATGTTTAGACTTGGACTGAAGGTTGACCTACATATATACGTGACAACGGGTCTATTTGGATATTTTCAAAGTTAGCCAACAATACGAAGGTACTCGAGCGACTTCAGGGCCCAGCAATGAGTTAGTTGAGAACCTTTGCGGCTGTGTTGTGGGGACCCAAGACATCATGAGTTCTTCTCAGCCTCTGTTAAGGGATTTTGTGCTTTGAGGGGAATCAAAGAGAGTTGTTTTAGATCAGCTACCGAGGATTGGTTAAAGATCTAGATTGAACTTTCATGGGGGCTTCTCGATTTCTACTCTAATGGGGAGTATTGATGGTTTGGCCAAAGCGTCTCTTCCACTGCTTCATGAGTTTTATGGTCGACATCACCTTGGGGTATGCCTCTTGCTTAGAGGAATCGTAATAGGTATCAGGCATCAGGTCTTATGGAAAAAGACTACCCAATTATGGATATTGGTACACTAGTTTAGTCTTAGAGGTTGACTTCTTCCTGGCATGGTTAAGGTTCTACGAGATGCGTTGCTAGAGCGTTGTTGGGGTATCAAGGTGGAGGTATTGTGAGATCCACCGTCAGAGTCGACAATTGAGCTATTGCTAAGCAGTATGCCGTTCAGGCTAGAGATGACATCTTTGCCACAGATGATATGTCAAATACATGTGTTTGTTTTGGTTTTAGTTGTTACATTGATGGAAGTTTGATCTCTCATTTATGTAATGGTTTTGGCTCTTGTGGGATAAGTGTTGTGGTAAGATCTAGAGGTTGAAATTGGATTGATTAATTTATCAGTTTTGTAAGTTCTTGTAAGTAATGTTCTTACCGTGGGCAGTAAGTAGGGATTGAGAGTAATAGTCCTCATGGACTTTTTAGATTTACTCTCTCCATAGTTGGTAGATATTACCTTTGAATAAGGTTGATCGTATGAGTTTGAGGCATGCCTTGGTTTTCGAGCGAGAGCCTCAAAGTTTTGAGTGCAAAGTGAACCAGGTTGTTGGAAATAGACATAATAAACCATTACCGCTTTAGCACGAATGTTGTTTTCTTGTGATTGTTGTTTAAGAGGGTCTTGTGGGTTGCAAGACGTTCTTAGCCCACGTTGGATACAAGGGTTGAGAGTCCAAATCTATAGAGTTGCAGACAGTTAAGAGCATGATAGAGTGCTCTTCGAGGAATGAGCGGGCTTTCATCTTGATTATGGATTAGAACCTGCGATAGAGGAAACATTGAGTTTGGTGTTTGTGTCCCTCACCCTATGGTATGGCATAGACTAAACTTTTAGAGTTAGGACTCATTTGTAAAAGTGAGTGAATACGGGTGTCGTCGTCAAGTAGTTTACCTTGGTACGTACCTGGGTTGGTATAACAAGAGTGGTGGCGTTGGATATGGTTAGTCGACGTGTAGCGATGAAGGATCATTACCCGTTCTTTGGGGATTAATGATCTTGTAAATGGTTGAAGAGTTCAAGGTTACCTTATGATCGTTCAAAGATCGAGTATCGTAAGTTGAAGGTTAAAGAGAGGTTGTGATAAAGATTGTGTTTGAGGTTATGTTTGGACCTTAAGGGCAGGTGGTGAGATGGTTTAGACTCACGAGGGCATTGGTATAATCTCGAGTTTAATGGTTTGAGTGTTTGCTCTATCGCGTTTTGAGATGGGTTGTCTGCATGCATGGTATAACAGTGTGAAGATTTCTGAGTAGCTTAGTAGAAATGTGGCTTTTCTCTACGCCATTATGAAATTAGATTCTCGTGTTGCAATAGATTTGTTGGAAGAACATTTCTGGAAACCCATGAAGGCTTGTCATGGTTTAGCATAATTGTTAGTTGGAAATTAGGTGGTTGGGTTGGAAGAGTTAGTTTAGACCTTTGAGGATAATTGGATGAGTTTTGGTCCCTGATAAGAGTTTATGGGTGGCAATATTTTTCTTTTGTGGACCAAGGTGTCTCGGTTAGTGGAGTTGTGTGGTCACGATTTTTCTTTCGGGTATGTTGCAATGAGTTCAAGTAAGTGCGGTACTAAGTTTCATCTTAAGTTGGCCAATCGAGAAAGAAAGATTTTTAATTTTTGAAAATTTGACGGTAGAGTTTCGTTGTTAGAGTTTCGCTTGTTCTTGAAGACGTGGATCATGGCGTTGTTAATAGATAAAGAAGTGTCATAACAGTATATCTAGAAGAAAAGTCGTGATATGGACACAAATGAGGGTTGAGTTCAAGAGTATAGATGCGTAGGTGATGATAAAAAGGCTTGTTCACCGAGTTAAGATTCACCCAAAGTGAATTCAGCGAGTTGATGTTTGACAATACTGTTGAGGTTATCCCTTGTTGATCCGCTTCTAGGTTCAATGTGAGTGTTGTTATGGACGTTTGGGGAATCATTGAGAATGCAAAAAGAGAGTCGAGATTTTAGCGTTAAGAGTTTTCGCTAAAAAGGTATTATGGAGAGACCTAAGAGTCACGTGGGCGTGTGCGGTCGAGATGATGATTGGATCTTCAGCTGTTCATCTCCTTCCCCTATTTAAATTTTGAGGACAAAATTTTCATTAAGGAAGAGAGAGTTGTAACGACCCAGTTTTTGAATCTGAGAGTCGAGTTAACTTGAAGCGCGGGTTCATGGTTGGGCCTTGTTGCATGGGCCTTGAGAGCCTTTTTGGGCTTGTTTTGTGGGTTTGTTCTTGGGCTAGGAAGATTTTAAGAAGGGTACTTTAGTAAAGCATATTTGAGGACAAAGAGGGTTGGTTGCCTCTTTAATTTCTGCAAAAAAGGCTTAGGAGATGATCTCACATTGTTCTCTTGTCTTCTTATTGTATCCAAGACCCTTTTTCCTATCCAAAACTTTAAGCATGGTGTGAATCTTTGGTGTTTAGAGTGAGAATCCCGAATTTGAGATTGAGGAAAGGTTTCTCTACAACAAATGATCTTTTTATCGAGGTAAATATTGTTTGAAATGGTGGAAAAAGATGTTTAGACGGGTTTGGAAGAGGAAGAATAGGAATGGATGCTTGAAGGCTTCTTCATCAGTTTTAATCCAAGGTTAGTACACTACTAACTCCTATAGTTTCCTAGAAATCATAAAGATAGACTTTGATGCATGTTATTGTGTTTTTGGTTTAGACAAGAGCTTGGTTGCTCCTTAATGCTAGATTATGAAATTGATGTTATTAAGGCTAAAATTTGGTAGGGATCCACTTAAACAACTCCCCATAACTTGTAGGTGTATTTTAAGGCATAACCATTGAGTTTAAGGGGTAGAATATCCGAGCTCCAAAATTTGAATTCTGGACTCGCGTATCAGTACGAGATATGCCAGTATCGGTACGCCCTTTGGAAGATGACTCTTCATGGCATTTTTCAAAAAAGGGTATTGATACGGGTTAGGGGCGTACCGATACTACTATTCCATTGCCAATTCTAATGGCTATATAATGTATCAGTACGCCAATAGGTGTATCAGTACTAGTTGGGTTTTGGTACACAAGATATACGTACCGATACAGGGTTTGGGTACGTGTTGTTGGCATATCGGTACGTCACAGGGCTTAAGATCATCAGGTAACGTGGCAGCATATCAATACTCGAGGTGGGAGTATCGAGACTTTTGGGGGTGTACCGATATCCATGTAGACGTATCGATATGTACCTGGCAATCTGCCTAAGAAGTTTTAGTTTGCATTCGAGGTTCTATAAATGCGAGATAAAGGGCCTAATAGGTCTTCTAAGGTATAAAATGAACCGTAAAACTAAGAAACCGAGATTTAAGCCCGCATGTGACATGATCAATAATAACTTGGTAAAATAGAGGGTAAATTGCTTGTGATAGTAACCCATAGAGATTCTTGGTGGATCAAATGATGTTGCGTGGTAATTAGGGCTCTTGCTGTGTGCTAAAGGGGCACCTATATAGTTGGTTCACCTTGTATAATAGGATAAACTAATGAAAGCGGCTAGTGTGCACCTTCATAATATATTAATAGATAGATAAGTTTAATAGAGTGGCATAATATTTGATAGAAACCATAAGGTGATGGTAAATGTGTTAGAGCTATGTGTGATATGGCATTTGTGTCGATGTTGTGTGCTGCGTAGAAGTAGGATCCTTGTTGTGTGCTGATGAGATACCTGCTTAGTCGAGTCTTTGTTTGATGGGATCCGGATACCCAGTGGAAGAGTGTTGCAACACTATGGTTAGAGATACCAAATGGAGGTTACTGATGCTATGTGACCCGGGCCTCATTTGAGGAGAGATTCCGAGTATGGGTGTATGTTATATTGCTATGTTACCCGGCCTCGCCTAGAGTATAGATGCTCGAGGGATGATTCCGAGCAAGGGTGTATATTTTGATGCTATGTGACCCAACCTGACCTAGAGTGTATGTTTTGATGCTACGTGACCCGACCTCACTCCAGAGTTGTTATTGTTGTTGATATGTGTTTCTACCTCGATGATATGATGAGATCTCAGTTATTGTTGGGCCTTGTGTGCTATGACTGATGATTGCTATGATGTTATCATATGTTTAGACGGCTAGTGGTAGCGCCATCGTTATCTTGCCAAGATATCGTGTATATGTAGCATTGTTCTTATTTATGATTTGCATGAAGCATGACTGAGTGGTTGTGTATCCACTGCTTTGTTAGCTCATTGTTCGGAATCATTGTTTCTATTTGCAGGTTAGTAGGTTTTGCTCTTTGCTTGGAGGAGCACCATTAGTGAAGGATTCCAATGTATCACCTCTTCAGAGTACATTACTTAGGTCTTTGGGCTATATATTCGTAGGAACCTATTGTACATTGTAACTTGAATTTTTATTTCTAAAACGATAAGAGTCAAATGTTTTATAATGATTTTTTAAAAAGGGGAGCTTCATTGTGCATGTTTCAAATATTATTTATACTTTATTGGATTGAATTATATTTGGTTTGAAATTGACTATGGATTGGGCTAAAACATATTAAAATTTTTATGGTTAGGTGTAGACTCTCTAGGTGAAGTGCTGGCAAAAGGGGCATAAGATATGTATTGGAAAAGTATAAAAACAGTGCCAAGATGAGTCTTTTGCATGCAAGTATACACGGTCTACAAGTAATACAACAGTAAGCTGAGTATCGATCCCACAGAGATTGACTTGGAATTCAATTGCCTTGATTGTTACTTGCCTTAAGAAAAAGTTGATTTGATTTGAAATTGGTTTTGGAAAATAATTAAAAAGTAAAAAAATGAAAGAAAAGTAAAGACATTGGCAAGGAAGGTGTTTTAAGGAATGATGAGCGTTGGCAGGGAATGCCTGGTTTTCACGCTATTCATGTCGTGCCAGCCGTTAACAACAGCCTGTCTTGGCATTGTTTGTCGAGCAGATTCAAAAGTAGCAAAGCCTCTCTCGATGGTCATTGACCTAAATTGATCATGTAAAAACCCCTATATCTCTATAGTGTTTGTTTTTAAATAAACTAATTTGATTAAGATCCAATCTATACTCCTAAGGGGTAGATTTCACTCTCGAAGTAAGTTCATCTACTTGAACAACTTATCTCGAAGCTTCTCTCCTCAGTATTCGACAACTTATTCGTTGCCACCCCAAGTCTGTTAAGATATTGAGGCGCAATAGGCCAACAGAGCCACCTCTCGCTTGGCATAGTATTTAGAAAACATTAAAGTATGCCGAATAAATAAAACATTGCCAAGGCAGATTTATTATTAAAAACTAAACATGAAAACAACATTTCAACGCAAACATCCCCCACCAACTATTGAATTAGTTCATGGTGAGGGATTTAACCGAAAAAACATAAACGTTTTAAAAATACATCATCATTAAAAAAATAAAAAAAAACTAAACAAAGAGAATGGGCAAGAATGGGGTCTCTCGATGCAGCCCTTCAATGGCTCCAAGCCCTCGGTCTAGCTGGTCGAACCACGCAGCCTTTTTATTCTGATCGTCAATGAAATCCTATCCAAGTTCCTCCTTTGTTAGTTGTGTTGATCGATCTCTTCTCTTCCTTTAAATAGGCGTGGGAAATCCTAGGATAAGCCTTGCATTTGAAATTTGAATGCGCAAGGGATGGGGGATGTGATCATCTTATCCAAATTTGAAGTGATAAGGTGATAAGTTGATCAGGTTTTCACTAGGGCTGATGTCATATTCTGTCGATCCTTTGGTAGCCACGCTTGGCATCGTTCGATCCATCTATGCCAGACAGACTTGGCATCCTATTTTTTTGGAGTTTGATCAAATGCTATTTTTTCGCAGTCTGATCTAGTCCTATTTTTTCGGGCTGGCATTGCGAAGGGTTCTTGGCATGGCATCAAGTTCACTTCTCTGCCAACTGGTGCTTGGCATTGTCTGGTCCATCTGTGCCAACAACACTCGGCGTTCTCTCTGGCATTCCTTATTGCGCTACTTTTCTGTTCCAAATATTATGCTAAACCTGCAAATTTGCAAACAAAACAACCTTTCACACTGGCTAAACATCATTCTAAACTCCTTATGCAAATGCATGATTTTAACAACCTTATGCAACTAAATGTACCTAAAAACATGCAAAAGCATTGTAAGATTGGCATTAAAAATAGTACTTTTGGAGAGGTAACACACCCCAAACCTAACTCATTGATTGTCCTCAAGTAATGCAATCAAAAACAAAAAAAACTATGAAAATGTTACCTCGACAAAATTTTGGTTAGAATGCCAACAAGTGCTGGCAAGCAGAATTTGGCTCTATTTCCGTCCTTAGTATCTTAGTGCAATAATGCCAATCAGGTAGTAATTCAAGTGCAACAATATAACTCTAGTCTAAGTTCATGAAGAGTGCATGATGTGTAGGCAATATGCATCGAGTATCCTTTCACTCTCTTAGCCAATTTTACTACCTAAACTCAGATTCTTATTTTTATCATTTTTTCTTTGCAAGGGTTTCTATTGGCATTAATTTAAGCTTACTTCGTGACACTATTTAGCGTGAGAGATAAGAGGGAGCATACCAAGAATCCCCACCTTAATCTATACATCACTAGGCTTTCTTTTCAACTCATACCCTAAAGTTTTGGACTTGAGAACTAAGAGGGAGAAAACCACGAAGCCCCAAGTAGCTTATTATCCCTAAGGTAGAGGATAGTTCTATTTTTTTCTTGCCTTGGCAGAACATTGCTGCCTTATTTACTTCTTTTACCCTAGCATCATTTTTTTAAATTTGAGCATAGTTTCAAAAGGTCTAAGTTTGATAAGGAACTAGATACATACTACGTGTTAAGTGTAAGTTCAATTCCCTAAACTAGAGATCAATTACCAAGCAAACCTGGCATAACTATTCTGCTGGCATGACATTGCAACTAAAGATTAAAATTTCTTCATTGGACAGACACCTAGATCAAATTAAACTTGCCTAACAAGTGATAACATTCTTCAAAATTAAACCGAGGCAGATTTTTTTCTTTTTTTAGTGGTTCGACATGCATCTATTCTAAATGACCTAGATGGCATGGCAACAGAAATGTAAACATGAAATGTATGGCGTGGCATAAATGTGAGGAAACACACACCCCCAAACCCAAGATGTGCATTGTCCTCAATGCATGAAACAACACATATATACACAAAAAACAGAAAAAAATGCATGATCATGTAAATGCAATGAAATGAAATATAAAGGAGTTTAGATAGAATATGACCCCCCCTTCGGAGACTTCTTCTCGTGTGACATGGGTCTTTCTTTTCACAAATGTCCCACGATCCAAGGCCATTCATTTTTTTTTCTTTCATGCTCGATTTTGAAGCGGCAGTGGAGATTCCAACTTCTTCCACTTTCTTGGCAAGTTCCGACACGGCAGATGCATTGGTGGCATCAGATGGCGTATGTATAGTAGGTTTCACTGGTGACTTGGCTTTAGTAGACCTTGCTTCAGATGAGGAATCAGAACTGGCAAAATCAACTTGAACTGAAGACAATGGGACTATGTCATCGAATGGGGTATGAACTGTACTAACTGGCATGGCATCATGAGACATTTTATTCAAGAACCTCCCTGATGATAACATCCTTCTCCTTTGTGTAGTGTCTTATCTTATCATTGAGTTCCTCAGCTGTCTCTAACTTTCAGAGAATGATCTCCTAGCGATGGTAAATTTGAGACAGCACTGCCAGTGAACTGGCTGGCATGGTGGCTGGCACTGCCTTTGACACCTTTGGCTTTGGCATGGGCACTTTTGCCTTCCTCTTGCCTTTGGCATTTGGCTCAGCAATGGCGAGGTTTCTCCAAATAATAGTTGTGATTTTTGTTCCCTTGATCCTTTGACCTTTATATGTATCAAGCTTTGGCACACCATGGAGCGTGTAAATGTTAGAAATTAACAAAGGAAAGAACAAACTGTCATTACCTCTTGCTGCACATTTATAAGTTTCATCGATGATGAGCCTGCCAACATTAATTTTGCGCCCCATCATGATGGAGTGCAATAAAATCAACCTTTCTTCCAAGATGGTCTTATTGTGGGTTGTAGGAATCATATTGTCCTTTAAAACCTGATTCCATCCTCTCGGTTGATGTTTCAATGCCAATCGTTTCACTGTTCAATGGCCATTCGATGACACTGTCTATACTGTGTCAGGCTCACACGAATCTACCAGTAACTTCTTTCTCTTAGCAGCATTCATCGAATTGGCATACTCAAAATATTCATCCCCTGCACCATCCAAATTAAACATAGTGTTAATATATCCTTCATCAAAACACACACACACACGTACCTCTAATCATCAAGAAAACGAATCTTTGGTCACAAGATGGACATAGTATTCTTGAACAATGGTGGCATCAGACTGGGTCAGCATGTGGACAGAGTGTGGTCTAGATGGTATGTCATCCTTGGCAAGGAGGTCTACAGGGAACTCAAAAAATGCTGGCAGTGTGTGGACATACATGTCTTTACGTGTTTTCTTCATGGCATAGTCCATGATATGAACATACTGCCAAAGCATCGACTTTCGCTCCTTGGCTTTCTTTAATTTATGGAGGACGACCTCTTGGCGTTAATATATCTGGGAAAGCATTGCCAATGAACCAGATGGCATCGGAGTCTTGGGCATCGCCTTTGGCATCCTGGCCTTTGGCATAGACTCGGCAACCTTTCCCTTGCCTTTCTCCTCGGTAATGAGTTACCTCTATAGGGCATGAGTGATCGTCGTTCCTTTGAGCTTTTGAGCTTTATCTATATCAAACTTTGGCACACTATGCTGCATGCAAATGTTAGAAATCAATAAAAGGAAACATAAACTCCCATTATCCTTACTGGCGCATTTATAAGTTTCATCAATGATGATACGACCGATATTGATCTTGCGTCCCATGATGATTGAATCTAACAATGCCAGTCTTTCAATGCGAGCCGCTTCACCGTTCGATGGCATTTTAATGACAGATTCCACTTAGTGACAAGTTCACAAAGTTCTTTCAACATCATCTTCCTCTTGGCATCGTCCAAGGCTTCCGCAAACTTGGTGTGTTCATCCTCTACAATAAGTTCATCCTCCGCATTTTGTTCAATCACCCCATGCCAGTCCTTGCCTTGGCAACAAAATCCTGCGTTCACTCAAAGGAACCGTTCAAAATAGAAAAAATAAACAAAAAACAAAAAATTTAAAACTGAGATATCCTAAGTACTAAAAAAATAATTCTCCTAAATTATTCACAATGATCAAATTGAGTTGGCAAAGAGTTACTGAATTTTTGCAATGAGAATGGTCTCTTTGGCATTATTCCGATTTCCTTCCCGATAGTGCTTTAGTCTGTGGCAATCTTTTGTTTGAATAACCAACATAGAAAACCAAAGAATTGCTTACCTTTGAGTATGCCGAACTCTAGATTGCTCAACAAGGGAGAATGTTTTTCCATGGGGGTTTTGAATAACCACCTCAGAAAACCAAAATACTTCTTCCTTGTAGGCCTATCAAATCTTTGATTGAATTCAGCACCCTAGTAGTGCTTAGGCTGTGGTCCTTCTATTTTGTTTGATGCCAAGGTGTATGTATCCTCAACTGGTTCCAAACTTGCCACAATTTTCAGCGGCACCATCTCTCGCATTATTATCATGGCCAAATTCTCTTGCTTCAGTTCTTCATTTTCTGCCATTTGGACTCCACTTTTTCTTCCAGTAACTAGCCATCTAAGCGCACCTTGCTTTATAGCATCAGTCCTGACCAGAATCGATCTTCTCTGTCGCTCAATTGTTTTGCCATCGCACTTATGTTTAATGGTAGCATCTTTCATTCCTTGGCACGCCAATGCCAGGTTCTCATCCAAAATGGATTCTATTGGCTCAACTACATGGCATTCTTCAGGTTCATCTGCACACTTAAGAGCTTTGTCAACATTAAAAGTAACATTTATTTTTCTCACCAATGTAGGGTTGGCAATTACTGGTTCAAATGGTTTTGCCAAAGTGGTATTGGCATCAGATTGAGATATAGAATTACTGGTGCTTGTTTCCCCTTTCTCAGCTTCATTAGTTTCTTCCACTGGCACTGATTTATTCGCATGGCAAACAATTGGCTCTTTTTCATGCGCTAAAATCTCGACTTGGTTGCCATTTAGGGGAGTGACAGCTTTGCCTTTTTTTCGAGTATCATCCGTATCATATGGCAGAGTTTCTGGAGGTCTGGCATCAGATAGTGGTATGGCATCATCAGCCTCAGCCTCTTCTTTCTCTTCGTCCTTGGGTTCACCTGCTGGCATTAAGTTATCTTCCTGGCAAATAATTGGCTGATTGCCTTTGTCTTCTTGGTTTGGAACTTCAAAATCCCCTTCTGTCCTGGCATTGAACTTGGCAACATTATCTAGCTTTGCCTCGATGTTGTTGTGTTCAAGATCCTTGACATCAAATTTTTCCTCACACTATACTACCACTAATGAGTCCAATGTACCTGTTGTTGAATACTCTTCATCAGTATAATATATTGATTCAAGTGCATTAGGAAATACATGATACTCGTAATATTGACTCTGAATTCCTTGAAGAGCAGATGAAGGAAGAAAATTGCTAGCTTGTTGATGTAGCGTTGCCATGGCATTCTGATCGTTATCACTAACCGAAGCATTTGCCACCTCCTGTTGCCTTGATGGAAGCTCTATCTTGTTCTCTTCAGGCATGCCATTCACAGCATTGGCAAGCTTCATGACTTGTTCTTCCAAGCTTCTCATAGAATCCATGGCTTCTTCATGTGCGTTTCCAATGTAATTTGTTTGCTCTTGAGGTGGATTGTTGTGCACCAGCATATCTTGGGATGACATTTGTTTGAATTCTGGTGGTGCAACAAAGTTGTTAGGTGCATAAAAATAATTGTTGTCTTGATTATTCCAAAAACTATTTTGCTGCTGGTTCCATCCTTGGTCGAAGTTGTAGGAGGAATGATTGTTCACATTACAGTACCCCGTGCAACAATAGGAATTAGGGTTGAATGGGCAATTGTCAAACGAGTAGCATCCTCTACAATATGCACAAACAACGAGTGTTGCTTGCCTTTTGTTGAACTTGTTAGGCACTTGCATTGATGTAATCATGTTTTTCAAGTTAGAAATCTGTGCCGAGAGTGTTGTATAGGCATCCTCTTCATGCGTTTCATATCGTCTTTGCTCATGGACCGCTCTTGGAGTTGGATATTGACAGTCATAAGTGGGAAAATGTAGTCATCATCATACCATATGTGGCTGCTCATACTCTTCTTTGCAGCTTTCCTAAAAAAGAAAAGGAAAAAATTAATGATCAAAACAAAAAAAAACAAATTTAGTAAAATGAAAACAAAAAAAACAAGTCAAAATTAAAGAAATAAATTCCGTCGCAATCCCCGACGCCAAAAACTTGTAGACTCTCTAGGTGAAGTGCTGGCAAAATGGGCATAAGATATGTATTGGAAAAGTATAAAACAGTGCCAAGATGAGTCTTTTGCATGCAAGTATACACGGTCTACAAGTAATACAGTAGTAAACTAAGTATTGATCCCATAGAGATTGACTTGGAACTCAATTGCCTTGATTGTTACTTGCCTTAAGAAAAAGTTGATTTGATTTGAAATTGGTTTTGGAAAATAATTAAAAAGTAAAGAAATGAAAGAAAAGTAAATACGTTGTCAAGGAAGGTGTTTTAATGAATGATGAGCGTTGGCAGGGAATGCCAGGTTTTCACACTATTCATGTCGTGCCAGTCGTTAACAACAACCTGTCTTGGCATTGTTTGCCGAGCAGATTCAAAAGTAGCAAAGCCTCTCTTGATGATCATTGCTCTAAATTGATCATGTAAAAACCCTTATATCTCTATAGTGTTTGTTTTTTAAATAAACCAATTTGATTAAGATCAAATCTATACTCCTAAGGGGTAGATTTCACTCCCGAAGTAAGTTCATCTACTTGAACGACTTCTCTCGAAGCTTCTCTCCTCAGTATTCAACATCTTATTCGTTGCCACCCCAAGTCTATTAAGATATTGAGGCGCAATAGGCCAATAGTGCCATTTCTCGCTTGGCATAGTATTTAGAAAACATTAAAGTATGCCGAATAGATAAAACATTGCCAAGGTAGATTTAATATTAAAAACTAAATATGAAAATAGCGTTTCAGCACAAACATCCCTCACCAACTATTGAATTAGTTCATGGTGAGGGATTTAACCGAAAAACCATAAACGTTTTCAAAATACATCATCATTAAAAAATAAAAAGAACTAAACAAAGAGAATGGGAAAGAAGAGGGTCTCTCGATGCAGCCCTTCAATGGCTCCAAGCCCTCAGTTTAGCTGGTCGAACCACGCAGCCTTCCTCTTCTGATCGTCAATGAAATCCTCTCCAAGTTCCTCCTTTGTTAGTTGTGTTGATCGATCTCTTCTCTTCCTTTAAATAGGCGTAGGAAATCCTAGGATAAGCCTTGCATTTGAAATTTGAATGCGCAAGGGGTGAGGGATGTGATCATCTTATCCAGATTTGAAGTGATAAGCTGATAAAGTGATAAGGTTATCAGGTTTTCACTAGGGCTGACGTCATATGTCGTCAATCATTTCGCAGCCGCGCTTGCCATCGTTTGATCCATCTGTGCCAGACAAACTTGGCATCCTATTTTTTTGCCATCCTATTTTTTTAGAGTTTGATCAAATGCTATTTTTTCGCAGCCTGATCTGGTCCTATTTTTTTGGGCTGGCATTGCCAAGGGTTCTTGGCATGGCCACAAGTTCACTTCTCTGCCAACCGGTGCTTGGCATTGTCTGGTCTATCTGTGCCAACAACACTCAGCGTTCTCTCTGGCATTCCTTACTGCGCTACTTTTCTGTGCCAAATATTATGCTAAACCTGCAAAATTGCCAACGAAACAACCTTCCACACTTGCATAAACATCATTCTAAACTCCTTATGCAAATGCATGATTTTAACAACCTTATGCAACTAAATGTACCTAAAAACAAGCAAAAACATTGTAAGATTAGCATTAAAAATAGTACTTTTGGAGAGGTAACATTAGGCTTTGGGCTTGAGGCCCAAATGTGCCATTCGGGTCAAGGGTGTTACATGATAAATGTTCTATGATATTGTATTAATCGACCTATCACTTTTCTTGAAGCCTTCCTATTTTTTTGTTGTAGAAATTTGATGATGCGTTACTTTTTCATGTATAAGACTGCATCCTTCTATTATTGAATCAAACATCGTATGCGTTGCGAAACTTGGCTGTTGACATGGTGTTCGATGAGTGGCATTGGTTGTTGACATAGCTAATAAGTTGGCATGAAGAAGAAAGGTCACATGCCGCCTTCAAGGTACTTTATGAAGAGTGCTGGAATCTCAAAGGGCGAAGATGCCAGTGCATTAGGGTTTGGGGTTCCAACCACGGTAGTTTAGGTTATTGTCTCCGTGGGCTCAGGTTATGTTTTGGCTTTAAGTTTAATGGTTATGTTGTTCCTATTCACAATATTTAGAAAATAAATTTTTCATGGAATAATTTTAAATTTGTCATTATAAAAAAGTTGTGAGAAAATAAACTTTATTGTAATTTTTGTTTTTGTCACAAAAATATTTGTTTTCGATGTTAAAATTCAAGCTAATTGTGATAAAATGTACTTTTATGATGAAATAAATATTTTATTTTAAAAATATTTTATCTTTATAGTAACATTTAGAGACAAAATAAAGTAGTGAGAAATTAAATTATGTTGTAATATGCATTTTTTCACGAAAACCTTTTTCGTTTGAAGTTAAAATTTATGTTAATTGTGACAAAATTTACTTTTCATGATGAAATAAATATTTTACTCTAACAAATATTTTGTCTCTATAAGTTACATTTGCAGACAAAATAGAAGAAGTGAGAAATTAATTTTAGTTGCAATATGTTTTTTGTCACAAAACCCTTATATTTGATGTTAAAATACAAGTTAATTGTGACAAAACGTACTTCTTGTGGTGAAATAGTAATTTATCCTGACAATATTTTATCACAATAAGTTAATTATAGTAACAAAATTTTATTGTTATGATAAATAGTATAAAATGGTAACATACACAATTTTGTCATAATATACTTTACATGACGAGGTTGTCTACCAAACATGGTAACAAACAAAATTTGTCAAAATAAATATATCGTGACAAATTTAGTACTTTTAGTGATAAATAATTTTGTTGCAATATCATAAATTTCTTGTAGTGATAGAGTAAAGTGTCGAACCCACGAGGATTGGATCAATAACTACGAAGTTATCGAACTTAAGAATGTTTGTGCAAGTATTGGATGGTGTTGGTTTATCAAGACTAAAAACAATTTAAGTAAAGAAAGATATGATTAAGATGAACAGATGCTGCGACATATAATAGATGATTATGGAAGCTGGATTTATTGCTAAGGATATATGCTTGATTAATGCTATAGTGACTGACAATACATGTCAGCGTAAACCATTAAGATCTTTATCTACTTGATAGAATTTTCTAATGAACTTCTGACTCTCTCGATGCCTAGAAGTTAATAACGTTAAAGCTAAGCTAATACATGTCTGTGTGAAGCCTAGAAGTTAACCTTTTTCTTTTAACTTCTTTCAAAGTAATGCATGTAAATCAAATCCACCTGCTTAAGCCCGAAGACGGTGTTGATCTTTTGTAAGGGCCTAAGACCACATGCTTTAATTTTCAATGAAAATATGCATTTTGTTTTTAAACTCTCTCTTCATTTTGTGTATATATTTGTCTATTGGGTCCCTATATATCAATTGCACAAGGGGCATTGACTTTGACCTGAAGGTTGAGTCCGAGTAACCCGTGTCTAATTGAAGTCATAAGATGCAAAGATTATGAACGTGTGACTCACATTTCACATTAAGGACCACAAATAATAACAAATCGGTGCAATTTAATGTTTGAAGCATGGTAATGGGCATTTTTTCAAAAAAATATTAATAAAAAAATGTTCCAATGTTCAAAACTTGGTAATAGGCATTTTTGGATAAGAGTGTGAAATTTTTAGGGCACTCTGCTGAAGCCCATTCTAATCGAAACTCTTCGCTTCATGAGTGATGGTAATATTTTCAAAATCATGACAATGCCAAGTAGATCGGGAATTTGTTGTTTGCTCCGTCATTTATTTCAAGCCAAAGGAATGTGATGAATTAAATTCCCCAAGCAAAACTGAGACAAAAATGAATCCGCCAATGGTAAGTTGGTCAAGCACCGAAGTAGCTTAAAATGCACTTCACATCTTCAAACACCAATTCATCTTTTGAGGTCTCCTAAACACATGATTTGTTTGGGGCAATCTTCGGTAAGCTATTTTAGTGTTGCTCGTGCATTTGATATTCGGGGCATTCAATCTAGCTTGATAGATTCTCAATTTGAAAAGAAAAACCAGTTTTCTTAATAAGCATCTCACATTGAAATCATAACATGTATTCTATGATTCTGTAGTGAAATAAAAGATATTTTTGCATTACTTACAAAGAAGCTTAAAAGTATAGTGACCAACAGCAAATGTGCCTTCAGATTGCTGCTTTGACTACAGAAAACACTCACAAGTTAACCTTTGCCTAGGAAGGTAACATTTTAGAAGAAGATGGTCAAACCCACGAGAGGTTGGGGCATCAATGCACACAAGATGACAAAAGCTGTCTATCTTGTCTGTAAGATAGAGCTTGGGCAAAAACAAGACCGAACCATCAATATAACCAAAAAGTCATGGGGGCATCCCCTTTGGAAGTCAAAATCGTGGCCAGCTGCATTGCATGCCATTCATCTCATCATCATGCATTCACAGTAAATGCATACATTACACATCAAGTTAGGTGCATCCATGCTAAACGTATCTACTTCACTCATGCATAAAAAAAACAAACAGGTTCAGGATGAGAAACCTCAATCATGGAGGACAATAACAAATTTGCAAGCCCTCATCCACGAAAGGGAGTCAGACCAATAAAGAAGTTGAAACCTTAAGAGGAAGGATAACAACACCCAACTAGAAATGGCGAACCCTCAAAGCAAAGAAAGCCAAACCAAAACTCAAACTCTGAGTGAACAATTACTAACTACGGTTTACTTCTATTTTTTAGGTCTTGCCCCATCCTCAGTGGTGTAATGGATCTATCACCTTTATTCTTTGATTTTGACTAACCGTTAGTGGTGTAGCGGATCAAAAGACTTTTCTTCAGATCTTGACTCTTTGTCAGTGATGTAGCAGATCAAACTTTTCTTCACATCTTGACTCATCGTCAGTGGTGCAGCAGATTATATTTCTTTTTAGATCTTGACTCATCATTAGTGGTGTAGCAAATCAACCAATAACTCTAGATCATGCCTCTTCGTCAAAGTTTTAGCTTGATCAAATCTATCTTCAGTCTTGACTCATCGTTAGTGATGTAGCGGATAAAAAACTCCTTAGATCATGCTTCTAAGTCAGAGTCGTAGCTTGATCGTAACTAAAATCTTCCTTCCGATCATGCTTCTTCGTCAGAGTCGTAGCTTGATCGCAACCAAAATCTTCCTTTCGATCATGCCTCTTTGTCAGAGTCATAGCTTGATCGTCAATAACCAAGATCATGCCTCTTCGTCAGAGTCGTATCTTGATCACCACTAATTCAGATCACGCCTCTTCGTTAGAGTCGTAGCTTTATCGCAATCTAATCATCGGATCATGCCTCTTTATCAGTGTTGTAACTTGATCCAATCTAATCCTCTGATCTTCTCTCGTCGTCTGTGGCGTAACAGAACACCCATATTCAAACATCTCTTTACCCAAACCTTTTAATTTTATAGTTTTAAATACAACAAGTGGATACTCAATATGAAACAATTGCCTTTTATTTTCGCAGGTTTTATCTTTCTAAAAAAGGAGGAAGTAGATGAGTCGACCAGATCCTGACTCTCCGTCGGTGGTGTAGCGAATCAACAGATGAGTTCTATTTCTCTAAAATTGGGAGATGGACCAGTTAGACTTTGTACCAATAAGGGGTGCTCTAGCTTGACCGAACGAAAAATGGCTATTTTTTAGTCTTTGTTCTATTGCCATTTCACAACAATGAATAAAGAGGGGCAGCTATAATAGCCATTTTCAGTCAGGGTAAAAAAGTAAAAAAAAAATCAATTTAACCCAAAAATCTAAAAATTTTAAAATCCTTTTTATTTTAATTAAATGTCCATTACAAACCCAAATACCTAATCTGCCTAGCCTATTAAACTAGCCCACTACCAATTAAACCCTACCGGTTCTGCCAACCCGACCGACCTATATCCTAAACCTAAAACCCAAATGACCCGAAAACCTTAACCTATCAGCTAGCCCTAATACAATTGTCGTCTCTTCATCTCCCAGAACCTTCTAGAAGTAGTGCCCTCAGCAACCCTTGGCCATCCAGCTTTTGGCCACGTCAGTGCCACATCGCCGCCACATCGAAGCCATGATAGCAGCCTCCGTACCAACACTAGTCCCTCTTCTCTGCCACCTTCTGCGCAACATACGTTCGGCCAAAATGCTCCCTCGTACACCCACAT
This sequence comes from Hibiscus mutabilis, assembly GCA_019671005.1. Taxonomy (NCBI): domain Eukaryota; kingdom Viridiplantae; phylum Streptophyta; class Magnoliopsida; order Malvales; family Malvaceae; genus Hibiscus; species Hibiscus mutabilis. The sequence continues at coordinate 31,113,265 of CM033713.1, forward strand.
GCCAACAAAAAAATTCAGAGATTCAAAGGCAAAAAATTTTAGAATTTTAGTTGAATACAAACAAAGATTATCAGCACTAATAGTGGATTTTAGGGATTTTTTATTTTTCTTTTATCTCTGTAATTTCGGATATAAAGCCCAAATTGAAACCATGTAAGAAAGGGACTTTTCAAATTTCAAATACACAAAAAAATCTCAAAAAATATTTTTTTACTCTTTTTTGCATTTTGAATATACAACAAAAATAAAAAAAAGGTTTTAGGGTTACCTTTGGGGGTCGGTTACTTGTCACCGATGCTCCTTCGCTCCGTTTGGAAATCTGATCGTCTTGAGGTTTCAAAAAAAGGGGTTCGTTTCAAATCCAGGTTTTAAAGAAATAAGGTTTCAGATTTTTGTTTTTAAGGATTTACGAAAAGATTTTTTTTAAGAAATCGAAGTTCGGATCCACGTTTTATAAAAGAAAAGGATGCTAGTTGGAGTGGTTTCGAGGTCGCTGGCCACCGGCTAGCGGCAGTCGGCGCGATGTTTGGTCATCAGTTTTCTGAAAAAACAAATGGGGAGTTTTTTTTGTTCTTAAAAGCTTCAGGGTTTTTTAAAGTTTTTTATATCAGCAACCAAAAAGTGTTCTTTGTGTTTAATTTTGGGCATTTTAAAGGAAAACTGAAACGCCACCATTTTAGTAAGGCAGACCCGTGCGGTGACCCGACCCAATGGGAAGATCCGTGCATTTCGATCCGTGGGTTATTTACTCGACCAGTCCCCCTAGTTTTCTCCCACCTTCATTTTCGTCTTGGGATAATTTCCCTTTTGGTCTTCACCTATTTTCCAATTTTGCAATTCGGTCATCCGCTTCAAATTAGTTTTTCTACTCTGCTTGTTTTCTTTTTATTCTATTTTAGTCCCTCTTTTATATTATGTCTATTTATTATATATTATGTATATTTGTTATAGTATATATTATATAGTCTATATAGGTTATGTAGTATATATATATATTACATTATGATTTTATATTATATATAGTATATTATATACATATTTGTTATATATAATATATGACACATATATATCCTGTAGTCATTATTATATTATATATAGTATAATATTTATTTATTTTATCTTTATTTTCCTTGTTCAAATCGGCCTTACGGTGACCCTCAACGGGGGATGACCTGTATTATTATGGCCCATTTAGTGTAGCATTTAATTTCTGCAATTTACTTTCTTGTATTTTAATTTCCGCCTTTAAATTCTCGCCTTTAAATTATCACATTTAATTTTCGTATTTATTTCAAGCATTTATCTTTTGTTTGACCCGGCCCTTTTTTCGAACATTTTAGTTTTCGTTCTTTAATTTCCACATTTCTTTATTTTGTTCGATCTTTTATTTTCGGTGTTCACTTTGTTGTCTTTATTTGCTTGCTTTTTGGTGACATGCATTATCTAACATTCATTTAACCCTTAATTTATTTAATTCCACATTGTCAATTAATTAATATAAATTATAAAAAGAAATATTTATTAACTCGATTATTTTGGTCTTAATCTTGGCTTAATGGATATAGACTAAATGTTTGAATTAATCATTATCGTCTGAAGGAAAATATTAAAATAGGTAATATATTTACAACTCATAACATCATTTTTAACTGTTTGCATCATGCATAAAGGTGATGTACTTGATTTGAACCGTAAATTAACACGGTAGTCGGTCTTATTCGATGTCGGTTTAATCTATGGTCTGATGTACACTCATCCTTATTAATTAAACAGATAATTAATTCAAACCCACCAAATTGTTAAAGCCCATTCAATTAAAGCTTATATTCGATTAGGCACAGTTAATTAAATCAAATTTAAACTTCAACAATTTCTATAGATTAAAAGTAACATATAATTTGGTACCGATTTTCAGGCATGATAGGGGTGCTAATCCTTCCCCACACATAACCAACTCTGGAACCAGTTTTCAAAAGACTCTGGTTTTAATGGTGTCAAACCTACCAAAGAGGCTGGTAGCGTCTCCAACCCTTCATTTTCAAACCAAAGCAAGTTTTTTAAAAACAAAATCCCAAACAATTAATTTATTTCAATTTTCAAAATTTTTCAAGAAAAAAACAAAAAACCAAGCCGATTATTTTCAAAGATATTTTCAAAAAATGGAGGTCACTACAATTTACATGCTAATCTTTTAAAAAAATTAAAATATTATCTAAATTTAACCTAATATATACATGGGGTAGTACTCCCCAAACTTGAGTAGAGCATTATCCCCGATACAAAAAGAAACAAAAAGAAAAAATATGCAGTATGCTATGTGAAGAACTAAACTAAAAATAAAAGAAAAGAAAAAGGAAAACTAACTTAGGGAGCTACTGGTGAGGTGGTTCCCGAATGATGATGATGCCCTTGCCTTTATCCTGGGTGGACATGGGTTTCTTGGCAGGGCGGGTAGAGGCACCAGCTTCAGTATCTAGTCACCTTTTCGGGTGTTGGTGGCAGCAGGTGTAGGAGCAGGTGGTGGGCATTTGATAGCACGCACCTCAGAAGGCAACCATCCGAAATGTGCCTTGAGAACTTTGTCCCCTTTCCATTTTGGCACTCTAGCCTCTTGCAGAATGCTATGATGAGTCTAAAAAAAGGTAATTCCCTGATCTTTCATCTGGATGTCGCTCGTTCCAGAATGGCCCCATAAATGAGCTCGTATGGCTTAATCCCGCGCCCTTTAAGAATGAAGCAGAGGAGAAGCAATCATCGGTGAGAGAATGTAGTTTGATTTTTAGTGGGTAAGAGCCTTGTATTGATGAACCTTGCCCAGACTTTGGCGGTTGGGTGAGGTCCTGCCATCGCACTCTTCTAGCATTGGATATCGTTCTTTCCCAAGTTGTTCTAAAAAGACAAAGTTCTTCTAGGACCCTAGTATTTGTTGTTGCAGTGGCGTTGGATACAAACTCAGACTGCCTTCTGTCTAACACCTTTAGATGATAATGGCAAGCAACAAGGAGTGTTGTAAACTCTACCTTAATACATCAGACAAACACTCATTTGTCGCCGTGTTGGCCAAAGTGAGTGTAAAACTCCTTTACCCAATCATTATTGATTGGCCCTAGCTGTCAAGAAAATACCTTCTAGTCATGCGAACCAATGACGACTAACTTATCACCGTCGAATATAGGAGTAAATGTAGAAGATCGTACAGGTCCTTCTTCTAAAAGATCCTGATTTTATAATAACTCATACCATTACTAGAATATAGCAGAATGAAGATGGTTGCGAAGAGTCACCGGTAGTTCTACGGAATAGGTTAAGTCATTAGAGTCTGAGAAGGAGTCAGAGGATGACTGGTGGAACGAAGGAGATGAAGGTGGGCTGAGGCTTCTTCTTTTTTGTGCCATTGTGAGTGGGGAACTTGTTGTAAGAAGAAGGTCTGAGATTATCACTAAAAAGTGAAAAAATTTTCTAACAGACGACTGGTTTGGTTTTCTAATATGGGGAAACTGGGGGATGAAGGATATGGAGGCAAAAGGTTTTGATATTGATTGAGGGAAGTTACCATTTAATGATGATTTTTTCGTTTAATAGGAAAGTGAAGAGAGGCGGCATATGGGATAGGGTTTCTACATATAGTGAGTATTGAGGCGTGATGAAAGAGGGTAGTAGTGTATGAGGGTGAAAATAGAATTTCTGCCCATATAATCACTAACTCCTTGTCTAGCCAAGAGTAACAAGTTCGTATTCCCAAATCTAAGGAGAATGTTCAACCCTTTATCTTATTCTTGTAATAACATTTTACCCCGGATGAATACGGTAGTGTCATTGGTGGTGTTGATGTGCGTGTAAAACTCGCGACACCAAGAAACATTGATCCACCCAGGTTACCGTGTAAACTCCTCCCAATTATGGGTTTTGATGATGGAACGGATGTTGTCATCAAACGGGGTATGTGCGTGGCGATGAACGCTAAACCTTTTTCCAGTATGAGTTATTGGTTCTGGAAGTTCTTGTACCGTTGCTCTATCTCTGGATTGTAAAAGATCCTCTGAAGATCAACTTCTTTTCTTTTTGGAGTAGCAAACAAGATGTCGATGAAGAAGGCTTGCGAGATAGAGTTTTTTCGGTGGGCTTTGGGGTGACTGGTGAAGTACTTGCACTGGACGACCGGTGACTCTTTTTTAGTCATAGTTGAAGGGAAAAAAGAGAAACGTAGGAGGGAAACAGATTTTAAGACTGGATTAAATGTCAAGTGGGCCGGGAGAAGGGGAATGTGGTTTTCCTCTAGTTTTTAAGGGAATATGAAAGGTTTCTGAATGGTTTGGTGAATGAGGGAAAGAGGGTTTAAGTGAATGGGATTGATGGACAGGACTTGTGGTGGCAGGGGAAAATGTGTAGGGTAAAGTAAGAGAGAGGAATCCGTTATAATGATTAAATAGGAATGGTTTTTATTTAGAAACAAATATTCTAAGCCAAATTAAGACTAAGTTAACAACTTATCCTCATTGTTCACGTTTGTTTAACCTAATTCTCTCAATATTAAGCCACAAATCAATAATTAAAAGGCCTCTCTCAGTAGCTCTTACAACAACTATGCATGAAGAACGATGAATAGAATAGATAAATGGAAACACATTATAACATTAAAATAAAATAACCAAAACATAAAATCCTGAGAAGCAATAAACCCAACTAAAGTATGACAGTTTATCAAAAAAGGGATAGAAAAGGGTCAAGCTTCCTCGATGATCTTTCTTTGTGCTGTCCAAATATCGTTGTATGTCTCTCACCCCATCGGCCGCTCTCGATGGCATCTGTTATGACGAGAATTCTCTAGCTTTGACTTCGGTGGTTCTTCACAAGCTAAGACTAGGTCTGTTGTCTAAAAAATCAAGCTCCTTTGAATTGTCGTCCAAGTCTCTCTTATATAGGCGGTGAAACTAAGGTTTTATAACCCTAAAGCACGCGCAGCCTCATTAAAGAGGACCATTAAATTCCTGCTATATTTTAATATTCTGTATCTAAGATAAAGTCTACGTGGGTCAAAGTAGATTTATCGCCAACTCTTTATGCCTCGTCAGCTCCAGCCATGAGATTTGCTAGTCATCCGCTCTAGCATTCCTCTAGCATCCTACACATACACCACAAAACACTACCTTTCCCATAAAAAAACCAAAATATATAACATTTAAGCACAGATAGTGCAACTCCCTATCTACATGCAAACTATATGTTATCTAACCTAAATGCAACTAAATGAGCTTGAAAACATGCAAAAGTCAAGTAAAAGGGTATATAATATAGGTCATTTACATACTCGTGTAATATCCCAATTTTTACTTAGTGATTAAAATGTAATTTTTTAAAGTTTAGGGGTTAAAGTGCAAACTTTGGAAAAGTTTAGGGACCAAAGTGTAATTTTAAAAAATTATGTAATTTAACCCGGTAAATGAATAGTTCACCCCAAGAGTGGTATTTCCGTGTTACCCAGATTTTGATATGAGGCTTATATTATTCGAATTTAGATCGAATAAAATTATTAAGCATGCTTAGGCCAGGGAAATATTAGGATGGGTGACCTCCGGGAAGGTCCCATAAAAGTATTTCTGATCGATATTTTGGACACATTAAGAGTAGAGAAAATTCGTATGGATTATCGATAAAGGAATTCTAAGAGAAATTTTATTCTATGAAAATTTTCGATAATTATCAGAATAATAGACTGAGTTAAGAAAATTTAGTCTAAGCCATTGGAAAATGAAGTTTTTATGGGATAATAGAGTTTATTTCCCAAATATGGAAATATAAATTTTTCTCAATAAATCCAATAGCTCGGAGAAGGTAAAATCATAGTAGAAGTATTTTATGGATATCGGTATATCGAATCGGATTGAAATTTTAAAGACAGTTCCAAAGATTATGGAAAATTCATAAAATATTATTTTATGAATATTTTATTAATGTTGGAGGGATTCTAACTAGATTTAGTTAGAATATGATGGAGTAGCTATAAAGCTCAAAGAAAGAAAATTTGGAAATCGTATTGAATGAAATTTGAATAATTGGATCGAATGAATATCATAAATTAAAATTTATGATATTTTGGGAAGGAGGCTGATTAGAATAGAACCAATTTGGTTCAATTTTTATGGAATGACAATTTTAAGTCAGGTAAGTAAATAAAGTCTAGTTGGAGGGCAAATTGGTCATTTGCCATGGATGGCATTTTTGAAATATTTTGGAACTTTGAGGGCAATTTTGGAAGGTGAATTACACATGGATTAAATCATGTCCCTTGATTTTTGATAAGATCAAATTAGGACATGGGATTAAAGGGCTATTTTGGTAATTTCACTAATTAAATGAATTTAAAATTCATTTAATTATTAACAAGTGGATTAAATAAGAAAAGATGAACAAATCTTTGTTTATCTTTCTTAGGGTATTTTGAACCATAAGGGAAGAGAGGGGAAAAAGAAATTTCAACTTTCAAGTTAAAATTGAAGAATCAAAGGCTTGATTCAAGCAAAATAAATTAAGTTCTAAAAGAGATCGAAGGAGAACCAGTGATAAAAAGAAAGATAAGAACCTTAAGTAAGCTTAGTGACGCATACTATACATGGCCCAGGTGAGTGCATTTCTAAAGGTTTGCATTACATTTCTCTATAATACATGATATGATACATTGCTCGACATGACAAGCTTGATGGAACACCAGGTACGAATTATTATTTGCATAAATGATGATGCATTATGCATACATGAAATATGGATAATGAAAAGATTAAAATGAAACAAGATACACCCTGGGGATCCAAGTCCATAGTGCCAAGTGCACTAACGAGGTGTTTATATAAGGAGCAAAGAGCGTCCTTATATGATGAGCGTCCTTATATGAGGAGCAAAGAGCATCCTCCAGAGTACGTACTCAGATAGCACTACGATGCAGATAGGCTGTAGGTACCATGGGCCTTTCAGCCAGACACGATAATAATAAAACATGATGATTACATGGTAGATCATGAGCATGCAAATGACTGCATGATGATACTTGATTTATATGATATGAAAATGATTGCATGACAAAATATGATCATGTAACACCACAGATTTGGGCTTAGTGGTTTTGAGGTTTATTAGACGGTCCGGTGGATCGGGTTAGAGATTCGAGTCGAATTTAGGATCGTATATTTTTCAGTAAGATAAAAATGTGGAAAATAGTTAAAATCATCTTTTATTATATAATGACTTTTTGGGGAATCAATTTTTAGAAAAAGGAATTTGGAAATGTGACATTTTGGATTAGTGACCAAAATGCAATTTTTGAAAACTGTTTTTAAAGGTGACTAAAATGAAAAGGGTCAAATTCTTAGAATATTTAAGGAGCTATTTTACCAAGGTTTTTCTGATGATTTATCCCTTAATTTAATATATTTTAACATGTGTTTTAAATATAATTAAAAGGGATTTTAGTTAAAAAGTTAGTTAAGCTCATTAAAGAAAATTCGCGTAACTTTTCTCTCCACTCTCTCCTCAGCCAAACACTCAAGTTTTCATCAAAATTCTAAGGTGAGGAGTATTTTAACTTGTTTTATGATTGATAATGATTTGATTAACATTGTTTTTGCAAAATCTCATTTAAATCTTGTGTTTTCTTAGCCTTTTGTCAAATCAATTGAGGGAGAAATCTCATAATAGGGGTAAGTTCCATGATCTCCTCTATTGTATGGTTGTTTACTAAAATTACCAAGTATTTGATCCTTGATTTATAGTTTGGAAACTGATTTTAATGTTATATCAATGATTAATTGAGTTATTTTGGAATATTGATGAGACATTATAATTTTTGAAGTGGATCTGTTTTTCCAGTGTTTGAGTTGCAGTTACTATATGTTTTGGATGTATTTTGATGTTGATAATTTGTTTTAATCAATAGAATCCCGAAACTCTTGAATCTCTAATTAGTTAGGTTGTTAGATTGGAGTTTTTGTCATGATATTCGAGTTTAATCTTTGCTGGAGGTAAAAGGATGTTAGGAAAAGGTTTTTATATGTTATTAGATGTTTATTGAAAGCTTGTATTATTTTTTTCTGGTTGGGTTAAGTTTTGGAAATGTTTGATGGTGTTTTCGGTATGTTTTAGATGGTGTTTCTGTGGGCATCTTGGGAGTTGCGAGAGATTGCTATTGGGAAATGGTTTGAATACATTTTAATGAATTTTCCTCTGGTTTTATGTGTTTAAAATAGGGGATAATCAAGGCGTCGAAGCGTGACGTGTTTGGTGGCTTGCTGAGAGCTTATTTTGCGTTGGCAAGGAAGATGAAGCGTATCAGTTAGTGGAAACTGGTTTTAAATGCTTTACAAAGGTTGTTGGAGTTTAGGGAAAGAGTGAGACACTTACCTAAGCTCAAAAGTAAGTTTCCCTTATTTTGCTCTTGAATATCGGCTTAGATATGAGCATTTTGTTTGCATGTTTTGGTGATAAACATGCTTGATTTACTTACTAGTAATGCATGATTTTGAGTACATATGCAGGGGTTGAAAGTATATTAAATTCTATTGAGCATTGGTTTTCATTCTGGTCGGGAATGGTGTTAGTGCATTGGCAATGAGATTTGCAAATGTGTTGTTATTAGATGCATTGTAAAACAGTAAGTAAATGGTTTTGTAAATGATATATATTGGCTATGTGACATGGTGAAAAAATCAGATATAGTTGGCATACCATAGGATTAAAAGTGCACTATAAAATATGAACAAAATTGATCGTGGCCATGGGTCCTTGAGGTATGGCAGTTTAACTAGGCCACTCGGACTATTGGGACATCATTTGGGGCATACGGTTTAACTAGGCAACCCAAATTGATGGTGTTCTTGCGGTTTAACTAAGCAAGGTCGGTACTCTTGCGGTTTAACTAGGCAAGGGTGAAATCTCGCGGTTTAACTAGGCAAGGGTGAAATCTCGCAGTTTAACTAGGCGAGGGTGTCAAATCTTGCGGTTTAACTAGGCAAGGTTTGGGATATCATGCGGTTTAACTAGGCATGGTATGAGAGATCTGTGTATCCGATATGTGTATAGGATAGAGGTAGTCTATCTGGGTCACTATAATTGCAATATATGAAAAATATCATGTGTTGATTCTTATATTAAGTTCTTTGGGATTTAAGCATGGTTTGATTAAAATGCATTGGGATTTAAGCATGAAATGTTTATGATGTTATGAATATCATTATGTTTTGATTTGGTTAGAATCATGAGGAAGTACTTTGTAAGTAAGCATGTTTTGGGAAAAGCAAGCATATGTTTTTAAATGAATGTAAATGCATCATTTTTTATGAGCATCCTCACTAAGCATGTGTGGTCACGCTCTCTTTTTCCTAATGATGAAGAGCATTGAAGTTTGGGTAACAAAGGCAAGGTTTGAAAGGATCCAAGGGATAAACTACTTTGAGTATGAACCCAGTTTCTGTTTCCGGTTAATAAGGCAATGTGTTCGCCAAGGATTTTAGGAGTTGTAATTTTGTTTTCTTATGGATTTTGAGTATGCTTTCTATGGTGGTTTTTGAGGATAATTGATGTTGCTAAGCTTGATGTCAATACTTGATAGTAGTTGTGATTGAATGGTGCCTTATGTATGCATCTAGAGTTCCCTTGATGATGGCCTTGTTGTGATGATATGAGTGAGTTTAGTATGCTTTGTGGAGAGTGTTGTTATGTTGCTCTTGCTGGGAATGACTTAAATGTGCATTTTGGTATGCTTGGCAAAGTGGTATAGGGAGTATACCTCTAGAGTGGTCCTTTGGAAGCATGATGTTGTTATGGTTGTCTAATCCTGGCATAAAAGTTACATTATGTATATTGTTGTGTTGATATGTATGTTTGAAAGTTGATAGGGGCCAATCGCATCTAGAATTGGGTGAAAAATCAGCTAATTTGTACATTACAGGCCCATGCGTATCGATACTTGAGGGACCGTATCGGTACGGCTAGGCAATTTGGTACAGGAAGAGGTGTTTCGGTACAGACAGGTAATCAAGGCCAAAGCGTATCGATACAGGCAAGGGTGTTTTGTTATGCTTTATGAATATTGGAATTTTACTTTTCGAGGATGAGCCTGCGTACCGAAACAGCAATAGTCTGTATCGATACGTTATAAAATAGTTTCAAATCGTATTGTAAATTCGAGGTAGTGTACCGGTACGGGCCTTACTGTATCGAAACGATGAGTTCACAACTGTATCGATACGAGTCCCAGCGTATCGATACGGATGTCATTAATTCTGTTAATGTCTTGGAAAGTTAGTTCTGTTTTCTTTCGTTTTAGTCCCTGAATCTTGCATTGTTAATTATTTAAGCATGGGTGATCATTTGAGGCTGAAAATTTTCATATAAGCATGAAATGAACTTAATTAAAGGTTGGTAACTTAAAAAGCTGAAAAGTCTTTCCAAATGGTTGAATTTACATTTTGGTCCCTAAGTTGTGTCGTGGCCAATTGATATCTTTTTGATGCCCGATTGAGATAAGTGCTCACCTTTGAAGAGTATGATCATGTAGGAGTGCATTAATGCATCTAGATAAGATAAAAGAAAAAATGGGTGTGTTTTTGGTTAAATATTCTCAGTTTACTTCGGTAAACCTAATGTAGCTTGCTCGGTTCGGTATCTCGACTAGGCCTGGTCGAACTATATGGTGATTGTGTTTATGTTCGGTGATTGTTTGATTTTTGTTGGGGTTGGATTGGGGACACATTGCCTATTATCGAGGATTTTAAATGTGTTTTAAAGTGAACTTGGATCCTTTGCCTGATGCTAACCTAACTCTACTGTGTTTTGATGCTTTTGTTAGCATGGCTCAACGTGAGACACGGCCTATGGCTAATACTGCCAGGGTTGGGCAGAATAATGAGATAGAGGAGAATCTCCCTCATGTTTTACCTTCTCCTCCTCTCGTGGTTCCTCCAGCTGATGTTGGGGTGGGCAAAGAACCCTAGGTTCACCAAGTGCCAATATATGGTGATTTGACTCCGTTAGTTCAGGCAATAACGGGAGCTTTTCAGGCAACTATGGATGGAGTGCAAGCGCAGGCACCAGCACCTGCTGTGGTGGCAAATCAAGGTTTACCCTTAGAGCATTTGAGGAGTTTGTGAGGTGTAAAGTTTCAAGGTTTGAGCCCTGAGGCAGCCGAAGGTTGGCTGGAAAAGACGGTCCACATTATGGATCAAATGGGATGCAACGAGGAGCGCAAGCTGGGTTGCACTATATCTCTGCTGCTGGGAGATGCATACCATTGATGGGTGACCACTATTGCTGGCATTCCTGAGGCGGATGTTACTTGGGAGTTCTTTTGGATAGCTTTTAAGAGGAAGTACCTTGGTGCTCAGTACTTGGATATGAAGAAGCGCCAGTTTATGTCGCTATCTCAAGGAAGCATGTCTGTTGCTGAATACGAGGTAAAGTTTTTCTGGTTGAGTCAGTATGCTCCGGAGTTGGTTCTAGATGACCAACAGAGATGTGACAGGTTCTGTTATAGACTTGTAAAGGACATTAAGACCTACCTCCTGGTAGCTAATTACACAAATTTTGATGTGTTGGTCAATCGGGCCAAGGATATCGAGCAGTCCTTGGGTGCACTAGTTTAGGCCGCATGTGCGAACTTGGGTAAGAGAGTGGCAGACTCTAGCTATTTTAGGAGGCATAATAGTAGGTTCAGGGATAAGAGGCATAAGCCAGATCACAAGCGTGGTGCTGGAGTTGGCCAGGGTGCTCAAAGAGCTCGTGTTACACCGGAGTGTGAGCGATATGGTAGGCACCACTGGGTTTGTGCCGGGGTAATACTAGAACCTATTGGATCTGTGGATCATCTAATCACTTGAAGCGTGATTGTCCTCGGGCTGCGAGAGATGTACCGGTATAGGTTGTTGCACCTGCTCGGGTTTTTGCTCACCGTGAGGGTCGTAATGACACAGATGTGATTGCAGGTACTTTTACTTTGCAATCCTTGTCATTGTTATCCTTGATTGATTCGGGGTCTACGCATTCATATATCTTGAGTGAACATGCATCTTTGCTGAATGTTCCTGTTGAGATCTTAGATGTTGGCATGTTGGTCACAAGTTCTTTTGGGGAGACAGTTAGAACAAGAAGGTTGTATTGGCGATGTCCTTTGGTGATTCATGGTCATGAGTTTCTGCAGACCTGATGGAATTGCCATTCCATGGCTTTGATTTCATTTTGGGTATGGATTGGTTGAGTGAGCATAGAGTGGTTGTGGATTGTGAGTCCAAGAGCGGAGAAAATGATGTTTAATGGCCTTCAAGCTTATTTGGATATTGTTATGAATCCAGAAGCCAAGAGTGTTCGAGTTCAGGACATTCGGACTATCTGTGACTTTCTTAAAGTTTTTCCTGAGGAATTACCGGGTTTGCCTCCAGATAGAAAGGTGGAGTTTCATATTGAGACATACGAGGGTACAACACCGGTGTCTATTGCTCCTTGTAGGATAACACCGAAAGAATTGAAGGAGTTGAAGTCACAGCTTCAAGAGTTGATGGATTATAGGTTCATTCGACCAAGCGTTTCTCCGTGGGGTGCCCTTGTTCTCTTCGTGTAAAAGAAAGATGGTACGATGCGTATGTGCATTGATTATCGTCATTTGAACAAGTTGACGATAAAGAGCAGGTACCCGTTACCATAAATTGATAATTTGTTTGATCAATTTTGTAGAGCAACGGTGTTTTCCAAGATAGATTTAAGATTGGGGTATTATCAGTTGAAGGTTAAGGATGTGGATGTGCATAAGACCACGTTCCGTACGAGGTATATGCATTATGAGTTTTTTGTCATGCCCTTCGGTTTGACAAATGCCCTGACTGCGTTTATGGACATGATGAATAGAGTGTTCCATGAGTATCTTGATCAGTTTGTGGTGGTGTTCATGTATGATATTCTCGTGTACTCCCGTACCGAGGAAGAGCATGTTCAGCATTTGCGGATAGTGTTGCAAGTGTTGAAGGATAATCAGTTGTACCCAAGTTGAGCAAGTGCGAGTTTTGGCTTAAGGAAGTGACATTCCTAGGTCATATGGTGTCTGCAGAGGGTATTTGCGTTGATCCACAGATGATTGAGGCTATTCTCAATTGGAAGCCACCTAAGTTAGTATCGGAGGTATGAAGTTTTCTTGGGATGGTTGGTTATTATCGCCGTTTTGTTAAGGGGTTTTCGAGTATTGCAGCTCCGTTAACCAAGTTGTTACAGAAGAATGTTTCGTATGTGTGGACAGAGAAGCAGCAACACAATTTTGAGAAGTTAAAGGAAGTGCTGACACACGCTTCTGTGCTGATTCAGCCTGAATCTGGGAAGGAGTTTGTGGTTTATAGTGATACATCGTATGTTGGCTTGGGTTGTGTGCTGATTCAGGACGGGAAGGTTGTGGCATTTGCATCGAGGCTGTTGAAAGTTCATGAGCTCAATTATCCAACTCATGATTTGGAGCTTGTGGCTTGAAAATTTGGCGACATTGCCTCTATGGTGAGAAGTGCGTGATCTTCACATATCACAAGAGCTTGAAGTATTTGATGTCCCAGAAAGATTTGAATCTTAGCCAACGTAGATGTTGGAGTTGCTTAAGGATTACGACTTGACCATTGAGTATCATCAGGGTAAAGCCAATGTAGTGGCAGATGCATTAAGTCGTAAGGTTGCGGTTGAGCTCCGAGCTATGTTTGCAAGGTTGTATGTCACGCGGGAAGGTGGTTTGCTGGCGGAGTTGCAAGTCAAGCCTACGTTATTGCAGTTGATTAAGGCTAAGCAACTGTTTGATTATTCATTGGTTGAGCATGTTAAGAATATAGTAGATGGTAATCCGACAGATTTCTATTTTGATGGTGATGGAGTTTTATGTTTCCAGGGTCGAATAGTGGTGCCGGATGTTCTGGAGTTGATGCAAATTATCTTGACAGAGGCACACTCTAGTCCTTTTGCTATGCATCCAGGTAGTGTTAAGATGTACCATGATTTGAAAGAGGTATACTACTGGGTTGGGTTGAAAAAGGACGTGGCTGAGTTTGTGTCCAAGTGCATGGCATGTCAACAGGTCAACGCTGAACATCAGTTTCCATCCGGGTTGTTGCAATCGCTGAAAATTCCAGAGTGGAAATGGGAAAGAATCACTATGGATTTTGTAATAGGGTTATCGTTGAAACTGGCTAAGAAGGATTTTGTATAGGTGATTGTTGACCGGTTCACGAAGTGTGCACATTTCTTGCCAGTGCATACAACATATACCTTGGACAAGTTGGCAGATTTGTATATATCAGAGATTTTGTGCTTGCATGGTGTACCTAAATCCATCGTTTCAAATAGGGATCCGAGGTTTACAGCAAGGTTTTGGAGGAGTTTGCACCAAGCCTTGGGTTCAAGATTGAGTTTTAGTACCGCGTATCATCCCCAGTCGGATGGACAGTCTAAGCGGGTTATTCAGGTTTTGGACGATATGCTGAGATGTTGCATTATTGAGTTCCAAGGAACCTGAGAGAAACTTTTGCCTTTAGTTGAGTTTTCTTACAACAATAGTTATCAGGCGAGTATACAGATGACACCTTATGAGGCGTTATATGGCCGGAGATATCGTACGCCCTTATGTTGGGCTGAGGTGGAGGAAAAGCATGTTACCCTACCGGATGTGTTGAAGGACACGGATGTGAAGGCCAAGCTTGTGTGTGACCGGTTGAAAGTGGCTGCGGATCAGAAGAAATCTTACGCGGATTTGAAGCGTAAGGAGGTTGAATATGCAGTGGGCGATCACGTATTCTTGAAGGTGTCACCGTGGAAGAAGGTGATGAGATTCAGACAAAAGGGTAAGATTAGTCTGAGGTTCATTGGACCATACAAGGTTATTGAGCGTATGGGTCCTGTGGCATATCGGTTGAGGTTGCCTCCCGAGCTATAGAATATTCATAATGTATTCCATTTTTCGATGTTGAGGAGATATCGGTCAGATCCATCACATATCATGCCGGTGGAGGATGTGGAGTTGAGATCGGATCTAACCTTCGATGAGGAACCAGTAGAGATCCTTGACACCAATAATAAGATTCTTCGTGGTAAGACGATAGAGCTCGTAAAAGTCTTGTGGCGACATCGAGGTGTTGAGGAAGCTACCTGGGAAAGCAAGGTGGATATGGTAGCAATTTCCACATCTGTTTCCTCCAGGTAATTTCTAGGACGAAATTTCTTAAGTGGGGGAGAGTTGTAACACCCCAGTTTTGGGGTTAGCAGTTTTGAGGTTTGTTAGACTGTCTGGTGGATTGGGTTAGAGATTCGAGTCAGATTTGAGACCTTATATTTTCGGTAAGATAAAAATGTGGAGAAATAGTTAAAAATCATCTTTTATTATATAATGACTTTTGGTGGAATCAATTTTTAGAAAAATGAATTTGGAAATGTGACATTTTTTATTAGTGACCAAAATGCGATTTTTGAAAACTGTTTTTAAAGGTGACTAAAATGAAAAGGGTCAAATTCTTAGAATCTTTAAGGAGCTATTTTACCAAGGTTTTTCTGATGATTTCTCCCTTAATTTAAGATATTTTAACATGTGTTTTAAATACAATTAAAAAGGGATTTTAGTTAAAAAGTTTGTTAAGCTCATTAAAGAAAATTCACGTAACTTTTCTCTCCAATCTCTCCTCAGCCAAACACTCAAGTTTTCATCAAAATTCATAGGTGAGGAGTCTTTTAACTTTTTTTATTATTGATAATGATTTGATTAACATTGTTTTTGCAAAATCTCATTTAAATCTTGTGTTTTCTTAGCTTTTGTCAAATCAATTGAGGGAGAAATCTCATAATAGGGGTAAGGTCCGTGATCTCCTCTATTGTATGGTTCTTTACGGAAATTCCCAAGTATTCAATCCTTGATTTATAGTTTGGAAACCGATTTTAATGTTATATCAATGATTAATTGAGTTATTTTGGGAATATTGATGAGACATTATAATTTTCAAAGTGGAACTGTTTTTCCAGTGTTTGAGTTGGATTTAATATATGTTTTGGATGTATTTTTATGTTGATAATTTGTTTTATCAATAGAATCCCGAGACTTTTGAATCTCAAATTAGTTAGGTTGTTAGATTGGAGTTTTTGTGGTGATATTCGTTTTCAATCTTTGCTGGAGGTAAAAGGATGTTAGGAAAACGTTTTTGGATGTTATTAGATGTTGATTGAAGGCTTGTATTGTTGTTTTATGGCTGGGTTAAGTTTTGGAAACATTTTATGGTGTTTTTGGTATGATTCGGATGGTGTTTGTGTGGGCATCTTGGGAGTTGCGGGAGACTGCTATTGGGCAATGGTTTGAATGCATTTTTCCTCTGGTTTTATGTGTTTAAAACAGGAGATAATCAAGGCGTCAAAGCGTGACGTGTTTGGTGGCTTGGCGAGAGCTTGTTTCACGTTGGCAAGGAAAGTGAAGCATGTCGGTGAGTGGAAACTAGTTTTAAATGCTTTACAAATGTTTGTAAAGGTTGTTGGGAGTTTAGGGTAAGCGTGAGACACTTACCTAAGCTCAGAAGTAAGTTTCCCTTATTTTGCTCTTGAATATCGGCTTAGATATAAGCATGTTGTTTGTATGTTTTGGTGATAAACATGGTATGATTTACTTACTGGTAATGCATGATTTTGAGTACATATGTAGGGGTTGAAAGTATATTAAATGCTATTGAGCATTGGTTTTCATTCTGGTTGGGAATGGTGTTAGTGCATTGGCAATGAGATTTGCATATGTGTTGTTAGAGATGCATTGTAAAACAGTAAGTAAATGGTTTTGTAAATGATATATATTAGCTATGTGACATAGTAAAAACAATCGGATATAGTTGGCATGCCATAAGATTAAAAGTGCACTATAAAATATGAACAAAATCGATGTGGCCATAGGTCATTGAGGTATGGCGGTTTAACTAGGCCACTCGGACTGTTGGGACATCATTTGGGGCATGGGGTTTAACTAGGAAACCCAAATTGATGGTGATCTTGTGGTTTAACTAGGCAAGGTTGGTACTCTTGCGGTTTAACTAGGCAAGGGTGAAATCTCGCGGTTCAACTAGGCGAGGGTGTCAAATCTTGCGGTTTAACTAGGCAAGGTTTGGGATATCATGCGGTTTAACTAGGCATGATATGAGAGATCCGTGTATCTGATATGTGTATAGGATAAATGTAGTCTATCCGAGTCACTATAATTGCAATATATGAAAAAGATCATGTGTTGATTCTTATATTAAGTGCTTTGGGATTTAAGCTTGGTTTGATTAAAATGCTTTGGGATTTAAGCATGAAATGTTTATGATGTTATGAATATCATTATGTTTTGATTCTGTTAGAATCATGAGGAAGTGCTTTGTAAGTAAGCATGTTTTGGGAAAAGCAAGCATATGTTTTTAAATGAATGTAAATGCATCATTATTTATGAGCATCCTCACTAAGCATGTGTGCTTACGCTCTATTTTTCCTAATGATACAGAGCATTGAAGTTCGGGCAGCAAAGGCAAGGTTTGCAAGGATCCAAGGGATAAACTACTTTGAGTATGAACTCGGTTTCTGTTTCCGATTAATAAGGCAATGTGCTCACCAATGTTTTTGGGAGTTGTAATTTTGTTTTCTTATGGATTTTTATTATGCTTTATATGTTGGTTTTTGAGGATAGTTGATGTTGCTAAGCTTGATGTCAATACTTGATAGTAGTTGTAGTTGAATGGTGCCTTAGGTATGCATCTAGAGTTCCCTTGATGATGGCCTTGATGTGATGATATGAGTAAGTTTAGTATGTTTTGTGGAGAGTGTTGTTATGTTGCTCTTGCTGGGAATGGCTTAAATGTGCATTTTCGTATGCTTGGCAAAGTGGTATAGGGAGTATGCCTCTAGAGTGGTCCTTTGGAAGCATGATGTTGTTATGGTTGTCGAATCATTGCATAAAAGTTAGATTATGTATATTGTTGTGTTGATATGTATGTTTGAAAGTTGATAGGGGCTAATTGCATCTAGAATTGGGTGAAAAATCAGCTAATCTTGACATTACAGACCCAAGCGTACCGATACGCGAGGGACCGTATCGGTACGGCTAGGCAATTATGGCCGAGGCGTTTCGGTACAGGCAAAGGTGTTTCGTTACGGGCAGGCAATCAAGGCCAGAGCGTATCGATACAGGCAAGGGTGTTTCGGTACGCTTTGTGAATACTGGAATTTTACGTTTTGAGGATGAGCCCGCATACCGAAACACCAATAGACCGTATCGGTACGATATAAAATGGTTTCAAACCATATTGTAAATTCGAGGTAGTGTACCAGTACGGGCCTTATCGTATCGAAATGATGAGTTCACAACCGTATCGATACGGGTCCCAGCGTATCGATACGGATGTCGTTAATTATGTTAATGTCATGGAAGGTTACTTCTGTTTTCTTTCGTTTTAGTCCCTGAATCTTGCTTTGTTAATTACTTAAGCATGGGTAATCATTTGAGGCTAAAATTTGTCATATAAGCATGAAATGAGCTTAATTAAAGGCTGGTAACTTAAAAAGCTGAAAAGTCTTTCTAAATGGTTGAATTAACATTTTGGTCCCTAAGTTGTGTCGTAACCAATTGGATATCTTTATGATGCCCGATTGAGATGAGTGCTCACCTTTGAACAGTTTGATCATGTAGGAAGGAATTAATGCATCTAGATAAGATAAAAGAAAAAATGGGTGTGTTTTTGGTTTAATCTTCCCAGTTTACTTCGATAAACTTAATGTAGCTTGCTCTGTTCGGTCTCTCGACTACTAGGCCGGGTTGAGGGGGTTACAGATCATGATAAAATACATGATATGCAAATGATTGCATGATAAAAGTATGATCATGATAGAATATATGCAAATGGATGCATAATAAAAGTATGACCATGATGTGATACATGATATTATGAAAGTATGATATATGATGAAAATTATGAAAATGATATATGAAATTTATGGATTATGAGATTCATGGTAAACATGTTCATTATGTTACTCTACTATGGAAATTATTTATGATGAAAGCATGTCCATGACATAGAATATGTTATACAATATTAACATAAATTATATGATAGTTATGATATATGACACGTGTATATTGTGATATACTTGCCATGTTATAGAGAAATATGAAATGCACTTTTATATGACATATTATATCACATCAATTCATGTTTAAATAAGTAAGTTTAATTACCTCACTAAGTTCGTACTTAGCGTGTGTCTTATGTCACACGTAGGTTCTCCGGAATTGCCTAGCGAAGAGGAGCTGAACCTTTGGAAAAATTAAGTTACTACAGTAAGTCACAGTAAGTACATCCTTATCGTAAATTGATATCTAGTGGGCATGTAAATATTTTATAGTTAAACTGTTTTTAAAGTATACGTTTACTAGTTAAAGATACGCTTTTGTGATGAATAAGTTTAGAAATATAGTTTGCTAATAGTAGTAATGAATTTTGGTACAGTTAAACATAGTTTAACCCTAATCGTGTAGAAGTTTTAAAATCAAGAAAGGATCTAGGCAACACACATAGTTTTCACCCTGAGTTATATTTTTATTTCAATAACTGAATTATAAGTTTTGTAAACAATTTTAGGGTTAAAACTAGCTGCATCTAGATGACATAGTTTTTAATTTAAAACCAAGGAAGAGTTAAACTAAAAGCAAAATTTTGGTAAAAAATAATTTACAAGTCAAGATCTTTTCCAACAATTTTGTAACATCTTTAATATATATTCGGCCTACGAGTATACGTTAAGGGTGTTACATTTATTGGTATCAGAGCTACAGGCTTAGCCGATTCTAGAGGCTAAATCGAGTTTAATGTGATTTAATGTTAAGTACATGCCCCTAGGATGTCATGTTATGATGTACTACTGTGTAACTTGATTATGCTCCCCAATAACATGAATAAGTTTTAGTAGAAATAGATGATGTTAAGTATTGATGGATTGCGATAAATGTTTAATTATGGGAATCAAAAGAAGGAAGATGAATGTTTAAAGCCAAGTATGTTGGCAACTAGTTAAAAGAAAAATGTGCAGTAGTCATAAGTTTTAATAAGGTACTCGTACTGTTTATGAGTACGAGCTGAATTTTAATAGATTAAGTCAATATACGGCTCATTTGATACTGACTAAGAAGTCTCCATGAGAATGATTTATCAAGAGGTTTCAATCAGGGCTTAAGGATTTGTTTTTAAATATGAATTTACCGATTTACTAGAATGTTGTGAATAAAGCAAAAGCTATGGAGAGAACCTGTACTTACTTTAATTGATTCGGGTTCGATTAAAATATATTGGTGCTAAAATAGTAGCCCAAAGAAAGATTTCTATGGAGAATAGATCTAATAATGTAATTGTCAGTAATCCTCCTTGGATATAGTGCACAAGTAACTAGAATATGCAAGAAATGATTATTAGAAATTCAAGGAATTAAGTTCCCGGCAGATTTAATGGAACTTCCATTCCATGAGTTTGAAGTCATTCTTGGAATGGATTGGTTATCTGCATATGATGCAGATATGAAGTGTAAGAAGAAAAGGTTGGTACTTCAAGGACCCGATGGTTTTGAAGTAATCCTTGTGGGGAAAATAACTAACTATTTAGAGTTAGTAATCTCTATAATGACAACTCAGAGGCTGTTATGCAATGAATGTGAAGAATGTTTAATTTATATGGTGGATACTCAAAGGTCACCTAAAAAGGAATTTCCTGATATAATTCCGGATGAGTTACCATGGTTACCTCTGGATAGGGAAATACAGTTTGAGATTGATGTCTATCCGGGAACTGAACTGGTATTAATGGTACTATATAGGATGACATCAACTGAGTTAAGGAAACTAAAAGCTTAATTACAAGAATTGCTAGACCGGAGTTACACTTGACCAAGTGAATTACCATGGGGTGCCCCGGTATTAATTGTAAAGAAGAAAAATGGTTCCCTATGATCATGTATAGATTATTGACAATGGAATAAAGTAACCATTAAGAACAAGTATCCCCTACCAAAGATTAAAGATCTATTTGATCAGCTCAGAGCTGCAGCAATGTTCTCAAAGATAGATCTTCGATTGAGGTATTATTAGTTCAAGGTTAAAGAAGAAAATGTACCAAAGATAGCATTCAGAACTTGTTATGGACAATACGAGTTTCTGGTAATGCCGTTTGGACTTACAAATGCCTCTACTGTATTCATAGATTTGATGAATAGGGTATTTCAACCCTATCTGAGTTATTGTGGTCTTCATAGATGATATTTTGGTTTATTCGAAGACTGAATCTGAGCAAGATTACCATCTTTGTGTGATACTATAAACTTTAAGAGATTAATATCTTTATGCCAAGTTTTCTAACTGTAAGTTCTAGTTGCCAGGAAAAGAATATATTTTGAACAATGATGGTATCTCATTACGATTTGGGTTGCGTGCTAACGCAAGAAGGTCGAGTAGTAGCCTATGCATCAAGGCGGTTCAAAACTCATTAAAAGAACTATCAAACACATGATTTGGAAATGGCAACTGTAATTTTTTCTTTGAAAATCTGGCGATATTATTTATATGGTGAAAAGTGTCAAATTTACACGGATCATAAGATTTTAAAGTATCTGATGACGCAAAAGGGTCTGAATATGTGACAATGAAGGTGGGTTGAATTTTTAAAGGATTATGATGTGGTTATTAATTACCATCTTAGAAAGGCTAATGTAGTCACATATGCTCTTAGTTAGAAGAAATTTTCTGCTTTGCGTATGATGAATGCACAATTGTCATTGGAACGAGATGGTTCCTTGACAGCAGAATTTCAGATAAAGCCAACTTTATGGGATCAATTCAAAGATTTGCAATCTATGGATGAAAGATGTCTTGAAAAGGGGAGACAAGCTGAAACTAAGAAAGTATATGACTATGAAATTAAGCCAAATGGTTGTTTATATTACCGAGGTAAAGTATATATTCATGATAATGATAACCTGAAGAAAGAGATATTATCGGAGGCTCATTATAGTCCATTGACTATGCACCCAAGGAGTATTAAGATGTATCAAGATTTGAAAACTTGAAATTGTGATCAGGAATGAAAAGAACAATCATGGAATTTGTGGTAAAGTGTTTAATATGTCAACAAGTAAAAGCTGAACACTCGGTACCTTCTAGATAACTTCAGCCTATCTCTATTCCCCAATGGAAGTGGGAACGAGTAACGATGGATTTTATAACGTGACTGTCAGCTACATCAAGTAACAATAATTCAATATGAGTCATTATGGATTGTTTGACAAGTTTGATAACTTTATTCCAATTTGAATAGATTATTCACTAGATAAATATGCAGAACTCTATGTTCGAAAAATAGTAAGACTACACGGTGTCTCAGCATCGATTGTGTCAGATAGAGACCCGAGGTTTATTTTAAGGTATGGGCAAGGGTTGTCGCTTGAGCGTCTTCATAGTTTGGGTGGAGTTGAGTTTCGAGGGTTGTCGCCTGAGGCCTCTGAGGGCTGGTTGGCCAGTACTGATAGGATACTAGGCTAGATGGGGTGTACCGATGCTTGTAAGCTGGGTTGTGCTATTTCTCTGCTGCAGGGTGATGCCTATACATGGTGGACTACCACGATATCTGGTATGGTTACGGATGATGTGACCTAGGAGTTCTTCTATGAAGCTTTTCGGAAGAAGTTTTTGGGAGTCTGATATCAGGATGAGAAGAAGCGAGAGTTTATGGCTCTGGTGCATGGCAGTATATCTGTTGCGGAGTACGAGGTGCAGTTTGTGAGGTTGACTTAGTATGCACCTAAGTTAGTTCCTATTGAGCGTACTCGATGTGATGGTTTCCACTATGGGCTTGCAGGATGTTAAGACATACATGCTTGCTGCTGATTACACCGATTTTGATGTGTTGGTTTCACGAGCCAAGGATGTAGAGCAGAATTTGGGTTTGTCTTCTGGATTGTGAGGTTCTAGATCAGGGAAGAGAGCTGTTGATTCAGGTTATAGAGTGGTCAGGCTAAGAGACACCGTAACAGGAGGTTTCGTCCAAAATCAAGGCATAGCAGATGTGCTGTTGGACGTGGAGTCCAGGGGTAGGGTACCCAGGTTAGAGCACCATTTAGCACTTGTTGGGTTTGTGGACTCGAAGATCATTTGAGGTGAGAGTGCCCGCGTCTGGCCAGGGAGGGTCAGGTAAATGCACTTATGGTGGCTAATACTTACTGGAGTTGTGGGTCGGGTGACAATCAAAGGCGTGATTGTCCATTGTTGACCTGAGGTAGGTAGGGTACCGCACCTGTTGTTGCTTCGCAGAGAGGTTATGGACGTGGCCGCAGACTGTTTCAGCGTCGATATTGTGGGCAGAGGACTGTGGCTCATATTTTTGCTATCCAGCCTGAGGGAGCATGTTATGTTGCTATCCCTCAGTGTCATTGCAACCCTCACGGTGCGTACACCCTAGCCGGTCCACCTCCCTCAGGCTAGATGTGATTGAAGGGTGCAGTACTTTTACTCTTCAATCTTTATCGTTGTATTCATTAATTGATTCCAGTTCTACTCATTCATACATTTTGAGGGAGCATGTTATGTTGCTTGATATATATGTTGAAATTCTTAATGCGGATGTTAAAGTGACTAGTTCTCTTGGGGAAACAGTCGTGGTTAGTAGGTTGTATTGTAGGAGTCTGCTGATGGTTTAGGGATATGAGTTTGCCATGATTTGATGGAGTTACCATTCCATGGTTTTGATGTGATTTTGGGTATGGATTAGTTAACCGAACATCAGGTTGTGGTGGATTTTGAGACCGAACAGATATCCTTGAAGTTGTTGGATGATTATGAGGCGGTGGTTGTTGGCGAGAATGCCAAGTTTTTGTCTAATGTTGTTTCGGCTTTGGAAGCAAATCGAATATTGGATTTAGGATGTCAAGCTTACTTGGCCTATATTATGAATCCTGGATCAAAGGAGTTGAGGGTGTAGGATGTTCGCACCGTATGTGAGTTTCTGGGTGTTTTTTCGGAGGAACTACCAGGGTTACCACCTGACCGTCAGGTAGAGTTTGGCATCGAGGTCTTTGCGGGTACAATACCAGTATCGATTGCCCTGTATCTCATGGCCCTAAAGGAGTTGAAAATGCAGTTACAGGAGTTTCTTGATCGTGGGTTCATTAGACCTAGTATTTCACCGTGGGGAACGCCGACGTTGTTTGTTGAGAAGAAAAATGATACGTTGCATATGTGTATATATTACTGACAGCTGAATAAGTTGACAATAAAGAACAAATATCCCTTACCATAGATAAATGGCATGTTTGATCAGTTTAGGAGAGATTCGGTGTTTTCCAAGATAGATTTGAGGTCGGGGTACTACTAGTTAAAGGTGAAAGAGGTGGATGTACCCGAAATAGCCTTTTGTACGAGGTATGGGCATTATGAGTTTTTGGTGATGCCTTTTTGTTTGACCAATGCACCAGCTGCTTTTATGAACATGATGAACTGAGTGTTCCATGAGTTGTTAGACCAGTTTGTGGTTGTGTTTATCGATGATATCCTCGTGTACTCTCGTATCGAGGAGGATCATGATAGATATTTGAGAATTGTGCTTCAGACGTTGTTGGCTAATCAGCTTTATGCTATGTTAAGCAAATGTGAATTCTGGCTTAGGGAAGTGTTTCTCGAGCATGTTGTTTCGGCCGAAGGAATTTGTGTCGATCCACATAAAGTTGAGGCTGTAATGAGTTGGAAGGTGCCTAAATCGGTGCGGTGGTTAGGAGTTTCTTTGGTTTAGCGGGTTTCTACCGGAGGTTTGTGTAAGGGTTCTCCAGTTTGGTAGCTCCGTTAACTAAGCTCTACAGAAGAATGTTCAGTTTGAGTGGACGGTGGATAGACAGCGAGCTCTCGAAAGGTTGAAGGGAGCCTTGATGCGAGCTCCAGTCTTGCTTCAACCAGAATCGGGAAAAGAGTTCGTTGTTTATAGTGATGCATCATATGTTGGGCTTGGTAGCGTGTTGATGTAGGAGGGTAAGGTAGTGGCGTATGCATCTAGGCAGTTGAAGGTGCATGAACGTAACTACCTACTCACGATCTTGAGCTTGTCGTAATTGTCTTTGCCTTGAAGATCTGGAGGCATTATCATTATGGTGAGAAATGTGTGGTTTATACGGAAAATAAGAGTTTGAAATATCTGATGTCACAGAAAGAGCTGAATCTTAGGCAATGCAGATGGTTGGAGTTGCTTAAGGATTTTGATCTAACCATTGAGTATCACCTGGGGAAAGCCAATGTTGTGTGGGATGCTTTAAGCAGAAAAACGGATATAGAGTTGAGAGCCATGTTTGCTGATAAGTGTTCAAAAGTACTATTTTCTTACCCTTTTTACTCATATTATTGTTAGACTTAGGCTCATATTAGTTGCATAATTAGTCATCCATGCATTAATTCATGATTCCTTCCATCGTTGAGCTTGAGTACATAACTTGGTAGTTTTTGTGGGAAAAGATGTTGCTTTGGTGTGTTTTGTGTGTATGTGCAGGATAACTTGCCAAAGGAAGGCTAGAGTTAGTTGCCATGGCATGAAGGAGACGCCGAGCCAGTTGCCATGGCAATTGTCGACAAGAGCAAAGGTGATATGGTAGTCGAAATTGATGACTATACAAGCCCAAGTGACGTGGAGCAAAGCCCAAACCCAAAGGAATTTGATTGCCATGTAGAGATTAAAGAAGAATTAAATTCCAATAAGATAGGAGAAGTTCTAGTAGGAATACAATTATAATAAAGAATTATATTCTTTAAAGATAATTTAATTCCAACTTAACTTCCTCCTCAAAGAAGGACTTTGGCCTAGCCCTATAAATAAGATGGAGATTTCGACAATCAATAGAGAGCAAGAGAGGGGAATTTCGACAAGTCCAAGGAGGGCAAGAGGAGAGAATTTTTGACAAGCATCTAGGGCAAGGAGGATTTTGACAAGCCTCCTTCTTCATCCTTTTCTTTCTTGTTCGATTGGGTTCATGCTAGGGATTGTTTATCTTGTGTTTCTTTGGAACCTAGCCATGAACTAAATCTATTTGGCTATGGTTATTGTGTTTTGTGGTTGTGAGAAACTATTGGTTTTTGTTTAGGTAATAAGAGTTTGCACTTTTCTATTCAAGGTTTATTCATTCTTGGTTCTTATTCTTGTTTGCGAGTGAATTGGGAGAGGATCTCGTAACTTCATCTATTTATCTAATATCGGGAGAGTTAGATTCAAGAAACGAATGAATATGATCTTTATTCAATCTATTGATGGTGAAGATTAATCCGGCTTAGGAATAAGTTAAGGATTTCAATGGCTAAGAGGAGCGCAAGATTGATTGTTGTTCACCCTTGATTCACGCAGGGATGTAATATCAAGGCATGCACAAGTAGCTAGAGTTTCGACTTAGGGATAAGAAGAAACCATTGAAGAATGCTCTGCCGAACCTTGAAGGTTGCTGCCCAGAGACCCAAGTAGTTGCCCAAGTAGTTGCCCAGGCAACCATCGATTAGTTGCCAAGGCAACCCCGTTGTGCAAGTTGCCACGGTAACTGAGTTGCCCGTGCACTCTTTTACCAAGACGATACAATCGGCTATCACACCTCAACTCATGATAACCTGGCCTATCTCTCTCTCATTTGATCTCATTTATTCTTTTACTTTATTGCCTTCTAGTTTAGTTATTAGATAAACTCCTATAATCTTCTATTTGTGTTTTTACTTTTTACAGTGCAAGAGACTAGATTCTTGAAGTGGCACCAATCCCTGTGGAGACGATATCTTTTATACTATAACTTGCAACGTGTATACTTGCACAATTGCGTAGCACTTATTATGCGCAACAAGTTTTTGGCGCCGTTGCTGGGGATTGGCAATAGCGACTTTGTTTTTATTTTCTTGCACTTTCTTTTTACTTTTCTTGTTTAAGATTCAAAGGGCTAACAAACTTTGGTTTTGCATTGGTATATGACCAGGGCGAGACCTACTACACCAGAATATCCCTTTAATCCAGAAATCGGACGAACCTTACAAAGACTTATACGAAGGATAAGAGTAGAAATGGCTAATCAAGACGGCGATATGAATCAAGATGTTCGAGCAGGAGGAGGAGTGATTCTTGCACGAAACAGAACTATTCGAGACTATCTTGAAGAAGATCTTGATGGACTTAACCCAGGAGTTGTCGCACCTGAAATTGAAGCCGACCACTTTGAGTTGAAACCGGTAATGTTTAATATGATCAACACAATTGGTTAATTTGGCGGCTCAGCAACTGAAGATGCACGGCAACATCTGAAATTTTTCCTCGAGAATTGCAACTCGTTCAAAATACACGGAGTCACCCCCGATGTCTTACGATTAAGATTATTCTCCTATTCACTGAGGGATAGGGCGAAAGCATGGTTGAATAGTATTCCTGCCGGATCAATAGCATCTTGGACCGATCTTTGTCGTGATTTCCTTGCTCGATTTAATCCTACAAATTTGACTGATAAGCTTCGTAACGACATTACTTCTTTTCGGCAGGCAGATGATGAATCCATGTACGAGGCTTGGGAGAGATATAGAGAACTTCTACACAAATGCCCCCTACACGGATTCCCGGTATGGACTCAAGTAACAATGTTTTACAACGCCGTAAATACACCAACAAGGATGATGCTAGATGCCTCAGCAAACGGCATACTCTTAGATAAGTCGCCGGAGGAAGCAATGCAAATTTTAAACAGGCTGGCCAAGAATGATTATCAATTCCCATCTACTAGAAGAGAAGGAGTTAGACGCCAAGCCACAATACATGAACTAGGATCATTAGATTCAATTTCGGCACAATTGGCCACTTTAACCAAGATGGTCCAGAACATGCAAAAACCAAACAACACACATGAGGTCAAGAATCCGGAATCTAGCTTCTATGTGGGGAATTACAATCGGAACAACAATGTGATGTCCAATACATACAATCCAGCTTGGAAGAAGCACCCAAATTTTTCATGGAGTAATCCCAACAATGCTCTAAACCAGAACAATCAGAATGCACAAGCATCGGGATTCCAGCAGAATATGCCACGGTAACAGTTGTCGCAGAAACAACCGGCAACATCTAGTTCTTTGGAAAATTCTCTAAATGCTTTTATGATGAAAACTGAAGCTTATATGGATGAGAATAGTAACTTCATAAAAAGAACTGATGCTTTTATTAACAGGACCGAGATGGGATTGCAAAACCAAGAGGCGGCAATCAAATCATTGGAAAATCAAGTCGGACAGTTTGCTCAAAATCTGAATACTAGACCGCAAGGAGGTTTACCTAGCGATACTGAAGTCGCAAGAGGAACTGGCCATGAGCAATGTAAGGCGATCACCACTAGAAGTGGCCAACAACTTAGAGAGGTTCAAACCCGCTCGTCAAACAAAACTCCACAAAAAGATCAAGACGAACCTAGCGGCAAAGCCTCAAATGCTGAACCAGGAATTGTCGTGGCAACCGGCAATAAGCATGCCTCGGCAACCGAAGATAAAGATGCCTCGGCAACTTGCGATAAGCATGCCTCGGCAACCCCAGTTGATAACGCCTCGACAACTCCAGTTGTCCCGACAATGCCGTCAATCAGGTACCAAACCAATGAAAGGATCAAAGATATCCGACTTCCACCACCTTTCCCACAAAGGTTGAAGCGACAAAAGCAAGAATACCAATTCAAGAAGTTTCTTGATATCCTAAAGCAAGTCCACATCAACTTGCCATTGGTGGAAGCAATTGAACAAATGCCAAACTATGCCAAGTTTCTTAAAGACATTGTGTCCAAGAGAACAAGGCTAGGAGAGTTTGAAACAGTTGCCGCAACAGAGGGATGCATGGCAATGTTGCACAATCATATGCCACCTAAGTTGAAGGATCCCAGAAGTTTCACAATACCCTGTTCTATTGGAAATCACTATGTCGGGAAAGCACTATGCGACCTTGGGGGTAGCATAAACTTGATGCCTAAATCGGTTTTCCAGAAACTAGGAATTGGGAAGGCAAGACCTACAACAGTTATGCTACAGCTAGCCGATAGATCCTATGTGCATCCGGAGGGAAAAATCGAGGACATACTTGGTAAAAGTTGATAAATTTATTTTTCCCGCTGACTTTATTGTCTTGGATTGTGAAGCAGATGAGCATGCACCCATCATTCTCGGGAGACCATTCCTAGCAACATGGAGAACCTTGATCGATGTTGAAAAGGGAGAACTCACAATGAGGGTGAATGACCAGCAAGTTAAACTAAATGTGTTCCAAACACTAAGGCATGCCGATGATCCAGAAGAATGCCAACTTCTTCATGCCATGACAAAGTTTAACTTCGACGAGGAATTTAATTGCCTCGACAACTACATTGCCGATCAAGAGGAACCTTAAGAGTATGAAGAATCGGTCGATGAGGAACAACAAGAAGAGGAAAATTGGCTAGTCAATCGACCAGGTACATACTTTGAACCACTGGATTACTCAGGTAAGGAAGGTAAGCTCAAAAAACCCTCTATTGAACAACCACCGATTCTTGAGTTGAAACAATTGCCAGAGCAACTAAAATATGCATACTTAGGAACCGATAATACATTGCCTGTAATTATTTCTTCTAAGTTACAGCCTGAGCAAGAAAAGAAGCTGATCAAGATGTTGAAGTTACACAAAAAGGCAATAGGGTGGACAATTGCCGACTTGAAGGGAATTAGCCCTAAAAGTGCATGCACAAGATTTTGTTGGAAGATGATCACAAACCTTCAATTGAGGCCCGAGAGAAGACCTGAATCATGCCATGAAAGGGGTTGTAATGAAAGAAATCATCAAGTGGCTTGACGCCGCATTATATACCCTATCTCCGATAGTACGTGGGTAAGTCCAAGACAATGTGTACCAAAAAAGGAGGTATAACGGTGGTAAGTAATGAAAATAATGAACTCATTCCAACCAGGACTGTGACCGGTTGGAGGGTTTGTATGGATTATCGAAAGCTAAACAAAGCCACCAGGAAAGATCACTTCCTATTACCCTTTATTGATCAAATGCTTGACCGTCTTGCAGGTAAACCTTTTTATTATTTTCTTGATGGTTATTCAGGTTACAATCAAATTGCCATAGCACCAGAAGATCAAGAAAAGACAACCTTCACATGCCCATACAGTACTTATGCCTTCCGAAGGATGCCGTTCGGATTATGTAACGCCCCGGTAACCTTCCAAAGATGCATGATGGCACTCTTTTCAGACATGGTCGAAGACTTACTTGAGTTCTTCATGGATGATTTTTCTATTTTTGGTAATGACTTCGACAGTTGTCTCAGAAATTTAGAGAAGGTGTTGGCAAGATGTGAAGAAACTGATTTAGTCCTCAATTGGGAGAAATGCCATTTTATGGTAGATGAAGGAATAGTGCTCGGCCACAAGATTTCATCCAAGGGAATTGAAGTAGACAAAGCCAAGGTGGACGTGATCGAGAGATTACCCTCACCAAGTTCGGTTAAAGGAATTCGAAGTTTTCTTGGACATGCAGGTTTTTACAGGAGGTTCATTCATAATTTTTCTAAAATCACTAAACCCTTGTGCAATTTGCTTGAACAGGATAAAGTCTTCGATTTTGATGATTCTTGCACCCAAGCATTTGAAACCCTAAAGAAAAAGCTTGTCTCAGCACCCATTGTCGTTCCACCAGATTGGACGCTACCTTTTGAGCTCATGTGTGATGCAAGTGATTTCGCGGTAGGAGCAGTCCTAGGCCAACGCACAGGTAAGACCTTCCATGTGATATACTACGCTAGTAAAACTCTTAATAGTGCTCAAGTGAATTACACAAGAACGGAGAAAGAGTTACTAGTTGTAGTTTTCTCATTTGACAAGTTCTGATCCTATTTGATTGGTACAAAGGTACTTGTTCATACGGACCATTCGGCAATCAAATACCTATTTGCTAAAAAGGATGCTAAACCTCGTTTGATTCGTTGGATATTACTTTTACAAGAATTTGATATTGAAATTAAGGACAGGAAAGGAACAGAAAATCAAGTGGCCGACCACTTATCACGTTTAGAACGCAACAGGGAGGAGGGCGCGGATCTAGAGATATGCGATGCATTCCTAGATGAACAAATTTTAGTTGCCTCGTTAACCATGGACGCGCATGCCTCGGCAACCCTCGACGCCTCGGCAACCATGGATGCACACGCCTTGGTAACTCTCGACGCCGCAGTAGCCTTTGACGCGCACGCCTCAGCAATTTTGGGAGCAGTCACCACGGCAGCACATGCCTCGGCAATACCCTGGTACGCGGATTTAGTTAATTTCCTTGTTTGTGGTATTTTACCTTATGGCATTACTCACCAAGGGAAGAAGCGGTTCCGCCATGATGCTAAGCATTACTTTTGGGACGATCCTCTTTTGTTTAAACAATGTGCAGATCATGTTATACGCCGATGTGTCCCTGAAGAAGAGCAACAAAATGTACTCTGGCAATGCCATTCTTCACCCTATAGAGGACATTTTGGAGGAACTTGTACCGCGGCCA
This sequence comes from Hibiscus mutabilis, assembly GCA_019671005.1. NCBI lineage: Eukaryota > Viridiplantae > Streptophyta > Magnoliopsida > Malvales > Malvaceae > Hibiscus > Hibiscus mutabilis. The sequence goes on from CM033713.1 coordinate 31,144,863, forward strand.
AGGTTTTGCAATCCGGTTTGTATTGGCCAACATTATACAAAGAAGCCCAAGACTTTTACAAGCAATGTGATCGTTGCCAGAGGATGAGCAATATCTCTAGACGACATGAGATGCCACTCTAGAACATTATCGAGGTGGAATTGTTCGATGTGTGGGGGATCAATTTTATAGGACCTTTCCCATCTTCATTCGGCAACCTCTACATTCTACTTGCCGTCGACTATGTGTCTAAATGGGTTGAGGTAGCTGCAGTTCCCAACAACGATTCCAAGACCGTGCAACGATTCTTGCAGAAAAACATATTTACACGGTTTGGGATGCCGAGAGCAATTATCAGTGACGAAGGCAAGTATTTTGACAACAGACTAATTGCCAAGATGTTGCAACGCTTCGGCATATCACACAAGATCGCCATGGCATATCACCCATAAACCAACGGGCAAGCAGAAATTTCCAACCGGGAATTGAAGGGTATACTCGAAAAAGTTGTAAATCCCTCTATGAAGGATTGGTCATTAAGACTAGATGACGCGCTTTGGGCATATCGCACTGCATTCAAAACACCCTTAGGTATGTCCCCCTTCCGACTTGTCTATGGCAAGACATGCCATCTACCGGTGGAAATCGAACACAAGGCATACTGGGCAATTAAGACCGTGAATATGGATTGGGAAAGTGCCAGAAAAAAGCGTTTGTTGGACCTTAACGAGATAGAAGAATTTCGTGCACTCGCCTATAACAATGCACGAATCTACAAGGAGAAAACAAAGCAATGGCATGACAAGAAACTATTGCCGCGGCAATTCATGCCAGGGCAACTAGTTCTCCTATTCAATTCTCGGCTAAAACTTTTCCCGGGAAAGCTGAAATCAAGATGGTCGGGACCATTCGAAGTCGTCAAACCATTCTCCCATGGTGCTGTGATAATCAAGTCCATCTCTGACAACCATGAATTCAAAGTTAATGGACAAAGATTGAAGCAGTATAATGGTGCCCATGTGGAACGTAACAAGGAAGTGGTCAACTTAGGAGATGCATGAGCATGCTCTCCCTTTTGATATTTTTATTTTTATTTTTATTTTTATTTTTATTTTTGATTAAGTATTTATTTTACTTTTATTTTTTATTTACGATTATTATTAATTTTTTTTGTAGGATAGGTTTTATTTTATTTTTTTAAGTCAAGAATCCCTTTATACATCTTTATTTATTTTCTTTTATCTTTAATCCTTATTTGATTTGTTTTTGAATTGTAGGAAAAAAAAGTTCAAGATAAAGAGGAATTTTAATCCAAGTTGGAAAACATCTTCAACAAGGAAACTAATGGGCTGAATCTAAGGCTTATATAAAGCCTCCAATTCACCCTAATCACAACCCCTTGTCGTCAACTTCTCCCTCACCCTAAACCCTTTTTCGTTTTCCCCTAATCCCACCCACCTATCTTTTCTATAAAACCCATCACCCTTAACCTATTCCTACTTTCTATCTTGCAACTTTTTAGTTTCTTTTCTTTTCTTTGTTTTTACAAAACTCACAACCAAGATCATCCATGGCATCCAAGATTAAATTTTTAGTTCATCCAAGTTCCTCCAAAGAACCAAGATACATGAAGTTTGCTACACCGGTGGTTCAAGAAAGATTTCAATCCAAGTTTGAAAGCCGGAAGATTCATGAAGAACAAGGCTTTGAATACTCCAACTCTCATCAAGATTTCGGCCTTGAACCATTCATCTTCGAGAGGATTGCACATCAAAAGTGGCAAATCTTTTGCCATCAACCGGAACCGGGTAACATCTCATGGGTAAGAGAATTCTATGCTCACTCACCTAACCCAGATAATCCTTATGTTTTTGTTCGTGACAAGGCCATACTCATAAGTCCCGAAAACGTCAACACCTTTTACGGGCTTTACATTGAGAAGGACAAGCATCAAGCCTTCGTTGATCAAATCACTCCCAAGCAACTCGACAAGGTGCTTCAAGAACTCACTCAATCGGGAACTCATTGGAACGATGGTAAATACAAGAGCACGGTAAATCACCTTCGGCTTAAACCCGAAGCAAAACTATGGAATAAGTTTGTTAAAACTTCTTTAATGCCCACCACACACAATACTACCGTTGATATACCACATTTTTTGCTCATACATTCTATTCTGCATAATCGCATCATTAACATTGGAAAAATTATTTGTGATGAGATTTTTGTATGCAGCTCAAAAGATAAGGGTTCTCTTTTCTTCCCTTGCTTAATTTCTAATCTTTGCAAGGAGATGCATGTCCCAAGTGAGTCCACCGATGAAAAGGCCCTACCCAAGTCTGGTTGGAATCAAGCACTAATCCGAAAGCTAATGGGAAAGGCACCGGGAGATTCTTCAAGGCCTCCAATTGCCACGGTAACTCATGCCACCCCGGCAGTCCAAAATGCCCAAGCACCTAACGCCCGGGTAACTCGGCCATCAACCCCGGGACACTTTGAAGCACTTTTGCACCCATTGGCAAGCCACCTAAGGCAAATTGAAGACCGGCAACTAATGTTCATGCGGTACATGAAGGAGCACAACAATTCCATCACCCAAGTCATCCTAGAAAAGTACCCGGACAATCGCGTGTCGTTCCCAATCTTTCCCGCCGAGATCCTTGCCCCGGCAACCAATGAAGCAGTCGCCACAGCAACCGCAACAGATGATGTCGCGGTAACCTATATCGTGCACGTACAAGCTGATGCCACGGCAACCAACCCTGAAGATGCCACGGCAACCAAAGCTAAAGACATCCCAACAACCACTGCAAAAGCCAAAGGTAAAGCACCTATGCCCGAATCAACTCCTACAGAATCATTTTCTGATTTTTCAGATTCGGACAAGTCCTCCATTGCACCAACAAAGACCGTATCAATTGAATCCTCCAAGCGAAAAGCCAATGACATTTATGAAGAGGACGATGAGGACAACCCCGTACGAGGATCGATTCCACCACCGGCAACAAGAAAACAACCATCGCGTTCAAGCAAGAGAATCAAGACACCGACCAAAAGGAAACTAATCATCTACGATGATGAACTCTCAGAGTAAGTCCTCGTATGCATTTTATTTTTCGTTATTTTTATTTTTCGTTAATACATGCATTGAGGACAATGCCTCACTCGAGTTTGGGGGGGATTGTTATTAGTAGTTACCATGTTTAGTTACATTCATCTTAAGTATTACATTTAGGATACATAAATTGCTTGCCATGCCTTTAATTGGAACAAGAATTGCTTAGATTTGATGAATATCCGATGATGACTTTGCCAATGCACTTAATTGATAGAATTTTTATTCTAGGATAACCATGGAAAAACTTAGAATTTTACCATGATGCTAAATTTGATGAAACACTGTTGTGGTTTGATTGATTTAAGGAATTCTAGTGAACTTAGGTTGATAATTAACAAATTGGGGGATTAGAATAAAAATTGGATGAATACTAGAGGTACCCGAAATTGGCTCTAGTATGTGTTAAAAAAAATTGATTGCTAGAGGTGCCCGAAACTGGCTCTAGTCGAATAAATTAACTTAAGAAAACTAAAAACAAAACACTAGAGGTGCCCGAAACTGGCTCTAGTTAAAACATGTTAAAAAGAACCCAATGAAGTAATTTGAAAACCTATTGTTTGCATAGAATCCAAAAAAACAACTTGCACACAACTCCGCACACACTCACAAGCATTATAGTTTGATTCCGAGTAATTTCTAAGTTTTTCGAAAAATAAAAAGCCAATCATACTTTGTGCCCCGGTTCAGAGAATTGAAATCAAGTTCAAAGCTAAGTTTGTGAAAATTGAAGTCTTGGCAGGTAATTGTGAGTTGCATTGCTTGAGGACAAGCAATAGTTCGAGTTTGGGGGTGTGATAAGTGTTCAAAAGTACTATTTTTCTTACCCTTTTTACTCGTATTATTGTTAGACTTAGGCTCATATTAGTTGCATAATTAGCCATTCATGCATTAATTCTTGATTCCTTCCATCGTTGAGCTTGATTACATAACTTGGTAGTTTTTGTGGGAAAAGATGCCGCTTTGGTGTGTTTTGTGTGTATGTGCAGGATCACTTGCCAAAGCAAGGCTATAGTTAGTTGCCAGGGCAATACATGAAGGAGATGCCGAGCTAGTTGCCAGGGCAATACATGAAGGATACGTGATAAGTGTTCAAAAGTACTATTTTTCTTACCCTTTTTACTCATATTACTGTTAGACTTAGGCTCATATTAGTTGCATAGTTAGTCATTCATGCATTAATCCATGTTTCCTTCAAACGTTGAACTTGATTACATAACTTGGTGATTTTTGTGGAAATAGATGCTGCTTTGGTGTGTTTTTGTGTGTGTATGTGCAGGATCACTTGCCAAAGCAATGCCGAGCTAGTTGCCAGGGCAGTGCATGAAGGAGACGCCGAGCTAGTTGCCATGGCATTTGTCGACAAAGACCAAAAGCAATATGGATGTCGAAATTCATGACTTTACAAGCCCAAGATGACATGGAGCAAGGCCCAAGCCCAAAGGAATTTGATTGCCATGCAGAGATTAAAGAAGAATTAAATTCCAAGAGGATAGGAGAAGTTCTAATAGGAATAAAATTATAATAAAGAATTATATTCTTTAAAGATAATTTAATTCCAACTCAAACTCCTCCTCAAAGAAGGACTTTGGCCTAGCCCTATAAATACCAAGGAGATTTCGACAAGATGAATAGAGAGAGCAAGAGGGAAATTTCGGCAAGTCCAAGTAGGGCAAGAGGAGAGAATTTTCGACAAGCATCAAGGGCAAGGAGGATTTCGACAAGCCTCTTCCTTCATCTTTGTTCGATTGGGTTCATGCTAGGGATTAATTATCTTGTGTTTCTTTGGAACCTAGCCATGAACTAAATTTACTTGGCTATGGTTATTGTGTTTTGTGGTTGTGAGAAACTATTGGTTTTTGTTTAGGTAATAAGAGTTTGCACTTTTCTATTTCAAGGTTTATTCATTCTTGATTCTTATTATTGTTTGCAGTGAATTGGGAGAGGATCTCGTGATTTCATCCATTTATCTAATATCGGAGAGTTAGATTCAAGAAACGAATGAATATGATCTTTATGCAATCCAATGATGGTGAAGATTAATCCGCTTAGGAATAAGTTAAGGATTTCAACGCTAAGAGGAGCGCAAGATTGGTTGTTGTTCACCCTTGATTCACGCAGGGATGTATTATCAAGGCATGCACAAGTAGCTAGAGTTTCGACTTAGGGATAAGAAGAAACCATTGAAGAACGCTCCGCGCCAAACCTTGAAGTTGCTGCCCGATCGCCCAAGTAGTTGCCCAACTAGTCGCCCAAGCAACCATCAATTAGTTGCCAAGGCAACCCGTTGTGCAAGTCGCCACGGCAACTGAGTTGCCCATGCACTCTTTTTTACCAAGACAATCCAATCGGCTATCACACCTCAACTCACGATAACCTAGCCTATCTCTCTCAATTGAATTCATCTTTTATTTTATTTTATTGCTTTCTAGATTAGTAATTAGTTAAACTTGATAATCCTTTACTTGTGTTTTTACTTTTTACAATTTGCAAGAGACTAGATTCTTGAAGTGGCACCAATCCACCTGGAGACGATATCTTTTATACTATAACTTGCGACGTGTATACTTGCACATTTGCGTAGCACTTATTACGCGCAACAAGTTTTTGGCGCCGTTGCGGGGATTGGCAATAGCGACTTTGTTTTTATTTTCTTGCACATTCTTTTTATTTTTCTTGTTTAAAATTCAAAGGGCTAACAAACTTTGGTTTTGCATTGGTATATGACCGAGGCGAGACCGACTTCACCGAATATCCCTTTGATCCGTAAATCGAACGAACCTTACAAAGACTTAGACGAAGGATAAGAGAAGCAATGGCAAATCAAGACGGCAATATTAATCAAGATGTTCGAGCGGGGAGGAGTGATTCTTGCACGAAATGAACGATTGAGACTATCTTGAAGAAGATCTTGATGGACTCAACCCGAGAGTTGTCGCACCCGAAATTGAAGCCGACCACTTTGAGTTGAAACCGGTAATGTTTAATATGATCAACACAATAGGTCAATTTGGCGGCTCAAAGAATCAAGATGCACGACAACATCTGAAATCTTTCCTCGAGATTTGCAACTCGTTCAAGATACACGGAGTCACCCCGATGTCTTACGATTAAGATTATTCCCTATTCACCGAGGGGATAGGGGCGAAAGCATGGCTAAATAGCATTCCCGCCGGATCCATAGCATCTTGGACTGATCTTTGTCGTGATTTCCTTGCTAGATTTAATCCTACAAATTTAATCGATAAGCCGTAACGACATTACTTCTTTTCGGCAGGCGGATGATGAATCCATGTACGAGGCTTGGGAGCGATATAGAGAACTTCTACACAAATGTCCTCTACACGGATTCCCGGTGTGGACTCAAGTGACAATGTTTTACAACGCCGTGAATACACCAACAAGGATGATGCTAGATGCCTCGGCAAACGGCATACTCTTAGATAAGTCGCCGGAGGAAGCAATGCAAATTTTAAACAGGCTGGCCAAGAATGACTATCAATTCCCATCTACTAGAAGAGGAGGAGTTAGACGCCAAGCCACAATACATGAACTAGGATCATCGATTCAATTTCGGCACAATTGGCCGCTTTAACCAAGATGGTCCAGAACATGCAAAAACCAAACAACACACATGAAGTCAAAGTAATGGATTCTTTGTGTGAGTTATGTGGTGATAACCATAATTCTTCTGAATGTATGCAGAATCCGGAATCTAGCTTCTATGTGGGGAATTACAATCGGGCAACAACATGATGTCAAATACATACAATCCAGCTTGGAAGAAGCACCCGAATTTTTCATGGAGTAATCCCAACAATGCTCTAAACGAACAATCGGAATGCACAAGCATCGAGTTCCAAAGAATATGCCACGGCAAATGATGCCGCAGCAACAACCGACAACAACATCTAGTTCTTTGGAAAATTCTCTAAATGCTTTTATGATGAAAACTGAATCTTATATGGCTGAGAATAGTAATTTCATAAAAAGAACTTATGCTTTTATTAACAGACCGAGATGAGATTGCAAAACCAAGAGGCGGCAATCAAATCATTGGAAAATCAAGTCGGACGGTTTGCTCAAAATCAACACTAGACCACAAGGAGGTTTACCTAGCGATACTGAAGTCGCAAGAGGAACTGCCATGAGCAATGTAAGGCAATCACCACCAGAAGTGGCCAACAACTTAGAGAGGTTCAAACCCGCTCGTCAAACAAAACTCCACAAAAAGATCAAGACGAACCTAGCGGCAAAGTCTCGGATGCTGAACCGAGGAATTGCTGCGGCAACGGTGACGCCTCGGCAACTTGCGATAAGCACGCCTCGGCAACCCCAGTTGGTAACGCGCGGCAACTCCGGATGTCCCCGTAATGCCGTCAATCAGGTTTCAAACCAATGAAAGGATAGAAGATATCCGACTTCCACCACCATTCCCACAAAGATTGAAGCGACAAAAGCAAGAATACCAATTCAAGAAGTTTCTTGATATCTTAAAGCAAGTCCACATCAACTTGCCATTGGTGGAAGCAATTGAACAAATGCCAAACTATGCCAAGTTTCTTAAAGACATTGTGTCCAAGAGAACAAGGCTAGGAGAGTTTGAAAAGCGATTGCGCGACAGGGGATGCATGGCAATGTTGCACAATCGCATGCCGCCCAAGTTGAAGGATCCGGAAGTTTCACAATACCCTCGTTCTATTGGAAATCACTATGTCGGGAAAGCACTATGCGACCTAGGGGCTAGCATAAACTTGATGCCTAAAACGGTTTTCCGAAAACTAGGAATCGGGAAGGCAAGACCTACAACGATTATGCTGCAGCTAGCCGGCCAGATCCTATGTGCATCCGGAGGGAAAAATCGAGGACATACCGGTAAAAGTTGATAAATTCATTTTTCCGCGACTTTATTGTTTTGGATTGTGAAGCGGATGAGCATGCCCCTATCATTCTCGGGAGACCATTCCTAGCGGCAGGGGAGAACCTTGATCGACGTTGAAAAGGAGAACTCACAATGAGGGTGAATGACCAGCAGGTAAAACTAAATGTATTCCAAACACTAAGGCATGCCGATGATCCGAAGAATGCCAACTACTTCATGCCACGGCAGAGTTTAACCGATGAGGAATTTAGTTGCCTCGTCAACTACATTGCTGATCAAGAGGAACCTGAGGAGAATGAAGAGCGGTCGATGAGGAACAACCAGAAGAGGTAAATTGGCTAGTAAATCGACCCAGTACATACTTTGAACCACCGGACTACTCGGGTAAGGAAGGTAAGATCGAAAAACCCTCTATCGAAAATCCACCAATTCTTGAGTTGAAACAATTGCGGATCAACTAAAATATGTATACTTAGGGATCGATAATACATTACCTGTAATTATTTCCTCTAAGTTACAGCCTGAGCAGAAAAGAAGCTAATCAACATGTTGAAGCTACATAAAAAGGCAATAGGGTGGACAATTGCCGACTTGAAGGGAATTAGCCCGGTGTGCATGCACAAGATCTTGTTGGAAGATGATCACAAACCTTCAATTGAGGCCCGGAGGAGACTGAATCATGCCATGAAAGGGGTTGTAATGAAAGAAATCATCAAGTGGCTTGACGCCGGCATTATATACCCTATCTCCGATAGTATGCGTGGGTAAGTCCGGTACAATGTGTGCGAAAAAAGGAGGTATAACGGTGGTGAGTAATGAAAATAATGAACTTATCCCAACCAGATCAGACCGGTTGGAGGGTTTGTATGGACTATCGAAAGCTAAACAAAGCCACTAGGAAAGATCACTTCCCATTACCCTTTATTGATCAAATGCTTGACCGTCTTGCGGTAAACCCTTTTACTGTTTTCTTGATGGTTATTCAGGTTACAATCAGATTGCCATAGCACCCGAAAGATCAAGAAAAGACAACCTTCACATGCCCCTACGGTACTTATGCCTTCCGAAGGATGCCGTTCGGATTGTGTAACGCCCGCAACCTTCCAAAGATGCATGATGGCGCTTTTTTTTCATGGTCGAAGACTTCCTTGAGATCTTCATGGATGATTTTTCGGTTTTTGGTAATGACTTCGACGGCTGTCTCGGCAATTTAGAGAGGTGTTGGCAAGATGCGAAGAAACGGATTTAGTCCTCAATTGGGAGAAATGCCACTTTATGGTAGATGAAGGAATAGTGCTCGCCATAAGATTTCATCCAAGGGAATTGAAGTAGACAAAGCCAAGGTGGACGTGATCGAGAGATTACCCCACCAAATTCGGTTAAAAAAGAATTCAAGTTTTCTCGGACATGCGAGGTTTTTTACAGGAGGTTCATTCATAACTTTTCTAAAATCACTAAACCTTTGTGTAATCTGCTTGAACAGGATAAAGTCTTCGATTTTGATGATTCTTGCACTCAAGCATTTGAAACCCTAAAGAAAAAGCTTGCCTCGGCACCCATTGTTGTTCCACCCAGTTGGACGCTACCTTTTGAGCTCATGTGTGATGCAAGTGATTTCGCGGTAGGAGCAGTCCTAGGCCAACGCACAGTAAGACATTCCATGTGATATACTACGCTAGTAAAACTCTTAACGATGCTCAAGTGAATTACACAACAACGGAGAAAGAGTTACTAGTCAGTAGTTTTCGCATTTGACAAGTTCGATCCTATTTAATTGGTACAAAGGTAATTGTTCATACGGACCATTCGGCAATCAAATACTTATTTGCTAAAAAGGATGCTAAACCTCGTTTGATTCGTTGGATATTACTTTTACAAGAATTTGATATTGAAATTAAGGACGAAAGGAACAGAAAATCAAGTGGCGATCACTTATCACGTTTGGAACGCAATAGGGAGGAGGACGCGGATCTAGAGATATGTGATGCATTCCCGGATGAACAAATTCTAATCGCCTCGAAACCTTTGACGCCTCGGCAGCCCATGACGCCTCGGAAACCATGGAAGCACACGCCTCGGCAACTCTTGACGCCGCGGCAGACTTTGACGAGCACGCCTCGGCAATTTTGGGAGCGAGACACTACGACAAAGACATGCCCCGGCAATACCTTGGTACGCAGATTTAGTTAACTTCCTTGTTTGTGGTATTTTTCCGTATGGCATTACTCACCAAGGGAAGAAGCGGTTCCGCCATAATGCTAAGCATTACTTTTGGGACGAGCCTCTTTTGTTTAAACAATGTGCAGATCAGGTTATACGCCGATGTGTCCTCGAAGAAGAGCAACAGAATGTACTCGACAATGCCATTCTTCACCATATGGAGGACATTTTGGAGGAACTCGTACATGACCAAAAGTCTTGCAATCCGGGTTGTATTGGCCAACATTGTACAAAGATGCCCAAGACTTTTACAAGCAATGTGATCGTTGCGGAAGACGGGCAATATCTCTAGGCGACATGAGATGCCACTCGAACATCATCGAGGTGGAACTGCTCGATGTATGGGGATCGATTTTATGGGACCTTTCCCATCTTCATTCGGCAACCTCTACATCTTACTCGCCGTCGACTATGTGTCTAAATGGGTAGAGGCAGCTGCGGTTCCCAACGACGATTCCAAGACCGTGCAACGATTCTGCAGAAAAACATATTTACGGTTTGGGATGCCGAGAGCAATTATCAGCGACGGGGCAAGCATTTTGACAATGAGACTAATTGCCAAGATGTTGCAACGCTCGGCATATCACACAAGATCGCCACGGCATATCACCCACAAACCAACGGGCAAGCGTAAATTTCAACCGGAGTTGAAGGGAATACTCGAGAAAGTTGTAAATCCCTCAAGGAAGGATTGGTCATTAAGACTAGATGACGACTTTGGGCATATCGCACCGCATTCAAAACACCATTAGGTATGTCCCCTTCCGGCTTGTCTATGGTAAAACATGTCATCTACCGGTGGAAATCGAGCACAAGGCGTCTTTGGGCAATCAAGACCGTGAATATGGATTGGGAAAGTGCGGACAAAAGCGCTTGATGGATCTCAATGAGATAGAAGAATTTCGTGCACTCGCCTATAACAATGCACGAATATACAAGGAGAAAACAAAGCGATGGCATGACAAGAAACTATTGCCACGGCAATTCACGCCAGGGCAACTAGTTCTCCTATTCAATTCTCGGCTAAAACTTTTCCCGAAAGCTGAAATCAAGATGGTCGGGACCATTTGAAGTCGTCAAACCATTCTCCCATGGTGCTTTGTGATAATCAAGTCCATCTCGACAACCATGAATTCAAAGTTAATGGACAAAGATTGAAGCACTACAATGGTGCCCATGTGGAACGTAACAAGGAAGTGGTCAACTTAGGAGATGCATGAGCATGCTCTCCTCTCGTATTTCCTTTTTCTTTTTCTTTTTATTTTTATTTTTAATTTTAGGAGATATTTTATTTTTCTTCATTATCTTTAGTTTTCAGGTTTTCTTTATTTTCTTTTTCACAACAAGACTCACAACTACTATGCTAAGGAAATTTACTGCCAAGATCATTGCCCCGCAACCAATGAAGAAGATGCGCGACAACTTACTTCATGCATGCACAAGCTGATGCCACGGTAACCAACCACAAAGATGCCACGGCAACCAAAGTGAAGACATCCCGGCAACAAGAAAACAACCATTGCATTCAAGCAAGAAAATCAAGACGCCAACTAGAAGGAAACTAATCATCTACGATGATGAACTCTCGAAGTAAGTCCTCGTATGCATTTTATTTTTATTTTTCGTTATTTTTATGCATGCATTGAGGACAATGCCTCACTCGAGTTTGGGGGGGATTGTTATTAGTAATTACCATGTTTAGTTACATTAATCTTAAGCATTACATTTAGGATACATAAATTGCTTGCCATGCCTTTAATTGGAACAAGAATTGCTTAGATTTGATGAATATTCAATGATGACTTTACCAATGCACTTAATTGATAGAATTTTTATTCTAGGATAACCATGAAAAACTTAGAATTTTACTATGATGCTAAATTTGATGAAACACTGTTGTGGTTTGATTGATTTAAGGAGTTCTAGTAAACTTAGGTTGATAATTAACTAATTGGGGATTAGAATAAAAATTGGATGAATGCTAGAGGTGCCCAAATTGGCTCTAGCATGTGCTAAAAATTGATCACTAGAGGTGCCCAAACTGGGCTCTAGGAGGCGTTAAAATTTTTTCGGTTAACTAGAGGTGCCCCAAACCGGCTCTAGTCGATTAAATTAACTTAAGAAAACTAAAAATAAAACACTAGAGGTGCCCAAATTGGCTCTAGTTAAAACATGTTAAAAAGAACCCACTCAAGTAATTTGAAAACCTATTGTTTGCATAGAATCAGAAAAATCAACTTGCACACAACTCCGCACACACTCACAAGCATTATAGTTTGATTCCGAGTAATTCCTCGCTTTTAAAAAATAAAAAGCCAATCATACTTTGTGCCCCGGTTCAGAAGAATTGAAATCAAGTTCAAAGCTAAGTTTGTGAAAATTTGAAGTCTTGGCGGTAATTATGAGTTTGCATTGCTTGAGGACAAGCAATAGTTCGAGTTTGGGGGTGTGATAAGTGTTCAAAAGTACTATTTTTCTTACCCTTTTACTCATATTCTTTGTTAGACTTAGGCTCATATTAGTTGCATAGTTAGTCATTCATGCATTAATCCATGTTTCCTTCAAACGTTGAACTTGATTACATAACTTGGTGATTTTTGTGGAAATAGATGCTGCTTTGGTGTGTTTTTGTGTGTGTATGTGCAGGATCACTTGCCAAAGCAATGCCGAGCTAGTTGCCGTGGCAGTGCATGAAGGAGACGCCGAGCTAGTTGCCATGGCATTTGTCGACAAAGACCAAAAGCAATATGGATGTCGAAATTCATGACTTTACAAGCCCAAGATGACATGGAGAGGCCCAAGCCCAAAGGAATTTGATTGCCATGCAGAGATTAAAGAAGAATTAAATTCCAAGAGGATAGGAGAAGTTCTAATAGGAATAAAATTATAATAAAGAATTATATTCTTTAAAGATAATTTAATTCCAACTCAAACTCCTCCTCAAAGAAGGACTTTGGCCTAGCCCTATAAATACCAAGGAGATTTCGACAAGATGAATAGAGAGAGCAAGAGGGAAATTTCGCAAGTCCAAGTAGGGCAAGAGGAGAGAATTTTCGACAAGCATCAAGGGCAAGGAGGATTTCACAAGCCTCTTCCTTCATCTTTGTTCGATTGGGTTCATGCTAGGGATTAATTATCTTGTGTTTCTTTGGAACCTAGCCATGAACTAAATTTACTTGGCTATGGTTATTGTGTTTTGTGGTTGTGAGAAACTATTGGTTTTTGTTTAGGTAATAAGAGTTTGCACTTTTCTATTTCAAGGTTTATTCATTCTTGATTCTTATTATTGTTTGCAGTGAATTGGGAGAGGATCTCGTGATTTCATCCATTTATCTAATATCGGGAGAGTTAGATTCAAGAAACGAATGAATATGATCTTTATGCAATCCAATGATGGTGAAGATTAATCCGGCTTAGGAATAAGTTAAGGATTTCAACGGCTAAGAGGAGCGCAAGATTGGTTGTTGTTCACCCTTGATTCACGCAGGGATGTATTATCAAGGCATGCACAAGTAGCTAGAGTTTCGACTTAGGGATAAGAAGAAACCATTGAAGAACGCTCCGCCGAACCTTGAAGTTGCTGCCCGATCGCCCAAGTAGTTGCCCAACTAGTCGCCCAAGCAACCATCAATTAGTTGCCAAGGCAACCCGTTGTGCAAGTCGCCACGGCAACCGAGTTGCCCATGCACTCTTTACCAAGACAATCCAATCGGCTATCACACCTCAACTCACGATAACCTAGCCTATCTCTCTCAATTGAATTCATCTTTTATTTTATTTTATTGCTTTCTAGATTAGTAATTAGTTAAACTTCGATAATCCTTTACTTGTGTTTTTACTTTTTACAGTGCAAGAGACTAGATTCTTGAAGTGGCACCAATCCCTGTGGAGACGATATCTTTTATACTATAACTTGCGACGTGTATACTTGCACATTTGCGTAGCACTTATTACGCGCAACAATACGCCGAGCCAGTTGCCATGGCAATTGTCAACAAGAGCAAAGGTGATATGGTAGTCGAAATTGATGACTATACAAGCCCAAGATGACGTGGAGCAAAGCCCAAACCCAAAGGAATTTGATTGCCATGCAGAGATTAAAGAAGAATTAAATTCCAAGAAGATAGGAGAAGTTCTAGTAGGAATACAATTATAATAAAGAATTATATTCTTTAAAGATAATTTAATTCCAACTTAACTTCCTCCTCAAAGAAGGACTTTGGCCTAGCCCTATAAATATGATGGAGATTTCGACAATCAATATAGAGCAAGAGAGGGGAATTTCGACAAGTCCAAGGAGGGCAAGAGGAGAGAATTTTCGACAAGCATCTAGGGCAAGGAGGATTTCGACAAGCCTCCTTTTTCATCCTTTTCTTTCTTGTTCGATTGGGTTCATGCTAGGGATTGTTTATCTTGTGTTTCTTTGGAACCTAGCCATGAACTAAATCTATTTGGCTATGGTTATTGTGTTTTGTGGTTGTGAGAAACTATTGGTTTTTGTTTAGGTAATAAGAGTTTGCACTTTTCTATTCAAGGTTTATTCATTCTTGGTTCTTATTCTTGTTTGCGAGTGAATTGGGAGAGGATCTCGTAACTTCATCTATTTATCTAATATCGGGAGAGTTAGATTCAAGAAATGAATGAATATGATCTTTATTCAATCTATTGATGGTGAAGATTAATCCGGCTTAGGAATAAGTTAAGGATTTCAACAGCTAAGAGGAGCGCAAGATTGGTTGTTGTTCACCCTTGATTCACGCAGGGATGTATTATCAAGGCATGAACAAGTAGCTAGAGTTTTGACTTAGGGATAAGAAGAAACCATTGAAGAACGCTCTGCTAAACCTTGAAGGTTGCTGCCCAGAGACCCAAGTAGTTGCCCAACTAGTTGCCCAGGCAACCATCGATTAGTTGCTAAGGCAACCCCGTTGTGCAAGTAGCCACGACAACTGAGTTGCCCGTGCACTCTTTAACCAAGACGATCCAATCGGCTATCACACCTCAACTCACGATAACCTGGCCTATCTCTCTCTCATTTGATCTCATTTATTCTTTTACTTTATTGCCTTCTAGTTTAGTTATTAGATAAACTCCTATAATCTTCTATTTGTGTTTTTACTTTTTACAGTGCAAGAGACTAGATTCTTGAAGTGGCACCAATCCCTGTGGAGACGATATCTTTTATACTATAATTTGCAACGTGTATACTTGCACAATTGCGTAGCACTTATTACGCGCAACATTTGCTCTGTTGAGTGTGACGAATGACGGGGGTTTGTTGGCTGAGTTGTAGGTGAAGTCGTCCTTGTCATAGATGATTAAGGAGAAGCAACCGTATGATGGGAGTTTGGTACCTCATGTAGAAGATATTAGGGATGGGAATCCTACGGATTTTCATTTCAGTGATGACGAAGTGTTGTGCTTTAAAGGTCGAATAGTGGTGCCTGAAGACGATGAGTTAAGGCGTACTATTTTGACTGAGGCACATGGTAGTCCTTTTTCTATGCATCCCGGTAGTACTAATATGTATTGAGGGATAAAAGAGGAATACTATTGGGTTGGACTGAAGAAGGATATGGCTGATTTCGTTACTCAGTGTATGGTTTGTCAGCGGGTAAAGGCTGAGCATCAGTTTCCTTTCGGGTTGTTGCAACCGTTGAGGATACCGGAATGGAAGTGGGAAAGAATCACCATGGATTTTGTGTCTGGGCTGCCTTTGATGCCGACCAAAAAGGATTCTATTTTGGTGATTGTGGATCGGTTTACGAAGTGTGCGCATTTTGTGCCAGTGCATACCACGTATACCTTAGACAGGTTGGCTGAATTGTACATCTCTAAGATTGTGCGTTTGCACGGGGTGCCTAAATCTATAGTTTCGGATAGGGATCCAGGTTCACCATAAGGTTTTGGGTGAGTTTGCATTTTGCTTTGGGAACACGATTGAGTTTTAGTACTTCGTTTCATCCTCATTCAGATGGTTAGTTGGAGCGTGTGATTCAGGTTCTCGAGGATATGTTGAGATGTTGCATTATTGAGTACCAGGGAACATAGGAGAAGCAGTTGCCATTGGTGGAGTTTGCTTACAATAACAGTTATCATGCTATCATACAGATGGCACATTATGAGGCGTTGTATGGAAGGAAATGTTGTACGTCTGTGTGTTACGCAGAAACGAGGGAAAAATTTGTGTCGATGCCTAATGTTTTAAAAGGCACAACTGAAAAGGTAAAGTTGATATGTGAGCGCTTAAAAGCAGTTGTAGATCGTCAGAAGTCCTATGCAGATTTGAAGCGTAAGGATATAGAGTATGCTGTGGGTGATAAAGTGTTTTTGAAGGTGTCGCATTGGAAAAAGGTGTTGCGTTTTGGGCGGAAAAGGAAGCTTAGCCCGAGATTCATTGGACCATATGAGGTTGTTGAGCGTGTGGGTCCTGTTGTGTACCGCTTAAGGTTACCTTCAGAGTTGGGAAAATTCATGATGTGTTCCACATTTCGGTGTTGCGGAGGTATAGGTCAGATCCATCGCATGTTATGCCACTGAAGAAAGTTGAGTTGAGACCAGACCTATCTTATGATGAAGAACCGGTAGAGATTCTTGATATCAACAGCAAGGTGTTGCATGGCAAGATAGTAGATCTTGTTAAGGTGTTGTGGAGGCACCGCGGTGTTGAGGAGGCCACGTGAGAGCGCAAGTCGGATTTATTGAAATAGTTTCCACACCTATTTCCTCCAGGTAAATTTTTGGGACGGAATTTCTTAAGTGGGGGAGAGTTGTAACGCCCCGATTTTAGGGCTTAGCGATTTGGTGGTTTATTAGACGGTCCGATGGACCGGAGTAGAGATTCAAGTCGATTTTGGGATCCTATATTTTTGGTGTTGGAAAATTATAGAAAATTCTCTAAAATCATTATTAATTATGTATTTTAATAATGGTGATATCGATTTTGTAAAACGAGTTTTGGGAGATGGACATTTTGGTTAGTGACCAAATGGAAGTTTTGAAAACTGTGATTTCCTAGTGACTAAAATGAAAAGGGTCAAATACTTAGAATCTTTAAGGATCTCTTTTACCAATTGGTTTCTGATGGTTTCTCCCTTATTTGAGGATATTTTAACATGTGTTTTAATTATTAATTAAAGAGGATTTTTGTTAAAAGTTAGTTATCTATTTCCAAAACCAAAATCACGTTATTTCTTTTCTCTCCATTCTCTCCTCAGCCAAACACTCAGGTTTTCACCAAATTTCCAGAGGTGAGGTTGTTTCTAACTTGATTTTATTGTTTCAAATTTTTTATAAAGATTGTTTACACAAAATCTTACAATAATCTTGTGTTTTCTTAGATTTTCACAAATCAATTGGGGGAGAAACTTCACAATAGGGGTAAGGTCCGAGATCTCCTCTATTGTATGGTTCTTTACTAAAATTCCCAAGAATTTGATCCTTGTTTTTCTGTTTCTAATCTGATTTTGATGATTTCCTAATGTTTAATTGAGTTATGTGGGAAAAATGAGTTGATTCACGGATTGGATCTATTTTCCAGTAATAAGGATGTCTTGATTTATATTTTGGATGTTAAATAATGTTGATAAGTGATTTTTATCAATGGAATCCCGAAACTTAAGAATCTCTATTTGTTTAGGTTGTTAGTTTTGAGATTTTGTGGCGTTTTTGTGGTTGTAAGGTTGCTGGAGGTGGTAGGTTGTTTTGGATCTGTTTTTAGAGGTGTTTTGATGTTGAAAATGATGTTAGATTGATAGATGTTGGCTAGGTTGTGAATCGAAGTGTTTTGGTTATGTTTTCGGATTGTGAAGGTTCTGTGGAGATTCGAGAAGGATTGTGGTTGCTGTGTTTAGAATGCATTATGATGCATTAATCCTCTGTTGTGTTGTGGTCAAAGTAGGCGAAGTTGATCCGAAAGTGTTTGGTGAAGCGTTGGAGGCTTCAGACACTTGATTTCGCGTCTGCGAATTGAGGCTTCGCGTATCGGTGAGTGAGAACGTGGATTCCAGCTTTGGAATGTTTTAAAGGTGGTTTATGGGAGTTTAAACTTAGCTTGATACGCATGTTTAAACTCAGAAGTAAGTAAAATGGATTTTCTCTCTCGGTCGTGCTAAGTTTAAATGATTTTATGCACTTGTTTTGATTACATGTTACCTACTGTATAAGCATGTTTTAAAGTTTTCGATATACTATTTTTAAGCATGTTTTGTTGAAGGATGCACATGGTAAGTGATCCTTGTAAGTATGGTTTATACTTGTGGTTTAAAGCAAGGTTGTTGCTTTGGAAAAGTGTTTTGGTTAATGCTTGTTTAAAACAGTGAGGTAAATGTTAAATGGTTAATTATATTGGCAAGTGATGTGGTTCTAAAATTGTTATCGGATATAATTGGCCGACCATAGGATTGACTGCACTATAAATAAGTTGCCTTGGATGTTGAGGGGTTTATACGGTGTACTGAATACTCTATCCAAGTACCCTAACAGTTGAGGGGTTATATGGTATTGAAAACTCCCGTTAGTGGATTAAGCGTCTAACCAATGATTGGGGTTGGTGTCCCCGTGGGTTGAAGTGTACTCGGTTGTTAATGTAACGCAATTGTGATTGTATCTCTATTCCAGTTGAGATGGCTTGAAGTGTTGGGTTAACACTTGTTGAATACGTGTATCCGATGAACTCTTTTGTTATTGGACTTGTCTAATGATCACTTGTAAGCCAATATAATTGTTAAAGTATCATTTAAATGTTTTATGTTGTATAATGTGATTTATACATGATTCTCTTTGCATTTGGTAGTAATGCATGGGAAGGATTAAGTAGAGGGTTAGCAATGTGACTTTTTGTTGATTAATGATACATGTAGCATATGGTTTAATATGCTGATTTTAATGATGTAAAGTGCATGTTTTAAAATGGGCATGATGTTTTAAAAGATGATGTTAAGCGAATGGTTTTAAATGCATTGATGGTGTTTGTTTTTTAGCACTCCTCACTAAGCCTAGTGTGCTTACGCTCTCATTGTCCATCAATGCAGATAATTGAGGTCTTGGAAGGCAGCAAGAAGCAAGGGGATCCTAGCAAGACTTGGTTATCAAAGTATGTTTTGGGATTAGACTATAAGAATAAAGCCAATGGGGTACTTGTTTTGATTTGGGAGATGACTTGTTGAACTCCCTGTTTGAGCATGTTTCTTTAGTTGCTCTCGGGTTTTAAGTTGCCTTTAAAGATTGATTTTGGTGTTGGATTGTCTTTTGGTGTGTGCTTGGATGCAAAATTAGGAAGCATGCCTATAGATTCCCTTTTGATGCATGAAGCCTTGTAGTGTTGTTAGAATTGTGATGCTAGTTTACTTGTGATATGTTTAGCATGTTGGTATTGTGTTTTAAGCATGCTGGAATGGTTAGAGTATGCTTGTGAAATGAAAAACCAACAAAATGTGACATTACAGGTCTAGGCGTACCGATACGTGGGGGACAGTATCGATACGGCTAGGCATTTTTAGGCTTGAAGGATCGGTACGAGTGTTGGTGTTTCGATACGCCTAGGCCATTTTTGTCTTAGCGTACCGGTACAAAAAGGGGTATGGGTCTCAGCTACTGGAAATCAACTTTTTCATCCCAATCCCGTGTACTGAAACACCTGGAAAGCCGTATCGGCACGATCATCAAGGTTTTCAAAAGTTCGGTATTTCAGTTAGGTGTATCGATACGGCATGGATGTGTACCGAAATGGGGTGTTTCAATCCGTATCGGTACGGATGACCGTTAAATCTGTTAATGTCACTTTGTGGTAGTTTTGCCATCTTTACAATTTAGTCCCTGAATCTTGTCAATGCAATTGTATGTGTAGAATGATCGGATTGTGCTAAAATTTGAGATGAAAGTTCGGAACTTGACTAATTAAAGGTTCGTAACTTAAAAGTGAGTTTTAATCCTGCAATTTTCTATTTTTGCAATCTGGTCCCTAAATTGCTAGTGTGATCAATTGGATGTCAAATTGATGCCTGATTGAGTTGGGGTTGCACCTGATGTCTGCATGAACATGTAGGGTTAATAATTGGCATCTAGATGAGATAAAAGGAAAAAATGGACCGGGTTTCGCTGTATCTCTTCGGTTTGCTACGACAAACCTAATGTAGCCTTCTTGGTTCGGTTGGGCTTCTAGGCCGAGTCAAGGGGGTACATGAGGTACGTTATTTGAAGCTTTAGATACTAAACTAAATCTTAGTACAACTTTTCATCTGCAAATAGATAGGAATTTTGGAAGGATTATACGGATTCTATAAGACATGCTAAGAGCTTGTATAATTGAGTTTACAAAATCATGAGAAAAGTACTTGCCCTTAACCAAATTTGCTTATAACAATAGTTATCAAGCAAGTATTAAGATGGTATAGGGAAGAAAGTGTCGAACTCCTCTTAATTTTGTTCGAGTTACAAGATCGAAATGTGCAGAATAACTCAAACGTTGGAAGAGTTGATTTAACACAAGACATGGAGAATAAAGTAGAGATTATTCAACAAAATTTCAAGACTGCCATGGATCGACAAAAGGCCTATACAAATAATAAGAAAAAGGATATTGAATATGAAGTTAGAGAAAAAGTGTTTTTAAAAGTTTCACCTTGGAAGATGGTGATTACGTTTTAGTTGAAAAGGAAAGTTTAGTCCTAGATTTATTGGGCCATATGAGATTCTAAAAAAAGAAAGGAACCAATGGCTTATCAATTGGCTTTACCTCCAGATAGGAACAAGACTCATTATGTGTTTCACATATTCATGCTTCAGAGGTATTGATCGGATTCTTCACATGTAATTACTTCTAAGGAGATTGAACTGCAACCAGGTTTGACGTATAAAAAAGAACTAGTGAAAATCCTAGCATACAAAGTTAAAGAATTAAGGGACAAGAAAATTCTGCTAGTTAAAGCCCTTTAGAGAAAATCATAAAGTAGAGAAAGTCATTTGGGAAAATGAAGAGAGAATGAAAAGCAATATACGAAGTTATTCGAAATGGGTAAACGTTGAAAATTCGAGGACAAATTTTCTTAAGGGGAGGAATTGTAATATCCCAATTTTTGCTTAGTGACAAATGTAATTTTTGAAAGTTTAGGGGTTAAAGTGTAAACTTTGGAAAAGTTTAGGGACCAAAGTGTAATTTTAAAAAGTTATGTAATTTAACCCCATAAATGAATAGTTTACCCCCCAAGAGTGGTATTTCCGTGTTACCCGGATTTTTCATACGAGGCTTATATTATTTGAATTTAGATTGAATAAAATTGTTAAGAGTGTTCAGGCCAGGGAAATATTAGGATGGGTGACCTCCGGGAAGGTCCCATAAAAGTGTTTCCGATCGATATTTTGGACTCAGTAAGATTAGAGAAAATCCGTATGGATTATCGATAAAGGAATTCTAAGAGAAATTTTATTCTATGAAGATTTTCGATAATTATTGAAATAATAGAATGAGTTAGGAAAATTCAGTCTAAGCCCTTGGAAAATGAAGTTTTTATGGGATAATAGATTTTATTTCCCGAATATGGAAATATAGAATTTTCGGAATAAATCCAATAGCTCAGAGAAGGTAAAATCACAGTAGAAGTATTTTATAGATATCGGTATATCAGATCGAATTAAAATTTTAAAGACAGTTCCAAAGGTTATGGAAAATTCATAAAATATTATTTTATGAATATTTTATTAAAGTTGGAGGGATTCTAACTAGATTTAGTTAGAATATGATGGAGTGGTAATAAAGCTCAAAGAAAGAAAATTTGGAAATCGTATTAAATGAAATTCGAATAATTGGATCGAATAAATATCATAAATTAAAATTTATGATATTTTGGGAAGGAGGTTGGTTATAATGGAACCAATTTGGTTCATTTTTTATGGAATGGCAATTTTAAGTCAGGTAAGTAAATAAAGTCTAGTTGGAGAGCAAATTGGTCATTTGCCATAGATGGCATTTTTGAAATATTTTGGAACTTTGAGAGCAATTTTGGAAGGTGAATTACACATGGATTAAATCATGGCCCTTGATTTTTGATAAGATCAAATTAGGCCATGGGATTAAAGGGCTATTTCGGTAATTTTACTAATTAAATGAATTTAAAATTCATTTAATTATTAATATGTGGATTAAATAAGAAAAGATGAACAAATTTTTGTTCATCTTTTTTAGGGTATTTCGAACCATAAGGGAAGAGAGGGGAAAAAGAAATTTCAACTTTCAAGTTAAAATGAAGAATCAAAGTCTTGATTCAAGCAAAATAAATTAAGTTCTAAAAGAGATCGAAGGAGAACCAGTGATAAAAAGAAAAATAAGAACCTCGAGTAAGCTTAGTGAGACATACTATTACATAGCCTAGGTGAGTGCATTTCTAAAGGTTTGCATTACATTGAAAATGGCATTGCATCTCTCTATAATACATGATATGATACATTGCTCGACATGGCAAGCTTGATGGAATACCAGGTACGAATTATTGTTGCATAAATGATGATGCATTATGCATACATGAAATATGGATAATGACAAGATTAAAATGAAACAAGATACACCCTGGGGATCCAAGCCCATAGTGTCAAGTGCACTAATGAGGTGTTTATATAAGGAGCAAAGAGCGTCCTTATATGAGGAGCAAAGAGCGTCCTCCAGAGTACGTACTCAGATAGCACTACGGTGCAGATAGGCTGTAGGTACCACGGGCCTTTCAGCCAGACACGATAATAATAAAACAAGATGATTACATGGTAGATCATGAGCATGCAAATGACTGCATGATGATACTTGATTTATATGATATGAAAATGATTGCATGACAAAATATGATCATGATAGAATACATGATATGTAAATGATTGCATGATAAAAGTATGATAATGATAGAATACATGCAAATGACTACATAATAAAAGTATGACCATGATATGATACATGATGTTATGAAAGTATGATATATGATGAAAATTATGAAAATGATATATGAAATTTATGGATTATGAGATTCATGGTAAACATGTTCATTATGTTGCGCTACTATGGAAATTATTTATGATGAAAACATGTCCATGATAGAGAATATGTTATACAATATTAACATAAATTATATGATAGTATGATACATGACACATGTATATTGTGATATACTTGCCATGTTATAGAGAAATATGAAATGCACTTTTATATGAAATTATATCACATCAATTCATGTTTAAATAAATAAGTTTAATTGCCTCACTAAGTTCGTACTTAGCGTGTGTCTTATGTCACAAGTAGGTTCTCCGGAATTAGCTAGCGAATAGGAGCTGAACTCAAGTTACTATAGTAAGTCACAGTAAGTACATCCTTATCGTAAATTGATATCTAGTGGGCATGTAAATATTTTATAGTTAAACTGTTTTTAAAGTATACGTTTACTAGTTAAAAATATGCCTTTGTGATGAATAAGTTTAGAAATATAGTTTGCTAATAGTAGTAATGAATTTTGGTACAGTTAAACATAGTTTAACCCTAATCGTGTAAAAGTTTTAAAATCAAGAAAGGGTCTAGGCAACACACATAGTTTTCACCTTGAGTTATATTTTTATTTCAATAACTCAATTATAAGTTTTGTAAACTAATTTAGGGTTAAAACTAGCTGCATCTAAACGACATAGTTTTTAATTTAAAACTGAGGAAACTAAAATCTGAATTTTGGTAAAAAAAATTTACAAGTCAAGATCTTTTCCAACAATTATGTAACATCTTTAATGTATATTCGGCCTACGAGTATACGTTAAGGGTGTTACACTCGTCAGTACTATCCATGTTCCATCAAATTCCAGTGATGAAAATTGATATTGGTACGCTTGGGGACGTATCAGTATCGAAAGGGTATCGGTTCACGATCCCCATGTACTAATACTGGGTTGTCGGTCAACCCCTTCCCTGAGAAACCATGTATCGATACGCCTATAGTTGGTATCGATGCCTAGTGAAGGGTATTGGTACGTATAGTAGGGTACCGGTACCCTCTAGGCAATTTGCCCAAAAATGTGAGTTTTTGCCAAGAAGGCTGGAAAATTATATTGTTCGATCCAATGGACCCCTAAAGGCCTAAAATGAATCTTAAAACTGAGAAATTGAGAAATATCCTTATACTCAAGCATAAAACTTAAGAAGTCGGTAAATGCTTTGTGTAACTTATATGTTTTTAGCAACCATATGATGGTATGGTTATGTGCTTGATGTAGGGTGCCGAGTGGGCACTTGTTTAATGGGATCCATATACCCAAGCGTGTTGCAACACCATGGTAAGAGAATTTTCGAATGGAGGTTACCGATGCTATGTGACCCGAGCCTCATTTGAAGGTGCTTGAGGAGGGATTCTAAGTTCGGGTGTATATTCCAATGCTAGGTGACCCAGCCTCTCCCATTGAGTGTATGTTCCTGATGCTATGTGACTATGGCCTCACTCCTATGTTGATGTGGTATAGTATGCTTGGGCCTTGTGTGTCCCATTGATGTTGCGATGTTTTAGCATGTGTTTAGGAGACTAATGTTAGCACTACATATCATTTTAACTACCATATCATCATGCTTAGCTACATGTTTATGTTTATGATCTGCATGAGGCATTCCTTGTTTTCGTACACAGCTTTTTATGTTGCTACGTTGCATTTAAAGAAGCCCCATCAGAGTAGGATTTTAGTTTATCGATGTGATCAAGAGTACAATACGTAGGCTTCTCAGGCGATGTATTCATAAGACCCTTGATTTATGTCTATAACTCTATTTGGATTTGTTAATTATGTCGAATGCTTTTAATTTCCTTGTTTTAAATTGGAGCTCTCATGCAAATGATTTAACTATTTTGTATTGACTCTTTTCCAAAACGTTGTTGGAATTATGGAAATGCTTATAATTTGAGCTAGATCTAGTTGCAAAAATTTTACGAATATATTGGGCTTGAGGCCCAAATTTGACATTGAGTTTAGGACATTACAGTCCAACTCCATCACCTTCACTTTTCTCATTCTTTTCTCTCTCTCTTTCAAAATATCTTATCCTCCCTTCTTGGGTAAAATAATTTAATAAAAATCCATCTTCCTGTTCTTTTTCTTTGCCACAAGGCCCTTATTTAAATTTTCTTAATTTAGACTCTAAACATAAAGACCCAATACTCGGGTCTGGGACCCGATTCGCTAACCCAAAATTCATATCGTTACAAGTCTCTCCATCTTAATAGAAATTTGTCCTCGAAATTTATACCGTTAAACCATAGAAGATGTTGAAACTTAAATAACTCTTCAAGGTCCTCAATAATACCCTGATGCGCTACTCTGATCTCGACACTTATCAAAAGTAACCATTGTCTTCTAACGGTACAAACATAATCTCAACTAATTCCTTCTTTTAGAAGAAATCTATCCTCGCTCGGTACATTACAAAAGACAAGAAAAAAAAACCAAAAGTAACTTAACAAAAACGTCACACAAATATGTCATCAAAAAAACTTAACGACTCTGCACTGTCTCCCAAAACACGCGGCAAAAGTTTGGTACAAACTGTCGCTCTCAAAATTCACCATGTGCTGACCACTATACTATATAGGAAGAATCTCTTGCCATGATATATCTTTCTCTAGAACACCCACAACAAGATCTCAGAGTCAATCAGAAGCCATCAAACCTAGGTTTAATCATAACATTGTATCCTCTTAATTAAAATCGGATGCTACTTCTCGCGGCTTCATAAGTAAATCAATCCTTAACTTGAAGCTTAACTAATGAAATATACGGGTAGCGATACTACATGGAGCTAGCATCAGTACTCCCTTACACGACTATCACTTGCGATCCTTGAGCGCCCCACAAGGGCAGCATGATACTCTAACCCAAACTAACTCCGTACAATCTATCACTATCAAGTTCACTTTACTTAGGTGGTGATCGATCACACATGATCAATAGCTCTTAATTACTTTGACTCACGTCATTGTCCAAACCTCAAATTCCTTAAAGATCAAGTACCCAAAATTTCACATTGTTGAGGTGAACACAACCTTCCCTCTTCTAGCACCAAAAATACAGCCCAAAAAAACAACATAACATACTCCAAGGTCTCAAGATCTTACTCGACTTTAATCAAGTCAACACCACTGTCACAACAAAACAGTCTCACGTATCTTGGATCTCCACCAACGTTCCTTAATTTGAGAGACAATATAGTGTCCCCAACCCTATCATCGCTGAAACGCCTTAAACATCACTGCATACATTAAATGTTACCACGACATGCTTTAAAGAGAGAAATCCTCATTCCAAAATTTATTTCAAATTTACTAGCCTTCAACACTTTAACCGTAAACATCTCATTCTCAGACCAATCCCAAAAGAACACACGTGCACTTCACAATTGGTTAAACAAGTCATCCACCTTAGGATATAAGTAACGGTCTTTCACTGCCACTTAACAAACTAGCAACGGTTTAAGCATCACCCCCAATAAACCAACTTCTTACTAGCAAACAAGCTAAGCTCTTTCTTGGGTGAAACATCTTTCAAGTTGCACCTTCGTAACTGAATCTCTGACTCTCTCAACTAGATTGATGTCCTTTAACAAGGGCGATGGGCACCAAAGCACAACTTGGCCTTACCTCAACATCCACTCACGTTCTTGACAGGAAGTCTTAAAGACTACTCCAATAAGCATAAACAAACACTCTGATAGCCTGAAGGCTCCTGAGCGTTGAACTACACATATTGGCATATGCCAAATGGTCAAACATCTCTTAGAACTTTATTGTACCATTCTCCAAACAACCACCCCAAAAATCTCGATAGAAGGGCAACAGTTTAACATTCTCATTTCCAAAAGTTGGGTTCCCTTGAGGTCTCGAAGCCTCGAGCTCACTCTCGACATTACTTCTAGCATCATGCTTGATTAGCCAAAGCAATTTCCAAGGTGCAACAGCTCTTTAGAAGGTAGCTCTATTAAACCTTTAGGATGTCTAACTTCAATCACACTATAATGAACTAGTGGATCCCGAATCCACTATCTCCAAGAAATTCCCTTGAGAAGGGCAGTAATACTTCTCAAGTATCAGCAAGACTCAATTTTAGAAACAAAGGGTCCTCTAACCAACGTGCATCCATTGATTGATTTTGAAAATGGTTTATCCATACACGTATCACAAGCGTTATTCACGTACAACAATGAATATTATTTGCCACAAACTCACATAACATATCTGAAGGCTTTGGAGCGATTAAAACACTCAATGAAGATGTCATTTAGATAGAGGGAGGAAGACACATCCTCGACTCCAACATCATTCAACTAACTTGTATCTCAACATTCTAGGGCAACCTTACCCCCGAAATCGCTCCCATGAGAAGCTTAATACATAACTCAGCCCTCTTGTCCACGATCGTAACCATCTTAGCATTGCAACATTGGATGCAGCATCAAGATTCCAATCTTAAAGAGTACGAACTTGTTTAAGGGCTTGTATTCACTAGACACCTTACTAAAACACCTATACCGCCCTAGAGGTTTCTTAGAGCCGGCTAATCCTACGCTCTAATACCACTAAATGTAACACCCTCAACCCAGATGTCACATTTGGGCCTTAAGCACAATCTGTTACCATAAAATTTCTCAAACTAGGTCTAGCCCAAACAAGGTATTTTCCAAAAACATTAAATCTAATAGTTGAAAACATGGATAAACAATTTAAATCGTTACAAAGGAGCTCCACTTTACTTTAAAACTATCAAACATTCGACTAGATTAATACAATTTCAAAAATAAAAATTATAGACTCTACCACTTAAGGTCCTATGAATACACAACCCCCTAAACACAAGTACCATACTCTAGAAAAATCACCACATGCTGGGATCCATACTGATAGTGCTCATCAATCCCACAATCTGACGATCAATCTACTCACATAAACAACGATTATGAGCACTGAGCTTACAATGTTGGGGCAACCTTGCCCCCGAAATCGCTCCCATAAGCGGCTCAACACATAACTCAGCCCTCTTGACCATGATCGTAACCATCTTAGCGTCCCAGCATTGGACGCACCATCAGGATTCTAGTCTTAAGGAGTACGAACTTAGTTTAAGGGCTTATATTCACTAGACACCTTACTAAAACACCTATACCACCCTATGGTTTCCTAGAACCGACTGAACCTAAGCTCTGATACACTAAATGTAACACCTTCAACCTAGATGTCATATTTGGGCCTTAAGCCCAACCTGTTACCATAAAATTTCTCAAACTGGGTTTATCCCAAACAAGGTATTTGACAAAAACATTAAATCCAATAGTTAAAAATATAGATAAACAATTTAAATTGTTACAAAAGAGCTCCACTTTACTTTAAAACATTTAAACATTCAACTTGATTAATAAAATTTCAAAAATAAGAATTACAGAAGCCACCATGTACGGTCCTATGAATGCACAACCCACTAAACACAATGGTCTGGAAAAATCACCACATACTGAAATCTCGTACTAATAATGCTCCTTGATCCCACGATCCGACGATCAACCTACAAACAAAAACAACGATTCCCAGCGCTGAGCTTACAAAGCTCAGTGGTACATATCTAATCTACCAGACTTTATGCTCATCATAAACATAAGCATGCAAGCTAGTACGAGCAATAAGAAGGGATAAATAAACACGTGGCGCTACCACTAGTTGCCTAAACACATGCTTTCATCATAGCAATCATCATACATGGTACACAAGGCCCAACTATACTCGGGATCTCACTAGATCGTCCGAAAGAAAACACACAAAGTCGTGCCACAAACCTAGAGTGAGGCTCGTGTCCACTAAGCATTAGAATCATACACTCATAGGGGTGAGGCTCATGAACACTAAGCATCAGGATACATACATTCGAGAATCTTTAACCATGATGTTGTAACACACTCTTTCTATCACTGGGTATCCGAACCCTAACAATCAAGTGCCCACATAGCATATAACAACATCCATAACCATACCAAGTGTCCAAACAGCACACACCATCGACATGACCACGGTACGACACACATCATTTACATGATCATCAAACCCTATGGTTTTTACCAATTATCAAGCCATCCATTTAAGTTCACCAACTTGTTAATACATTATTGAAGAGTACATTTTAAACATCCTCATTAATTATCTTATTAATCTATGTTATCTCGTTTGCGTCCCACGTCAATTTCTACTATTTATTAGCATTATAAATTTTCTCGTTTAGTGGGTATCAGTACTTGAACATGAGTATCGATATAGTACCTTTAGGTACCAGTACCCATACGCGTACCGATACTAACATAGCATATTAGAAATTCTTAATTTCTACAAGTACCAATACAAACCTCAATTGCGTACCAGTACGACCAAAGCTCTTATCAATACCCTATTCACGGGTTTGCACAATTCTATCAAACTGCGATATTACCACGCTTTATTCAATCCCTAAAGCTTATAAAAGTCATTAGGGTTTATTTACTAACACATTCAATCAATTAATATTAATTATCGACTTCATAATCATTTAATCAAGTATTTATCAGTATTATCTGTTAATTATGATTTCCCTCAAATCACGTTAATTCATTCTAACTAACATAAAAGGCATCACAATTTTATCAATCAATCAAACAATCATCAAATAATCATATGCGCATCTCAAATGACTGCACATGGTCTCTAAAGCCTTATGAGTCTTATTATATTTGCAACATCATCATGCATCTCATAGATATCAAGTCTCATACTATCGTTCTCCAAACATGCATATTTATCTTCTACCTATTTTGCAAATAATAACACGCAAAGCAATCACATTTATGATGCTTATGAAGCAATATGAGTTCGAATTGTACTAACATGAAGTAATTATTGGTAAATCATTACTCGAGCCCCTCAAACGTTCCTCTTAATTCGGTATTTGAGCCTGAACAACCCTCATAAATATACGAATTCCACAATTATTAATAAACCTTATTCACTAACTAATCTACAAGTTCAAATGCATAAAAATAGCTTATCAGGTTAAAATTTGGCAAAACAGACTGTGTCTATAGACTTAAAATGTCGAGAAACCCTTGGGTAGGGTCTCTCAAAAAAATTCAACACTAATCAACAACGGCTTGGCTCGGTCAACGACTCAACACAGCTTGTTGGACCGACTCGCTTCTCGACTTGGGTCGGTTTAGGAGGGCAACTTGGCGGTTGGCCTAGCGGCTTAACCTAATCAACTCAGCCCAGCCGACTGGATATTTTTCCTCAGCTGCTAGAGCATGCCCACGCGTATTTAGTGGCACATGTCGTGGCCTTCGGTGGCCGAACGTTAACGGCGAGCTTTAGACTGGCTTATGTTCTGCTGATGAGCCCAATAGTGGCAACGATTTTTGATGAAGGGCGATAGATCTTGGCATTTTAAGCTAGGCCAAACTTCCATTGCCTCACCCTGGCAGACGACGACAGCGACGATGACATGGCGACCATCAGACAACTTCTTTTGACAAGCTTGACCCGATAGCGCTGGCAGTGTCGATAATGGTGGCTCAAACAATGATAGATCGGGGTCCAACTCCATCACCTCATTTTTCTCCCTATTTTCTCTCTCTTTTTCAAAATATCTTATCCTTCCTTCTTCCTCTTTTTCACCACCCACAACCATTTTAAAATTCAAAAATCATTCCCCAACTTGGATAAAATAATTTAATAAAAACCCATATTCCTCTTCTTTTTCTTTTCCACAAGGCCCTTATTTAAATTTTCTTAATTTAGGCTCTAAACATAAAGACCCAATAACCGGTTCTGAGACCCAATTCGCTAACCCAAAATTTGAGTCATTACAACTCTCCCCGCCTTAAAAGAAATTTTGTCCTTGAAATTTGTACCGGTAAACCAGAGAAGATGCTTAAACTTAAATAACTCTTCAAGGTCCTTAATAATATCCCCATGCACTACTATGATCTCAACACTAATCAAAAGTAACCCGTGTCTTCTAACAGTACAAACATAATCTCAACTGATTCTTTCTCTTAGAAGAAATATATCCTCGCACGGTACATTGTAGACGACAAGAATAAAAACCCAATGTTACCTTGACAAAAATGTCACACAAATACGTCATCAAAGAAAGTTAACTTATTCTGCAAAACTCGAAAGGATATTGCACATAAAATCTTTCCATAACTCCATATGATCTATAAAGAAATGGAGGTTAAACAGCCGTTGCAACCAAATGAAATGATTCCTCACATGGAAACTCCCGGAAGGAGACTCTAACTCTAATTGCATACTCTATCAATATCATTGCTTGCCCAGTGCAAGACTTCTGAAAGCAAAAGACATCTCTACATGTCTCAAGGCTGACCTTAGATCTCGGCATGCTTTACATCAAAACGGCAACTAATGTTGTTCTCACAAACTCAGTTCAAACAAGAGTCTTACACTCTGAACTATTATGGGTATGGAAAACATGTTATTTGTACCATCACTAGGATATTTCATCGTAAAATATCCCACCAAGGGATAAGGTTCCATCACAAACCTGAAATCTCGTGTCAAAAGGTAGCATGTATGCAACACAGTGTTGTACAATTTAACCCACAATCAATCCAAGTAGAACTTCCATTTGGACCTTGTCTTTACCAAAAACAACAACAGATACCTACCAAGAAATATATCATTACTCAACGAAATCCCATAGAAACTGTGCACTCATAAATCCTTTACAAGACTCACGATCATTTATTTTATTTCCACTAAGAAACATCGAAGCATCACAACATCTGTAAAGAACTCAATGTTAGACTCTCAACTGATGGCAAGTCAACCACTTATCACAATCTCAAACACACGACTCCACACTATCTCCCAAAATACGCGGCAAAAGTTTGGTACAAACTGACGCTCTCAAAATTTACCATGTGCTGGCCACTGTACTATATAGGAAGAATACATTGCCATGATATAGCTTTCTCTAGAACACCCACAACAAGATCTCAAAGTCTACCAGAAACCATCAAACCTAGGTTCAATCATAACACAGTATCCTCTTAATTAAAATCGGATGCTACTTCTTGTGGCTTCAAAAGCAAATCAATCCTTAACTCGGAGCTTAACTATTGAAACACACGGGTACCGGTACTACATGGATCTAGCATCGATACTCCCTTATATGACCATCACTTGCGATCCATGATCTCCCTACATGAGTAGCATGATACTCTAACCCAAACTAACTCTAAATAATCCATCACTTACCAAGTTCACTTTACTTAGGTGGTGATCGATCACACATGATCAATAGATCTTAATTAATTTGACTTACTTCATTTTCCAAATCCAAAATTCCTTAAAGATCAAGTACCCAAAATTTTACATTGTTGAGGTGAACACAACCTTTCCTCTTCTAGCAACAAAAATACAGCCCTAAAAAAACAACAGAAAATCCTTGAACGTCTCAAGATCTTACTCGACTTTAATCAAGCCACTTTCACAACAAAATAGTCTCGCGTAGCTCGGATCTCCACCAATGTTCCTTATCTCATCCCAAGGAAACTATGATACAAATCAAAAGCATTTATGAAGTCTCAAACCCTTACTTCCTCAACTAATTACATTGTAACTAGCCTTTCACACACACAAGGTCATTAAGGTAATTATCTTGCCAACGCTCATCTTTCCATATTCCTTATACATTCACATGTGTCACACAAAGCATCAAACTTATATTCAAGAGACAATATGGTGTCCCCTACCCTATCATCGATGAAAAACCTCAAACATCACTGCAGATATCAAACATTACCATGACACGCTTTAAAGAGAGAAATCCTAATTCCAAAATTCATTTCAAATTTACAGCCTTCAACATTTTAACCATAAACATCTCATTCTTGCAAGAATCTCAAAAGAACACACTTGTACTTCACAATCGATTAAATGAGTCATCCACCTTAGGAGTCAAGTAACGGTCTTTCACTGCCACTTAACAAACTAGCAATAGTTTAAGCATCACCCTCAATGAACCAACTTCTTACTAGAGAACAAGCCTGACTCTCTCTTGGGCAAAACACTTAGACAAAAGAAACCTCATTCAAGTTGCACCTTTGCAACTGAATCTTTGACTCTCTCAACTGGATTGGTGTCCTCTAACAAGGGCGATGGGCACTGATGTCCAACTCGACCTTACCTTACCATCCACTCACGTTCTTGATAGGGAAGAAGTCCTAACTCCTCCAAGAAGCATAAACAAACACTCTGATAGTCTGAGGGCTCTTGAACATTGAACTACACACATTGGCATCTGCCAAGTAGTCAAACATGTCTCACAACCTTGTTGTGCCATTCTCCAAAAAACCACCATGAAAATCCTGATAGAATGGCAATGGTTTAACATTCACATTACCAATGGTTGGGTTCCCTTGAGGTCTTGAAGCCTCGAGCTCACTTTGGACATTACTTCTAGCATCGTGTTTTATTAAAAAAGCAATTTCCAAGGTAGAATAACTCTTTAGAAGATAGCTCTATCAAACCTATAAGACGTCTAAGTTCGGTCACACTCTAACGAATTAGTGGACCCCGAATTCACTATCTTTGAGAAATGCCCTTGAGATGGGTGGTGATACTTCTCAAGTATCAGCAAGACTCTCTTTTAGCAACAAAGGGTCCTCTAACCAACGTGCATCCACTGACCGATTTTGAAAGTAGTTTATTCATACCCGCATCACAAGCATTATTCATGCACAACGATGAAGATTCTTTACCACAAACCCAAATAACGTATCTGAAAGCTTCAGAGCAACTACAACAATAAATAAAGATGCCATCCAAATGGTGGGAGGAGGAAACATCCTCAACTCTGGCGCCATTCAACTAACTCGCATCTTAATAATCTAGGGCAACTTCGCCCCTGAAATTGCTCCCATGAGCGGCTCAACACGTAACTCAACCTTCTCAACCATGATCGTAACTACCGTAGCATCCCAACATTGGACACACCATCAGGATTCTAGTCTTAAGGAGTACGAACTTAGTTTAAGGGCTTGTATTCACTAGACACCTTACTAAAACACCTATACCACCCCAAGGTTTCCTAGAACCAACTAAACCTAAGCTCTGATACCACTAAATATAACACCCTTAACCTAGATGTCATATTTGGGGCTTACCATAAAATTTCTCAAACTAGTTTAGTAAAAATAATGTATTTTCCAAAAAATTAAATCCAATAGTTAAAATTATAGATAAACAATTTAAATCTTTACAAAGGAGCTCTACTCTACTTTAAAACATTTAAACATTCAACTTGATTAATACAATTTCAAAAATAAGAATTACAGAAGCCACCATGTACAGTCTTATGAATACACAACCCACTAAACACAAGAACTGTACTATAACACCCCTAAACCCGGCTTAGGAATAAACCGAATTAGTAAGTGTTTAGGAACACTCTTTTAAACAAACATACAACATTGAAACAAAGATATGAAGACTAGGCACTTCACAAATGTGTAAACAAATAGAATTCAGGGTAATTTAAAACTTTTTATAAGTTGGATAGGTTTACGACTTTAAATCATTAGCAAAAAAAATATACTTATGTTAAGCAAAGACAATTTACCGATCAGGTCATACCTTGTACTTAAGGCCACAACATTTATTACTACCAAATTGGCAAGTATGGTAAGCAATAGATCACTATAATATATAACATAGGTTAATCCAGTGAGTAATTATTATAGACATTAAAGACTATTTGCAAAGAACAATAGCCACTTTGTTAGATGCAAAACTCAAATAAAGTTTACGTTTAAATCAAACCTAGCTAGATACATATAACTTTTGCATAGCCTGATCACAAACAAAATATATTGACGATTAAACGTTTACTTAATCTAACCATTTCTCTTGCCCTTTTTAACTATACTACTTTTACTTAAGGTTTTCCTTGATACTTTACAATTAAACTTGTAACATACATACTCTCAAGATGGTTGATCACTTAAAAACATTATAGGCATCTAAACAACAGATTATATTCAATACATAGAAATCACTAAATTTTAGCATAATCATTATCATGTTCATCATTTTTAATCTCATTTAAGTTATAAGGTGTCCTAACCAATTTATTCATGCTCCAAACCCACTATGGCATCATAAATCACGTGGCTTCCAAGATAGTTAAAAATTCAATTACGTCATTAGTATTACTTAGCTACTAAGCAACTATTAGATCTTGCTAAGTATTAAATCATATGCAGCATGCAATCACCAAGAAATAATATAGGCCCATTACAAACTTAAATACTAAATAGGCTTATTTACATTATAAGCCATAAAAAATCTAATAACTCAATGCATGCTTAACCACTATGTTCCACAAACTAGGAGTGCATTAGGAGATTTCAACTTACACACGTATTTTATCTATCACCAAATTCTACATATATTCCTTACGTTAAACCCAACATTGGTTATATGAGGTTCTCACTTAATCAAACGGTTATTTGAATTAATAATTACTCAATTATATCATAATTTCATACATTACGAACAATTACACCTTTCATGAATACAAACATTATTTATCATGTAGGTTATTAAGGCATGACATCAGCTAGAACACACTAAGCATTCGAATAATCCAATTTCTTAGCTCAAAGAAAACACAAGTGAAATACGGCAATGTACTAATTATCATACAAGCTATCAAGTGATTTCTTTAAAAGATCAAACTATTAGGTACATTAACTCGAACTCTCAAGTCATGTAATCAAGTATTCCCATTTACAACCCTATCTCAGATTTAACGAAGTCTCAGTACACTTATTTCATAATAAGACCAATACATAGCACTTAGCTTAATTCATTGATTGAACCCACACTTATTCAATCTTCACAAAACAAGCAATCTTACTACTTACTAGGTTTAAGTCATGTTTAATCACCCTAGACTTCTTATGGCCTTTGAAACCAGAAATTATAATTATCACTCTCAAACATAGCCTGATTTTCTTAAAACAAAACAAGTAAGTAGATTCCATAAGAGCAATGTTACTTATTATGTAAGTTATCAAATGATCCATTAATTTAACTAGTAAACTTCATTGTTTCTTGTTCATAATCTTTTAACTCAAGAATAGTTCTAAGTTTGAATAAGTAGTTAGAAGATTTTAGAATAAATATGTCAATCTCGTGTACACATAGAGTATCAAGAAGTTCGATTGACATAAATGTATAATAACAGTTGATCGATGAAATGTATACATGTCCATATCTTCTTATTTAACTATCGAGCTTATACGTAAATCAATTACCTATATCTTTCAGAGCATGCAGGTTATTATATTAAATCAAGGTTTATCTTATAAATCCTCAAAAATTCCTTTTAACATATCCCTTTTTAACACGTAATTTCTTGTTATTTAGGTTATCAATCATAGTTTATATCTCATAAATTCTTATCATATAAGAAATCGAAGCATAACATATTATGTTCATGAATTACTTGGTATTCAAGTCATCGCATAAA
The DNA here is from genome assembly GCA_019671005.1 of Hibiscus mutabilis. Taxonomy (NCBI): domain Eukaryota; kingdom Viridiplantae; phylum Streptophyta; class Magnoliopsida; order Malvales; family Malvaceae; genus Hibiscus; species Hibiscus mutabilis. The sequence continues at coordinate 31,181,627 of CM033713.1, forward strand.
GCATGTCTAAATTATATTTTCTTAACACACAAATTATCTAATTTAATGTATCAAAGACGGATGGTACATATCATATGAGCCATGACATTTCATAATAGGTGATACTTGTCATACAAGTTATCTGACATAGCATATCATAAATGTGATTAATTTTTCTTATAAGTTATAAAAATTACTATTCTTGACCAATGTTACTTATTTACGTAAGTTGTCAGACTAGCATCTCAACACTTAAGTTAATTAGCATATAATCCACAGATCATTTATATATATATATATATATGAAGAGACAATCAGATTAATCCATAACATAATTAGACTATTCAAAAATAGTCCTTGATCTATTTGAACATAGCAATTGGTATACAAATAAATAGGTGCTACTTAACATATAAGTTATCAATTATGGCATAATTTGAACTGAAATTCACTTATCATAGTTAGTGTTTGATATAACAGATCTTAGATATGAACTATTTACCACATAATGTACTACACATAGACAAGTTACTTATCACCAAAGGTACATATATATCATCTCATAACCATTTGTTTCTTATCATGAAAGATATCGAGCATATCATAACATAAACATGGATTATTAGTCACCAATAATATTTAATAATTCTTTAACTCGGTTTACAAACTTCATTATTTGTATTTAACATAGCCTTGAGATTCAAATTACAGCCTAGGTACACGAATCCCCAACCAACTGTCGCCCGTAAAAATGGTATTCTCAGTACCGGTCGATCCCTCCTACTGTCGCCAAGTGACCATAACACTTCCCTCCTACTATCGCCAAATAAGGACCGTGGTCCAGGACCGTAGTCCACCCTAAACACGAGCTCTATGGACTCTATGGCATGCCAACTATACCTAAGACTGACTCGAAACCAAAGTTCCACATTTATCTTAACTTATTAGAGACGGATTGAGCTTAGTTCCTTATCAGGATATCATATCAACAAAGTATATTGCCCCATATTCGTATTAGACATGTATTCACCTCATGTGAATTTTTCAATACATTTTTTCATCTAATTAGAATAGCATGTCTTATTCATAGCAGAATCGGAATCATAACTGAGCATAGCTCCACATTTTCTTAATTGAAAGAACATTTCATTGTTGATCATATTTCAAACATGTACATATAAAAAACATCACTTTCAAATAAGCATATAACCATTTGAATAGGTTCCAAACGCATATCAAGCATTCACCAAATATCGCACATCATAGGGTACTTTTCATTTAAGTACTTACCTCAATTCCAAGCTTAGAAGCACAAGTATAATTTAACGAACAAGCAATATAAACTTAAAGCAATTGAAAATGCTCTGGACGGTTTCAATCCTATCCTGAGACTTTAAACTACCCTCACAGTTAATTCCGATCAACTTATGTTCACGAATCATGACCCCTTTTTGTTAATCCACCATTTGTCCCTCGTTAGCCTTTAGTCTTCCAAATTCCTCTTGTCTAAATGTAACAAAGGATGCAATGATGCATTAGAATATATCCTAACACCCATTATCTTTTAAATTATTTTAAATGATCATGTGTACATAATATTTTACACAAAATAGTCCACTAACATGTTTACCAATGCAAAACAATCCCGTACATATATTACACACATATATATACCTACAAAATGGTTTGCCAACTTTCAAATCAAGGCAAAACAGCCCATACATTGGTATACATGTCTAAATACTTCTAAACGGTTTCTAACACATTTGCACACATTCAAAACAGTCCCCATGCTTTTATATTTTACACAACAATCCTTTTTTCCAATAAAATAGCCCTTCCCTGATTTTTATTATTCCAAAACAGTGCCTAACTGTTTCCATAAGTGTAAAATAGCCCCAATTTTATAAATACTCAAATTCATGGTCAAAACTGTCCACTAGAGTTTACATACGTACAAGGCAGCCCCAATTTCATGTATGTACATGTAAGTGCACCAAAACAGTCTCAAATTTATTTATATATAGCCAGGACAGTCCTTAGTATGTTCACACATATTCATAACAGTCTCAAACTTTTACATACATATTTCTACTTTCTAAAACACTTGTATATATACATAGAACAACCCCTAACCTTTCAATAGAATCCCCAACAAACTCAGAATGGTAAAAACAGTTTTTATACAAATTTACTTTAAAGAAATCCCTTGCAAAATCAGCCCCTTAATTATCACAAAACAGTTCCAAGAAATCTGTCTTTATACAACATTGCAATTCATACAAAATCAGTCCTTCAATTGGTATGCATATTTAAACACATCAAAACAATCCACTACGCTTCATGTAACCACAAACCAGGGCAGCTAATCTCTTATACATATATACATATTAAAACTATTCACTTTATAATCTCAACAGCCCCTTATACTTACAAAATAGTCTCTATTAGAGTCTCAATAAATCCGTATCTTACATTCATAATTCAGTCCTCCTTAAAATCACTAAAATAGCCTTTTAATTATTCATTTTGGTTTACAACAGTCTAGCATTTTACTATTAACAATCAATGAGGAAAGATTCAAACTCAAGCTTGTCTATTTAATGATACAATCATCCAATCTTATACTCGAACTATCTTAACAATTTAGGACTCAAAATTCAGCATCTTGACATCTCTAATTATAATGCAATTTCATAAAAATCATGAGAATTTATCAAGTATACTACCCAAATGATCTAAAAGAATTTATCCCATGAAAATGTTCTCCCAACAAATCTAACAACCATGAAGTTCATAAAAATCTTAGGATTGAAACCACTACAAATATCATAGATCAAAGGAAAGGAAAGGAATTCTCACCCTATTCTTCAATTCATTCGAATAAGGTCTTAAAGAAGTGGATGAATGGAAGCTTCAAGCTCAACTAATCATGGTAGAATCCCCTCCCTTTCACTCAAGCATTAAGGTTCGGTGTGTTTGGAATGAAGAAGATGGTGACTTCATTCTTCTCTCCCAAACCGAGTAATCCCCTCTCTTTCCCACATGTTTTGTTCCTTACGTGACATGTGTAAGGATCTTTTAACCAAAATTTTTAGCATGCAAACCCATTACTTTGCATCTCATACGATTTGGTCCATTTAAAATTAACTATCCCTTCTTTCTTTTCTTTCACTTTGGTCATAAACTCTTAATTAAACAATGTATGTACAAGTGTACTAATATGTGAATATACAAATCAATTGTAACTACCAAAAGAAATATTAGAATACTTCCAAAACGGTATTTGGGGTATTACAAATCTCCTCCCCTAAAAGAAATTAGTCCTCGAATTTCCACAGAACTTAGTTCAAAGGGTTTCTTATCTCTTCAAACATAAAACTCACTTCGTCAGTAGTATTCGGAAGATCTTGTCAATCCCGTTTCATCCTTATACTACCTCCCTGAATGGAGGGCTAGCCGGAATCTCATTATCCCGGTCCAAGATACTTGACATCCCTACTAACTGTTAGCACACAAAATGAGCTTTTTATCGACGTAGATCACAAGTACTTATAAAATTTAACTCCTAGGTGGCACATATAACAAATGATGATGCAACGAATTTCGGTTTAGTCTGAGAATCGGCTAAACCTGGGCTCTGATACCAAATTATAACACCCTCAAACTCGGCTTAGGAATAAACCGAATTAGGAAGTGTTTAGGAACATTCTTTTAAAACAGAAATACAACATTGAAACAAAAATATGAAGACTAGGCACTTCACAAATGAGTAAACAAACAAAATTCAGGGTAATTTAAAACTTTTTATAAGTTGGATAGGTTTATGACTTTAAATCATTAACAAACAAAATATACTTATGTTAAGGAAAGACAATTTACCCATCAGGTCATAGCGTGTACTTAAGGCCATAACATTTATTACTACAAAATTGGCAAGTATGGTAAGCAATAGATCACTATAATATATAACATAGGTTAATCCAGTGAGTAATTATTATAGACATTAAAGACTATTTACAAAGAACAATAGCCACTTTGTTAGATGCAAAACTCAAATAAAGTTTACGTTTAAATCAAACCTAGATAGATACATATAACTTTTGCATAACGTGATCACAAACAAAATATATTGACGATTAAACGTTTACTTAATCTAACCATTTTACTAGCCTTTTTAACTATACTACTTTTACTTAAGGTTTTCCTCAATACTTTACAATTAAACTTGTAACATACATACTCTCAAGATGGTTGATCACTTAAGAACATTATAGGCATCTAAACAACAGATTACATCCAATACATAGAAATCATTAAATTTTAGCATAATCATTATCATGTTCATCATTTTTTAATCTCATTTAAGTTATAAGGTGTCCTACCCAATTTATTCACGCTCCAAACCCACTAGGGCATCATAAGTCACGTGGCTTCCAAGATAGTTAAACATTCAATTACGTCATTAGTATTATTTAGCTACTAAGCAACTATTAGATCTTGCTAAGTATTAGATCATATGTAGCATGCAATCACCAAGAAATAATAAAGGCCCATTACAAACTTAAATACTCAATAGGTTTATTTACATTATAAACCATAAAATGAATCTAATAACTCAATGCATGCTTAACCACTATGTGCCACCAACTAGGAGTGCATTAGGAGATTTCAAAATATACATCCTGATTCTTGTGATCTCGTCCAAGCTCTCAAGATACACGAAGGCAAGATTACCCTGAAATGTTATAAAGAAAAGGGGTAAGCAATTGCTTACTGGGTAGCTTTAGGAAACTTACATACGTATTTTATCTATCACCAAATTCTACATATATTCCTTACGTTAAACCCAACATTGGTTATATGAGGTTCTCACTTAATCAAACGGTTATTTGAATTAATAATTACTAAATCATATCATAATTTCATACATTACGAACAATTACAACTTTCATGAATACAAACATTATTTATCATGTAGGTTATTAAGGCATGACATCAGCCAGAACACACTAAGCATTCGAATAATCCAATTTCTTAGCTCAAAGAAAACACAAGTGAAATACAGCAATGTACTAATTATCATACAAGCTATTAAGTGATTTCTTTAGAAGATCAAATTATTAGGTACATTAACTCGAACTCTCAAGTCTTGTAATCAAGTATTCCCATTTACAACCCTATCTCAGATTTAACGAAGTCTCGCTACACTTATTTCATAATAAGACCAATACATAGCACTTAGCTTAATTCGTTGATTGAACCCACGCTTATTCAATCTTCACAAAACAAGCAATCTTACTACTTACTAGGTTTAAGTCATGTTTAATCACCCTAGACTTCTTATGGCCTTTGAAACCAGAAATTATAATTATCACTCTCAAACATAGCCTGATTTTCTTAAAACAAAACAAGTAAGTAGATTCCATAAGAGCAATGTTACTTTTTATGTAAGTTATCAAATGATCCATTAATTTAACTAGTAAACTTCATTGTTTCTTGTTCATAATCTTTTAAGTCAAGAATAGTTCTAAGTTTGAATAAGTAGTTAGCAGATTTTAGAATAAATATGTCAATCTCGTGTACACATAGAGTATCAAGAAGTTCGATTGACATAAATGTATAATAACAATTGATCGATGAAACTATACATATTCATATCTTCTTATTTAACTACCAAGCTTATACGTAAATCAATAACCTTTATCTTTCAGAGCATGCATGTTATTATATTAAATCAAGGTTTATCTTATAAATCCTCAAAAAATTCCTTTTTAACATATCCCTTTTTAACACGTAATTTCTTGTTATTTAGGTTATCAATCATAGTTTATATCTCATAAATTCTTATCATATAAGAAATCGAAGCATAACATATTATGTTCACGAATTACTTGGTATTCAAGTCATCGCATAAAGCATGTCTAAATTATATTTTCTTAACACACAAATTATCTAATTTAATGTATCAAAGACGGATGGTACATATCATATGAGCCATGACATTTCATAATAGGTGATACTTGTCATACAAGTTATCTTACATAGCACATCATAAATGTGATTAATTTTTCTTATAAGTTATAAAAATTAGTATTCTTGACCATTGTTACTTATTTAGTAAGTTGTCGGACTAGCATCTCAACACTTAAGTTAATTAGCATATAATCCACAGATCATATATATATATATATATATATATATATATATATATATATATATATATATATATATGAATAGACAATCAGATTAATCCATAACATAATTAGACTATTCAAAAATAGTCCTTGATCTATTTGAACATAGCAATTGGTATACAAATAAATAGGTGCTACTTAACATATAAGTTATCAATTATGGCATAATTTGAACTGAATTCACTTATCATAGTTAGTGTTTGATATAACAGATCTTAGATATGAACTATTTACCACATAATGTACTACACATAGACAAGTTACTTATCACCAAAGGTACATATATATCATCTCATAACCATTTGTTTCTTATCATGAAAGATATCGAGCATATCATAACATAAACATGGATTATTAGTCACCAATAATATTTAATAATTCTTTAACTCGGTTTACAAACTTCATTATTTGTATTTAACATAGCCTTGAGATTTGAATTACAGCCTAGGTACACGAATCCTCAACCAACTATCGCCCATAAAAATGGTACTCATGATGCGGTCGACCCCCCTCTTTGCCCGCCAAGTGACCATAACACTTCTCTCCCCTACATCGCCAAAAAGGACCGTGGTCCAAGATCGTAGTCTACCCTAAACACTAGCTCTATGAACTCTATGGCATGCCAACTATACCTAAGACCAACTCGAAACCAAGGCTTCCACATTTATCTTAACTTATTAGAGACAGATTGAGCTTAGCTCCTTATCAGGATATCATATCAACAAAGTATATTGCCCCATATTCGTATTAGGCATGTATTCACCTCATGTGAATTTTTCAATACATTTTCTTATCTAATTAGAATAGCATGTCTTAATCATAGCAGAATTGGAATCATAACGAGCATAGCTCCACATTTTCTTAATTGAAAGAACATTTCATTGTTGATCATATTTCAAACATGTACATATAACAAACATCACTTTCAAATCAGCATATAACCATTTGAATAGGTTCCAAACGCATATCAAGCATTCACCAAATATCGCACATCATAGGGTACTTTTCATTTAAGTACTTACCTCGATTCCAAGCTTAGAAGCACAAGTATAATTTAACGAACAAGAAATATAAACTTAAAGCAATTGAAAATGCTCGGGCGGATTCAATCCTATACGAGACTTTAAACTCTCACATTAATTCCGAGCAACTTATGTTCACGAATCATGACCCCTTTTTGTTTATCCACCGTTTGTCCCCCGTTAGCCTTTAGTCTTCCAAATTCCTCTTGTCTAAATGTAACAAAGGATGCAATGATGCATTAGAATAGATCCTAACACCCATTATCTTTTAAATTATTTTAAATGATCATGTGTACATAATATTTTACACAAAACAGTCCACTAACATGTTTACCAATGCAAGACAATCCCATACATATATTACACACACATATATATACTTACAAAATGGTTTGCCAACTTTCAAATCAAGGCAAAACAGCCCATACATTGGTATACATGTCTAAATACTTCTAAACGGTTTCTAACACATTTGCACACATTCAAAACAGTCCCCATGCTTTTATATTTTACACAACAACCCTTTTTTTCCAATAAAATAGCCCTTCCCTGATTTTTATTATTCCAAAACAGTGCCTAACTGTTTCCATAAGTGTAAAACAGCCCCAATTTTATAAATACTCAAATTCATGGTCAAAACGGTCCAGTAGAGTTTACATACGTACAAGGCAGCCCCAATTTCATGTATGTACATGTAAGTGCACCAAAACAGTCTCAAATTTATTTATATATAGCCAGGACAGTCCTTAGTATGTTCACACATTTTCATAACAGTCTCAAACTTTTACATACATATTTCTACTTTCTAAAACACTTGTATATATACATAGAACAACCCCTAACCTTTCAATAGAATCCCCAACAAACTCAGAATGGTAAAAATAGTTTTTATACAAATTTACTTTAAAGAAATCCCTTGCAAAATCAGCCCCTTAATTATCACAAAACAGTTCCAAGAAATCTGTCTTTATACAACATTGCAATTCATACAAAATCAGTCCTTCAATTGGTATACATATTTAAACACATCAAAACAATCCACTACGCTTCATGTAACCACAAACCAGGGCAGCTAATCTCTTATACATATATACATATTAAAACTATTCACTTTATAATCTCAACAGCCCCTTATACTTACAAAATAGTCCCTATTAGAGTCTCAATAAATCCGTATCTTACATTCATAATTCAGTCCTCCTTAAAATCACTAAAACAGCCCTTTAATTATTCATTTTGGTTTACAACAGTCTAGCATTTTAATATTAACAATCAATGAGGAAAGATTCAAACTCAAGCTTGTCTATTTAATGATACAATCATCCAATCTTGTACTCGAACTATCTTAACAATTTAGGACTCAAAATTCAGCATCTTGACATCTCTAATTCTAATGCAATTCCATAAAAATCATGAGAATTTATCAAGTATACTACCGAATGATCTAAAAGAATTTATCCCATCAAAATGTTCTCCCGACAAATCTAACAACCATGAAGTTCATAAAAATCTTAGGATTGAAACCACTACTAATATCATAGATCAAGGGAAAGGAAAGGAATTCTTACCCTATTCTTCAATTCATTCGAATAAGGTCTTAAAGAAGTGGATGAATGGAAGCTTCAAGCTCAACTAATCATGGTAGAATCCTCCCCTTTCACTCAAGCATTAAGGTTCGGTGTCTTTGGAATGAAGAAGATGATGACTTCATTCTTCTCTCCCAAACCGAATAATCCCCTCTCTTTCCTTTACATTATAAGCCATAAAAATCTAATAACTCAATGCATGCTTAACCACTATGTTCCACAAACTAGGAGTGCATTAGGAGATTTCAACTTACACACGTATTTTATCTATCACCAAATTCTACATATATTCCTTACGTTAAACCCAACATTGGTTATATGAGGTTCTCACTTAATCAAACGGTTATTTGAATTAATAATTACTCAATTATATCATAATTTCATACATTACGAACAATTACACCTTTCATGAATACAAACATTATTTATCATGTAGGTTATTAAGGCATGACATCAGCTAGAACACACTAAGCATTCGAATAATCCAATTTCTTAGCTCAAAGAAAACACAAGTGAAATACGGCAATGTACTAATTATCATACAAGCTATCAAGTGATTTCTTTAAAAGATCAAACTATTAGGTACATTAACTCGAACTCTCAAGTCATGTAATCAAGTATTCCCATTTACAACCCTATCTCAGATTTAACGAAGTCTCAGTACACTTATTTCATAATAAGACCAATACATAGCACTTAGCTTAATTCATTGATTGAACCCACACTTATTCAATCTTCACAAAACAAGCAATCTTACTACTTACTAGGTTTAAGTCATGTTTAATCACCCTAGACTTCTTATGGCCTTTGAAACCAGAAATTATAATTATCACTCTCAAACATAGCCTGATTTTCTTAAAACAAAACAAGTAAGTAGATTCCATAAGAGCAATGTTACTTATTATGTAAGTTATCAAATGATCCATTAATTTAACTAGTAAACTTCATTGTTTCTTGTTCATAATCTTTTAACTCAAGAATAGTTCTAAGTTTGAATAAGTAGTTAGAAGATTTTAGAATAAATATGTCAATCTCGTGTACACATAGAGTATCAAGAAGTTCGATTGACATAAATGTATAATAACAGTTGATCGATGAAATGTATACATGTCCATATCTTCTTATTTAACTATCGAGCTTATACGTAAATCAATTACCTATATCTTTCAGAGCATGCAGGTTATTATATTAAATCAAGGTTTATCTTATAAATCCTCAAAAAATTCCTTTTTAACATATCCCTTTTTAACACGTAATTTCTTGTTATTTAGGTTATCAATCATAGTTTATATCTCATAAATTCTTATCATATAAGAAATCGAAGCATAACATATTATGTTCATGAATTACTTGGTATTCAAGTCATCGCATAAAGCATGTCTAAATTATATTTTCTTAACACACAAATTATCTAATTTAATGTATCAAAGACGGATGGTACATATCATATGAGCCATGACATTTCATAATAGGTGATACTTGTCATACAAGTTATCTGACATAGCATATCATAAATGTGATTAATTTTTCTTATAAGTTATAAAAATTACTATTCTTGACCAATGTTACTTATTTCGTAAGTTGTCAGACTAGCATCTCAACACTTAAGTTAATTAGCATATAATCCACAGATCATTTATATATATATATATATATGAAGAGACAATCAGATTAATCCATAACATAATTAGACTATTCAAAAATAGTCCTTGATCTATTTGAACATAGCAATTGGTATACAAATAAATAGGTGCTACTTAACATATAAGTTATCAATTATGGCATAATTTGAACTGAAATTCACTTATCATAGTTAGTGTTTGATATAACAGATCTTAGATATGAACTATTTACCACATAATGTACTACACATAGACAAGTTACTTATCACCAAAGGTACATATATATCATCTCATAACCATTTGTTTCTTATCATGAAAGATATCGAGCATATCATAACATAAACATGGATTATTAGTCACCAATAATATTTAATAATTCTTTAACTCGGTTTACAAACTTCATTATTTGTATTTAACATAGCCTTGAGATTCAAATTACAGCCTAGGTACACGAATCCCCAACCAACTGTCGCCCAAAAAATGGTATTCTCAGTGCACCGGTCGATCCTCCCCACACGCCAAGTGACCATAACACTTCCCTCCTACTATCGCCAAATAAGGACCGTGGTCCAGACCGTAGTCCACCCTAAACACGAGCTCTATGGACTCTATGGCATGCCAACTATACCTAAGACTGACTCAAACCAAAGTTCCACATTTATCTTAACTTATTAGAGACGGATTGAGCTTAGTTCCTTATCGATATCATATCAACAAAGTATATTGCCCCATATTCAGATAGACATGTATTCACCTCATGTGAATTTTTCAATACATTTTTTCATCTAATTAGAATAGCATGTCTTATTCATAGCAGAATCGGAATCATAACTGAGCATAGCTCCACATTTTCTTAATTGAAAGAACATTTCATTGTTGATCATATTTCAAACATGTACATATAAAAAACATCACTTTCAAATAAGCATATAACCATTTGAATAGGTTCCAAACGCATATCAAGCATTCACCAAATATCGCACATCATAGGGTACTTTTCATTTAAGTACTTACCTCAATTCCAAGCTTAGAAGCACAAGTATAATTTAACGAACAAGCAATATAAACTTAAAGCAATTGAAAATGCTCGACGGTTTCAATCCTATCCCGAGACTTTAAACTACCCTCACAGTTAATTCCGATCAACTTATGTTCACGAATCATGACCCCTTTTTTGTTAATCCACCATTTGTCCTCGTTAGCCTTTAGTCTTCCAAATTCCTCTTGTCTAAATGTAACAAAGGATGCAATGATGCATTAGAATATATCCTAACACCCATTATCTTTTAAATTATTTTAAATGATCATGTGTACATAATATTTTACACAAAATAGTCCACTAACATGTTTACCAATGCAAAACAATCCCATACATATATTACACACATATATATACCTACAAAATGGTTTGCCAACTTTCAAATCAAGGCAAAACAGCCCATACATTGGTATACATGTCTAAATACTTCTAAACGGTTTCTAACACATTTGCACACATTCAAAACAGTCCCCATGCTTTTATATTTTACACAACAATCCTTTTTTCCAATAAAATAGCCCTTCCCTGATTTTTATTATTCCAAAACAGTGCCTAACTGTTTCCATAAGTGTAAAATAGCCCCAATTTTATAAATACTCAAATTCATGGTCAAAACTGTCCACTAGAGTTTACATACGTACAAGGCAGCCCCAATTTCATGTATGTACATGTAAGTGCACCAAAACAGTCTCAAATTTATTTATATATAGCCAGGACAGTCCTTAGTATGTTCACACATATTCATAACAGTCTCAAACTTTTACATACATATTTCTACTTTCTAAAACACTTGTATATATACATAGAACAACCCCTAACCTTTCAATAGAATCCCCAACAAACTCAGAATGGTAAAAACAGTTTTTATACAAATTTACTTTAAAGAAATCCCTTGCAAAATCAGCCCCTTAATTATCACAAAACAGTTCCAAGAAATCTGTCTTTATACAACATTGCAATTCATACAAAATCAGTCCTTCAATTGGTATGCATATTTAAACACATCAAAACAATCCACTACGCTTCATGTAACCACAAACCAGGGCAGCTAATCTCTTATACATATATACATATTAAAACTATTCACTTTATAATCTCAACAGCCCCTTATACTTACAAAATAGTCTCTATTAGAGTCTCAATAAATCCGTATCTTACATTCATAATTCAGTCCTCCTTAAAATCACTAAAATAGCCTTTTAATTATTCATTTTGGTTTACAACAGTCTAGCATTTTACTATTAACAATCAATGAGGAAAGATTCAAACTCAAGCTTGTCTATTTAATGATACAATCATCCAATCTTATACTCGAACTATCTTAACAATTTAGGACTCAAAATTCAGCATCTTGACATCTCTAATTATAATGCAATTTCATAAAAATCATGAGAATTTATCAAGTATACTACCCAAATGATCTAAAAGAATTTATCCCATGAAAATGTTCTCCCAACAAATCTAACAACCATGAAGTTCATAAAAATCTTAGGATTGAAACCACTACAAATATCATAGATCAAAGGAAAGGAAAGGAATTCTCACCCTATTCTTCAATTCATTCGAATAAGGTCTTAAAGAAGTGGATGAATGGAAGCTTCAAGCTCAACTAATCATGGTAGAATCCCCTCCCTTTCACTCAAGCATTAAGGTTCGGTGTGTTTGGAATGAAGAAGATGGTGACTTCATTCTTCTCTCCCAAACCGAGTAATCCCCTCTCTTTCCCACATGTTTTGTTCCTTACGTGACATGTGTAAGGATCTTTTAACCAAAATTTTTAGCATGCAAACCCATTACTTTGCATCTCATACGATTTGGTCCATTTAAAATTAACTATCCCTTCTTTCTTTTCTTTCACTTTGGTCATAAACTCTTAATTAAACAATGTATGTACAAGTGTACTAATATGTGAATATACAAATCAATTGTAACTACCAAAAGAAATATTAGAATACTTCCAAAACGGTATTTGGGGTATTACAAATCTCCTCCCCTTAAAAGAAATTCGTCCTCGAATTTCCACAGAACTTAGTTCAAAGGGTTTCTTATCTCTTCAAACATAAAACTCACTTCGTCAGTAGTATTCGGAAGATCTTGTCAATCCCGTTTCATCCTTATACTACCTCCCTGAATGGAGGGCTAGCCGGAATCTCATTATCCCGGTCCAAGATACTTCTGACATCCCTACTAACTGTTAGCACACAAATGAGCTTTTTATCAGACGTAGATCACAAGTACTTATAAAATTTAACTCCTAGGTGGCACATATAACAAATGATGATGCAACGAATTTCGGTTTAGTCTGAGAATCGGCTAAACCTGGGCTCTGATACCAAATTATAACACCCTCAAACTCGGCTTAGGAATAAACCGAATTAGGAAGTGTTTAGGAACATTCTTTTAAACAGAAATACAACATTGAAACAAAAATATGAAGACTAGGCACTTCACAAATGAGTAAACAAACAAAATTCAGGGTAATTTAAAACTTTTTATAAGTTGGATAGGTTTATGACTTTAAATCATTAACAAACAAAATATACTTATGTTAAGGAAAGACAATTTACCCATCAGGTCATAGCGTGTACTTAAGGCCATAACATTTATTACTACAAAATTGGCAAGTATGGTAAGCAATAGATCACTATAATATATAACATAGGTTAATCCAGTGAGTAATTATTATAGACATTAAAGACTATTTACAAAGAACAATAGCCACTTTGTTAGATGCAAAACTCAAATAAAGTTTACGTTTAAATCAAACCTAGATAGATACATATAACTTTTGCATAACGTGATCACAAACAAAATATATTGACGATTAAACGTTTACTTAATCTAACCATTTTACTAGCCTTTTTAACTATACTACTTTTACTTAAGGTTTTCCTCAATACTTTACAATTAAACTTGTAACATACATACTCTCAAGATGGTTGATCACTTAAGAACATTATAGGCATCTAAACAACAGATTACATCCAATACATAGAAATCATTAAATTTTAGCATAATCATTATCATGTTCATCATTTTTAATCTCATTTAAGTTATAAGGTGTCCTACCCAATTTATTCACGCTCCAAACCCACTAGGGCATCATAAGTCACGTGGCTTCCAAGATAGTTAAACATTCAATTACGTCATTAGTATTATTTAGCTACTAAGCAACTATTAGATCTTGCTAAGTATTAGATCATATGTAGCATGCAATCACCAAGAAATAATAAAGGCCCATTACAAACTTAAATACTCAATAGGTTTATTTACATTATAAACCATAAAATGAATCTAATAACTCAATGCATGCTTAACCACTATGTGCCACCAACTAGGAGTGCATTAGGAGATTTCAAAATATACATCCTGATTCTTGTGATCTCGTCCAAGCTCTCAAGATACACGAAGGCAAGATTACCCTGAAATGTTATAAAGAAAAAGGGGTAAGCAATTGCTTACTGGGTAGCTTTAGGAAACTTACATACGTATTTTATCTATCACCAAATTCTACATATATTCCTTACGTTAAACCCAACATTGGTTATATGAGGTTCTCACTTAATCAAACGGTTATTTGAATTAATAATTACTAAATCATATCATAATTTCATACATTACGAACAATTACAACTTTCATGAATACAAACATTATTTATCATGTAGGTTATTAAGGCATGACATCAGCCAGAACACACTAAGCATTCGAATAATCCAATTTCTTAGCTCAAAGAAAACACAAGTGAAATACAGCAATGTACTAATTATCATACAAGCTATTAAGTGATTTCTTTAGAAGATCAAATTATTAGGTACATTAACTCGAACTCTCAAGTCTTGTAATCAAGTATTCCCATTTACAACCCTATCTCAGATTTAACGAAGTCTCGCTACACTTATTTCATAATAAGACCAATACATAGCACTTAGCTTAATTCGTTGATTGAACCCACGCTTATTCAATCTTCACAAAACAAGCAATCTTACTACTTACTAGGTTTAAGTCATGTTTAATCACCCTAGACTTCTTATGGCCTTTGAAACCAGAAATTATAATTATCACTCTCAAACATAGCCTGATTTTCTTAAAACAAAACAAGTAAGTAGATTCCATAAGAGCAATGTTACTTTTTATGTAAGTTATCAAATGATCCATTAATTTAACTAGTAAACTTCATTGTTTCTTGTTCATAATCTTTTAAGTCAAGAATAGTTCTAAGTTTGAATAAGTAGTTAGCAGATTTTAGAATAAATATGTCAATCTCGTGTACACATAGAGTATCAAGAAGTTCGATTGACATAAATGTATAATAACAATTGATCGATGAAACTATACATATTCATATCTTCTTATTTAACTACCAAGCTTATACGTAAATCAATAACCTTTATCTTTCAGAGCATGCATGTTATTATATTAAATCAAGGTTTATCTTATAAATCCTCAAAAAATTCCTTTTTAACATATCCCTTTTTAACACGTAATTTCTTGTTATTTAGGTTATCAATCATAGTTTATATCTCATAAATTCTTATCATATAAGAAATCGAAGCATAACATATTATGTTCACGAATTACTTGGTATTCAAGTCATCGCATAAAGCATGTCTAAATTATATTTTCTTAACACACAAATTATCTAATTTAATGTATCAAAGACGGATGGTACATATCATATGAGCCATGACATTTCATAATAGGTGATACTTGTCATACAAGTTATCTTACATAGCACATCATAAATGTGATTAATTTTTCTTATAAGTTATAAAAATTAGTATTCTTGACCATTGTTACTTATTTCGTAAGTTGTCAGACTAGCATCTCAACACTTAAGTTAATTAGCATATAATCCACAGATCATATATATATATATATATATATATATATATATATATATATATATATATATATATATGAATAGACAATCAGATTAATCCATAACATAATTAGACTATTCAAAAATAGTCCTTGATCTATTTGAACATAGCAATTGGTATACAAATAAATAGGTGCTACTTAACATATAAGTTATCAATTATGGCATAATTTGAACTGAATTCACTTATCATAGTTAGTGTTTGATATAACAGATCTTAGATATGAACTATTTACCACATAATGTACTACACATAGACAAGTTACTTATCACCAAAGGTACATATATATCATCTCATAACCATTTGTTTCTTATCATGAAAGATATCGAGCATATCATAACATAAACATGGATTATTAGTCACCAATAATATTTAATAATTCTTTAACTCGGTTTACAAACTTCATTATTTGTATTTAACATAGCCTTGAGATTTGAATTACAGCCTAGGTACACGAATCCTCAACCAACTATCGCCCATAAAAATGGTACTCGCAGTACCGGTCGACCCCTCCTACTGCCGCCAAGTGACCATAACACTTCTCTCCTACTGTCGCCAAAAAAGGACCGTGGTCCAAGATCGTAGTCTACCCTAAACACTAGCTCTATGAACTCTATGGCATGCCAACTATACCTAAGACCAACTCGAAACCAAGGCTTCCACATTTATCTTAACTTATTAGAGACAGATTGAGCTTAGCTCCTTATCAGGATATCATATCAACAAAGTATATTGCCCCATATTCGTATTAGGCATGTATTCACCTCATGTGAATTTTTCAATACATTTTCTTATCTAATTAGAATAGCATGTCTTAATCATAGCAGAATTGGAATCATAACTGAGCATAGCTCCACATTTTCTTAATTGAAAGAACATTTCATTGTTGATCATATTTCAAACATGTACATATAACAAACATCACTTTCAAATCAGCATATAACCATTTGAATAGGTTCCAAACGCATATCAAGCATTCACCAAATATCGCACATCATAGGGTACTTTTCATTTAAGTACTTACCTCGATTCCAAGCTTAGAAGCACAAGTATAATTTAACGAACAAGAAATATAAACTTAAAGCAATTGAAAATGCTCGGGCCGGATTCAATCCTATACCGAGACTTTAAACTCTCACAGTTAATTCCGAGCAACTTATGTTCACGAATCATGACCCCTTTTTGTTTATCCACCGTTTGTCCCCCGTTAGCCTTTAGTCTTCCAAATTCCTCTTGTCTAAATGTAACAAAGGATGCAATGATGCATTAGAATAGATCCTAACACCCATTATCTTTTAAATTATTTTAAATGATCATGTGTACATAATATTTTACACAAAACAGTCCACTAACATGTTTACCAATGCAAGACAATCCCATACATATATTACACACACATATATATACTTACAAAATGGTTTGCCAACTTTCAAATCAAGGCAAAACAGCCCATACATTGGTATACATGTCTAAATACTTCTAAACGGTTTCTAACACATTTGCACACATTCAAAACAGTCCCCATGCTTTTATATTTTACACAACAACCCTTTTTTTCCAATAAAATAGCCCTTCCCTGATTTTTATTATTCCAAAACAGTGCCTAACTGTTTCCATAAGTGTAAAACAGCCCCAATTTTATAAATACTCAAATTCATGGTCAAAACGGTCCAGTAGAGTTTACATACGTACAAGGCAGCCCCAATTTCATGTATGTACATGTAAGTGCACCAAAACAGTCTCAAATTTATTTATATATAGCCAGGACAGTCCTTAGTATGTTCACACATTTTCATAACAGTCTCAAACTTTTACATACATATTTCTACTTTCTAAAACACTTGTATATATACATAGAACAACCCCTAACCTTTCAATAGAATCCCCAACAAACTCAGAATGGTAAAAATAGTTTTTATACAAATTTACTTTAAAGAAATCCCTTGCAAAATCAGCCCCTTAATTATCACAAAACAGTTCCAAGAAATCTGTCTTTATACAACATTGCAATTCATACAAAATCAGTCCTTCAATTGGTATACATATTTAAACACATCAAAACAATCCACTACGCTTCATGTAACCACAAACCAGGGCAGCTAATCTCTTATACATATATACATATTAAAACTATTCACTTTATAATCTCAACAGCCCCTTATACTTACAAAATAGTCCCTATTAGAGTCTCAATAAATCCGTATCTTACATTCATAATTCAGTCCTCCTTAAAATCACTAAAACAGCCCTTTAATTATTCATTTTGGTTTACAACAGTCTAGCATTTTAATATTAACAATCAATGAGGAAAGATTCAAACTCAAGCTTGTCTATTTAATGATACAATCATCCAATCTTGTACTCGAACTATCTTAACAATTTAGGACTCAAAATTCAGCATCTTGACATCTCTAATTCTAATGCAATTCCATAAAAATCATGAGAATTTATCAAGTATACTACCCGAATGATCTAAAAGAATTTATCCCATCAAAATGTTCTCCCGACAAATCTAACAACCATGAAGTTCATAAAAATCTTAGGATTGAAACCACTACTAATATCATAGATCAAGGGAAAGGAAAGGAATTCTTACCCTATTCTTCAATTCATTCGAATAAGGTCTTAAAGAAGTGGATGAATGGAAGCTTCAAGCTCAACTAATCATGGTAGAATCCCCTCCCTTTCACTCAAGCATTAAGGTTCGGTGTCTTTGGAATGAAGAAGATGATGACTTCATTCTTCTCTCCCAAACCGAATAATCCCCTCTCTTTCCCACATGTTTTGTTCCTTACGTGACATGTGTAAGGATCTTTTAACCAAAATTTTTAGCATGCAAACCCATTACTTTGCATCTCATATGATTTGGTCCATTTAAAATTAACTATCCCTTCTTTCTTTTCTTTCACTTTGGTCATAAACTCATAATTAAACAATGTATGTACAAGTGTACTAATATGTGAATATACAAATCAATTGTAACTACCAAACGAAATGTTAGAATACTTCCAAACCGGTATTTGGGGTATTACATGTACTTTGAAAAAATCACCACATGCTAAAATCTCGTACTGATAGTGCTCCTTGATCCCACGATTTGAAGATCAACCTACGAACGAGCTTACAAAGCTCAGTGGTATACATCTACTCTACCATACTTCATGCTAATCATAAACATAAGCATGCAAGCTAGTACGAGCAATAAGGAGAGGTAGATAAACATGTGGCACTACCATTAGTCGCCTAAACATAGGCTCTCATCATAGCAAATATCATACATGGCATACAAGGCCCAACCATATTTAGGATCTCACCAGATCATTCGAGTGAAAGCACATAAAGTCATGCCACAAACTTGGATTGAGGCACGCATCCACTAAGTATCAAGATCATACACTCTAAGTGAGGCCTGCGTCCACTATGCATCAGGATCATACACTCATAGGGGTGATGCTCCAGACCATTAAACATCGGGATCATATACCCATGCCCAGAATCTCTCATCAAGCATCTTCTAAAGAGGCCCACGACCACTAAGCATCGGGATACATACATTTGGGAATCTTTAACCATGGTGTGGCAACACACTCTATTAAGATATTATTTTGATATAACACAGTAAAAATGTTTTTGTAAAGTTTTTTGACTTGCATACATGTTTAATTACTCAAAATAGTCAAAAACGTATAGTCGTACCGATATGGGCCTTGCCTGTACCGATATGAGCTTGCTTTCAAAATTCCAAAGAGGAATTCTAGTACTGATAAGATATACAGCGTATCGATACCCCTAGTGCCATACCGATATGGAAGTATCGCATACCGGTACGCCCAACGTCCTAAAATAACTAGTTCTCTAATTTAAATGTAAGTACCAATACGGACATTATACGTACCGATACTGTAATACCCCAATATTTTCTTAGTGACTAAAATACAAAGAATCAAAAGTTAGTGGTTTTAGTTCAGTGACTAAAACATAAAATTTTAAAGTTTGGTGGCTAAAGTGAAAAGTTGGGAAAAGTTTAGGGACCAACATGGTAATTTTCCCAATAATTATTTTTATGGCAAAATGAATGGTTTATCCCGGTATAAGAATTTTGGTGGAATCGGATTTTTGGTACGGGATTTGTGTGAAAAGCTATAAAGGGGATAAGTTTCAAAAATTAATTCGAATGGTTATTCGAACTTAGAAAATTATGAAAATTTTCTGGAAGTCTTAGAAAGATCAGGAGAATATGATATTATGGTTTTTGAATCGTTTTTATTTGATTGAAATTCGATTTTATGTAGTAATTGGTGAAATAGGTGAAAATAATATTTTTGAAGATAGATTAATTCATTAAGGGCAAAATAGTCATTTAACCCTTACTTTATGAACATTATTGATTATTTTGGATAAGAAAAGATAAGTGTTGGCATGAGATTCTTCATAACTCAAGGATAAATTGGTCTTTTGACTATTAAAGGATTTTTTATTATTTAATTTGGTGTATATTATGCCATTTGGCATAATTAAAGAACAAAATTTTGGAAAAATATTTCTCTTCTTCTCCAAAGGTTGCCGAAAACTCCATAGCTAGGGTAAGTAAGATTTCAATTCAATTTTTAAGCTTTCATGGTTGGATTTAGGCGTGAGACATGAAATAGAAAAATGATCTCCATTAAATTCTCTATCTTTTGGTATAATTTTTACTTGGTTTTCATGTCTCTAAGTTGAGATTGGAGATTTTGATTGGATGAAGAGCATGTTGGATTCTTGAGTTTTTATGGTTATTCAAGTTAGAAATATGCTTGTGATGTTGTTCTTATTGTTCAAATGATGAAAATTCCATGGAAACATGTAAAGTGACCATTCGGTTATGATGAAAAATAAGGGGAAATTCTTCCAAATTCATTTTGATGATGGAAATGATGAGAATGATGTTATACAAGCTTGATTTTGTTGTTAGAATGAAGAAATACTCATGTTCTTGAAAAAATGGAAATTTAGGGTTTATGTCAAGTTTGGAATTTAGGACATGATTGAAGGAAGAATGGTTTATTATGATGATATAAGTTGTTTGGAATGAAAATCCCTAATTATTTTGCATTAGGGACCAAATTGTAAATTTTGGAAAGTTTAGGGACTTGATAGTTGAGCTTGTTTTTGAAGTATATTGGGTTGGAAAATTAAGTTAAGTGATTGGAATGTTGAATTTGAAGTTTGTGGTGACTTTAGGACCATTTTAGAATTTTTGGAAATTTCAAGGACTTATATGTAAATTTTTAAAGTTTGGGTCCTAAAGTGTAAATGATGAGAAATGTAAGGATTGGGCTTGAAAATGATAATTGGAAGCTTAAAAGAGTCTTTAGGGAATAAAATATGAAGTTTGGGAAAAGTTAGAGATTTAAAGAAAAATATGAAAAATTTTGATTCGAATATGGAAAGTTTTATCGGATCAAGTTTATAATTAATGGATAGTTACTTATTTACTGTCCATTATAATTTATGAAATGAGCATGGTCTAACATATACTTTGAAATGGTATATGTTATTTTAATGTACATTCTGATAAAAATCGAGATCGTACTAGCAGACCCGGCAAAGAAAAGGTTTAAGATTTAAACTGAAAAGTGAAGAAAGACATTGCAAGGATAAGGTGAGTGCATGCATATTTTTGAATATGTGTTAGTTAACATACATAATAGGGAGACTTGTGATAAGTCGACCTAAAGGTAAAGATTTTATAAAAGTATAATATGTTTTTAGCATGATACTTGATTTTTAGTGATTTTAGAGATTATGACATACTTTCATGCTTAAATATGTTTTATAGCATGACAAAGTTATTTTATATAATTTTTTTAAATGGCAATACCATGAATGTTATAAAATATTGGAGCATGAACTGCTCCAATATAATGATGTTTTTCATGAAGCATGTATGTATATATGGAATTTGGGTTACTTGCCATTATTTACAAGAAATGTTTTTAATGTTTGCCCCTGGTAATACAATATCGAGTAGGATGATATGATGGTATACCATAAGAGTATTATAAAGTAAGTTATTGATACATCAAGTGTATTATAAAGTTACTGACACTTGAAAATGCATCATAAAGATAGACACTTTAGTGTGTCTCAAGTATGTCAAGGATAGTACTTTTAAAGTACGGACTCGTATAATAGACACTTGATGTGTACCTTGGGCTATATGATTTCAAAGTGCTGCTAAATGATTTCAAAGTGCAGCTATATGATTTCACAAAATAAAGTATGCTTTTATGTTAAAGAAGGATTATGATATGCCTTCTTGCACAAACATTCCTGCATGATTAAGTATGTGATTTTAATGATTATCATGTTTTGAAAATATCATGTATTTGTAAATGTTTTAGTATGTGTTACTTACCTTATGCCTCACTAAGTTATACTTAGTGTGTATTTCAGTTATACACGTAGGTAATCGAAAGTTGTAGCAGAGCTTTGCATCAACATCTCTTTTGGGAGGAGATTTTACAACGACAGGTTATTTTCGGTACTTATGACATACTAGTTTTGTATAAGATTAGTGGCATGTATGAAATAATCTGTTTATTTTGGTAAATTATTTAAATCGGCCTGCCTTGTAATGGTTTTGATTATGTATGTTAAATGATATATGATATGTATAATTTATGTGTATTATGTTTGTATTTTATATGTTGATATTATTATTTATAAGTAAACTAAAAAAATTAAATAGACCCGATTTTTGGATGTAAAATATTTTTAAATTACAGTACATTTTTGACTCGTGTTCGGTGTACGGATACGGGAAAGGAGTGTTACAGATACTCACTGCCTAGAACTGCCTCCAACGGCAAGAAAATATCCCCAATGGCTCCAATTTATCCCTAACGGCGAGTAACATCCACAAGCTCATTCCAATCAATAAAAAGAAGGCTGGAACATTTGAAGATGGTTAGAGAACACGTCCAAGCTTCATGATCAAAAGAAATTGTCTTTAAGTCTTATTTCTTTATTTCTCTTGTATATAGTGTATAGAGAGTGCTTAATTGTTTTTTATCATTTACACTATTTTGATATTAATTCTTGTAAATGTCCACCTAGTAAGGTTTTCATTGTTTACACAAATACCTTGTAAAAGGGAGAGATTCTAGTTTTGCCTAAGTAAAAACTAGAGTGGTTCTATCTTAGCCATTGAAAAGATAGAGTTGTAAAGGTTTCCTCTTGAGCCTAGAAAAAGGGAAGAATTCTTAGTGAATTGGAAAATCCTTAGTGGTGTTCTAAGGTAGTAGATGTAGATTTGGTTGGGTAGTCGAACCACTCTAAAATCCTTGTGCAAATTGACTACTATTTTTATCGATTTTAGTCAATTCATCAAAGAGCAAAAATCAACCCTCTTGATGGTTTTGGAAGATTAATTCGAGCGTGCTACGCTCCTTACAATTGGTATCAGAGCCTCATCTCTATCGAAGGACTAACATCCGGGAGTAAAGATCATTTGTTCGACGTCCATCGATCAAGAAAAATGGCAAGATTTGAAGAAGGCCGCTCTATCTCATGTCCTCCGCTCTTTCAAGGATAAGCATACTTTCAATGGAGCAATGTCATGAATTATTTTCTCAAAGCACTCAATTTTGAGGTTTGGGAAATAATTGAAGATGGATATTTGGACGCTCCTAAAAAGAAGAAGAAGCAAAGGAGTGCAAATGACACGAAAGCAAAGCAAAATGCTAAGGCTATGCATACTATTCTTTGTGGCCTCAATGAAGATGTTTCCAAGAAGGTCTCCACGTGCAAAAGTGGCAAAGAAATATGGGTGATGCTTGAGAAACTCTATGGCAACAAAAAGGGAGAGAAGAAAGATGATGCTTCATCATGTGCAAACCTCCTCTCAACACCTAGGGTGGATGGTGTTATGGCTCTTTATGAGCCCAAGGTATCTTCTAACTCAAATGAATTAAATTCGTATTCTTTTGATGAGTTACAAGATGCTTTTGATGAATTATTTTTGGAATTAGAGACCATGAATTCCAAATTTAAGAAAATGATTTCAAAACTAGAAATTGAAAATGATTTTCTTTTGAAAACAAAATTGGATTTTGAAAACCAAAATGAGATTTTAAAAAATGATTTATAGTATTCAAAAATGAGAAATAGAGTTTTGGAAAAAGAAAATCTTGATTTAAAGGTTAAGCTTGAAAGGTTAACTAAAGAAAATGAAATTATTTCAAAAAATTCATCTCATCCCATAATGTCAAAATGCTCACATTGTCATTATTATGGTCATTCCTTATATACTTGTCTTATAAAGAAAAGAAAATCTTATAGGGTTAGACAAGTATGGGTTCCTAAGGGAACTAGGGACATTGAAACTAATGTCAAAGGATCCAAAGCAATTTGGATACAAAAAATCAAATAAATGTCTCTTATAGGTGTGCTGGAGCAACGAAAAGAAATGCAAAGACATGGAAATGCCCTAGTCACACAAGTGAAGAAAATGGGTAACCTCTAAGCCTAATGCTTTTAATTCTATATTTTGGTTATCTATTTTTTGATTGATTAATTTTCATGCATTTATGCGTTTTTATTTTAATATCTAAATAGCATGACATTGTTTGAGTGCTTTATGCATATTTGCTTAAAGCTTTTAAAGTCTTGGATAAATTGAATTTCATATGCTCTTAATTTGATTTTATCTTAAAATTAATGTCTTTTACTTGTCAAGCATTTGAGCTAAATTTATTAAAATGAAATGCTTTGATAAAGGGGGAGTT
The DNA here is from genome assembly GCA_019671005.1 of Hibiscus mutabilis. NCBI lineage: Eukaryota > Viridiplantae > Streptophyta > Magnoliopsida > Malvales > Malvaceae > Hibiscus > Hibiscus mutabilis. Next base: position 31,206,721 of record CM033713.1, read on the forward strand.
TGATTTTAAAAGGAAAATATCTTATCTCCATTGTTATTTTACACCAACAATTGGTATGTTTGTCAATTGGTACTTCAATTTTCAACATTTGGTGTTTTGAACTTAATGAGATTTCAAACTTTGTTTTGAAATTATTTTTGACATAACAAAAAGGGGGAGATATGAATTTGAAAAATGAATTATTCTCTTTTTTAAAAAAAATATTTTCCTAAGGGGGAGCAATCTCAAAACAAATTTTCAAATATTTTGTTATATCAAAAAGGGGAGATTGTTGAGATATTATTTCGATATAAAAAAGTAAAATTATTTTTGTAAAGTGTTTTTGATTTGCATGCATGTTTAATTACTCAAAATAGTAAAAAATGTACAGACGTACCGATACAAGTCTTGCATGTACCTATACGGGCTTGCTTCTAGAATTTCAGAGAGGAATTCTGGTATTGATACGATATGCAGCGTACCGATACCCTAGTGTCGTATTGATATAGAAGTATCGCGTACCGATACGCCCAATGGCTTGCAATAGCTAGTTCTTTGATTTAAATATAGGTACCGATACAAACATTACGCGTACCGATACCCACTGCCCAAAACTGCCTCCAATAGTTGGAAAATGTCCCCAACGGCTCCAATTTACCCCCTAATGGCCACAAGCTCATTCCAAACAATAAAAGGAAGGCTGGAACACTTGAAAATAGTTAGAGAACACATCCAAACTTCATGATCAAGAGAAATCGTCTTTAAGTCTTATTTCTTCATTTCTCTTATATATAGTGTATAGAGAGTGCTTAATTGTTTTTATCCTTTACACTCTTGTGAGCTTAATTCTTGTAAACACACACCTAGTGAGGTTTTCATTGTTTACACAAATACTTTGTAAAATGGAGAGGTTCTAGTTTAGCCTAAGTAAAAACTAGAGTGATTCTATCTTAGCCATTGAAAAGATAGGGTTGTAAAGGTTTCCTCTTGAGCTTAGAAAAAAAGAAGAATTTTTAGTGAATTGGAAAATCCTTAGTGGTGTTCTAAGGTAATAGATGTAGACTTGGTTGGGTAGTCGAACCACTCTAAAATCCTTGTGCAAATTATTTACTATTTTTATCGGTTTTTGTCAATTCATCAAAGAGCGAAAATCAACCCTCTTAATGGTTTTGGGTGATCAATTGGAAGATTTGTTCGTGATTCTCTTAAAGGAAGGCCTTGCAATTCGGCAAAATTAGTGCACAGGACTTCGTCGGAGGAGATAGATTCAGGCATCGGATTGGAAGTAGAGTCAGTCTGGGAGATCAGTAACTTGTTAGAAATCTCCTTCAAAGGGGTAAGGAAGAAGTTATTAAGAAGGTATGCGAATTGGAAAAGGAAATGAGGATGGGTTGTTAAGGTATTTTTTTGGTTTAATTTTTTTTAGACATGGATTTTGCAGTTTTATCATGGAATGTCAGAGGTATTCGCAGAAAGGAAAATTTGAGAGCAATCAGAGAGAGACAGGAATACCAAGTTTTTCCACATCACAGCTTCGGGTCGTAGGGGTACAAATTCCTTGAATGCTATCAAGATTGATGGTGAGATGGTTACTGATCCAAAAAGAGTTAAAGAAGCTGTCAAGGAACAAATCTTTGAACTTTTCTTCTCGAGCTCGCTCTAAAAAACCCTTTAAGAATTTGGGAATTTGAAAGCACCACCTGATTTTGTTGAAAAACGACAGAATTGGAGAGCTCCCTACCAACCTGAACCAATGATCTCTCCTCAAGGCTATTGGAACAATGTCCTCTGACTCAACGAAACAACCACTTGAAAGAAGGTTCAGAGATGGGCCTATGAAAATACGACATCCAGAAAAGTTATTTTTATCTATTCTATTATCAAGAGAAGGGATCCTCTTACAAGAGGGAGCAACCTCCAGCCCATTCACCTAGACACCCACCCCTCTAGAATTACAATTCTCTAACTTTAGCCCAATAATCTTAGATGGGGAAGGCCCGATAGGATCAGACTTAGCAAACCGCCCCACTCTCAAATTATTAATATCCTCATTTATCTCCATCTCCACCGTGTCCTGTCCAGCCGGCACCTCACCCTCGTTATCATCAATATTATTAACATTCTCCCTTCTGGAATAAGCTTTTAGAATGGGAGAATCTGTGCCATCACTTACAACTTTGTTGGAAGAACCCCTGTGCTCCTAGAACCGATGCAGATCGTTCAAGACACCCTTTCCACTTCTCCCTTTCGGAGAAACAACCGAAGAGAAAGAACCAGCACCGCCCTTTCCATCATTTTTATCAAATTTTCCAGATTTAGATTCTGATTCCGGCCAAACGTCAGCAAAATTCTCCTTCAAATCCCCCTGATCAGAATATATCTGTTCCTCTTTAGCACTGCCCAATTTGACTTTGATGCAATATGGGACACCCATAGAAGTCACTTGAATTCTTTCTGGAATGTTCCATGGGCTTGCCACTCGTATAATGATCTTTTATCCATATCAAATCTTTCTTTTTGGGACGTACCTTCATCCATAAAAACGAAGGAACCCCACCGGTTGCCCATAGCTTTGAAAAAGCTTTCATGCCAGCTGAATAATAGAACACCGTAAAGTAGAACGGAACAAAAGTATTGAGGTATCCCGTCCAAAACTAGAGGACCAATCTGCTCAAACCAGTAACAAAGAGCTTCTCTTTTTTTATTCCATGTCTCCTTCATATCCTAGATAGATTTGAAGACTATAACATGCGAGTCCCAGTCTACACCCCACTTTACTACTTTTACCTCAATATCATCATTAAGAAGCGCCCTTTGCACAAACTCATACTCGAAAGATTTCTTGATCATCCCAACCATGCAGTACCTTAGCCATTCAGTATCCTTTGCTGGAACCCTAAAGTCCAACAGACTTATCGTGTTCCTACCTTCTCTTCCCTCCATATCAGGACCGAAAGTATCTTCCACCCCACAATCTTTATTCTCCACTCCCTTTGGATTGCTAAGCAGGACATCACGATATGACTTAGGCATGTTCCATTCCTTATCTCTTTCCTTTACCTTTTAGATAAGTCTCTAATCTTACGCCACTTGCGGTTCTATCTTCATTTTAAACAGCATTCCCACCATTCAGCGGACCTTTGTGCCTATCAAGAAGGATCCTATGATTAGGAAATCTCGCACGAGAAACATGAACCGCCATCCCATCAATTTTAGCTTTATCCAATTTGGTGATAACACAGTCCATATCATCACAGTTTGCCATGGAAACAAAAGCAAAAGTTCCCTCCTTGTAGTTCGACCTTTTGTTAATAACAGGAATAAAAACTCGCAATACTCTACATGGAAGTTGAAAGCTCTCTCAAAGCCTCCCTAGAAACCCTTCTGCTCAGATTATCAATGAAAACCTTCCATTCCAACCGCCAAGAACCAATTTCGATTGGTACTCCTCCTCCCACCGCCGATGTGCTCCTATTCGCCGCACTCTCTCTTAGTCTCCCCATCACTAATACTTTTTGGTGGTCGCCGCAAATAGTAACAAAGGCATGTTTGAATAGGAGCAAAAGTGCCCTCCTTGTAGTTCGACCTTCTGTTAATAACAAAGGCATGGATTGTGGTGTATAATGTGATTTATACATGGTTGCTCTTTAAGCTTTGCATTGGGATTGAATGCATGGGAAGGCTTAAGTTGAGGTATATACGATGATGTATAATGTGATTTATACTTGTTTGCTCTTTAAGCTTTGCATTGTGTTAGAATGCATGGGAAGGCTTAAATTGAGGTATGCATATAGGATTATGCATGTGAATCCATGATACATGTTGCATATAGTTTAATATGTATGGTTTGGAAAAGTCAAGTGCATGTTTTAAAAGTAAGGATGTGGTTGGTTTTTAGAGCACTTCTCACTAAGCATTATGTGCTTACGCTCTCTTTTTCCATCAATGCAGATAAGAAAAGCTTAGGAGGCAGCAAGCAAGCAAGGGGGGATCCAAGAGCTTTGATTTAACTCAAGTATCTTTGAAATAGATTGTAGTAACAAAGGCAATGTGGCCACATGGTTTTGGGAGGGTTGTATGCTTGACTCCCTAGTTTGTAATAGTCTAAATTGTTGTTTTGGACTTGTATGAAGCTTTATATGCTTGAATGAGGGGTTTGGGGTAAGAATTGCTTGTTGGGTAGAAAGCATGCCCATAGGTGAATGCATGATTCTTCCTTTTGTGCTTGTGTGCCTAGCATGTTTGAATGTTGTGGAAATTATGTCTGTGTTGATGTATGATGCTTATGCAATGTTTGGAGCATGTTTGAACTGCCTTAGGAATGAAAAACCAGCCAAATTATTTATTTTAGGCCCAGGGGTTTCAAAACATGGCCCCTGGTTTTAAAACCTATAGGCAAAATTTGGTTATGGGTTGCGGTGTGCGGGGTGTTGTACCAGTATAGGTTTTACGCTCTAAAAGCCTAGTTTTGAAACCTGTAGGGGTGGTTTCAAAATATCTTGTATAATTTTGCCCCATAACGATACGAAAACCTGTGTATCGACACCATAGGCTGTTATTTTAGTTATAGGTTTGATTTAAGCTTTGAAGTCTTGTGGTTTGGTCCCTGGTTGTTGTGTCTGCAATTGGATGAGTTTGGGTGGTCGTTTTAAGCTAAAATTTGACATGTGACTATGAAACCTGACTAATTGAAGATTGGTAAATCTAATTTTGGGTAAGTCCTTATAGTTTTGCAGATTTATAATTTGGTCCCTGAATGTTTGAATGTTCAATTGAGGGTGTTGTGGTGATCAAATTGCAATATAATTTCATGAGCTTTCATGAAATAAACTTAATTGTTGATCGGTAAACTTAATTTGTTAATTAGGCCCTTAAATTTGTGGAAATTACATTTTGGTCCTTGAAGTGCATGTTCGTATAGTCGAATCCTATTTTTGAATCTGATTGCTTGAGTTGTCTTCTGCTGTTGCATGTTCACCCTAGGACTTTAATTGATGCATCTAGAAGAGTTAAAAGAAAAAAATGGATGCTTTCTATTAAAACTTTTTGGTTCATCTCGACGAACCTAATATAGCTCTTTTGACTCAGTTTTGGCTAGACCGGGTTAAGAAGGTTACATTTGTTGGTATCAGAGCCATGTTACAAAAAGTGAGATGTTGTTGAGGTATTGTTATGTAATTTGTGATAAGTGGGATGTTGTTTTTGGTTGATTGCATGATGATTGCTATGTATGGTGATTGTTATCATGTACGATGTTTGATTGCATGGCTTGTGATTGGTTTATGCCATGTCGGGTTACATTTTGGGGACACATTGCCTTATTACTAAATGTTATAAATGGTTTTTATTTGAGTTGGAAAGCCTTGGATCCTTGCTTGGAGTTGGCCTAATTATAATTATGGTATGTTATCACGCCTTACATCTATTTTTATATAATGCCACCGAAGAGAGAATTAGGGTCGAGTACGACCGTTGCTAAAACACAGGGAGTTGAGGAGGATATTGGGCCTTGTAAAGAGTTCCCGCATCCTCTGCTTAGTCCACTTGTGAGAGAGAAGCGTGTGTTACCTATTTTAGCTGGAATAGGGCATGTCAGCCTTTAGAACAAGCGATAGTTGAAGCTTTTCTGGCAGTTGTGGCTGGGATGCATGTACCTACATCTGCACCTGTGGGAGTTGCGTGTTCAAGACCTCAGTGGAATGTCTAGAAAGGTTGCGAAATGTTGAATTCAATAGGTTGGAAACTGTGGTGTATGGGGCCAGAACTGTGAGGTGAGAGCTGAACCAAGAAATATCTTATCTTGTTGGAAGCTCTGGTTCTCACAAGAAAGTTGTTGTAAATTATGTTCGGAAAGGTCAATGCAAAAGGCACCATGATAGAAGGCATCGACACAATATTAGACGTGTTAGGGACAGTGCCACAATAGGACAGTTTGGTTAAAATTCTACTATTAAGACGCTTGAGTGTGTGTAATATGGAAAAACTCATCCAAGAGTGCTTTGGAAAATGCCAAAGACGTGTTAGAGTTATGGATTGTGAGGCCATGTGAGGCGTGACTGCCTAAAGTTGGCTAGGGGAGGACAGCCGTCTATGCTTGTGGTTGTTGGTACTTGCTGGAGATGTGGTTTAGGAGATCACCTAGGGCATGATTATCCGTTGATGGTTAAAGGTGTGTAGGCTCTTGCACCTATTGTGGTACCGTTCAGACATCGAGGACATGGTCGGGGTTATTACCAGAATGGTGATGAGGGTCAATGGATCGAGATGTTTGGCACTATTGACCAGTCTTGGGACGGAGGTTCTGCGAGGGTGTGTACACATCGCGAGGGATGTAATAACTTCGATGTGAATGCATGTATTTTTACATTGGAATCTTTATTGTTGTTTTCTTGGGTAGATTCTAGTTATACGCATTCTTGCATCTTGGGTAAGCATGTACAGTTGTTTGACACGCATGTTGAAATCCTTAATGTGGTGTTCGAGTAACTAGTTTTAAATGAAACAGGGGTGGTACAAAAGTTGTACCGTAGATGTTCTTTGATGGTTTAGGACTATGGGGTTGCCGAGAATTTGATGAAGTTGTCATTTTATGGGTTTGATAAGGTGTTGTGTAAGGATTGGTTATTCAGGTATAAGGACGCTGCGAGCTTTGAAACTGAATTGAGCAGTGAGTGTTGAGGCTGGTGGTTGGTTGCAAGAATACTATTGTTTTTATGGTCATGAGATAAGTGTTAAACCTTTGTTAAGGATATGTCATTGGTGTTGATGGCTAGAAGAACTTGATGATGTTGACACATTGTTTTTTTTAGGAAGGAGTGGAGTAAGGTTTGACAAAAGATGTTAGAGTATTAGCCGCCTTTGGAAAACATGTTGCAAGGGGGAAATTAGTTTTGGTAGTTTGATTTAGAAAAAGGACTAAGTGGTTTGTTTGTTTGTTGTCTTGGTTGTATCGTCTGATGGTTTTTTGTTGCATGGAATTGTGCTTTGTGTAGGAGGATTATGTTAGAAATATTGGAGTTCTTATGTTGGTGGTTGTTTGTGTGAAAAAAGTGGCTCTAGAGTGGTTTGAAGTGAGTTATTGAGTTCTCTGAGGATTTGTAATGTTCATGGTTTCTTATAATGTGTCGCTAGAGAAGTCTGCGAAATTGTTAGTGGTTGTGAGGTTAAATTGTCTGTGAGTTATACCATCATATAGCTAACGAGGCTTATTTGTAAGTTGTTGACAGACGCTAGGAAATGTATGAGATGTGTTGTGTCTTTGAATAAGGATGGTGGGAAGAATGATGCTTTAGAAGTTTAAGTCTCGAAATATTCGTGTGGTTGTAAGCAGTAGTAGGTGGTTTGAGTTGGTGGTTAGTAAAAGTTTATAAAGTTTTGTTAAGTGACGAATATTTTTGTAAACCTTCGGGGTTGTAGCGAGATAAGTATCCTGGGAATACTTAGTTGAGTGGGTAGATAGCATGGTGGTACACTCTCGTTTAGAGGAACCATGAAGGCTTTTGCCTGTTAACCGAAGGTTGGTTGTTAAACCTTCAAAGCTAGGTGGGCGGATGTTCTCAGGTTGTTAGGTTTGAAGTAGACAAGTGGGTAGGAATGTCAGTTCTGGAAATATGATCAGTAAGTGTGGATGATTGATCATGCATAATGCATAAGCACTTATATGTATATACTTAAATATGTTAGTTTATGCATGCATGTGGCATGACATTAGTGGTTTTGTATTCATATACATAGGCATCATTGGGAGCATATAAGTAATCATGCATACATATGTTCACACTTACAGATAAGTTTCTAGGAATTAGTGTGGTGATGGTATAATTTGGTTTGTTGGGAGGTTAGTTTGTATAAGGTTCTCTGAGTTTTTTACTAGTTTGGCGATTGTGCATTATGGAATCAAAGGGTGAAGAGGGTTGTTGGAGCTGTAGTTTGGGTTGTATAATAATGGTTACTAGGTTATAGGTGAATATAGTTTTTAAAGGATTAAGAGCTTAAGATGGTTGCTGATAAGTGTTCAAAAGTACTATTTTTCTTACCCTTTTTACTCATATTATTGTTAGACTTAGGCTCATATTAGTTGCATAATTAGCCATTCATGCATTAATCCACGTTTCCTTCCATCGTTGAGCTTGATTACATAACTTGGTAGTTTTTGTGGGAAAAGATGTTGCTTTGGTGTGTTTTGTGTGTATGTGCAGGATCACTTGCCAAAGCAAGGCTAGAGCTAGTTGCCAGGGCAATACATGAAGGAGATGCCGAGCTAGTTGCCAGGGCAATGCATGAAGGAGACGCCGAGCCAGTTGCCAGGGCAATTGTCGACAAGAGCAAAGGTGATATGGTAGTCAAAATTGATGACTGGACAAGCCCAAGATGACGTGGAGCAAAGCCCAATCCCAAAGGAATTTGATATCTATGAAGAGATTAAAGAAGAATTAAATTCCAAGAAGATAGGAGAAGTTCTAGTAGGAATATAATTATAATAAAGAATTATATTCTTTAAAGATAATTTAATTCCAACTTAACTTCCTCCTCAAAGAAGGACTTTGATCTAACCCTATAAATAGAGCACCATATCGTCAACTTCCAGAGAGAGCAAGAGAGGGGAATTTCGACAAGCATCAAGGAAGGTAAGAGGAGAGAATTTTCGACAAGCATCTAGGGCAAGAAGGATTTCGACAAGCCTCCTTCTTCATCATTTTCTTTCTTGTTCGATTGGGTTCATGCTAGGGATTATTTATCTTGTGTTTCTTTGGAACCTAGCCATGAACTAAATCTATTTGGCTATGGTTATTGTGTTTTGTGGTTGTGAGAAGCTATTGGTTTTTGTTTAGGTAATAAGGGTTTGCACTTTTCTATTCAAGGTTTATTCATTCTTGGTTCTTATTCTTGTTTGCGAGTGAATTGGGAGAGGATCTCGTGATTTCATCTATTTATCTAATATCAGGAGAGTTAGATTCAAGAAACGAATGAATATGATCTTTATTCAATCTATTGACGGTGAAGATTAATCCGGCTTAGGAATAAGTTAAGGATTTCAACGGCTAAGTGGAGCGCAAGATTGGTTGTTGTTCACCCTTGATTCACGCAGGGATGTATTATCAAGGCATGCACAAATAGCTAGAGTTTTGACTTAGGGATAAGAAGAAACCATTGAAGAACGCTCTGCCAAACCTTGAAGATTGCTGCCCAGACGCCCAAGTAGTTGCCCAACTAGTCGCCCAGGCAACCATCGATTAGTTGCCAAGGCAACCCTGTTGTGCAAGTTGCCACGGCAACTGAGTTGCCCGTGCACTCTTTTACCAAGACGATCCAATCGGCTATCACACCTCAACTCACGATAACCTGGCCTATCTCTCTGTCATTTGATCTCATTTATTCTTTTACTTTATTGCTTTCTAGATTAGTTATTAGTTAAACTTCTATAATCCTTTATTTGTGTTTTTACTTTTTACAGTGCAAGAGACTAGATTCTTGAAGTGGCACCAATCCCTGTGGAGACGATATCTTTTATACTATAACTTGCAACGTGTATACTTGCACAATTGCGTAGCACTTATTACGCACAACAAGTTTTTGGCGCCGTTGCCGGGGATTGGCAATAGCGACTTTGTTTTTATTTTCTTGCACTTTCTTTTTACTTTTCTTGTTTAAGATTCAAAGGGATAACAAACTTTGGTTTTGCATTGGTATATGACCAGGGCGAGACCGACTACACCAGAATATCCCTTTGACCCAGAAATCGAACGAACCTTACAAAGACTTAGACGAAGGATAAGAGTAGCAATGGCTAATCAAGACGGCAATATGAATCAAGATGTTCCAGCAGGAGGGGGAGTGATTCTTGCACAAAACAGAACTATTCGAGACTATCTTGAAGAAGATCTTGATGGACTTAATCCAGGAGTTGTCGCACCTGAAATTGAAGCCGACCACTTTGAGTTAAAATCGATAATGTTTAATATGATCAACACAATTGGTCAATTTGGCGGCTCAGCAACTGAAGATGCACGGCAACATCTGAAATCTTTCCTCGAGATTTGTAACTCGTTCAAAATACACGGAGTCACCCCTGATATATTACGATTAAGATTATTCCCCTATTCACTGAGGGATAGGGCGAAAGCATGGTTGAATAGCATTCCTGTCGGATCAATAGCATCTTGGACCGATCTTTGTCGTGATTTCCTTGCCCGATTTAATTCTACAAATTTGACTGATAAGCTTCGTAACGACATTACTTCTTTTCGGCAGGCAGATGATGAATCTATGTACGAGGCTTGGGAGCGATATAGAGAACTTCTACACAAATGCCCCCTACACGGTTTCCCGATGTGGACTCAAGTAACAATGTTTTACAACGCTGTGAATACACCAACAAGGATGATGCTAGATGCCTCGGCAAACGGCATACTCTTAGATAAGTCATCGGAGGAAGCAATGCAAATTTTAAACAGGCTGGCCAAGAATGATTATCAATTCCCATCTACTAGAAGAGGAGGAGTTAGACGCCAAGCCATAATACATGAACTAGGATCATCAGATTCAATTTCAGCACAATCGGCCACTTTAACAAAGATGGTCCAGAACATGCAAAAACCAAACAACACACATGAAGTCAAGGTAATGGATTCTTTTTGTGAGTTATGTGGTGATAACCATAATTCTTCTGAATGTATGCAGAATCCGGAATCCAGCTTCTATGTGGGGAATTACAATCGGAACAACAATGTGATGTCCAATACATACAATCCAGCTTGGAAGAAGCACCCGAATTTTTCAAGGAGTAATCCCAACAATGCTCTAACCAGAACAATTAGAATGCACAAGCATCGGGATTCCAGCAGAATATGCCACGGCAACAGTTGCCGCAGCAACAACTGACAACATCTAGTTCTTTGGAAAATTCTCTAAATGCTTTTATGATGAAAACTGAATCTTATATGGCTGAGAATAGTAATTTCATAAAAAGAATCGATGCTTTTATTAACAGACCCGAGATGAGATTGCAAAACCAAGAGGCGGCAATCAAATCATTGGAAAATCAAGTCGGACAGTTTGCTCAAAATCTGAATACTAGACCGCAAGGAGGTTTACCTAGCGATACTGAAGTCGCAAGAGGAACTGGTCATGAGGAATGTAAGGCGATCACCACTAGAAGTGGCCAACAACTTAGAGAGGTTCAAACCCGCTCATCAAACAAAACTCCATAAAAAGATCAAGACGAACCTAGCGGCAAAGCCTCAAATGCTGAACCAGGAATTGCCGTGGCAACTGGCAATAAGCATACCTCGGCAACCGATGATAAAGACGCCTCGGCAACTTGCGATAAGCATGCCTCGGCAACTCCAGTTGATAACACCTCGGCAACTCCAGTTGATAATGCCTCGGCAACCCCAGTTGATAACACCTTGGCAACCGACGATAAAGACGCCTCGGCAACTTGCGATAAGCATGCCTCGGCAACTCCAGTTGATAACTAGCCAATGAAAGGATCGAAGATATCCGACTTCCACCACCATTCCCACAAAGGTTTAAGCGAAAAAAGCAAGAATACCAATTCAAGAAGTTTCTTGATATCCTAAAGCAAGTCCACATTAACTTGCCATTGGTGGAAGCAATTGAACAAATGCCAAACTATGCCAAGTTTCTTAAAGACATTGTGTCCAAGAGAACAAGGCTAGGAGAGTTTGAAACAATTGCCGCAACAGAGGGATGCATGGTAATGTTGCACAATCGTATGCCACCCAAGTTGAAGGATCCCGAAAGTTTCACAATACCCTGTTCTATTGGAAACCACTATGTCGGGAAAGCATTATGCGACCTTGGGGCTAGCATAAACTTGGTGCCTAAATCGGTTTTCCAGAAACTAGGAATCAGGAAGGCAAGACCTACAACAGTTATGCTACAGCTAGCCGACAGATCCTATGTGCATCCAGAGGGAAAAATTGAGGACATACTGGTAAAAGTTGTTAATTTATTTTTCCCGTTGACTTTATTGTTTTGGATTGTGAAGCAGATGAGCATGCACCCATCATTCTCGGGAGACCATTACTAGCAACAGGGAGAACCTTGATCGATGTTGAAAAGGGAGAACTCACAATGAGGGTGAATGACCAGCAAGTTAAACTAAATGTGTTCCAAACACTAAGGCATGCCGATGATCCAGAACAATGCCAACTTCTTCATGCCACGGCAGAGTTTAACTTCGATGAGGAATTTAGTTGCCTCGGCAACTACATTGCCGATCAAGAGGAACCTGAGGAGTATGAAGAACCGGTCGATGAGGAACAACAAGAAGAGGCAAATTGGCTAGTCAATCGACCATGTACATACTTTGAACCACTGGATTACTCAAGTAAGGAAGGTAAGCTCGAAAAACCCTCTATTGAACAACCACCGATTCTTGAGTTTAAACAATTGCCAGAGCAACTAAAATATGCATACTTAGGAACCGATAATACATTGCCTGTAATTATTTCTTCTAAGTTACAGCCTGAGCAGGAAAAGAAGCTGATCAAGATGTTGAAGCTACACAAAAAGGCAATAGGGTGGACAATTGCCGACTTGAAGGGAATTAGCCCGGCAGTGTGCATGCACAAGATTTTGTTGGAAGATGATCACAAACCTTCAATTGAGGCCTAGAGGAGACTGAATCATGTCATAAAAGGGGTTGTAATGAAAGAAATCATCAAGTGGCTTGACGCCGGCATTATATACCCTATCTCTGATAGTACGTGGGTAAGTCCGGTACAATGTGTACCGAAAAAGGGAGGTATAATAGTGGTAAGCATTGAAAATAATGAACTCATTCCAACCAGGACTGTGACCGGTTGGAGGGTTTGTATGGATTATCAAAAGCTAAACAAAGCCACCAGGAAAGATCATTTCCCATTACCCTTTATTGATCAAATGCTTGACCGTCTTGCAGGTAAACCCTTTTATTGTTTTCTTGATGGTTATTCAAGTTACAATCAAACTTCCATAGCACCAGAAGATCAAGAAAAGACAACCTTCACATGCCCATACGGTACTTATGCCTTCCGAAGGATGCCGTTCGGATTGTGTAACGCCCCGACAACCTTCCAAAGATGCATGATGGCACTCTTTTCAGACATGGTCGAAGACTTCCTTGAGATCTTCATGGATGATTTTTCTATTTTTGGTAATGACTTCGACAGCTGTCTCGGCAATTTAGAGAAGGTGTTGGCAAGATGTGAAGAAACTGATCTAGTCCTCAATTGGGAGAAATGCCATTTTATGGTAGATGAAGGAATAGTGCTCGACCACAAGATTTCATCCAAAGGAATTGAAGTAGACAAAGCCAAGGTGGACGTTATCGAGAGATTACCCCCACTAAGTTCGGTTAAAGGAATTTGAAGTTTTCTTGGACATGCATGTTTTTACAGGAGGTTCATTCATAATTTTTCTAAAATCACTAAACCCTTGTGCAATTTGCTTGAACAGGATAAAGTCTTCGATTTTGATGATTCTTGCACCCAAGCATTCGAAACCCTAAAGAAAAAGCTTGCCTCGGCACCCATTGTCGTTCCACCATATTGGACGCTACCTTTTGAGCTCATGTGTGATGCAAGTGATTTTGCGGTAGGAGCAATCCTAGGCCAACGCACAGGTAAGACCTTCCATGTGATATACTACGCTAGTAAAACTCTTAATAGTGCTCAAGTGAATTACACAACAACGGAGAAAGAGTTACTAGCTGTAGTTTTCGCATTTGACAAGTTCCAATCCTATTTGATTGGTACAAAGGTAATTGTTCATACGAACCATTCGGCAATCAAATACCTATTTGCTAAAAAGGATGCCAAACCTCGTTTGATTCGTTGGATATTAATTTTACAAGAATTTGATATTGAAATTAAGGACATGAAAGGAACAGAAAATCAAGTGGTCGATCACTTATCACGTTTAGAACGCAATAGGGAGGAGGACACGGATCTAGAGATATGCAATGCATTCCCGGATGAACAAATTTTAGTTGCCTCGGCAACCATGGACGCGCATGCCTCAGAAACCCTCGACGCCTCGGCAACCGTGGATGCACACGCCTCGGCAACTCTCGACGCCGCAACAGCCTTTGGCGCGCACGCCTAGGCAATTTTGGGAGCAGTCGCCACGGCAGCACATGCCTCGGCAATACCCTGGTACGCGGATTTAGTTAATTTTCTTGTTTGTGGTATTTTACCTTATGACATTACTCACCAAGGGAAGAAGCAGTTCCGCCATGATGCTAAGCATTACTTTTCGGACGAGCCTCTTTTGTTTAAACAATGTGCAGATCAGGTTATACGCCGATGTGTCCCTGAAGAAGAGCAACAGAATGTACTCCGACAATGCCATTCTTCACCCTATGGAGGACATTTTGGAGGAACTCGTACCGCGGCCAAAGTTCTGCAATCCGGTTTGTATTGGCCAACATTGTACAAAGATGCCCAAGACTTTTACAAGCAATGTGATCGTTTCCAGAGAACGGGCAATATCTCTAGACGACATGAGATGCCGCTCTAGAACATTATCGAGGTGGAATTGTTTGATGTATGGGGGATCAATTTTATGGGACCTTTCCCATCTTCATTCGGCAACCTCTACATTCTACTTGCCGTCGACTACGTGTCTAAATGGGTTGAGGCAGCTGCAGTTCCGAACAACGATTCCAAGACCGTGCAACGATTCTTGCAGAAAGTATATTTACACGGTTTGGGATGCCAAGAGCAATTATCAATGACGAAGGAAAGCATTTTGACAACAGACTAATTGCCAAGATGTTGCAACGCTTCGGCATATCACACAAGATCGCCACGACATATCACCCACAAACCAACGGGCAAGCAGAAATTTCCAATCGGGAATTGAAGGGTATACTTGAGAAAGTTGTAAATCCCTCTAGGAATGATTGGTCATTAAGACTAGAAGACGCACTTTGGGCATATCACACTGCATTCAAAACACCCTTAGGTATGTCTCCCTTCTGACTTGTCTATGGCAAGACATGCTATCTACCGGTGGAAATCGAACACAAGACATACTGGGCAATCAAGACCGTGAACATGGATTGGGAAAGTGCCGGACAAAAGCGTTTGTTGGACCTCAAAGAGATAGAAGAATTCTGTGCACTCGCCTATAACAATGCACGAATCTACAAGGAGAAAACAAAGCAATGGCATGACAAGAAACTATTGTCGCGGCAATTCACACCAGGGAAACTAGTTCTCCTATTCAATTCTCGGCTAAAACTTTTCTCGGGAAAGCTAAAATCAAGATGGTCGGGACCATTCGAAGTTGTCAAACCATTCTCCCATGGTGTCGTGACAATCAAGTCCATCTCTAACAACCATGAATTCAAAGTTAATGGACAAAGATTGAAGCACTACAATGGTGCCCATGTGGAACGTAACAAAGAAGTGGTCAACTTAGGAGATGCATGAGCATGCTCTCCTTTCAATATTTTCTTTTTCTTTTTATTTTTATTTTTAATTTTTAGGAGATTTTATTTTTCTTCATTATCTTTAGTTTCCAGGTTTTCTTTGTTTTCTTTTCCACAACAAGACTCACAACCCCCATGCTAAGGAAATTCACTATAGACTACTTGCCACGGCAACCTACATCGAGCTTGCACAAGCTGATGCCACGGCAACCAACCCTGAAGATGCCACGACAGCCAAAGCTAAAGACATCCCGGCAACCACTGCAAAAGCCAAAGGTAAAGCACCTATGCCCGAATCAACTCCTACGAAATTATTTTTTGATTTTTCAGATTCGGATGAGTCCTCTATTGAACCAACAATGACCGCACCAATTGAATCCTCCAAGCGAAAAGCCAATGACACTGATGAAGATGACGATGAGGACAACCCCGTACAAGGATCGATTCCACCACCGGCAACAAGAAAACAACCATCGCGTTCAAGTAAGAGAATCAAGACACCGACCAAAAGGAAACTAATCATCTACGATGACGAACTCTCAGAGTAAGTCCTTGTATGCATTTTATTTTTCGTTATTTTTATTTTTATTTTTCATTCATGCATTGAGGACAATGACTCACTCGAGTTTGGGGGGGATTGTTATTAGTAGTTACCATATTTAGTTACATTCATCTTAAGTATTACATTTAGGATACATAAATTGCTTGCCATGCCTTTAGTTGGAACAAGAATTGCTTAGATTTGATGAATATCCGATGATGACTTTGCCAATGCACTTAATTGATAGAATTTTTATTCTAGGATAACCATGGAAAAACTTAGAACTTTACTATGATGCTAAATTTGATGAAACACTGTTCTGGTTTGATTGATTTAAGGAATTCTAGTGAACTTAGGTTGATAATTAACAAATTGTGGATTAGAATAAAAATTGGATGAATGCCAGAGGTGCCCGAAATTGGCTCTAGCATGTACTAAAAATTTATCACTAGAGGTGCCCGAAACCGGCTCTAGTATGTGTTAAAAAATCGCTAGAGGTGCCCGAAACCGGCTCTAGTCGAACAAATTAACTTAATAAAACTAAAAACAAAACACTAGAGGTACCCAAAACTGGCTCTAGTTAAAACATGTTAAAAAGAACCCAATGAAGTAATTTGAAAACCTCTTGTTTGCATAGAATCTGAAAAATCAACTTGCACACAACTCCACACACACTCACAAGCATTATAGTTTGATTCCGAGTAACTCCTAATTTTTCCGAAAAATAAAAAGCCAATCATACTTTGTGCCCCGGTTCAGAGAATTGAAATCAAGTTCAAAGCTAAGTTTGTGAAAATTGAAGTCTTGGCAGGTAATTATGAGTTTGCATTGCTTGAGGACAAGCAATAGTTCAAGTTTGGGGGTGTGATAAGTGTTCAAAAGTACTATTTTTCTTACCATTTTTACTCATATTATTGTTAGACTTAGGCTCATATTAGTTACATAATTAGCCATTCATGCATTAATCCATGTTTCCTTCCATCGTTCAGCTTGATTACATAACTTGGTAGTTTTTGTGGGAAAAGATGTTGCTTTGGTGTGTTTTGTGTGTATGTGCAGGATCACTTGCAAAAGTAAGGCTAGAGCTAGTTGCCATGGCAATACATGAAGGAGATACCGAGCTAGTTGCCAGGGCAATGCATGAAGGAGACGCCGAGCCAGTTGCCAGGGCAATTGTCGACAAGAGCAAAGGTGATATGGTAGTCGAAATTGATGACTGGACAAGCCCAAGATGACGTGGAGCAAAGCCCAATCCCAAAGGAATTTGATTTCCATGACGAGATTAAAGAAGAATTATATTCCAAGAAGATAGAAGAAGTTCTAGTAGGAATATAATTATAATAAAGAATTATATTCTTTAAAGATAATTTAATTCCAACTTAACTTCCTCCTCAAAGAAGGACTTTGATCTAACCCTATAAATAGAGCACCATATCGTCAACTTCTAGAGAGAGCAAGAGAGGGGAATTTCGACAAGCATAAAGGAAGGCAAGAGGAGAGAATTTTCGACAAGCATCTAGGGCAAGGAGGATTTTGACAAGCCTCCTTCTTCATCCTTTTCTTTCTTGTTCGATTGGGTTCATGCTAGGGATTATTTATCTTGTGTTTCTTTGGAACCTAGCCATGAACTAAATCTATTTGGCTATGGTTATTGTGTTTTGTGGTTGTGAGAAACTATTGGTTTTTGTTTAGGTAATAAGAGTTTGCACTTTTCTATTCAAGGTTTATAAATTCTTGGTTCTTATTCTTGTTTGCGAGTGAATTGGGTGAGGATCTCGTAATTCATCTATTTATCTAATATCGAGAGAGTTAGATTCAAGAAACGAATGAATATGATCTTTATTCAATCTATTGATGGTGAAGATTAATCTGGCTTAGGAATAAGTTAAGGATTTCAACGGCTAAGAGGAGCGCAAGATTGGTTGTTGTTCACCTTTGATTCACGCAGGGATGTATTATCAAGGCATGCACAAATAGCTAGAGTTTTGACTTAGGGATAAGAAGAAACCATTGAAAAATGCTCTGCCGGACCTTAAAGATTGCTGCCCAGACGCCCCAGTAGTTGCCCAACTAGTCACCCATGCAACCATCGATTAGTTTCCAAGGCAACCCCGTTGTGCAAGTTGCCACGACAACTGAGTTGCCCGTGCACTCTTTTACCAATACGATCCAATCGGCTATCACACCTCAAATCATGATAACCTGGCCTATCTCTCTCTCATTTGATCTCATGTATTCTTTTACTTTATTGTTTTCTAGATTAGTTATTAGTTAAACTTCTATAATCCTTTATTTGTGTTTTTACTTTTTACAGTGCAAGAGACTAGATTCTTGTAGTGGCACCAATCCCTGTGGAGACGATATCTTTTATACTATAACTTGCAACGTGTATACTTGCACAATTGCGTAGCACTTATTACGCACAACAGTTGCCATTATGTAAGGAGTGGAACAGTAAGAAGTATTTGTAGTTGTATGGCCGAAGGAATGAAGATCGATGGTGGGGAACAACCTTGGTAGAAGAAGCGGTGGTTGAGTAAGGTGGAGCAATCTTTGATAATGCGTTGGTACTGCATGTTAAGGATATGGTGAAGGAGAGATCATCAGATTTCCTTTTTAATGATGATGGTGTTTAAGCTTCAAGGGTTGGATAGTTGTGCTGAAAGATGTCAAGTTGAGGCATACTATTCTGACTGAAGTCCTTTCTAGTTTTGTTGTCTTACAGCTGAGTAGTACAAAGATTTTTTGATGGTTGAAAGAAAAGTACTACTGGGATGTTTTAGAAAAGGATGTTGCGGACTTTGTGGCTAAGTGTATAGGTTGTCAGCGTGTTAAGGCTAAGCATCAATTTTCTTCTGGGTTATTACAACCGCTGAGAGGTTGTATTTTAGCACTTTGTATCGTCTTTAGTCAGGTGGTTAGTCAAAGCGTGCTATAAAGGTTCTGGAGGTTATGTTGAGAGGTTGTGTTGGGTCTTTGAGAACCTGGGGGAGACAGTTGCCTTTGGTTGAATTTGCTTGTAATAACAGTTTTGGGTGTGTACTCAGTTAGTGTTGTTTGAGACATTGAGTGGTAAGGAATGTTGTACGTGTTGTGTTGGGCGAAGGATGGTAAAGAGCTTGTTTCCTCGTTTGATGTGTTGAGAAATACACATGAGGAAGTAAATCTTGAGTGTGACTGTTTGAATTTAGCTTCAGATCTTCAGGAATCCTACTCGAAATTAAAGCATAATGAGGTTGTGTATATCGTTGATAAACGTGTGCTCCTGAAGGTGATGCACTTTGGGCGCAAAGAAATTTGAGTCTAGGGTTTGTTAGACCGGATGAGGTGTAGGGATGTGAAGATTCAGTAGCTTATCGGTTGAGGTTATGTCCCGAGTTGGAGGAATTCATGGTGTGTTTTATGTATCGGTGTTGAGAGGTGATGGTCGAATCCATTACATATTGTGACTGTAAAGATTGTTAAGTTGTGTTGGATATGTGTGGCGATGAAGAACTTGTAGAGTTTTGGGTTCCTCTAGCAAATGAAAGGATGGGTAAGCTTGTCAAGGTGTTGTGGCGATGTTGCGGTGTTGAGGAGGCCACATAGGAGAATAAGTCGAAGATGATGGAGTAGTTTCCTCATGTTTTTCGCCGGTTAAATTTCAAGGACGAAATTTCGTAAGTAGGGAAGATTTGTAACGCCCCAGTTTTGGACCTAGATGTTAACTAGGTCAGATAGATGGTTCGAGGAACCAGATTAGAAGATTTGAGTCGGTTTCGAGATTAACTCATAACAAATATTTTTAAAGGAGTTAAAAATACGGGAAAATGTTTTAAAATCCTTATTTAATATATAAAGTTATATGGTGAAATCAATTTTGGAAGATAAGTTTTGGAAGTAATACATTTTGTGGTAGTGACCAAAATGTAAAGATTGTAAAATTTGTTTTTCTAGTGACTAAAATGTAAAGGGTCAAAATTTTGAATATTTAAGGAGCTATTTACCCAAAGTATAATATCAGACTTTTTCCCTTAAATTGGCTATTTTAAATGATTTTAAAATGCTATAAATAGGCTTGGAGAATTAATTGGATAATTAAAGCTTAAAATAAATTTGACGTAACTAACTTTTCTCCAAAAGATTTTCTCTCCAATTATCTCCAGCCAAAGACTTTTTCTTTCTTCAAAATCTTCAGATAATATCTTATTTTAATTAATCTTTTAATTTCAAGTGAGTTTATAATGATTTCCTATCAAAATCTTTTTATTTTCTCTTTGTTTTCTTATGTAAATCTATCCAATTAAGGGGAAAGTCATCAATTAGAGGTGTAGTTCATCATTCTCCTCTAATACAAGGTTCATTATTGAAATTCCCAAGTTATTGGTCCTTTACAAGTGTTTTCTAATGAGTTTTATGGTTATAACGGAATTAATTGGTTTAATTAAGGTTTAATTGTGGAAATTGATGAGGTTTTGAATTGGATCTATTTTGCTATGTTCTTGATTGTATAGGAACATGATTTTGATGTTTTATGATGTTAATAAGTGGGTTTTGACATTGGAATCCTGAAACTATATGAATCTCTAATTTTCTAGGTTGTTAGTTATGAGTTTTTGGGGAGTTGGGGTGTTTAATGAATGCTGGAGGTATAAGAATGATGTTAATGTGTTTTTGGATGTTAATTGATGGAAAAAAATCCATAGGTTGTGATTGGGTAAAGTTTGTGAGTTGTTTGGTGAAGTTTTTGGTTATTGTGGAAGGGTAATTGCTTGAGAATTGATGAGGATTGTTGCAATTTGATGTTGATGGGTTGTGAATTCATTATGATGCATTAAAACCTCTGTTTTGTGATGGTTAAAACAGGGGAGGTTGATCCTCAAGCCTGTATCAACATTTTGGAAGCTTTAGATGTGTGGTTTTGCAACGACAAGCGACACTTTGCGTTGTAGGTGATTGAGAACGTGATTTACAGCTTTTCAAATGTTTGAAAGTTATGTTTGGGAGTTTAGATCAAGCTTGAAACACTGGTCTAATCTTGAAAGTAAGTAAAGGATGGATTCTCTCTCGAACTCAGTTTGGCAATTGGTTTTTATGCACTTGTTTTAATGGTTTAATTATTCACTGTATATGCATGATTTGAGCATTGTTTAATGCTGGAAAATGGTTATCTAATGATGTTGATGCATTTGGGTGTAATGCATGTTTTGATAATGTTTTTAACATTGGTAATGCAAGGTAAAATGCATTGAGTAAATGGTTTTGTTTGATGCCTGTGAAAACAGTGAGTTAATGTTTAAGAAATGAATTATATTGGGAAGTGATGGTATGAAAAGGTTTTGGAAATGTTATCGGATATAGTTCGCTGGCCATAGGATTGATAGTGCACTATAAAAAGTCTCATTGGATGTCGAGGGGTTTTGATCTATGTTCCAAAGACTCCCGTTAGTGGGTTATGCATCTAATCGATGTTTGGGTTATGATTGTACCCAGATGTAATAGTACTTTTAATTATGGTTTAGATGGCATGAAGTGTTAGGAACACTTGTTGAATTCGTGTATCCGATGTTGTATTTTGTAAAGTGGAACTTGGTTAGTGATCACTTGTAAGCCAATATAATTGATGATGTATCATGTTGATGGATTGTGATGTATAATGTGATTTATGCATGGCTGCTCTTTAAGCTTTGCATTGGGATTGAATGCGTGGGAAGGCTTAAGTTGAGGTATATACGATGATGTATAATGTGATCTATACATGTTCGCTCTTTAAGCTTTGATTTGTGTTAGAATGCATGGGAAGGCTTAAATTGAGGTATGCATATGGGATTATGCATGTGAATCCATGATACATGTTGTATATGGTTTAATATGTATGGTTTGGAAAAGTTAAGTGCATGTTTTAAAGTTAAGGCATGATGGTTTTTGAATAAAGTTGTTTATGAATGATTTTGGGATTAATCAGTTTGAAATGCATTGATGTGGTTGGTTTTTAGAGTGCTCATCACTAAGCATTATGTGCTTATGCTCTCTTTTTCCATCAATGCAGATAAGTAAAGCTTAGGAGGCAGCAACAAGCAAGGGGAGATCCAAGAGCTTTGATTTAACTCAAGTATGGTTTTGAAATAGATTGTAGTAACAAAGGCAATGTGGTCACATGGTTTTGGGAGGGTTGTATGCTTGACTCCTTGGTTTGTAATAGTCTAAATTGTTGTTTTGGACTTGTATGAAGCTTTATATTCTTGAATGAGGGGTTTGTAGCAAGAATTGCATGTTGGGTAGAAAGCATGCCCATAAGTGAATGAATGATTCTTTCTTGTGTGCTTGTGTGCCTAGCATGTTTGAATGTTGTGGAAATTATGCTCATGTTGATGTATGATGCTTATGCAATGTTCGGAGCATGTTTGAGTTGTCTTAGGAATAAAAACCAGCCAAATTATTTATTCCAGACCTAGGGGTTTCGAAACTTGGCCCCTTGTTTCGAAACCTGTAGGCAAAATTTGGCTATGGGTTACAATACGTGGGGTGTCGTACCGGTACGGGTTTTAGGCTCTGGAAGCCTGGTTTTGAAACCTGTAGGGGTGGTTTCAAAACCTCTTGTATAATTTGGACCCGTATCGATACGAAAACTCGTGTACTGACACCATAGGCTATTATTTTAGTTATAGGTTCGATTTAAGCTTTGAAATCTTGTGGTTTGGTCCCTGGTTGTTGTGTATGAAATTGGATGAGTTTGGATGGTCGTTTTAAGCTAAAATTTGAAATATGGCTATGAAACCTGACTAATTGAGGATTGGTGAATCTAATTTTAGGTAAGTCATTATAGTTTTGCATATTTCTAATTTGGTCCTTGACTGTTTGGATGTTCAATTGAGGGTACTGTGGTGATCTAATTGCGATATAATTTCACTGGCTTGCATGAAATGAACTTAATTGTGGATCGGTAAACTTAATTTGTTAATTATGCCCTTAAATTTGTGGAAATTACATTTTGGTCCTTGAAGTGCATGTTCGTGCAGTCGAATCCCATTTTTGAATCTGATTGCTTGAGTTGTCTTCCGCTGGTGTATGTTCACCCTAGGACTTTAATCGATGCATCTAGAAGAGTTAAAAGAAAAAAATGGATACTTTCTATTAAAACCTTTTCGGTTCATCTCAACGAACCTAATGTAACTTTTTTTACTCGGTTTCGGCTAGACCGAGTTAAGGGGTTACAAAAAGACTCTAAATTAGGCATGGGCATTTTACCCGACCCGATTAGGTTGGGTTTTTATTAAGGGTGGAGTAGGGTCGGGTCTGGACTAATAGTGTAATTCTACCCTAAATATTTTAGGGATATTGTTGCGCGTAATAAGTGCTACGCAAATGTGCAAGTATACACGTCGCAAGTTATAGTATAAAAGATATCGTCTCCACAGGGATTGGTGCTACTTCAAGAATCTAGTCTGTTGCACTGTAAAAAGTAAAAACACAAATAAAGGATTATAGAAGTTTAACTAATCTAGAAAGCAAATAAAGTAAAAGAAAATATGAATTCAAATGAGAGAGAGATAGGCCAGGTTATCGTGAGTTGAGGTGTGATAGCCGATTGGATCGTCTTGGTAAAAGAGTGCACGGGCAACTCAGTTGCCGTGGCAACTTGCACAACGGGGTTGCCTTGGCAACTAATTGATGGTTGCCTGGCAACTACTTGGGCGTCCTGGGCAGCAACCTTCAAGGTTCGGCAGAGCGTTCTTCAATGGTTTCTTCTTATCCATAAGTCGAAACTCTAGCTACTTGTGCATGCCTTGATAATACATCCCTGCGTGAATCAAGGGTGAACAACAACCAATCTTGCGCTCCTCTTAGCCGTTGAAATCCTTAACTTATTCCTAAGCCGGATTAATCTTCACCTTCAATAGATTGAATAAAGATCATATTCATTCGTTTCTTGAATCTAACTCTCCCGATATTAGATAAATGGATGAAATCACGAGATCCTTTCCCAATTCACTCGCAAACAAGAATAAGAACCAAGAATGAATAAACCTTGAAATAGAAAAGTGCAAACTCTTATTACCTAAACAAAAACCAATAGTTTCTCACAACCACAAAACACAATAACCATAGCCAAGTAAATTTAGTTCATGGCTAGGTTCCAAAGAAACACAAGATAAATAATCCCTAGCATGAACCCAATCGAACAAGAAAGAAAAGATGAAGCTTGTCGAAAATCCCTTGCTTTCTCCCTTGGACTTGTCGAAATTTCCCTAATGCTCTCTCTATGCATCTTGTCGAAATCTCCTTGCTATTTATAGGGCTAGGCCAAAGTCCATCTTTGAGGAGGAGTTTGAGTTGGAATTAAATTATCTTTAAAGAATATAATTCTTTATTATAATTGTATTCCTACTAGAACTTCTCCTATCTTCTTGGAATTTAATTCTTCTTTAATCTCTGCATGGAAATCAAATTTCTTTGGGTTTGGGCTTTGCTCCACGTCATCTTGGGCTTGTATAGTCATTAATTTTGACATCCCTATTGCATTTTCTCTTTTTCGACAATTGCCTTGGCAACTGGCTCGGCATATCCTTCATGCATTGCCCTGGCAACTAGCTCGGCATTGCTTTGGCAAGTGATCCTGCACATACACACACAAAGCACACCAAAGCATCAACTTTTCCACAAAAACTACCAAGTTATGTAATCAAGCTCAACGATGGAAGGAAACATGGATTAATGCATGAATAGCTAATTATGCAACTAATATGAGCCTAAGTCTAACAATAATATGAGTAAAAAGGGTAAGAAAATTAGTACTTTTGAACACTTATCACACCCCCAAACTCGAACTATTGCTTGTCCTCAAGCAATGCAAACTCATAATTACCTGCCAAGACTTCAATTTTCATAAACTTAGCTTTGAACTTGATTTCAATTCTCTGAACCGGGGCACAAAGTATGATTGGCTTTTTATTTTTCGAAAAACTTAGGAGTTACTCGGAATCACACTGTAATGCTTGTGAGTGTGTGCAGAGTTGTGTGCAAGTTGATTTTTCGGATTCTATGCAAATAAGAGGTTTTCAAATTGCTTCATTGGGTTCTTTTTAACATGTTTTAACTAGAGCCAGTGTTGGGCACCTCTAGTGTTTTGTTTTTAGCTTTCTTAAGTTAATTTAATCGACTAGAGCCGGTTTCGGGAACCTCTAGTTAAATTTTTTTTAACACATCCTAGAGCCAGTTTCGGGCACCTCTAGTGATCAATTTTTTTAGCACATGCTAGTGCCAATTTCGGGTACCTCTAGCATTCATCCAGTTTTTATTCTAATCCCCCAATTTGTTAATTATCAACCTAAGTTCACTAGAATTCCTTAAATCAATCAAACCACAACAGTGTTTCATAAAATTTAGCATCATAGTAAAATTCTAAGTTTTTCCATGGTTATCCTAGAATAAAAATTCTATCAATTAAGTGCATTGGCAAAGTCATCATCGAATATTCATCAAATCTAAGCAATTCTTGTTCCAATTAAAGGCATGGCAAGCAATTTATGTATCATAAATGTAATACTTAAGATGAATGTAACTAAACATGGTAACTACTAATAACAATCCCCCCAAACTCGAGTGAGGCATTGTCCTCAATGCATGCATAAAAATAACAAAAAATAAAATAAAATGCATACGAGGACTTACTCAGAG
This sequence comes from Hibiscus mutabilis, assembly GCA_019671005.1. Taxonomy (NCBI): domain Eukaryota; kingdom Viridiplantae; phylum Streptophyta; class Magnoliopsida; order Malvales; family Malvaceae; genus Hibiscus; species Hibiscus mutabilis. Next base: position 31,232,340 of record CM033713.1, read on the forward strand.
AGTTCATCATCGTAGATGATTAGTTTCCTTCTAGTCGGTGTCTTGATTCTCTTGCTTGAACGCGATGGTTGTTTTCTTGTTGCCTGGATGTCTTTAGCTTTGGTTGCCATGGCATCCTCAGGGTTGGTTGCCGTGGCATCAACTTGTGCAGGCACGATGTAGGTTGCCGCGGCATCTTCTTCATTGGTTTGCGGGGCAGGATCTCGGCTGTAAATTTCCTTAGCATAGTAGTTGTGAGTCTTGTTGTGAAAAAGAAAACAAAGAAAACCTGAAAACTAAAGATAATGAATAAAATATCTCCTAAAAATAAAAATGAAAATAAAAAGAAAAAGAAAAAGAAAATATTGAAAGGAGAGCATGCTCATGCATCTCCTAAGTTGACCACTTCCTTGTTACGTTCCACATGGGCACCATTGTAGTGCTTCAATCTTTGTCCATTAACTTTGAATTCATGGTTGTCAGAGATGGACTTGATTATCACGGTGCCATGGGAGAATGGTTTGACGACTTCAAAAGGTCCCGACCATCTTGATTTCAGCTTTCTGAGAAAAGTTTTAGCCGAGAATTGAATAGGAGAACTAGTTGCCCTGGCGTGAATTGCCGTGGCAATAGTTTCTTGTTATGCCATCGCTTTGTTTTCTCCTTGTAGATTCGTGCATTGTTATAGGCGAGTGCATGGAATTCTTCTATCTCATTGAGATCCATCAAACGCTTTTGTCCGGCACTTTCCCAATCCATATTCACTGTCTTGATTGCCCAGTACGCCTTGTGCTCGATTTCCACCGGTAGATGGCATGTTTTGCCATAGACAAGTCGGAAGGGGACATACCTAAGGGTGTTTTGAATGCGGTGCGATATGCCCAAAGTCGCGTCATCTAGTCGTAATGACCAATCCTTCCTTGAGGGATTTACAACTTTCTCGAATATTCCCTTCAACTCCCGGTTGGAAATTTACCTTGCCCGTTGGTTTGTGGGTGATATGCCGTGGCAATCTTGTGTGATATGCCGAAGCGTTGCAACATCTTGGCAATTAGTCTGTTCTCAAAATGCTTGCCTTCGTCGCTGATAATTGCTCTCGGTATCCCAAATCGTGTAAATATGTTTTTCTGCAAGAATCTTTGCACGGTCTTGGAATCGTTGTTGGGAACTGCAGCTGCCTCAACCCATTTAGACACGTAGTCGACGGCAAGTAGAATGTAGAGGTTGCCGAATGAAGATGGGAAAGGTCCCATAAAATCGATCCCCCATACATCGAACAGTTCCACCTCGATGATGTTCTGGAGCGGCATCTCATGTCGTCTAGAGATATTGCCCGTCCTCTGGCAACGATCACATTGCTTGTAAAAGTCTTGGGCATCTTTGTACAATGTTGGCCAATACAACCCGGATTGCAAAACTTTGGCCGCGGTACGAGTTCCTCCAAAATGTCCTCCATAGGGTGAAGAATGGCATTGCCGGAGTACATTCTATTGCTCTTCTTCAGGGACACATCGGCGTATAACCTGATCTGCACATTGTTTAAACAAAATAGGCTCGTCCCAGAAGTAATGCTTAGCATCATGGAGGAACCGCTTCTTCCCTTGGTGAGTAATGCCATAAGGTAAAATACCACAAACAAGGAAATTAACTAAATCCGCGTACCAGGGTATTGCTGAGGCATGTGCCGCCGTGGCGACTGCTCCCAAGATTGTCGAGGCGTGCGCGTCAAAGACTGCTGCGGCGTCGAGAGTTGGCGAGGCGTCTAGGGTTGCCGAGGCGTCTAGGGTTGCCGAGGCGTCGAGGGTTGCCAAGGAAACTAGAATTTGTTCATCCGGGAATGCATCGCATATCTCTAGATCCGCGTCCTCCTCCCTTTTACGTTCCAAACGTGATAAGTGATCGCCACTTGATTTTACTTTCCTTTCTGTCCTTAATTTCAATATCAAATTCTTGTAAAAGTAATATCCAACGAATCAAACGAGGTTTAGCATCCTTTTTAGCAAATAAGTATTTGATTGCCGAATGGTCCGTATGAACAATTACCTTTGTACCAATTAAATAGGATCGGAACTTGTCAAATGCGAAAACTACAGCTAGTAACTCTTTCTCCGTTGTTGTGTAATTCACTTGAGCACCATTAAGAGTTTTACTAGCGTAGTATATCACATGGAAGGTCTTACCTGTGCGTTGGCCTAGGACTGCTCCTACCGCAAAATCACTTGCATCACACATGAGCTCAAAAGGTAGTGTCAATCTGGTGGAACGAAAATGGGTGCCGAGGCAAGCTTTTTCTTTAGGGTTTCGAATGCTTGGGTGCAAGAATCATCAAAATCGAAGACTTTATCCTGTTCAAGCAGATTACACAAGGGTTTAGTGATTTTAGAAAAAATATGAATGAACCTCCTGTAAAAACCTGCATGTCCGAGAAAACTTCGAATTCCTTTAACCGAACTTGGTGGGGGTAATCTCTCGATCACGTCCACCTTGGCTTTGTCAACTTCAATTCCCTTGGATGAAATCTTGTGGCCGAGCACTATTCCTTCATCTACCATAAAGTGGCATTTCTCCCAATTGAGGACTAAATTCGTTTCTTTGCATCTTGCTAACACCCTCTCTAAATTGCCGAGGCAGCCGTCGAAGTCATTACCAAAAACCGAAAAATCATCCATGAAGATCTCAAGGAAGTCTTCGACCATGTCTGAAAAGAGTGCCATCATGCATCTTTGGAAGGTTACCGGGGCGTTACACAATCTGAACGGCATCCTTCGGAAGGCATAAATGCCGTATGGGCATGTGAAGGTTGTCTTTTCTTGATCTTCTGGTGCTATGGCAATCTGATTGTAACCTGAATAACCATCAAGAAAACAATAAAAGGGTTTACCTGCAAGACGGTCAAGCATTTGATCAATAAAGGGTAATGGGAAGTGATCTTTCCTAGTAGCTTTGTTTAGCTTTCGATAGTCCATACAAACCCTCAAACCGGTCACACCGGTTGGGATAAGTTCATTATTTTCATTGCTTTACCACTTATTATACCTCCCTTTTTTCGGTACACATTGTACCGGGCTTACCCACGTACTATCGGAGATAGGGTATATAATGCGCCGACGTCAAGCCACTTGACGATTTCTTTCATTACAACCCCTTTCATGGCATGATTCAGTCTCCTCTGGGCCTCAATTGAAGGTTTGTGATCATCTTCCAACAAGATCTTGTGCATGCACACCGCGGGCTAATTCCCTTCAAGTCGGCAATTGTCCACCCTATTGCCTTTTTGTAGCTTCAACATCTTGATCAGCTTATTTTCCCGCTCAGCTGTAACTTAGAAGAAATAATTACAGGCAATGTATTATCGGTCCCTAAGTATACATATTTTAGTTGCTCGCAATTGTTTCAACTCAAGAATTGGTGGTTGTTCAATAGAGGGTTTTTCGAGCTTACCTTCCTTACCCGAGTAGTCCAAAGGGTTCAAAGTATGTACCTGGTCTATTGGCTAGCCAATTTGCCTCTTCTGTTGTTCCTCATCGACCGGTTCTTCATACTCCTCAGGTTCCTCTTTATCGGCAATATAGTTGCCGAGGCAACTAAATTCCTCATCGGTTAAACTCTGCCGTGCATGAAGTAGTTGGCATTCTTACGGATCATCGGCATGCCTTAGTGTTTGGAACACATTTAGTTTAACTTGCTGGTCATTCACCCTCATTGTGAGTTCTCCCTTTTCAACATCAATCAAGGTTCTCCTGTTGCTAGGAATGGTCTCCGAGAATGATGGGTGCATGCTCATCCGCTTCACAATCCAAAACAATAAAGTCTGGGGAAAAATAAATTTATCGACTTTTACCAAGTATGTCTTCGATTTTTCCTCTAGATGCACATAGGATCTGTCGGCTAGCTGCAGCATGATGATCAGGTCTTGCCATCCCAATTCCTAGTTTTTGAAAACTCGATTTAGGCATCAAGTTTATGCTAGCCCCAAGGTCGCATAATGCTTTCCCGACATAGTGATTTCCAATGGAACAGGGTATTGTGAAACTTCCGGGATCCTTCAACTTAGGTGGCATACGATTGTGCAACATTGCCATGCATCCCTCTGTCGCGGCAACTATTTCAAACTCTCCTAGCCTCGTTCTCTTGGACACAATGTCTTTAAGAAACTTGGCATAGTTTGGCATTTGTTCAATTGCTTCCACCAATGGCAAGTTGATGTGGACTTGCTTTAGGATATCAAGAAACTTCTTGAATTGGTATTCTTGCTTTTGTCGCTTCAACCTTTGTGGGAATGGTGGTGGAAGTCGGATATCTTCGATCCTTTCATTGGTTTGAAACCTGATTGACGGCATTGCCGGGACATCCGGAGTTCTTTGAGGCATTATCAACCGAGGTTGCCGCATGCATGCTTATCGTAAGTTGCCGAGGCGTCTTTATCGCGTCGGTTGCCGAGGCATGCTTATCGTAAGTTGCCGAGTCGTTTTATCGTCGGGGTGCCGAGGCATGCTTATTGCCGGTTGCCGCGCACTTCTGGTTCAGCATCCGAGGCTTTGCCGCTAGGTTCGACGATCATTTTGGAGTTTTGTTTGACGAGCGGGTTTGAACTCTCTAAGTTGTTGGCCACTTCTAGTGGTGATCGCCTTACATTGCTCATGGCGGCCGTTCCTCTTGCGACTTCATATCGCTAGGTAAACCTCCTTGTGGTCTAGTATTGATTTTGAGCAAACTGTCCGACTTGATTTTCCAATGATTTGATTGCCGCCTCTTGGTTTTGCAATCTCATCTCGGTCCTGTTAATAAAAGTATCGATTCTTTTTATGAAATTACTATTCTCAGCCATATAAGATTCAGTTTTCATCATAAAAGCATTTAGAGAATTTTCCAAAGAACTAGATGTTGTCGGTTGTTGCCACGGCATCCATTGCCGTGGCATATTCTGTTGGAATCCCGATGCTTGTGCATTCTAATTGTTCTAGTTTAGAGCATTGTTGGGATTACTCCATGAAAAATTCGGTGCTTCTTCCAAGCTAGATTGTATGTATTGGACATCATGTTGTTGTTCGATTGTAATTCCCCACATAGAAGCCGGATTCGGATTCTCGCATACATTCGTAAGAATTATGGTTATCACCACATAACTTACAAAAAGAATCCATTACCTTGACTTCATGTGTGTTGTTTGGTTTTTGCATGTTCGGACCATCTTGGTTAAAGCGCCAATTGTGCGAAATTGAATCGATGATCCTAGTTCATGTATTGTGGCTTGGCGTCTAACTCCTCCTCTTCTAGTAGATGGGAATTGATAATCATTCTTGGCCAGCCTGTTTAAAATTTTCATTGCTTCTTCCGGCGACTTATCTAGGAGTATGTCGTTTGCCGAGGCATCTAGCATCATCCTTGTTGGTGTATTCACGGCGTTGTAAAACATTGTTACTTGAGTCCACATCGGGAATCCGTGTAGGGGGCATTTGTGTAGAAGTTCTCTATATCGCTCCCAAGCCTCGTACATGGATTCATCATCTGCCTGCCGAAAAGAAGTAATGTCGTTACGAAGCTCATCAGCAAATTTGTAGGATTAAATCTAGCAAGGAAATCACGACAAAGATCAGTCCAAGATGCTATGGATCCGGCATGAATGCTATTCAACCATGCTTTCGCCTTATCCCTCAGTGAATAGGGGAATAATCTTAATCGTAGTACATCGGGGTGACTCCGTGTATCTTGAACGAGTTGCAAATCTCGAGGAAAGATTTCAGATGTTGTCGTGCATCTTCAGTTGCTGAGCCACCAAATTGACCTATTGTATTGATCATATTAAACATTACCGGTTTCAACTCAAAGTGGTCGCCTTCAATTTAAGGTGCGACAACTCTTGGGTTAAGTCCATCAAGATCTTCTTCAAGATAGTCTCGAATAGTTCTGTTTCGTGAAAGAATCACTCCTCCTCCTGCTCGAACATCTTGATTCATATTGCCGTCTTGATTTGCCATTGCTTCTCTTATCCTTCGTCTAAGTCTTTGTAAGGTTCGTTCGATTTACGGATCAAAGGGATATTACGGTGAAGTCGGTCTCGCCCTGGTCATATACCAATGCAAAACCAAAGTTTGTTAGCCCTTTGAAATTTAAACAAGAAAAATAAAAAGAAAGTGCAAGAAAGTAAAAACAAAGTCGCTATTGCCAATCCCCGGCAACGGCGCCAAAAACTTGTTGCGCGTAATAAGTGCTACGCAAATGTGCAAGTATACACGTCGCAAGTTATAGTATAAAAGATATCGTCTCCACAGGGATTGGTGCTACTTCAAGAATCTAGTCTCTTGCACTGTAAAAAGTAAAAACACAAATAAAGGATTATAGAAGTTTAACTAATCTAGAAAGCAAATAAAGTAAAAGAAAATATGAATTCAAATGAGAGAGAGATAGGCCAGGTTATCGTGAGTTGAGGTGTGATAGCCGATTGGATCGTCTTGGTAAAAGAGTGCACGGGCAACTCAGTTGTCGTGGCAACTTGCACAACGGGGTTGCCTTGGCAACTAATCAATGGTTGCCTGGGCAACTACTTGGGCGTCTGGGCAGCAACCTTCAAGGTTCGGCAGAGCATTCTTCAATGGTTTCTTCTTATCCCTAAGTTGAAACTCTAGCTACTTGTGCATGCCTTGATAATACATCCCTGCGTGAATCAAGGGTGAACAACAACCAATCTTGCGCTCCTCTTAGCCGTTGAAATCCTTAACTTATTCCTAAGCTGGATTAATCTTCACCATCAATAGATTGAATAAAGATCATATTCATTCGTTTCTTGAATCTAACTCTCCCGATATTAGATAAATGGATGAAATCACAAGATCCTCTCCCAATTCACTCGCAAACAAGAATAAGAACCAAGAATGAATAAACCTTGAAATAGAAAAGTGCAAACTCTTATTACCTAAACAAAAACCAATAGTTTCTCACAACCACAAAACACAATAACCATAGCCAAGTAAATTTAGTTCATGGCTAGGTTCCAAAGAAACACAAGATAAATAATCCCTAGCATGAACCCAATCGAACAAGAAAGAAAAGATGAAGCTTGTCGAAAATCCCTTGCTTTCTCCCTTGGACTTGTCGAAATTTCCCTAATGCTCTCTCTATGCATCTTGTCGAAATCTCCTTGCTATTTATAGGGCTAGGCCAAAGTCCATCTTTGAGGAGGAGTTTGAGTTGGAATTAAATTATCTTTAAAGAATATAATTCTTTATTATAATTGTATTCCTACTAGAACTTCTCCTATCTTCTTGGAATTTAATTCTTCTTTAATCTCTGCATGGAAATCAAATTTCTTTGGGTTTGGGCTTTGCTCCACGTCATCTTGGGCTTGTATAGTCATTAATTTTGACATCCCTATTGCATTTTCTCTTTTTCGACAATTGCCTTGGCAACTGGCTCGGCATATCCTTCATGCATTGCCCTGGCAACTAGCTCGGCATTGCTTTGGCAAGTGATCCTGCACATACACACACAAAGCACACCAAAGCATCAACTTTTCCACAAAAACTACCAAGTTATGTAATCAAGCTCAACGATGGAAGGAAACATGGATTAATGCATGAATAGCTAATTATGCAACTAATATGAGCCTAAGTCTAACAATAATATGAGTAAAAATGGTAAGAAAATTAGTACTTTTGAACACTTATCACACCCCAAACTCGAACTATTGCTTGTCCTCAAGCAATGCAAACTCATAATTACCGCCAAGACTTCAATTTTCATAAACTTAGCTTTGAACTTGATTTCAATTCTCAACTGGGCACAAAGTATGATTGGCTTTTTATTTTTCGAAAAACTTAGGAGTTACTCGGAATCACACTGTAATGCTTGTGAGTGTGTGCGAGTTGTGGTTGATTTTTCGGATTCTATGCAAATAAGAGGTTTTCAAATTGCTTCATTGGGTTCTTTTTAACATGTTTTAACTAGAGCCAGTGTTGGGCACCTCTAGTGTTTTGTTTTTAGCTTTCTTAAGTTAATTTAATCGACTAGAGCCGGTTTCGGGAACCTCTAGTTAAATTTTTTTAACACATCCTAGAGCCAGTTTGCACCTCTAGTGATCAATTTTTTTAGCACATGCTAGTGCCAATTTCGGGTACCTCTAGCATTCATCCAGTTTTTATTCTAATCCCCCAATTTGTTAATTATCAACCTAAGTTCACTAGAATTCCTTAAATCAATCAAACCACAACAGTGTTTCATAAAATTTAGCATCATAGTAAAATTCTAAGTTTTTCCATGGTTATCCTAGAATAAAAATTCTATCAATTAAGTGCATTGGCAAAGTCATCATCGAATATTCATCAAATCTAAGCAATTCTTGTTCCAATTAAAGGCATGGCAAGCAATTTATGTATCATAAATGTAATACTTAAGATGAATGTAACTAAACATGGTAACTACTAATAACAATCCCCCCAAACTCGAGTGAGGCATTGTCCTCAATGCATGCATAAAAATAACAAAAAATAAAATAAAATGCATACGAGGACTTACTCCGAGAGTTCATCATCGTAGATGATTAGTTTCCTTCTAGTCGGTGTCTTGATTCTCTTGCTTGAACGCGATGGTTGTTTTCTTGTTGCCTGGATGTCTTTAGCTTTGGTTGCCATGGCATCCTCAGGGTTGGTTGCCGTGGCATCAACTTGTGCAGGCACGATGTAGGTTGCCGCGGCATCTTCTTCATTGGTTGCCGGGGCAAGGATCTCGGCTGTAAATTTCCTTAGCATAGTAGTTGTGAGTCTTGTTGTGAAAAAGAAAACAAAGAAAACCTGAAAACTAAAGATAATGAATAAAATATCTCCTAAAAATAAAAATGAAAATAAAAAGAAAAAGAAAAAGAAAATATTGAAAGGAGAGCATGCTCATGCATCTCCTAAGTTGACCACTTCCTTGTTACGTTCCACATGGGCACCATTGTAGTGCTTCAATCTTTGTCCATTAACTTTGAATTCATGGTTGTCAGAGATGGACTTGATTATCACGGTGCCATGGGAGAATGGTTTGACGACTTCAAAAGGTCCCGACCATCTTGATTTCAGCTTTCCTGAGAAAAGTTTTAGCCGAGAATTGAATAGGAGAACTAGTTGCCCTGGCGTGAATTGCCGTGGCAATAGTTTCTTGTTATGCCATCGCTTTGTTTTCTCCTTGTAGATTCGTGCATTGTTATAGGCGAGTGCATGGAATTCTTCTATCTCATTGAGATCCATCAAACGCTTTTGTCCGGCACTTTCCCAATCCATATTCACTGTCTTGATTGCCCAGTACGCCTTGTGCTCGATTTCCACCGGTAGATGGCATGTTTTGCCATAGACAAGTCGGAAGGGGGACATACCTAAGGGTGTTTTGAATGCAGTGCGATATGCCCAAAGTGCGTCATCTAGTCGTAATGACCAATCCTTCCTTGAGGGATTTACAACTTTCTCGAATATTCCCTTCAACTCCCGGTTGGAAATTTCTGCTTGCCCGTTGGTTTGTGGGTGATATGCCGTGGCAATCTTGTGTGATATGCCGAAGCGTTGCAACATCTTGGCAATTAGTCTGTTCTCAAAATGCTTGCCTTCGTCGCTGATAATTGCTCTCGGTATCCCAAATCGTGTAAATATGTTTTTCTGCAAGAATCTTTGCACGGTCTTGGAATCGTTGTTGGGAACTGCAGCTGCCTCAACCCATTTAGACACGTAGTCGACGGCAAGTAGAATGTAGAGGTTGCCGAATGAAGATGGGAAAGGTCCCATAAAATCGATCCCCCATACATCGAACAGTTCCACCTCGATGATGTTCTGGAGCGGCATCTCATGTCGTCTAGAGATATTGCCCGTCCTCTGGCAACGATCACATTGCTTGTAAAAGTCTTGGGCATCTTTGTACAATGTTGGCCAATACAACCCGGATTGCAAAACTTTGGCCGCGGTACGAGTTCCTCCAAAATGTCCTCCATAGGGTGAAGAATGGCATTGCCGGAGTACATTCTGTTGCTCTTCTTCAGGGACACATCGGCGTATAACCTGATCTGCACATTGTTTAAACAAAAGAGGCTCGTCCCAAAAGTAATGCTTAGCATCATGGCGGAACCGCTTCTTCCCTTGGTGAGTAATGCCATAAGGAAAAATACCACAAACAAGGAAATTAACTAAATCCGCGTACCAGGGTATTGCTGAGGCATGTGCCGCCGTGGCGACTGCTCCCAAGATTGTCGAGGCGTGCGCGTCAAAGACTGCTGCGGCGTCGAGAGTTGGCGAGGCGTCTAGGGTTGCCGAGGCGTCTAGGGTTGCCGAGGCGTCGAGGGTTGCCAAGGAAACTAGAATTTGTTCATCCGGGAATGCATCGCATATCTCTAGATCCGCGTCCTCCTCCCTTTTACGTTCCAAACGTGATAAGTGATCGGCCACTTGATTTTCTGTTCCTTTCCTGTCCTTAATTTCAATATCAAATTCTTGTAAAAGTAATATCCAACGAATCAAACGAGGTTTAGCATCCTTTTTAGCAAATAAGTATTTGATTGCCGAATGGTCCGTATGAACAATTACCTTTGTACCAATTAAATAGGATCGGAACTTGTCAAATGCGAAAACTACAGCTAGTAACTCTTTCTCCGTTGTTGTGTAATTCACTTGAGCACCATTAAGAGTTTTACTAGCGTAGTATATCACATGGAAGGTCTTACTCGTATGCGTTGGCCTAGGACTGCTCCTACCGCGAAATCACTTGCATCACACATGAGCTCAAAAGGTAGTGTCCAATCTGGTGGAACGAAAATGGGTGCCGAGGCAAGCTTTTTCTTTAGGGTTTCGAATGCTTGGGTGCAAGAATCATCAAAATCGAAGACTTTATCCTGTTCAAGCAGATTACACAAGGGTTTAGTGATTTTAGAAAAATATGAATGAACCTCCTGTAAAAACCTGCATGTCCGAGAAAACTTCGAATTCCTTTAACCGAACTTGGTGGGGGTAATCTCTCGATCACGTCCACCTTGGCTTTGTCAACTTCAATTCCCTTGGATGAAATCTTGTGGCCGAGCACTATTCCTTCATCTACCATAAAGTGGCATTTCTCCCAATTGAGGACTAAATTCGTTTCTTTGCATCTTGCTAACACCCTCTCTAAATTGCCGAGGCAGCCGTCGAAGTCATTACCAAAAACCGAAAAATCATCCATGAAGATCTCAAGGAAGTCTTCGACCATGTCTGAAAAGAGTGCCATCATGCATCTTTGGAAGGTTACCGGGGCGTTACACAATCTGAACGGCATCCTTCGGAAGGCATAAATGCCGTATGGGCATGTGAAGGTTGTCTTTTCTTGATCTTCTGGTGCTATGGCAATCTGATTGTAACCTGAATAACCATCAAGAAAACAATAAAAGGGTTTACCTGCAAGACGGTCAAGCATTTGATCAATAAAGGGTAATGGGAAGTGATCTTTCCTAGTAGCTTTGTTTAGCTTTCGATAGTCCATACAAACCCTCAAACCGGTCACAGTCCTGGTTGGGATAAGTTCATTATTTTCATTGCTTTACCACTGTTATACCTCCCTTTTTCGGTACACATTGTACCGGGCTTACCCACGTACTATCAGAGATAGGGTATATAATGCCGACGTCAAGCCACTTGACGATTTCTTTCATTACAACCCCTTTCATGGCATGATTCAGTCTCCTCTGGGCCTCAATTGAAGGTTTGTGATCATCTTCCAACAAGATCTTGTGCATGCACACCGCCGGGCTAATTCCCTTCAAGTCGGCAATTGTCCACCCTATTGCCTTTTTGTGTAGCTTCAACATCTTGATCAGCTTATTTTCCTGCTCAGGCTGTAACTTAGAAGAAATAATTACAGGCAATGTATTATCGGTCCCTAAGTATACATATTTTAGTTGCTCTGCAATTGTTTCAACTCAAGAATTGGTGGTTGTTCAATAGAGGGTTTTTCGAGCTTACCTTCCTTACCTGAGTAGTCCAGTGGTTCAAAGTATGTACCTGGTCTATTGGCTAGCCAATTTGCCTCTTCTGGTTGTTCCTCATCGACCGGTTCTTCATACTCCTCAGGTTCCTCTTTATCGGCAATATAGTTGCCGAGGCAACTAAATTCCTCATCGAAGTTAAACTCTGCCGTGGCATGAAGTAGTTGGCATTCTTCTGGATCATCGGCATGCCTTAGTGTTTGGAACACATTTAGTTTAACTTGCTGGTCATTCACCCTCATTGTGAGTTCTCCCTTTTCAACATCAATCAAGGTTCTCCCTGTTGCTAGGAATGGTCTCCCGAGAATGATGGGTGCATGCTCATCTGCTTCACAATCCAAAACAATAAAGTCTGGGGGAAAAATAAATTTATCGACTTTTACCAGTATGTCTTCGATTTTTCCCTCTAGATGCACATAGGATCTGTCGGCTAGCTGCAGCATGACTGTTGTAGGTCTTGCCATCCCAATTCCTAGTTTTTGGAAAACTGATTTAGGCATCAAGTTTATGCTAGCCCCAAGGTCGCATAATGCTTTCCCGACATAGTGATTTCCAATGGAACAGGGTATTGTGAAACTTCCGGGATCCTTCAACTTAGGTGGCATACGATTGTGCAACATTGCCATGCATCCCTCTGTCGCGGCAACTATTTCAAACTCTCCTAGCCTCGTTCTCTTGGACACAATGTCTTTAAGAAACTTGGCATAGTTTGGCATTTGTTCAATTGCTTCCACCAATGGCAAGTTGATGTGGACTTGCTTTAGGATATCAAGAAACTTCTTGAATTGGTATTCTTGCTTTTGTCGCTTCAACCTTTGTGGGAATGGTGGTGGAAGTCGGATATCTTCGATCCTTTCATTGGTTTGAAACCTGATTGACGGCATTGCCGGGACATCTGGAGTTGCTGAGGCATTATCAACTGAGGTTGCCGAGGCATGCTTATCGTAAGTTGCCGAGGCGTCTTTATCGTCGGTTGCCGAGGCATGCTTATCGTAAGTTGCCGAGGCGTCTTTATCGTCGGTTGCCGAGGCATGCTTATTGCCGGTTGCCGCGGCACTTCCTGGTTCAGCATCTGAGGCTTTGCCGCTAGGTTCGACCTGATCATTTTTGGAGTTTTGTTTGACGAGCGGGTTTGAACTCTCTAAGTTGTTGGCCACTTCTAGTGGTGATCGCCTTACATTGCTCATGGCCAGTTCCTCTTGCGACTTCAGTATCGCTAGGTAAACCTCCTTGTGGTCTAGTATTCAGATTTTGAGCAAACTGTCCGACTTGATTTTCCAATGATTTGATTGCCGCCTCTTGGTTTTGCAATCTCATCTCGGTCCTGTTAATAAAAGTATCAGTTCTTTTTATGAAATTACTATTCTCAGCCATATAAGATTCAGTTTTCATCATAAAAGCATTTAGAGAATTTTCCAAAGAACTAGATGTTGTCGGTTGTTGTTGCCGGCATCCGCTGTCGTGGCATATTCTGTTGGAATCCCGATGCTTGTGCATTCTAATTGTTCTAGTTTAGAGCATTGTTGGGATTACTCCATGAAAAATTCGGGTGCTTCTTCCAAGCTAGATTGTATGTATTGGACATCATGTTGTTGCTCCGATTGTAATTCCCCACATAGAAGCCGGATTCGGATTCTGCATACATTCGTAAGAATTATGGTTATCACCACATAACTTACAAAAAGAATCCATTACCTTGACTTCATGTGTGTTGTTTGGTTTTTTTTGCATGTTCGGACCATCTTGGTTAAAGCGGCCAATTGTGCCGAAATTGAATCTGATGATCCTAGTTCATGTATTGTGGCTTGGCGTCTAACTCCTCCTCTTCTAGTAGATGGGAATTGATAATCATTCTTGGCCAGCCTGTTTAAAATTTTCATTGCTTCTTCCGGCGACTTATCTAGGAGTATGTCGTTTGCCGAGGCATCTAGCATCATCCTTGTTGGTGTATTCACGGCGTTGTAAAACATTGTTACTTGAGTCCACATCGGGAATCCGTGTAGGGGGCATTTGTGTAGAAGTTCTCTATATCGCTCCCAAGCCTCGTACATGGATTCATCATCTGCCTGCCGAAAAGAAGTAATGTCGTTACGAAGCTCATCAGCAAATTTGTAGGATTAAATCTAGCAAGGAAATCACGACAAAGATCAGTCCAAGATGCTATGGATCCGGCATGAATGCTATTCAACCATGCTTTCGCCTTATCCCTCAAAGAATAGGGGAATAATCTTAATCGTAGTACATCGGGGTGACTCCGTGTATCTTGAACGAGTTGCAAATCTCGAGGAAAGATTTCAGATGTTGTCGTGCATCTTCAGTTGCTGAGCCACCAAATTGACCTATTGTATTGATCATATTAAACATTACCGGTTTCAACTCAAAGTGGTCGCCTTCAATTTAAGGTGCGACAACTCTTGGGTTAAGTCCATCAAGATCTTCTTCAAGATAGTCTCGAATAGTTCTGTTTCGTGAAAGAATCACTCCTCCTCCTGCTCGAACATCTTGATTCATATTGCCGTCTTGATTTGCCATTGCTTCTCTTATCCTTCGTCTAAGTCTTTGTAAGGTTCGTTCGATTTCTGGATCAAAGGGATATTCTGGTGAAGTCGGTCTCGCCCTGGTCATATACCAATGCAAAACCAAAGTTTGTTAGCCCTTTGAAATTTAAACAAGAAAAATAAAAAGAAAGTGCAAGAAAGTAAAAACAAAGTCGCTATTGCCAATCCCGCAACGGCGCCAAAAACTTGTTGCGTAATAAGTGCTACGCAAATGTGCAAGTATACACGCCGCAAGTTATAGTATAAAAGATATCGCTCCACAGGGATTGGTGCTACTTCAAGAATCTAGTCTCTTGCAATCAGTAAAAAGTAAAAACACAAATAAAGGATTATAGAAGTTTAACTAATCTAGAAAGCAAATAAAGTAAAAAAAAATATGAATTCAAATGAGAGAGAGATAGGCCAGGTTATCGTGAGTTGAGGTGTGATAGCCGATTGGATCGTCTTGGTAAAAGAGTGCACGGGCAACTCGGTTGTCGTGGCAACTTGTACAACGGGGGTTGCCTTGGCAACTAATCAATGGTTGCCTGGCAACTACTTGGCGTCCCGGCAGCAACCTTCAAGGTTCGCAGAGCATTCTTCAATGGTTTCTTCTTATCCCTAAGTTGAAACTCTAGCTACTTGTGCATGCCTTGATAATACATCCTGCGTGAATCAAGGGTGAACAACAACCAATCTTGCGCTCCTCTTAGCCGTTGAAATCCTTAACTTATTCCTAAGCTGGATTAATCTTCACCATCAATAGATTGAATAAAGATCATATTCATTCGTTTCTTGAATCTAACTCTCCCGATATTAGATAAATGGATGAAATCACAAGATCCTCTCCCAATTCACTCAAAACAAGAATAAGAACCAAGAATGAATAAACCTTGAAATAGAAAAGTGCAAACTCTTATTACCTAAACAAAAACCAATAGTTTCTCACAACCACAAAACACAATAACCATAGCCAAGTAAATTTAGTTCATGGCTAGGTTCCAAAGAAACACAAGATAAATAATCCCTAGCATGAACCCAATCGAACAAGAAAGAAAAGATGAAGCTTGTCGAAAATCCCTTGCTTTCTCCCTTGGACTTGTCGAAAATTCCCTAATGCTCTCTCTATGCATCTTGTCGAAATCTCCTTGCTATTTATAGGGCTAGGCCAAAGTCCATCTTTGAGGAGGAGTTTGAGTTGGAATTAAATTATCTTTAAAGAATATAATTCTTTATTATAATTGTATTCCTACTAGAACTTCTCCTATCTTCTTGGAATTTAATTCTTCTTTAATCTCTGCATGGAAATCAAATTCCTTTGGGTTTGGGCTTTGCTCCACGTCATCTTGGGCTTGTATAGTCATTAATTTTGACATCCCTATTGCATTTTCTCTTTGTCGACAATTGCCTTGGCAACTGGCTCGGCATATCCTTCATGCATTGCCCTGGCAACTAGCTCGGCATTGCTTTGGCAAGTGATCCTGCACATACACACACAAAGCACACCAAAGCATCAACTTTTCCACAAAAACTACCAAGTTATGTAATCAAGCTCAACGATGGAAGGAAACATGGATTAATGCATGAATAGCTAATTATGCAACTAATATGAGCCTAAGTCTAACAATAATATGAGTAAAAATGGTAAGAAAATTAGTACTTTTGAACACTTATCAGATATTTATAATAATACCCCTCTTTATATATTTTTTATAATTAGATATTTAAAATTGATTTTTATTTACAATTTAGTCCTTAAAATTATTATTTTTTACAAGTAAGTTGTCTAAAATTATATTTTTACAGTTAAGTCCTTAAAATTGATTTTTTTTCATATAGGTCTGGTAGGGTTTAAGGCATTTATTTTTAGATCATGTCCAATTTTTAAAAAATACATTCAGATCGAGTTTAGAGTAATTATTTTTGGGTTGGGTTCGGGTGGGCCAAAAACCCAATATATGTCCATCCCTATTCTAAATCAATAAATAATTTGTGAAAAAACTTATTTCCCTACTTTGTTTTGCAACGACAGTATTTTACTAATCTTGCCACCAATTACTGATATGTAAGTTTAGGAAAATCAAATTATGAAATTGAGTTGAATTTTTTAAAATAAAATAATTTATTATTAAATATAATTATTTTGTGTGATTATAAAATTTTGGTTTTTGTGCCTTAAAAAATATTAGTGATTCAAACCAAGACATAACATTAAAAACTGAACAAAAATATCTTTTAACTGATTTATCATCTCCTATTTCAAAATACTTTTAAAATTTTTTATCCTATTTCTAAAAACTAAATCCTCTCCCAACTCTCTAAAAACCCTACCCTCTCTCTTTTCTTGGCCTCATCGGGTGGCGTCCCTCTTGGACGTCGAGCGGTAGCCACCCCCATCTCTTCCCTTTTTCCTCTTTCCTTTTGTTTGTTTTGCTTCTCCTTTCTTTTTTGGCATCTGATTTTCTTCGACCATTCGGTGGTCATTTGGTTGCGGAGTCTCTCTCCTGATGTTCAGGGATCTGCTCGAGTCGTAGTCCGTGAGGGAAAGATGGAGTTCGTAGTCGTGTGGTTGGTTGGGCCCTTGCCTCTGGTTCTATCAGGTTCTTTCTTTGATTGTTTTGGTCATGGCCTCCTTCATCGGTGTTTGCTCTGAATGTCGACCCCTTTTTCGTGCTCCCTTGTCATCGCTATGCTCAGATCCTGAATTGTTGACATTGGTGGATCTCTCGCTGCATCGCTTACTCTCCGTCATTTTTCTTTTGCGCCACCAGAAGTGGATATGTGACCTAAAATTAGCAACTGGCTCAGTGTCCCTTTCTCTTCCTCGCCGTCTCTATCTTCTGCCTCATGTTGGGTTAGGGTGTTGTCTTTCTCTTTTCTCTGTATTTCGTTGTTGTTGAATGCTTTTATGTTGTTTTCTTAGTTGTTCTTCTTCCCCTATTTTCCTCTTGTTTTTCCTTTGTTGTTTGTGTTTCGGATTGCTCTGATCTCTCTTCTCTTCCCTTTGTTCTTCTTTGTTGTTTCCATTTTCTTACGTTTGTTTCAATAGATGCCGACTTGTTTGTTTGTGTTAAAAAAATTCTGAAATATTCATATGCACTTGATTTAGTTTCTTTATAGGTTGAAACAACAATACGTATAAATTGAATTGATAATAACAGATATGGTGTTGTTGATAACATGATAGTTATTAGTTGAGAATGAAAGGGTTGCCAAATCTCAACTCCCTTCAATCCCATCTTTCTTTTTTTAACAGTCTTAAGGTGATTACAAGATAGTATCTGTTTATACTTTTTCTTAACCCTTTGATAAGGCATACATGTTATGCAGAAAAAGTTGATTGAATTCTGGTCTCCTAAGATGAAACATCATCACCTTTATTACTGAGACTACTCGTTGGGTGTAGTGTCTTATCATTCTTAAAATCGTATCTTTGTTTCTCAGTAAATTATCTATGCTTCGTAAGGATTGTGATTGTCATAAAATGATAAATAATTTCTTTAGAACGTGTTAAACTCGCCTATGCGAAAAGCCTGTTTTAGGATGTCACATTCGGGTCACCTGAGCGACCCACAGAAAAGACTGGAGAAACTCTTTAAATGCATTTAAATCTATAAAACAAAAAAATTCTGTTTAAAACATCATTTTAAAACTTTCGCTTAAACATAATATTGATATCCAAAAAATATTTTATAAACTCGATCATAAGCTATGGCGCAACATACATGACCACTAATGCACAGGTACCGTACTCCACAAGCAACACCAAGAGAACTCCATAGCTAATGTCGATCACTGGACTAGGAACATATTCTTTCAACCTGCAATGGTAAAAACAACGTGAGCTTGAAAAAGCTCAATAATACAAACTACCAAAAGATGCTATAGCACATGCAGGTATAAGGCAAAACATGAAACTGAAATATCGATTATGGCATTCTGTTAATCAGCACTCGGACTTCTGAGTCTCAATCTGGCATTCTACAATTCAGGGAAAACTGAATAGAATGATATTTTTACTGGAATCGAGCCACGGGGTTAAAGTATATATTTACTTACAAATCGGGAAAGTAGACAACATGCTTCATATATCAGTAAAATTAATCACGGGCATAAGAGGAGACAGGAAATTTAGTTTCAGACTAATTTCCCTCCATCCGAACTCCAAGACATACTAGCGTTAAACCAAGCCCATTGGGCGAGGGTACCATCCTAAGGGAATACCTCAGGTCACGGGCAAAATTACCCCAGCCGAACCATGGGAACCCAAATACGGGCGAAGTCACTCTAGCCGTAGCTGAGGATCCGAATACGGGCGTCAATCCTGACTATTAGGCAAGGGTACCATCCTAAGGGAATACCTTAGGTCACGGACGAAATTACCCCAGCCGAATTATAGGAACCATTTACGGGCGGAGTCATTATAACCGAAGCAGAGGATCCGAATACGGCCGTTAACCCTGGCCATTAGGTGAGAGTACCATCCAAAGAAAATACCTTAGGTCACGGGCAGAATTACCCTAGCCAAAACATAGGAACCTAATACGGGCGGAGTCACTCTAGCCAAAGCAGAGGATCCGAATACGGGCGTTAACCTTGGCCATTAGGCGAGGGTACCATCCTAAGGGAATACCTTAGGTCACGGGCGAAATTACCCCAACCGAAGCATGGGAACCTAATACAGGCAGAGTCACTCTAGCTGAAACAGAGGATCTGAATACAGGCGTTAACCTTGGCTATTAGACGAGGGTACCATCCTAAGGGAATACCTTAGGTCACGGGCGGAATTACCCCAGCCGAAGTATGGGAACCTAATACGGGCGGGGTCACTCTAGTCGAAGCAGGGGATCCGAATACAGGTGGCATTACCTTAGCCGAAGCATAGGAACCTAAAAGGAGACATGTGCATACAAGTGTCTATCAAGAACTACTCACGTTTCCCTATAATACCCCAGTAAAATAAAATAAAACAGAAATCGTTAAGTCAAAAATTAGCAACAGGATGCCAGGAAACAAGGTACAGACCGATATTTAATCTGTAGAAATAGAGTATCAGGACTTATGAATAAGGTATACTCACATCAGACATCGAGAACTAGAGGTAATTCTTTTACTTTAGATAACAAGATCACTTGATATCAAACTGTATAGATTTCGTTTCCAAATTAGGGGGTTCGTCATGTGTACGCGGTACACACCAAATGGTCTAATTTATCACTCAAGGGTCATTGATTCACACTGACGTGAATCACTGAACAATAATCCATTCTAGACTGATTTCTGAATCAAGAACCTTATTCAAAGCAATTCGATAAATATCTTCCTCTAGGTATTTAGGGGTTATAGCTCAAGGTCATTTAGAGTTTCCCCCATATCTTAATTATATAAGATTTTCGACATATAATGGTCAATCAAATTTCTGGATTCATCAGGAAGATTATAGACAATTAGCTCTTATGGGTACCTTTTTAATTATTTTTAACTTTAGAGGGAGATTTTGTAATATGGTAAAAAAGGTAGAGCGGTTACTTATGGTATCCAAGGCTTCTAACGGCTTATCCATCTCCCAAGTCCACTGGAACTGAACAGTTCGCAATATCACGGTACTTACCAAGTATTCAAACACATACATTTCATACGAACTCCATCCTTAGCTCCGAATGTACCTTTTTGAAGAACATGATATTCTTTCAATTAACAATGTACTTTCTCCAATAAATTGAAGCTACCTTATCTAGTATTCTTCCAATATTTCGCTAGTGGGAGGAACAACCTACTAACACGGTTTGTATAATACAACTTTTTGAGTCGTTATAATCGTTTGACCTTAATGGTATTTCTTTTCCAAGTCTTAGCGGTGTTTTGCTCGTTTTTAACATCCATAGGTAGTTCAGATTCATTGATGCCTGAAGATGTTTCTGTTATTTGTTCCTTTCGATCCTTCCAACTAGTCATTCATTTCCAATCCGAGGGTATATCCATCACTTTGGTTAATTTAGAAATTTTGAACCCCGAGGGTATTTTCGTTACTTTAATATTTACGATCATTCGATCAATTCAGCCCTATCAGTATTTCCAATCCCTTTAGTCATTTCAATTAATTCAGTATCTTGCGCCACTTTGGTTACTTCAAGCACACTAATAGTTCTTTGTAATTTTATCATTAGAGATTTATTCAGAATTCGAAAAAAATTCCAAGTTCTCTACATTCTCAAAGTTTTAAGTCCTGTTACCAATACTTTCCTAGTAATTTGAGGATTTTAGATGATTCATTTGTTTTACCAGATTTAGTGTAGATTTCTAGACTACTATCTTTTTCATATGTATTTTTTGTAATTTCATATATAAATATCTTTGTCGTTGAATCTTTTAACACTATAAATCGGGTTTGGAGATTTATTGATTATTAATTTTTTATTAAGCTCCAGATCCTTCCGTTTCTCATTCTAGTATTACAATTTGATCCAGATTATCATTATTATTTCCATATTCAATGAACACCAACATATTTAACCATGTGCTTAAACATGATCTTGCAATCATTTACACGATACCAGTATGTTTCATAAAGCATACATGAGGTAGTAAAGTATTACCTTGGCTCTAAGCTACTTCGGTCGATCCAAGATACTCCATTCTATCGTTCTCGAACTCGAATTCGACGTCCTCACAAATCTTGAATACACAGTTACGAATTCCTTCCATTAAACACATAGTCCATAATCAGTCCTTAATTCAAATTAATTGCTCTTGAACTGAATAATTAAACACTAACTCAAGTTCGGGTTCACAGTCTGATTTGGAGGCTTTTGGGTTCGAAATTTGCAAAAACGGGCTTAATAAACAAACTCAGAACGTCAAAAAAATGTAAAATAGTACTTTTTGAAGAAACTTGACTTTTTGGTCAAAGTCAATGCTGGTCAAAGTCAACTATGGTCAAGGTCAACGGTTCGGTTCTACCGGTTCATTCAGACCAGTCGGTTCAGACAGACCCAGTTCAGACCAGTTTGGGTTGGTTCGGTTTGATCAGACCGATTTCAAAAAAAATTGTTGACGATCAAGCCCCACGCTCATGGGTAGCGTGTGGCGGCACGTGCGATGGCGGCGAGTCAATTTCGTACAGCCGGTTACTCCTTGTTCAATCACTCACCATTAACAACCCAAAATCAGCCCATATAATCAACTAAAAACGAAGTAGCATAAATGAAAAAGGAAAACAGAGCGTTTACCACGACAAACAGCGAATGGGCGACGAAGAAGGGACGAACCCATCTGGTCTTGATCGGAAGGACATGGGGACTCCAGAAATGGCGGCGGTGAGATGAACGAGCATCAGAATAGCCCTCAATCATCGAAAAATAGAGGCAACGCAACTAACTCCGGTGAACCTTCGAAGGTTTATCTACGGCAAACGGCGGCACAGGTGTGCAAGTGGTTAACTAGGTTGTGACCGGGGTGAGGCGACGAACAGACTGGTAGTGGAAGTGATGCGTACGATGCGGCGGTGGCTGGGATCGGGGGTGAAGAACGGTGAGGGAGTGGAAAAGATAGGGTGAGCTGGGAACATTCTGGAGAGTCAAAATGGGAAAAAATAATGAGGGGCAGATGAAGGGTCTGATCTAGTTTATTATTTTAAATATAGCCACACAGCTATACTCTAAATAAATTTTAGGGAAGCTAACTACCAAGAGCTACCTTAGCTCGGTTGGTTAAATCATGTGTTTAGGAGTTTAGAGTTGCGGGTTCAAACCCACATAGCCTCAAATCTCTTTTTTTTTAATAATAAGCAGAGTGTTACCATTCCTCATCTCTTAAAAAAAATCGTCCTCGAAATTTATCAGAATCAGAGAAAAGTTGAAATTGCTTCCATCCATTCTCATACTAAAATTTACCTATCAGAGCATTCTTGTTTCACGAGACTTTCTTAGACAGTCACGAATCAACCTAATGATATCATTGTTTTCTTGAACAATTCAGGACTCAAAATCTTCCTATAACGTAACCCAGTCTAACAAAACAGAATACAACATATGCTACTATAAGACTCTGTAGAGCGTCGTGCATATACTTACGCGATAACTATTGTATATATAGACTTAGCTAGGGCATGGAACTTCCCAACTGTCAGGGAAGTCAATCATACTCCTCGAAGTGAATCCTCCCAAAATCTGAACTATTCTATCAGAATGGTCATCAATTTGCAAACAAAAACTGCACTAAAGTTCGTAGGAGTACTCAAAACCTCATACGAGGCTTTTCGGAACAGGGAGTTAGCCGCAGATCTAGGTCAGAGATATATTATATACAGTATTCCGTACAACCTGTCAATTCTCGGAATCACATAACATGGTCAGCATGTCGAGTCATTCAACGATCACTTAGGCAAAATCCTTTATACCAGGAGTCAGATAGTTCAACAATAGGGTTCACAAAAATTTACATCTTACATCCACTTGGGAGTCATCTCAAGTCATAGCAGGTCAGATGAGCGTCAATGTTTCACCATAACTCCCAATGTATCTTCCATACATTATTGTTTATTGCAAGATATTACAGAATCAATTTAGAGTCCAAGCTTTTGCTATAACCCGGATTTCTCATTTGCATGACTTGTTTTGACAGAAAAGCTCCTTACAGAAAACCTCATTAGGCCAAATCGTCACAGTACAGAGCTTGACACGTATCGGATTCTAAAATTATGATTACCATAACCGAATCAGATTTAACCTCAAATCTTGCCAGAATCCTTCATACTTCACAAGCTTTTTCATTCATTCTCATACTTGTACCAAATCATAAGATTTCCCATGCCTCAACCATTTCAGATTCTTATCCAATTTAGATTTTATCATGTGAATTTGGAACATAAACAAATGTCATGGCCATCCTTTGCCATCATAGTTCAGGCCATAAAGGACAGATAGCTTAGATACATTTATTACATGAAATGATTCGACATCGGAGTCCTAGCTCGACGGATTACGGTTATGATTTAGGAGCATGCACAGACCAGACACCCTAGGATAGACGATCAGCTGATCTACCCAGAAAGACGCAACTCTAACCTCTGATACCACTAAATGTAACCCCCCTAAACCCGCCTATACGAAAAACCTATTTTAGGAGGTCACATTCAGGTCACCGGAGCGACCCACAAAAAAGACTGGAGAAACTCTTTAAATGCATTTAAATCTGTAAAACAAAAAAAAATCTGTTTAAAACATCATTTTAAAACTTTCACTTAAACATAAAATTGATATCCATAAAATATTTTACAGACTCGATCATAAGCTATGACGCAACATACATGCCCACTAATGCACAGGTACCGTACTCCACAAGCAACGCCAAGAGAACTCCATAGCTAATGTCTATCACTGGACTAGGAACATATTCTTTCAACCTGCAATGGTAAAAACAATATAGCTTGGAAAAGCTCAGAAATACAAACTACAAAAAGATGCTATAGCACATGCATGTATAAGGCAAAACATAAAACTGAAATATTGATTATAGCATCCTGTTAATCAGCACTCGGACTTCTGAGTCTCAATCGAGTATTTTACAATTCAGTGAAAAATAGAATAGAATGATATTTTTGCCGGAATTGAGCCACAGGGTTAAAGTATATCTTTACTTACAAATCGGGAAAGTAGACAACATGCTTTATATATCAATAAAATTCATCATGGGCATAAGAGGAGACAGGAAATTTAGTTTTAGACTAACTTTCCTCCATCCGAACTCTAAGATACAGTTTCCTCAAAACTGCATCAAATACTAGCGTTAACTCAAACCCATTGGTCGAGGGTACCATCCTAAGGGAATACCTCAGGTCACAAGCGGAATTACCCCAGCCGAAACATGGGAACCTAATATGGGCAGAGTCACTCTAGTCGTAGCTGAGGATCCGAATACGGGCGTTAACCCTGCCCATTAGGCGAGGGTACCATCCTAAGGGAGTACCTTAGGTCACGGGCGAAATTACCCAGCTGAAGCATGAGAACCTAATACGAGCAGAGTCACTCTAGCCGAAGTTGAGGATTAGAATACGGGTGTTAACCCTGGCCACTAGGCGAGGGTACCATCACAAGGGAATACCTTAGGTCACGGGCAGAATTACCCCAGCCGAAGCATGGAAACCTAATACGGACGGAGTCACTCTAGCCGAAGCAGAAAATCTGAATACAGGCGTTAACCCTGGCCATTAGGCGAGGGTACCATCCTAAAGGAATACCTTACGTCAGCAGAATTAACCCATTCGAAACATGAGAACCTAATATAGGCGAAGTCACTCTAGCCGAAGCAGAGAATCCGAATACGGGCGTTAACCCTGGCCATTAGGCGAGGGTACAATCCTAAGGGAATACCTTAGGTCACAGGCAGAATTACCTCAGCCGAAGCATGGGAACCTAATACGGGCGGAGTCATTCTAGCCGAAGTAGAGAATCCAAATACGGGAAGCATCACCTTAGCCGAAGCATAGAAACCTAAAAAGAGACTTGTGCGCACAAGTGTCTATTAAGAACTACTCACGTTTCCCTATAATACCCCAGAAAAACAATATTAAACAGAAATAGTTAAGTCAATATTTAGCAACAAGATGCCGGGAAACAAGGTACAGATCGATATTTAATCGGTAGAAACAGAGTATCAGGACTTATGAATCAGGTATACTCACATCAAACATCGAGAACTAGAAGTCATGCTTTTACTTCAGATAACAGGATCACTTGATATCAAGCTCTATTGATTTCGTTTTCAAATCAAGAGGTCCGTCATGTGTACGTGGTATACACCAAATGGTCCAATTTATCACTCAAGGGTCATTGATTCACACTGACATGAATCACTGAACTATAATCCATTGTAGATTGATTTTCAAATCAAGAACCATATTCAAAGGAATTCGATAAATATCTTTATCCAGGTATTTAGGGATTATAGCTCAAGGTCATTTAGAGCGGTTGCTTATGGTATCCAAGGCTTCAACAGCTTATCCATCTCCCAAGTCTACTGGAACTGAACAGTTCGCAATATCACAGTACTTACCAAGTATTCAAACACATACATTTCATACAAACTCCATCCTTAGCTCCGAATGTACCTTTTTGAAGAACATGATATTCTTTCAATTAATAATATACTTTCTCCAATAAATTGAACCTACCTTATCTAGTATTCTTCCAATATTTCACTAGTGGGAGGAACAACCTACTAACACTGTTTGTATAATACAACTTTTTGAGTCGTTATAATCATTTGATCTTAATGGTATTTCTTTTCCAAGTCTTAGCGGTGTTCTGGTCCTTTTTAACATCCATAGGTAGTTCAGATTCTTTGATGCCTGAAGATGTTTTTGTTATTTGTTCCTTTCGATCCTTCCAACTAGTCATTCATTTCCAATCCGACGGTATATCCATCACTTTGGTTAATTTAGAAATTTTTGACCCCGAGGGTATTTCGTTTACTTTAATATTTACGATCATTCAATCAATTCAGCCCTATCAGTATTTCCAATCCCTTTAGTCATTTCAATTAATTCAGTATCTTGCGCCACTTTGGTTACTTCAAGCACACTAATAGTTCTTCGTAATTTTATCATCAGAGATTTATTCAGAATTCGAAAAAAATTCCAAGTACTTTACATTCTCAAAGTTTTAAGTCCTGTTACCATAACTTTCCAAGTAATTCGAGGTTTTTAGATAATTCGTTTGTTTTACCAGATTTAGTGTAGATTTCTATACTGCTATCTTTGTCATATGTATTTTTTGTAATTTCGTATCTAAATATCTTTGTCGTTGAATCTTTTAACATTATAAATCGGGTTTGGAGATTTATTGATTATTAATTTTTTTTAAGCTCCAGATCCTTCCGTTTCTCATTCTAGTATTATAATTATATCCAGATTATCATTCTTATTTCCATATTCAATGAACACCAACATATTTAACCATGAGCTTAAACATGATCTTGCAATCATTTACAGGATACCAGTATGTTTCATAAAGCATACAGGAGGTAGTAAAGTATTACCTTGGCTCCGAGCTACTTCGGTCGATCCAAGATACTCCATTCTATCGCTCTCGAACTCTAGCCGAATCATGGGAACCTAATACGGGCGTAGTCACTCTAGCCAAAGCAAAGGATCCTAATACGGGCGACATCACCTTAGCCGAAGCATAGGAACCTAAAAAGAGACTTGTGCGCACAAGTGTCTATCAAGAACTACTCACGTTTCCCTATAATACCCCAAAAAACAATATTAAACAGAAATCGTTAAGTCAATATTTAGCAACTGGATGCCAGGAAACAAGGTACAAACCGATATTTAATCGGTAGAAACAGAGTATCAGGACTTATGAATCAGGTATACTCACATCAGACATTGAGAACTAGAGGTCATGCTTTTACTTCAGATACTCACATCAGACATTGAGAACTAGAGGTCATGCTTTTACTTCAGATAACAGGATCACTTGATATCAAGCTGTATTGATTTCGTTTCCAAACCAGGAGGTCTATCATGTGTACGTGGTATACACCAAATGGTCCAATTTATCACTCAATGGTCATTGATTCACACTGACAGGAATCACTGAACTATAATCCATTGTAGATTGATTTCCGAATCAAGAACCTTATTCAAAGGAATTTGATAAATATCTTTATCCAGGTATTTAGGGATTATAGCTCAAGGTCATTTAGAGTTTCCCCCATCTCTTGATTATATAAGATTTTCGACATATCATGGTCAATCAAATTTCTGGATTCATCAGGAAGATTATAGACAATTAGCTCTTATGGGTACTTTTTAATTATTTTTAACTTTAGAGGGAAATTTTGTAATCTGGTAAAAAAAGGTAGAACGGTTACTTATAGTATCCAAGGCTTCTAACGGCTTATCCATCTCCCAAGTCCACTGGAACTGAACAGTTCGCAATATCACGGTATTTACCAAGTATTCGAACACATACATTTCATACAAACTCCATCCTTAGCTTCGAATGTACCTTTTTTAAGAACATGATATTCTTTCAATTAATAATGTACTTTCTCCAATAAATTGAACCTACCTTATCTAGTATTCTTCTAATATTTCGCTTGTGGGAGGAACAACCTACTAACACAGTTCGTATAATACAACTTTTTGAGTCGTTATAATCGTTTGACCTTAATGGTATTTCTTTTCCAAGTCTTAGCGGTGTTCTGGTCCCTTTTAACATCCATAGATAGTTCAGATTCTTTGATGCCTGAAGATGTTTCTGTTATTTGTTCCTTTCGATCCTTCCAACTAGTCATTTATTTCCAATCCGAGGGTATATCCATCATTTTGGTTAATTTAGAAATTTTAGACCCCGAGGGTATTTCTGTTACTTTAATATTTACGACCATTCGATCAATTCAGCCCTATCAATATTTCCAATCCCTTTAGTCATTTCAATTAATCCAGTATCTTGCGCCACTTTGGTTACTTCAAGCACACTAATAGTTCTTCGTAATTTTATCATCAGAGATTTATTCAGAATTCGAAAAAAATTCCAAGTACTTCACATTCTCAAAGTTTTAAGTCCTGTTACGATAACTTTCCAAGTAATTCGAGGTTTTTAGATGATGCATTTGTTTTACCAGATTTAATGTAGATTTCTATACTACTATCTTTGTCATATGTATTTTTTGTAATTTCATATCTAAATATCTTTGTCGTTGAATCTTTTAACACTATAAATCGGGTTTGGAGATTTATTGATTATTAATTTTTTATTAAGCTCCAGATCCTTTCGTTTCTCATTCTAGTATTACAACTATATCCAGATTATTATTCTTATTTCCATATTCAATGAACACCAGCATATTTAACATTGTGCTTAAACATGATCTTGCAATCATTTACAGGATACCAGTATGTTTCATAAAGCATACAGAAGGTAGTAAAGTATTACCTTGGCTCCGAGCTACTTCGGTCGATCCAAGATACTCTATTCTATCGTTCTCGAACTCTAACCGAATCATGGGAACCTAATACGGGCGTAGTCACTCTAGCCGAAGCAGAGGATCCAAATACGGGCGGCATCACCTTAGCCAAAACATAGGAACTAAAAAGAGACTTGTGCGCACAAGTGTCTATCAAGAACTACTCAAGTTTCCCTATAATACCCTGGAAAAACAATATTAAACAGAAACTGTTAAGTCAATATTTAGCAATAGGATGCCAGGAAACAAGGTACAGACCGATATTTAATCGGTAGAAACAGAGTATCAGGACTTATGAATCAGGTATGCTCACATCAGACATCGAGAACTAGAGGTCATGCTTTTACTTCAGA
This sequence comes from Hibiscus mutabilis, assembly GCA_019671005.1. Lineage (NCBI taxonomy): Eukaryota > Viridiplantae > Streptophyta > Magnoliopsida > Malvales > Malvaceae > Hibiscus > Hibiscus mutabilis. Next base: position 31,261,154 of record CM033713.1, read on the forward strand.
TAACAGGATCACTTGATATCAAGCTGTATTGATTTTGTTTCCAAATCAGGAGGTCCGTCATGTGTACATGGTATACACCAAATGGTCCAATTTATCACTCAAGGGTCATTGATTCACACTGACAAGAATCACTGAACTATAATCCATTATAGATTGATTTCTGAATCAAGAACCTTATTCAAAGGAATTCGATAAATATCTTTATCCAGGTATTTAGGGATTATAGCTCAAGGTCATTTAGAGTTTCCCCCATATCTTGATTATATAAGATTTTCGACATATCATGGTCAATCAAATTTCTGGATTCATCAGGAAGATTATAGACAATTAGCTCTTATGGGTACCTTTTTAATTATTTTTAACTTTAGAGGGAAATTTTGTAATCTGGTAAAAAAAGGTAGAGCGGTTACTTATCCACTGGTAAAAAAAGTTTGTGTATTTACACTATAAAAACATAAATCCTACATTCCTAACCTTAACCCTAACCCTAAAAAACTAAACCCTATACCTTAAACCTTATACACTAAATTCTAAATATTAACCTTAAATTCTAAACCCTACAACCTAAACCCCTAAACCTTAAACCCTAAACCTTAAACTCTAACCCATAAAACTAAAGTTTACACGGCATGTGTATGTAATTTTTTCCTTATTTTTAAAGCTATAGATATCATCATAATCACATGTTTTTTATTTATTAAATTTGATACATAGGTTAGTTTAATTTATTTTATAAGTCAACTATAAAAATATTAGTATATATATATTTATAAATTGCAGATTGTCATGAAAAAATTCATTAGTAGATTTTGATTCTTGGCTACGCCCGGGATTTAAATAACTAATCAACTATAATTAATTTTAATTATATAAATAATGATTATTTAAATATTATGTATATAATTTTAGAACTACACTATAAAAATTCTGCTAAATTATATAAATAACAAAATAAACTGAAAAACAATAAAAATACAACGTGAGAAAATTAAATGACAGAATAACACAAAAAATGTATAAATAAATGGATTATAGGTAAAAGTATAGTAGAAGTCCCTCTACTATACATAAAAGTTCATTTTAGTCCCTCTACTATAAGCATGAATATGTTAGTCCTTGTACTATACCTAAAAGTTTATTTTAGTCCCACTATTGCAAAAAGAAATATTGTTGTCCCTATACGTCTAAAAAGTTAACATTTTAATCCAAAACGCTAAAATTATTGATAGTAGGCTTAAATATTTTAGTTTAAATAATCTTTAGTCCCTCTTAATTTTAAACTAGAACAAATTAATCTCTCAAAACATTTTTTTTGAATTTTACATAAAATTTTTAAACACTTGTAAAATTTAAATACAAAACTAATTTATATTCTTTTTTATAATAATTGGAGCCTCGTTAAAACCTCTCATAGCTTATGACTAAGCTGAAACTTAAAAAATAAACAAGCTAAAAAAGAGAAGAGTGCCCATACGAAGTTTATTAAGGTCTAAAGGAGTATTGCATCTCAAACTTAATAGTCAGCCCCAAGACATACCCAAGGAGAAAAGAGCCAGAAATACGAATACAAAAAAACTAAACATCCAAAATCCCTCAAACATTTAGACAATTAACAACCCCAAAGAAGACCAACGTGAACCTAACCAATGCCCTCCTTAGCCAATCTATCAGCTTTCCACTTACAATAATATTACAATTACAAACCAAAATAATAAATAAATATTTTCAATGTTTAATTAGAAAGTGTACATAATTTTTTCTTAAAATTTTAGATTCAAAGTGAGAGTAAGAGTTTAATTGAAAAAGATGATACAAAAATCATAAAAAAATATTTAGCATCTCATTAAAATTTTTAAAATTATAAAAATATATTATAAAATTATATTTTGATGAACAAAATATTATAAATTTATATAACATTTTTCTTTATTTTATTTAAAAAATTATTCAATCGTAGTTGGACGTGTGTTATGTGCTGACGAAAAAGGTCAACACCGTCGCAAACCGTTATTATTTATTCACTTACAAAATGTACACTTTATTATAATAAATGTTAATATATTAACATATTCATAAATTGTTTAATTTATTTAATACACTTTATTTAATATTGATATAAAGAAAATTTTATATATTTTATAGTTAGTTACGTACACTATTAATTTATTTATTAATAAAGTAATAATTTATTAATCTATGTATTTAACTTCAATGAAAAGGAAAATATAGCACCGCTTTGTCATTTATTAATAAATTATCTATTCTAAAAATTATTATTATTATTATTAGGCTTAATGAATCTATTGCCTCCTAAACTATGCACTTTTTCTGAGTTGACCCCTAAAATATTTTTCAAGACATTTGTCCCCTAAACTAAAAATTGTGATCTCCGTTGGCCCTTGTCTGTAACGTCCGTTAGAAGAAAAAAATCCAGCCAATTATATTACGCCATGTGGCATTTCTTGACCAAAAAAATGAGACTAGCTTTAATAAAAAAGGGTAAATGGCATGTTAAGTTTCTCAAGTTTTATATTTATTCAATTCAGCCCCTAATTTTCATTTAATCTAAAATTGACCCTATTTATTCCTATTTTCATATTTTAGTCCAAGATTATTTTAATCTAAAAACACAAAGACAACCAGTCCAAAACAGGGGACTCAGCAGAAACATACAAAGATAACCAATCCAAAACAAGGGATTGAACAGAAACGAAACATGGGAAAACATAGAGACAACACAAACACCACATCCAATGATCGAAGCCAAAAAAGTAAGATGTCAGCAAATTCAGGGTCTCCAACTGCATATCGCTCCAAGGGACATCAGAGGGTAAAGACGGTCAAAGAAATGCATAGAGAACGATCCATCAAGTTATTGTGGAAGAGTCTGAAATCGTTGACGTCGAGGGAGAGACATAGCCAAAAAGTACAGTCATCAGGCCACTGTTGATGGAATCGAAGGGGAAGAAACGACGATGAGCCACAGAGACACCCCCACCACCTTTACCTAAACCTGAAAAAGGAAAAGAAAAGGAAACACAACCAGAAAAAACGAAAAGAAAACAAAAGAAGAGGAGTCGAAAGTCTCCTCCAAAGCCATTGCCACCGAATGCTCAGCTCTCTTCTACCGTGAGAAGACGCCCTCACCAGGACCAAGGATGTCGAGGGAAAAAAACTCCCAACGAGGCCATCTTTAACCAAAATGAAAAAAAGACAACAAAGAAAAATAGAAAGAGAAAACTGAAGGTGAGGAAAAGGAAAGAAGAAAGAAGAGAGAGATTCGACGATTTTTGACAAAATTGAGATCGTCGACGAAACGTTCATCTCGAGACTACAAAATGAGAAGGAAATGAAAGGGTTTTTTAGGAAAAATATGAAAGGATTTTTTAAAAAATAAATTAACGGTAATCCAAACAAACACTTAGTGATTATGTGGACAAATTTATTTAATTTATCTTTTAAAGATAAAAAAAAAAGATTTCATTGGAATTTGAGATCGTAAAAAAATGCTTGTTAATATAAACTATTAAGTGCAAAAACCCACCCCTTCCATTTGCTCTGAGGCGGTTACAAAGAGTTTCTAAGTTCTTTAAAGTTCTTCTTCTTTGTTAGATTCTTTTTTCACTGACAGCGGCCTTTGGCCATTTTGCTAGTTTTGTATATAAATAAAAATTCATCTTTGTTGATAAATTCTATTTGCAAGTTTTTCTTATTTTTTTACTTTGCTAGTTTCATATCATATCTAATATTTTGTAGTTTTTTCGTTTTTTGTAACACCTGATAAAAAAAAGGAAGAATGAATGAATAATAATAGGAGGAATTGCAACCAAAAGGGTTTAAGCCCATGACCTTGGCTGCACAAGGCATGGGGTTAACCATTTGAGCTAAGTCAACTCTTATGTCATAACCACACCAAAATTTTTTTGAATTTTGGGTGTGTGTTATATTAGGCCATTTATTATAGCAAACCATAACCCGAACCAATCGAATCATTTTTCCCTCAAATCTTAGCCTAACTCCAGAAATTTCCTCTTACCTAACCTGCGGCCGTTGTCCGCTCAATGTCCACCGCCCGTACGTGCTGTGCACCGCCGGCATCAAAAGTTTCCCCATAATCGTCTGACCAAAACCCCCAACCCCACACGCCCTACCACCATCTCGTTCACCACGATATAACCGTTGAAGCAGCCAATTCAAGGGTTTCAAAACCCATTCGGGAATTCTTCTTTTACGGCCGCCACAGTTATCGGTGTGGGACACTGCTGGTTTAATCGAGCACCTCGCCTCAAGCCGGGAGACCCTTCGTCGGAGCTACACAAATTCGACTATCGAGGTTCATTTTGGTAAGATTTGGGTAAGAATCTTTCGTTTTTAGGCCGTATGAATTGTTGTTTGGTTGAGAAATCTCGAAACTGAGCATTTTGGGCCATTTTTTTGCCAGTTTTGGCAACGCATGAGCTTCACACGCCGTCCAGGGCGATTTTCGGCCGCCCTGAACGGTAACCCTCGAGTAAGACTGGTTTAATATTGAACCGGCCTGGCCAGACCTGGTTTGGTCGCTAAACCAAACTAGTAAACTGGCCCAACTCCTCAATTGGTCAGAGCACAATAGCAAACCAAGCCCAAACTCAATTCGACCCGAACCAAATCTGTTTAACCTATCCGACCCAGTCCAGACCTGAACCTAATCGATCTGACTGGACCCGAACCTGACCTGTTTAACTCGTCTGAGTCAACCCGCCTAAATCAACTCGCTCGAGTCAACTCGTCCAAGTTAACCTGCCCGAGTCAGCTCGCACGATTCAACTCAGTTAACTTTGATCGTTGACTATAGCGTTGACTTTCATCAAAAAGTCAAAATTTTTGAAAACTCTTATTTTACGTTTTTTGACGTCCTGAGTTCGTTTATGAAGCCCGTTTCGCAAAATTCTAAGCCGAAAGTCTCCAAAATTGACCTTAAATTTGATCATGCATAAGTATTTAAATTATTCAATTTAAGAGCAAAGATTTGGATTAAGGATTCTGACATGAAATGTTATTTGTTTAAGGTACTCAAGATAAGTTCGACCGTTTATCTGCTCAGCCCAGCTCATCCTGATATTGTGACCCGTATGGATCCATAACATAGTAAATTATCCCGATATATACATAATTTCTGTAGTAACCCAAATCTTTGTCGATATAGGTTTCAACATCGCAACAGAGCGTGGTTTCAGTACCCAATAGATTATCAGACCTTCTTGGCTTTTGAGGTGTGTTTCGTGTGTGCTATAATACCATTTTAAATAATTGCTAAAATTATTTCTCTGAATATATATGTATGTACAGGGTTGCTTTATAATTAGAACATGAATATTTTCTGTTAAGCTAGCATGTCTACCCTATCTGTTTGAAAGTATGCCCTATCTCTGATATGAAAATTTAGACATCTAATTGATACCTTACTAAGTTGTATACATGTCTGCCAATAAATTTCTAATGACTCTGCATATTGTTTTACTTAGGGTAAACTATTGGGATATGATTTGAAGTGTCTGCAGGTCCCTGATTCAGCTGGTAAATCCTTCGGTTAAGCTCATATGCCCAATGGGCTTAGGGTAAGTCTTTTTGGGCTTAAGGCACACCCTTAGGTAGGCTCCTTCACATTGATGAATGTCGCTCCTTACTAATGTAGTTATGTGGTTATAAATGTCTGAATCAGGGAGTTCAAGACAAGCTATGGAACAAGAAATGTCAGAAGGAGCCAGTAGTGGTAGTAATGAGATTAATAATAATCCCCCTGATCAATCGGGACAAGGAGGAGCACAAGCACATCAATGGATGTCTGTGCAAGATTAGGGGACTTTTCTTCAGTTGTTGGAAGCGTTTCTGACACATTTCCAACCTCCAACTCCCTCTGCTCCCCGTATGACAATTGCTAAGGAATTAAAAAGTTTGGGAGCGCCTGAATTTAAGGGAGATTCAAAGGAAGATCCAGTAACTACTGATATATGGTTAAATGATTTAAAGATTATGCTTGAGGGATTCCATTGTTCTGAGACGGATAAATTAGACGGAGTTATATCTTTACTGTGGGGTCAAGCTAGAATGTGGTGGACTAATGCTACGATGCATGTTCCTCCCGAGCAAGTGACATGGCAATTTTTTTTGGAGGAATTCAAAAATAAGTATATTGGGGACCAGTTTATCAGAGAAATGAAGTAGTAATTCCTTAATTTGAAGCAAGGCAACCAGACTATTTATGAATATGAATTCAATAAGTTGAGCCAGTTTGCTGCAGAGTTGATCCCTATGAAGAAAGATCAATGTGATTGGTTTATTGAGGGATTGACTACGAAGTTAAAAGAAATGTTGGTGGAATTGAATTTATCAAACTTTTAGAAAGTTGTGAACCGAGCTAAGGCAATTGAACGAGTATAGCCTGAAAAGACAACAGAACCAAAATGGCAATCAAACAAGAGATCAGGAACATCTTCATTTTCTTTTTCATCCAAACGGGGCAAGGATTTTGGTTCTCGATATCAGAATAGATCAGGACCACCTGCAAATTCTCATAAGGGATCGGGTGTTGGAAAAGGCAAACAATTCTTGACAAATAATTCTGAGACTGATTTAGTTCTCCAGTTATGTGATATTTGTGGCATAGGTCACCCAGGTCAGTGTCGAATGATGACATGAGCTTGTTTCAAATGTGAAGAAATGGGTCATTTTGTGAGAGACTGCACACTGATATCTGGGGAGAAACCTGCTCAAACAAAAAGATCTGCAGTGATGCCACCGAAGGGCAGAGGAAGATGCAGACCTGGAAGACCATCTAAGTCAGCTTCACAAGAAGAAATGCGCGCATTGGCTCAAGTTTATAATATATGGACTACTAAGGACCGGAATGACTCAGAAATTATTGCAGGTACATTCTATCTTTTTGATAAGCATGTATTAGTTTTGATTGATCCTGGTTCTATGCATTCGTATATTAGCACTAAGTTGATTGAAGAGAGAGATATTCCATTAGAGTCTATCTCTAGTGATATAGTGGTAACAAATCCTTTGGGTCAAAGCGCGAGAGTAAGTAGAATATGTAGAAATTGCCCGAAAAAGGTACAAGGAACAGAGTTTCCCGCAAACCTAATGGAGTTACCTTTCGGATAATTTGAAGTGATATTAGGCATGGATTGGTTATCTTTCTACCATGCCATTGTGGATTGTCGCTTAAAGCGATTAATCTTGGAAAATTCGGAAGGTGAAGAGATAATAGCAGTGGGGGAAAGGATAAATCTTTTATCCAATATGATATCAGCTGTTTCTGCTAAGAAAATGTTATTACAAGGTTGTCACGCTTTCTTAGCAAATGTGGTGGATACAAGAACTGCTAAAATTAAATTGGAAGATATTCCTATAGTTCAGGAATATCCAAATGTATTTCCTGATGAATTACCGGGATTACCCCCTGATCGAGAAGTAGAATTTAAGATAGAGGTGCTACCTAGTACAGTACCCATATAGATGGCCCTGTATAAGGCGTAATTACAAGAATTATTGGATTGGGGTTTTATAAGGCCAAGTGTATCACCTTGGGGTTCACCAGTGTTATTCGTGAAAAAGAAAGACGGGTCTATGTGACTATGCATAGATTATCGTCAGCTGAATAAGGTAACAGTGAAGAATAAGTATCATCTTCCGAGGATTGATGATCTTTTTGATCAATTTAAGGGTGCAGCTGTGTTTTCTAAAATTGATCTTCGATCTGGATATCATCAGTTGAAGATTAAGGAAGAATATATTTCAAAGACTGCTTTCCAAACTTGGTATGGGCACTATGAGTTTGTAGTGATACCGTTCAGATTGACTAATGCTCCTGCGGCTTTTATGGATTTGATGAATCAGATATTTCAGCCTTTTCTGGATCAATTTGTAGTGGTATTTATTGATGATATTTTGGTTTATTCAAAAACAAAAGAGGAACATGATGCTCATCTCTGAATTGTTCTTCAGATTCTTCGGGAAAAGAAATTGTATGCCAAACTGTCAAAGTGTGAATTTTGGCTATCAGAAGTTACTTTTCTTGGTCATGTGGTTTCGGCAGAAGGAATAAAAGTAGATCCCAAGAAATTACAAGCTATAGTTGAATGGAAAGCTCCAAAGAATATTTCAGAGGTTTGAAGTTTCTTGGGACTGGCTGGTTATTATCGAAGTTTGTAAAGAACTTCTCGATAATTGCTTCTCCACTGACCAAGTTATTAAGAAAAGATACACCATTTAAGTGGACAGATAAATGCCAAGAAAGTTTTGAAACCTTGAAGAAAATTTTAACAGAAGCTCTGGTATTAGTACAACCTGAGTCAGGTAAAGATTATGTAGTTTATAGTGATGTTTCTCGTAATGGCTTGGGATGTGTACTCATGCAAGAGGGAAAGGTAGTAGCTTATGCTTCCAGAAAACTTAAGCCACACGAAAGGAATTATCCTACTCATGATTTGGAGTTAGCAGTAGTTGTTTTTTCTTTGAAGATATGGCGTCATTACCTATACGAAGAACGATGCTATATCTATACGAATCATAAAAGTTTAAAGTATCTGATAACTCAAAAGGAGTTAAATTTGAGGAAAAGAAGGTGGATCGAGCTCATAAAGGATTATGATGTGGTTATTGACTACCATCCAGGAAAAGCGAATGTGGTAGCTGATGCTCTCAGTAGAAAGACTTTTGCTACCTTGAGAGCTAAAAATGCAAGGCTAGCTTTGAAAGAAAATGGTACTTTGTTTGCTGAATTAAGTTTAAGACCTGCTTTAGTGGATCGGATAAATGAGCTTTAGAAAGGAGATAATGAATGTTTGTCAAGATTCAAACAAGTTAAAAATGGTGAGAATAAAGATTATGGATGCTTGTATTATCGAGGAAGAATTGTTATTCCCGAGGATGAAGAATTAAAGAAAGAACTTCTCTTTGAAGCACATTATAGTCCTTTAACTATGCATCCAGATGAAAACAAGATATATTAAGATCTAAAGAGTCAGTATTGGTGCCCAAGAATGAAAAGAGCTATAACTGAGTTTGTTTCCAAATGCCTGACATGTCAACAAGTAAAAGAGCATCAGGTGCCTTCTGGCTTATTGCAGCCAATTTCCATTCCTCAGTGGAAATGGGAACGAGTAACTATGGATTTTGTAAAGGGCTACCTTTGACTCCAAGTAAAAAGGATTCAATTTGGGTGATTGTTGATAGATTGACTAAGTCGGCACATTTCATTCCTGTCTGAACTGATTTCTCTATGGATAAGTATGCTGAATTATATATTAAAGAGATAATTCGGCTACATGGAGTACCAATTTCAATAGTATCTGACAGAGATCCAAGGTTTACTTTCAGATTTTGGAAGTCCCTACATAAAGCTCTGGGTACTCAACTTAATTTCAGCAGAGCCTTCCATCCTCAAACAGATGGACAATCAGACCATTCAAATTTTGGAGGATATCTTAAGGGCTTGTGTGATTGAGTTCAAAGGATCATAGGAGAAGTAATTGCCATTAGCAAAATTTTCTTATAATAAAAGTTATCAAGCAAGTATCAAAAAGGCACCTTATGAAGCCTTATATGGGAGAAGGTGCATGACTCCTTTGAATTGGTACGAGTTGAAAAATCGGGACGTTTTGGGACCTAAATTAATTAGAGAGGCTGAAGGCAAGATAAAGATCATTCAAAATAATCTCAAGATAGCCGCCGATAGACAGAAAGCTTATACAGATTTAAAGAGAAAAGAAATTGAATTCCAAGTAGGTGATAAAGTGTTTCTCAAGGTATCACCTTGGAAAAAGATATTGCGTTTTGGATGAAAAGGAAAGCTGAGTCTGAGATTTATTGGACCGTATAAGATTGTAAAAAGAGTTGGTCTGGTGGCTTATCAACTTGCTCTACCTCTAAAAATGGATAAGATTCATAATTTGTTTAATGTATCGTTGCTTAGAAAGTATCGATCAGATCCTTCCCACATCATTACTCTAGAGGAAGTAGAGATTCAACCAGATTTGACATATGAAGAGGAACCGATTAGATTTTTAGAACGTGAGATCAAGGAATTGAGGAACAAGACAATCCCACTTGTTAAAGTTCTGTGGTGAACCACAAAGTAGAAGAAGCAACGTGGGAAAGAGAGAAAGATATGGAAAAACAGTTTCCTCATCTTTTCAAATCAGGTACGTTCTAAAAATTCGAGAATGAATTTTATAAGGGGGAGAATTGTAATACCCCAATTTTTGGTTAGTGACTATTTTGCAAAGAATTAAAAGTTGGTGGTTTTAGTTCAGTGACTAAAATGTAAAATGTTAAAGTTTGGTGACCAAAGTGAAAGTTGAGAAAAGTTTAAGGACCAACATGGTAATTTACCTAATAATTATTTTTATTCTATAATTAATTAGATCACATAAGGTTGTGAATCGAATATAAAATTGTTGATTCGATTCGATGTTTCTATTATTGGGAAATTTCAGTTAATAGTTTAAATGGAATTCGGGTAATCATATGAGCTCAGAATGTGATGAAATTTTGAAGGGAGTCGTAAGAGGACTTGAAGAACTTGAAATTTTATTTTTGAATCGTTTTTAATTGATTTATATTCGATTAAAGGCAGTATTTTGAAATAGTGCACAAATGGCATTTTTGTGAATATAAGGATTCATTAATGGCATTTTAGTCATTTTGCCCATGCTTTTTAATTAAAAGTGATTATGGAAAAGTGATAAGGTTAGGTGTCAACACCTAATTGGTCATAATTGAGGGGTAAAATGGTAATTTTACTATTGACGGAGATTTTTATATTAGATTTAAAGGATTAAAATGCCATTTGTCATGTTAATTTAATGAAGAAAAAGCTAGAAATTTTCTCTCATCTTCTTCTTCAATTCGAAAATACCATAGCCAAGGTAAGGAAATTTTTTATTCAATTTTTGGCTTGATTCGATTAGTTTTTGGTTCAATACATGAAATAGAAAATTAATCTCCATTGAATTTTCTTTCATTTGGTATAATTTTTGAGTGGTTTCCATGCTTATATGTTGAGATTGGAGATTAGGGTTTATGAAGAGCAAGATGAGATTTCATGTTTTAAGGATTGTTTTATTTAGATTTAAAGTTGTGATGATGTTACATGATGATATGATGAAATTTCCCTGGATTTTGGTGTTAGGTATTATTTGTGAATATTGAAAAATTAGGGGAAACTCTTGTAAAATTTTTATTTGAATTAAGAAATGATGTTAGAAGCTTGAATGTGGTGTTTGGAGGTTGAATTTATGCTTGAATCAAGTTGGAAAAATTTTGGAGAATAACCCTTGGTATTCGGCATGTAGGCAAAAATTTGAGGAAAATTTTGGAAAAATTTTCCTAAGGTTAGAAATGGTGTAAGGATGATTTTGTATCTTTTATAAGGTTATTTGGACTATTCTGAAAGGTTGTAAACTGTTGAGGACTTAGTTTTAAAGTTGGGAAATATGTGAATTAAGTAGGAATATTATTATTCCTAATATGGTTTTATGTTAGGATGATACTAACATATACTTGAATTGTATATGTTGGTGAAATTGTTGTAGATTATAATCGTTATCCAAACTGGGAGCCGAGCAACTCTACAGACAAGGAAAAAGTACAAAAGTGAAGCTGTGTATAAGGGTAAAGCTTTCTAGTGAGGCAACATGTGAGTGCATTTCTACTATTTTATTTGATATGAGAAAGACTTACGATGAGTCTATCTCGAATGTCAATTCACAAATGATATCTTTTCAATGATTTTTGAAAAGAACTATGAATGATTTTCGGGTATGAACTGCCCAATGCACTTTTATATGATACTGTGAAATGTTCATATCTTTTGATGTTTTAAATAAGTGAAAGATATATGATAGTGAATGTAAAGGCCATTGTTTGCATTATGATATTTATTGGTATCATTGGCATGCCAATGAGGTAGGAGTATAATGATACAGTGATGTTGTATAAGTGTACAACAGTTATTAAGTGAACAATGATGCTGTGTTCTACAGTTATGACCTAGTGATACAATGATGTTGTATAAATTTACAATAGTTATATAGTGATACAATGTTTTATTTTGGCACAACAAATTAGTTGATGCCGCACATGTGCATACTAAATAGTGACTCGCATACCATACATTCTCATTTATCTTACATTGGGCTATGATTTAAATAACATTGAAAAGTGCAAATGAAATGATTGAGTGAAGTGATATTAATTTTTGAACAGTGGTTTTTGGTAGGAACTGTCTTATTTATATAAACTATTATTTTTCAATGTTATTTATTGAATCATTTATTATAAAGCTTAATTGAAATGATAGTTGCCTCACTAAGTTTATACTTAGCGTGTGAATCTTTCACGCGTAGGTAAAAGAACATAAGAAGTAAGGAGCTGCAAAGGAAGGCACCATCTCTTTAGAAAGTGGTACATCATTATCAGTAAGACATCCCAATGTCTCTTTTTGATATTATTAGTTGGCATGTATCTTATAAATGTTTTGGGTTATTTTGATAAGAAAATGTTTTGAAATGGTTGTAATGTTATAAATGAATATGGATACTTATAGTGGATATTATTAATTAAGTATGTTTAAAATCGTATTTTATTAGCTATTTAAATGAATTTTAATTTAAGCGGTTTTTAGGCAGTTTATTTAATTATATATATTAGAATTGAACTGCCATGTTGCTGCCTGAATCTAGGTTCAGGTTGAACTTATAAATATTAGTTTTAAAATTTACGCGATTAAATATTTTTTAGAAAATGGTAAATTATTTATATTTTAAAGAAACAAATTTTACCGATTGTGAAATAAGAACTATTGTGCAAGTTTCATGTGACATCTCTATCTCGTATTCAGTGATGGATACGGGTAAGGGGTGTTACAGTTACTAACTTATTGGCCTCATTTCTTTTTACCCAACTGTTTGATCGCTCGATGCGATCTCTCAACTTCGGACATCTATAACTTTAGACAATTAATTCAATAAGCAGTGCATCAAGTCACTCTAGCATCAATACAGTAATAATGGCATCCTAGTGGCATGTATACACTTACTGACTGATAACACGCTCGGTTTGGATCCAGAACTAGCTAAACTTGTAGCTCTGATACCAATAAATGTAACATCTCATTCCCGTATTCGATTACCGAATATGAGCCAGAGATGTCACAAAACAATAACATGATTTTTTATTAAAAAATTCTATAAATTTAAAACTTTAAAAATATTTAAAATTAACATGTACATAAAATCAGAGCTCCTTTACTTTACAAAAAATAAATTCACTGTTTGATAAATAACAGACTCTGAACCAAAATAGAAAATTTTATCTTAATTATACATGCCACTAAAATTAATTAAAAACCTTAAGTAGGATGTCATTACTAAAGTAGCTTGATGAAAATTTTATGAACTTGATGCAACGCCTTACTTACACCCAATGTCTCGAACCACCTATGTGTGCACAGGCAAAACAAACGCTAAGTACGAACTTAGTGAGGCATTATAAGGTAATCATAAAATTAAATAATAATCGGTCTTTAAGTATAACATAGTATAAACAATTCCGTTATAAAACTATTTCAAATCAATATTGCTTTAAACCAAAGATGAAATCTTTATAAAAATCATTCTGTAAAAGTTCTTTTATACCAATAGGCCAAGAAGTACGTATAGAGAGAAACTAAGTATACGAGATCGTGTACTCCCAAAGTACTAGCCATTTCCCCTAAGGAGAAAGGCAAACATTACATTAATACGAGCTCGTTGTGCTCCCAGAGCACTAGTCACCGAAGTGACGGTAGTCCCAGACTACTAGATCCGAAAATCAATCATTCCCAGAATGCTAGCACTATGTGGCAAGTATAGCTACAATGTAGTCCCAGATTGGTAGTCTCTTGTGGCATGCCACTATACTGTAACTCTCATGGTAATCTTGGGCAATAAAACAATACCATTACCTTTGCATTATATCATTTTATAGATGGTAAAATCTCATCATCGATAAATTAAAATAATAGAGAACTTCTTACTCTATTATACCATAATTCATTCTATAACATATCATCGATGTATGATAATAAGATTAACATAAACAAAACATAATAAGGTAGATCATACCCTATCATGTAAAAAACCATCTCTTTTTGCTTATGAAAATAATATATTTCACACATAAAAATCAATATTAATTATACTATAAATCACTTTGGTAACATAATTATCGATATATGATAATAAAAATTATCATAAGCAAAACACAACAGGGCAGTTCATACCCCACCATGTACCAAAAATTTACTTTATTCCTGTGAAAATATCATATTTCATATGAAAACCAATATTATTAATTCGATAAAATCGTATAGGTCGACTTATCGCAAGTCTTCCTAAATACGTTTTAAGACAGTTAAATGCACTCACCTTGACACTTCCTATCCCAAACTAAAATGATTGTATTAAGAGAACTTCAAGCTTGGTCATTGCTTTATCAACTGAATTTCTGATTTCTCGTGTTTACTTGAATGCTTCACATTCATCCCTTACATGCACAAATTAATAACACCAATAAGGTACTCATTTTATAATTTGTCAGTCTGCGCTACCTTCAAAGAAATATTTATATAATACAACTCAAAATTTGATTCCATTTGTTCTGACAGAAACTAGATTCGATAAGTTGTTCAACCATATAAACGAATAGCCCAAATTCAACTCGTACGATTTATGACGAATTTTCAAAGTTGAATTCCAATGCTGAATTTTGGAGCAGACTGATGCTCTATTTTTTAACCTTTCAGCACTTAAAAATTCATATCTTTTGATATCCCAATCGAAATCAGTCACACTTATTTTAAACGAAACTAGACTGAACCATGAATACAATGGTATTTAGCTTACTTCCTAACCATTTTTATTGAATTTTTGGTGAATTTCTAAACTCACTGCCAAAGACTAAAATTCTGGGCAGATTTCATAATTCACATCTTTAGCATCCTTTAACCATTCCGACACCTCAAATTAACCTTTAACATTTTCTTTCATGAAAACTCCAAATTCAACTTGAATCCTTAAACCCCAAATTAAACCCTAATTAATCAAATGATAATCCATTAAGAATACATCAATTTCAACTTCAATCAAGCATAGAAATGATAGAACAACACATAACAATCCTAATTCATTTGAATCCATAACTCCAAATTCTCTCTTCTCAATATATGAACATCTAATCATCAAAACCGTGAACAAATTACACCAAATGAAAGAGAATTTAAAGGAAAACAACTTTGTATTTCATAAACTAACCTTGAATCCAACTCCAAATGCTTGAAAATCAAGCTTAAATTTTTTTATCCTTTCTTTAAAACCCCACGGTAGCAAGAAACAAAGGAGCATATTTTTTTTGTTGCTTTTTGGCTTTAAATCATGCTAAATGTCTTATATAGCCACCTTATAACATAAAAAAATCTTCCAATAGTGAAATTATCCTTTCACCCTTTTAATCCAAGGCTCCAAAGCATGCCACTTGTCAAAATATTTTTCAAATGGTCAAAAATAAACCAATAAGTTTATAGTTACCAATTTGCCCTTATAATTTTTCAAAATTACAATCTTGCCATTATTCATCTAACAACTCATATTTAACATGGAAAATTAACTTAAATCCGATGGTCCATGTTAAATCCTTCCAAATTAAGGCATGGAAAAGATATTATTAATCTTACCTTATCATCTAACAAAATATCTCAAATAATCGATTCGATCCGATTATCCAATATTTTCTCGAACTTAACCCTTTTATAGCTTTTAACACAAATTATGTACAAAAAATTCAAGTAACACGAAAATGTCATTCTTGGGGGTAAACTATTCATTTACGAGACTAAAATACATAACTTTTGAAAATTACAATTTAGTCCCTAAACTTTTCTTAAGTTTATACTTTAGCCACCAAACTTTTATTTTATTCATTTTGGTCACTTGCCAAAATTTTGAGGTATTAAAAGAGCGATTGAACCCGAGTCTCTTAGGATGAACATCTTCCGCTTTTCACTGGATCCACTAATTGGGTTCGAATTTTAAGATTGTCTTAATATTCATTTATTAATATATGTGTTTTAATATTCATTTATTAAGATATGTGTTTTAATATTCATTTGTTTGGTGAGAACTCAACGAATATGTTTATAAACATATAATTAAACATGCTAGCAAATATGGGCGGAAAATGGGTGGGGAATATCTAAAAACCGTGGGGGTTCGAACCGACGGGATGGGGAATAACTAAAATCTTCACCAACGGGGACGGAGAAAGTTTTATCATCAAAGCTCAAATGGCGACGGGGATTGCTAAATCCGAACAATGGAGATAACCAAACCGTAGCCTTATAAATAACCGTGGAGATACTAAAACAATATCCGCAAGGATCCCGATATTTTACAAGATTTTTAAAAATATATATACTTATTTATTTATATATCCCTAATATATCTTAATAAAAACCCTAACTATATAATTTTCACTTCAAATTTCTCTCAAACCTAGCCACACTCAAGTTTCTCAACATGTTTCTATCTTAGATTTTAGATATAAGCTAAAACTCTCGTCTAATTCTGCCCAACACAACACACTTTCAATCTTCATCATCTCGTAACTACTTCAAATCGAAGTATCCAAACTTTATATTTTGATCTGAACTGGCCATTTATTTTGATCAGTAAAATAGTAATTTTGTTCAATTATTGGGATGGAGATTCTCTGAAAACCGAGAAGATTCGCGCGGTGATGGTATGGGAACGAAAAAATCCCCGAAGCATTTAGTGAGGTTCCCCAGAACCGTAACCTCAAGTGATGGGGATAGAGTGGGGAATGCAAAACTGTCCCCGCCCCACCCAATTCCCACCTCTACCTCCAAATAATTAAAATACATTCATAAATAATAAGGTAAGCATTTGTAAATGAATATTCCAATTTTTTTAGATACAAATTAATTGAACATAAGCATTAGTAATTATACTATAAATAAATAAAATAAACATTAATATTTTTAATCATCTTTAATAAGGAAAATATTAACTTTTAAATAAATGAACTAATAAAAAAGTTAACACATGAACTTGTCCGTACATAAATAAACCTAACACATCCTTGTTCAAACTCGTTTGTTTAATAAATGAACAAAAAAAATTGTTCTTATTTGATAGTTTAACTTAATAAACAAACATAAACCGCATACAATTTTTTTTACAAATAACTCGTCAAACACCCTATTTATTTATAGTTTTAGAATGGACTAGATCATGAAGGACGATAAATAAAGAAGATATCACCATTATGCCCAAAAAAGGACTAGGAGGATCAACATCAAATTTTTTACAACATTTCGGACAAACCATGGTGACCAAAAAGTAGCCACACAACATATAAGCCACCACCTTGGAGTTGGAACAATGCATGTAAAACAAGTACATGGACAGTACCATAGGAAAGAATAAAAGTAGATTCCACTACTTAAACAATCTAACCCAAAAGTCTTGGATCTAATGACATTCTAAAAGTAACTGATTCTAAGATTCAAGATCATCTTTACTATGCCTTGACCCACCAGAATGCCTCTCTTTGATAAGAAATCCATACTAGATAATCTGCCCCTTAGAAGTAACAGTATGAAAAAAGATTCGTTTGGTTCTAGAGAATATAGGTTGTTTTTATTTTTTTGAAAAATAGAATGCATTGAAGAAAATGTGTCCGGCTTTAAAATTAAAAAAATGATTTATAAAAAATAAAAACAAAAAATGAATGAAAATTTTGAAAACCTAAAAACACGTTTTCATTGTTTTCATTAAAAATATTTTAGAAAACTGAAAAAGATGAAAATAAATATTTTTTTACTTTATTTAAACTGAGTGTGAATCATTTTGATGACAATTTTAAAATTTTGGTTTATTTAATCATATTTAATTTTATTATAATAATATTTTCAAAAAATATATTTTTAATTTAATTATTTGTTAATTTCTATTTCAAAAAATATATCAAACACATTATTACTATTTTTTATTTTTGAAACCAAATTTTTATTTCAATTAATAAATATGTTTTTCAAATTTGGAATAAACTAAAAATAAAAGTTATTTTTTGAAAAATAAAAATAATAAATATTTTCTAAAACTAAGCCGATCCTAAACTTTTAAGGATATTCTCACTTTCCAAATATCCATATATCTTTCTCCAACCCTACATTATTGGATCCTAAACCAAACGGAAATATTGCCCAATTACAAATCACATTCTCTCTCTTTTTTTCAACTCAAAGCTAAAAGCTAAATATTAGTCCAAAAAGTTCCACCCTTATTTGTTTCTTCACGAAAGGCCCAAAATATACTTCTCAATCTCACTTTAGAAGCCCTCATCACCAAGGCTACCCATTCCAACACCGTTTTTTTTTTTGAATGGATCAATATAAAATATCAACTCTTAATCGGGCCAAATGAGTACAATTAAGGGTGACATGATTAGGCTTTTAAAACGATAAAAATAGGGATAACAATTCGATCCGAATTCAATCCGATCTGATCTGAAGGAATTTATTCGATTTATATTTGATTGAAAAAAAAATCAAACCCGAATCTAAAAAAATGTTCGAGTCCTAATAGGAGATGGGTCAGATATGGATAATAGGGGTGTGCATAATTAACCGTAACCGTTAACCAGTATAACTATTACTTTTTATAAGTTAATTAACCGAACCGTTAAGGCTAAACATTTATGGTTACAAATTTTGACAAATGGTTAACCTATAGGTTAACCATTATTAAATATATATATTTTAAAAATAAAATACCTTCAACTAAAAGTTAAGCCAGCATGTAACCCCCTCGACCCGGCCTAGACGCCCGACCGAACCGAGAGAACTACATTAGGTTTGTCAAAGCAAACCGGAGAACAATTATGAAAAACTGGACCATTTTTTTTCTTTTATCTTATTTAGATGCATGTTATTAATCTTAAATGTATATACTTGCAGCGGGTGAATTTTCAAAGAAAACGGATCACGGAAAGGCCTCCAATTACATAACATACGTTTCAAGGACTAAATTGCAAAACTGATACTTTTAGGGACCAAAACTAAAATTAAAGTTACCAATCCTCAATTAGTCCGATTCCTTACTTACACGTCAAATTCCAGGTCATTACGATCATTAAAACTCTTATAATTGCATTCACAAAACTTAATGACCAAAATGAAAGAAACAGAAACCTTCAAAGATTCCAAAAAATTCGATTTAACGGTAGCCGTACCGGTACGCCTAGATGTGTTTCGGTACGCCTTAACATTTTCCAAAAGCTCAGATTCTAGTAACCAAATATCATTTCGATACGCATACGCGTATAGAAACACCCTTCATGAAAACTTTGTACTATATCGAAACACCCTCTCGAGTACCGAAATGCAGGCCAAAATAGCCTACGCCCGTACTAAAACGGTTGCCCGCGTACCGATATGCTAATCCTGGAATGGCTTACCCGTACTGAAACAGGGACACCCGTACCGGTACACCTGGACCTGTAATGTCCCAAATTGCTGTTTAAACACCCTTTGATGATATCCAAAACACTCCAACATGCTTCCAACACTTATACAACCCTACTAAGATACATTACCCACCAAAGCATCACAGAATCCACAACCATTCATGGAAAATATACTACTCAAGACATTCTATAGGCATGCATCCTATTATCATTCTACCAAGCAACCAAAACTCTCGTTTGGAACATTTAAGGCATACTCAACATGCTTGCACATTTATAGCATCATACCAAACTTGCTTGAATCACCAAAACATGGCATACATCCCAAATTAACTAGATGCATTCTTAAGCACTTAACTAGAATCAATCTAAGCAAGATCCACACAAGCTTAACATCACCAAAACAACCACAAAAACCAGCACCACTCATGCTTAAGACTCATGGAAAAACAGAATTACAAATCCCCAAAATATGGCGAACACATTGCCTTATTAACCGAAATCATAAACCGAGTTCATACTCAAACTAGTCTTTGTCTTAAGATCATTTTAGCCTTGCCATTGCAGCCCCAAACCTTAATGCTCCTCATCATTAAGAAAAAGAGAGCGTAAGCACACATGCTTAGTGAGGATGCTCATAAAACAATGATGCATTTACAAACATTTGAAACACAAGAACTTGTTTCCAAAACATGCTTACAACCAAAGCACTTTCCTTGTCTCCAACCGAGACATGCATAAACACCCTTATGCAACATCATATACTTTTTCCATGCTTAGATCCCAAAGCATTAAATCATAAACCATGCTTAAATCCCAAAGCATTATGAAATAAACCATGCTTAAATTCCAAAGCATTATTAAATATACCATGCTTAAATCCCAAAGCATTATTAAATAAACCATGCTTAAATCCCAAAACATTAAATAATAGGTTCAACACATGAACTTTCACATATATTGGCATTAATAGTGATCCAGATAGACTACCCTCTATCCAACATATCGGATACACGGATCTCTCATACCATGCCTAGTTAAACTGCATGATATCCCTAAACCTTGCCTAGTTAAACCGTAAGATTTGACACCCTCGCCTAGTTGAACCGCGAGATTTACCACCCTTGCCTAGCTAATCTGCAAGTATACCGACCTTGCCTAGTTGAATCGCATGATCACCATCAAATTGGGTTGCCTAGTTAAACTGCATGCCCAATGAGGTTCCCAACAGCCCAGTGGCCTTGTTAAACTGCCATACCTCAATGACCCATGGCCACGATCGATTTTGTTCATATTTTATAGTGCACTTTAATCCTCTGGCATGCCAACTATATCCGATTGTTTCTTACTGTTGCGTGTGATAAGTGCTACGCAAATGTGCAAGTATACACGTCGCAAGTAATAAAGTGATACGAGTATCGTCTCCACAGGGATTGGTTTGGGCCACTTTGCTTAAGTTACTGTACTGTGAAAATAAAAACACAATTGATAATAGAGGTTTTAATTAACGAGAAAACTAAGAGCAATAAACTAAAAGAATAGATGAAATTAAAATATAGTAAATAGGCCAGGTTATCGTGAGTTGAGGTGTGATAGCCGATTGGATCGTCTTGGTAAAAGAGTGCAAGGGCAACTCAGTTGCCGTGGCAACTTGCACAGCGGGGTTGCCTTGGCAACTAATCGATAGTTGCCTGGGCGACTAGCTGGGCAACTACTTGGGCGTCTAGGCGGCAACTTCAAGGTTCGGCAGAGCGTTCTTCAATGGTTTCTTCTTATCCCTAAGTCAAAACTCTAGCTACTTGTGCATGCCTTGATAATACATCCCTGCGTGAATCAAGGGTGAACAACAACCAATCTTGCGCTCCTCTTAGCCGTTGAAATCCTTAACTTATTCCTAAGCCGGATTAATCTTCACCATCAATAGATTGAATAAAGACCATACTCATTCGTTTCTTGAATCTAACTCTCTCGATATTAGATAAATAGATGAAGTTACGAGATCCTCTCCCAATTCACTCGCAAACAAGAATAAGAACCAAGAATGAGTAAACCTTGAATTGAAAGTGCAAACTCTTATTACCTAAACAAAATCCAATTGTTTTTCACAACAACAAAACACAATAACCCCAACCAATCAAGTTAGTTCATGGTTGGGTTCAAAAGATATACAAAGAATAATCCCCAAACCATGAATCTAATGGAAGCAAAGAAAAAGAAGAAGAAATCGAACTCTCTCCCCCTTGCTCTCTTGTCGAAATCTCTTTCTTCTTGCCCTTTGGAGTTGTCGAAATTTTCCCTCTTCTTGCTCTCTGGATTGTCGAAATCTCCATCTTATTTATAGGGCTAGGCCAAAGTCCTTCTTTGAGGAGGAAGTTAAGTTAGAATTAAATTATCTTTAAAGAATATAATTCTTTATTATAATTATATTCCTACTAGAACTTCTCCTATCTTCTTGGAATTTAATTCTTCTTTAATCTCTGCATGGAAATCAAATTCCTTTGGGTTTGGGCTTTGCTCCACGTCATCTTGGGCTTGTCTAGTCATCAATTTCGACTACCATATCACCTTTGCTCTTGTCGACAATTGCCTTGGCAACTGGCTCGGCGTCTGCTTCATGTATTGCCCTGGCAACTAGCTCTAGCCTTGCTTTGGCAAGTGATCCTACATATACACACAAAACACACCAAAGCAGCATCTTTTCCCACAAAAACTACCAAGTTATGTAATCAAGCTCAACGATGGAAGGAAACATGGATTAATGCGTGAATGCTAATTATGCAACTAATATGAGCCTAAGTCTAACAATAATATGAGTAAAAAGGGTAAGAAAATAGTACTTTTGAACACTTATCACGCCTCTAAACTCGAACTATTGCTTGTCCTCAAGCAATGCAAACTAACAATTACCTGCCAAGACTTTAATCATCAAAGACATGCTTCAAACTTGAATTCAAACCTCGAAACCGTGGCACAAAGTATGATCACCTTTTAATTTTTCGGATAACACAAAATTTACCCAAAACCAAACTATAATGCTCGTGACAATGTGTGTGTGTACAAGTTGATTTTCAAGATTCTATGTGAACAATAGGCTTTTATCAATTTAATTATCGGGGCATTTATTTTTATTTTCACTAGAGCCAATTTCGGGCACCTCTAGCAAAGTAAGCAATTTCTCATTTTATTTTAGTCCACTAGAGCCAATTTCAGGCACCTCTAGCGATTCTTTAATGTGCATTAACTACTAGAGCCAGTTTCGGGCACCTCTAGCAAGAAAGTGCAATTACTACTAGAGCCAGTTTTGGGCACCTCTAGCAAGAAATTAACTTTTAATTTTCAATTTCAAATTTACCCTAATTTTAAGCAACCTAAGTTCACTAAGTTTCTTTCAATCAACAATCCACAACCGTGTAAAAACAATTTAGCATCATAGTAAAATTCTAAGTTCTTTTCATGCAATCCTAAAATTAAAGGTTATTTCAATTAAGTGCAGTGGCAAAAATTCATCATTGGATATTCAACAAGTCTTAAGCAATTAAATCCAATTAAAGGCATGGCAAGTAACATATGCAACCTATATGTGATTGCTAAAGATGAATGCAACTAAACATGAAACTAACTAGAAACCAACACCCCCCCAAACTCGAGAGAAGCATTGTCCTCAATGCATGTAAAAGTGAAACAAAATTTAAAAGAAACTATATGAAATGAGTTAGTCAAAGAGGTTGTCACCTCGAGTGATAAGTTTCTTTCGTGTCGTTTGGTTGATTCATTTTTCAGTCGGTGGTTGAATGCTGGTACCGCATGAATAGCATTGCTTTGATTTGATCATTGTTTGTCGATGCAGGTTCACTTGCATGGGCATCAGTAGTTGCCGAAGCCATTGTTGTTGCCTGGGCATCGCCAGTTTCTGCTGTGGTTGCTGTGGCAAGTAGTCGGCAATGAATTTCGAAACTCATTCTTGTCGACTTATATCATGGTTGGATGTAGCCTTTGTTGTCGTGGCAATTGCTGCTCAAGCCAATTGCCGTGGCAATCAGTTGCCAAAATTTGTTGTAACTCAAGGGAATAACCAATTTTCTGAAAAGCTTTACGAATCCAAACACCGTTTTCTTTTGGCCTCTCAAACATCTCCATCAGTAGAGATTTTGATGGCTTCAAATCTACCAACCTCGGTTCCTCATGACATACCTGCAATGGACGAGGTGAGTTTTTACAGAATTCGAAAGGTTCAACCATTACCTGCTCATATTCCATTGGCAAAGTATTATCATCTCGTTGATCTTGCATGTGGTCGTGTAATTGCCGTGGTAATTGTAGATGAGAGCAATCTATAGATTCCTGCTTCAACATCAACGTTGTAACCTTCTGGGCATTAGGTTCCTCAGAATTTACTGTAGTATTGTTATTCTCAGCTTCACTGAGTGTTGTCGCATCATTGCTCTGTTCAGGCTCCTCAATCATTGCCGAGGCAATTTGTTGTTCAAGCTCATCATGTGTTGGGCAGTCTCTTTCATTGGCATCCTCTTGACTTTGAGGTTCTATTTGTTCCCCACACATCAGAGAGCTTTCTTTGCATTGCTTCTTATCCTCTTGCCTTGGGACGTCAGTATCCCTAGGAATGAATTGTTGGTGCATGTTATCCATGACATATGTGGATCTCCCTAATTGATCTTCTAAATCCCCTAAGGTTGCATCCCACTGAGCTATCCTCGTATCCATAGATTTTGATAGCTCTCGAATCTCTTCAATTGATCCGTCAAGTCTAGCCAAGGAAGGTAGTAACATTTCCTCCAAGGAATTGGAATGCTCTTGAAAAGGACTACATTGCCATGGCATATCTGTTGTTGCGGCAAAATTTTTATGGTAAAAATTTTTTTGAGCTTTTTGACCATACCATGAAGAATTTTGCTGCTGGTTCCCTCTATGGTCCTCCATGTAGTTATATGCACCGAAAATGTGAGGGCAATTTTCAAACACATGATGTTTTCCACACATAGCACAAGATTTTTCAACGGTATAAGTTCTTTGGGCTTTTCTCGGTTGGTATAGGTAATCATCAAAGGGTGCAAGAAACTCTTGATTGGATTGATTCATATCTTCCAACATCATCTCTCGAATAGATCGGCTTTTATTTCCCGACATGTTGATGTCCCTTAACTTGTAGTGCACCTAATTTTTTTTGATAAAACAAACAAAAAGAAAAGTTAGTAAAACTAAGAGAAAAAAATGCAATAACAAAAACAACTGACACCAATTGCCAATCCCCGGTAACGGCGCCAAAAACTTGTTGCGTGTGATAAGTGCTACGCAAATGTGCAAGTATACACGTCGCAAGTAATAAAGTGATACGAGTATCGAGTATCATCTCCACAGGGATTGGTTTGGGCCACTTTGCTTAAGTTACTGCACTGTGAAAATAAAAACACAATTGATAATAGAGGTTTTAATTAACGAGAAGAATAAGAGCAATAAAGTAAAGAATAGATGAAATTAAAATAAAGTAAATAGGCCAGGTTATCGTGAGTTGAGGTGTGATAGCCGATTGGATCGTCTTGGTAAAAGAGTGCAAGGGCAACTCAGTTGCCGTGGCAACTTGCACAGCGGAGTTGCCTTGGCAACTAATCGATGGTTGCCTGGGCGACTAGCTGGGCAACTACTTTGGCGTCTATGCAGCAACTTCAAGGTTCTACAGAGAGTTCTTCAATGGTTTCTTCTTATCCCTAAGTCGAAACTCTAGCTACTTGTGCATGCCTTGATAATACATCCCTGCGTGAATCAAGGGTGAACAACAACCAATCTTGCGCTCCTCTTAGCCGTTGAAATCCTTAACTTATTCCTAAGCCGGATTAATCTTCACCATCAATAGATTGAATAAAGACCATACTCATTCGTTTCTTGAATCTAACTCTCCCGATATTAGATAAATAGATGAAGTTACGAGATCCTCTCCCAATTCACTTGCAAACAAGAATAAGAACCAAGAATGAGTAAACCTTGAATTGAAAGTGCAAACTTTTATTACCTAAACAAAATCCAATTGTTTTTCACAACAACAAAACACAATAACCCCAACCAATCAAGTTAGTTCATGGTTGGGTTCAAAAGATATACAAAGAATAATCCCCAAACCATGAATCTAATGGAAGCAAAGAAGAAGAAGAAGAAATCGAACTCTCTCCCCTTGCTCTCTTGTCGAAATCTCTTCCTTCTTGCCCTTTGGAGTTGTCAAAATTTTCCCTCTTCTTGCTCTCTGGATTGTCGAAATCTCCATCTTATTTATAGGGCTAGGCCAAAATCCTTTTTTGAGGTGGAAGTTAAGTTAGAGTTAAATTATCTTTAAAGAATATAATTCTTTATTATAATTATATTCCTACTAGAACTTTTCCTATCTTCTTGGAATTTAATTCTTCTTTAATCTCTGCATGGAAATCAAATTCCTTTGGGTTTGGGCTTTGCTCCACGTCATCTTGGGCTTGTCTAGTCATCAATTTCGACTACCATATCACCTTTTCTCTTGTCGACAATTGCCCTGGCAACTGGCTCGGCGTCTCCTTCATGTATTGCCCTGGCAACTAGCTCTAGCCTTGCTTTGGCAAGTGATCCTGCATATACACACAAAACACACCAAAGCAGCATCTTTTCCCACAAAAACTACCAAGTTATGTAATCAAGCTCAACGATGGAAGGAAACATGGATTAATGCATGAATGGCTAATTATGCAACTAATATGAGCCTAAGTCTAACAATACTATAAGTAAAAAGGGTAAGAAAAATAGTACTTTTGAACACTTATCACTTACCTTGTCACATAGCCAATATACCATTTCCAAAACCATTTACCTACTATTTTCAATGCATCAAACCAAAGCTACCACATATGCAATCCACATTGCCCAAAGCAATACCCCATTCCCAACCGGAATGAAAACTAATGCTCACTAGCATTTATATACATAAAATCTATTGCATATGTGTTCATAAACATGCATTTAAAGTAGTAAATTAAACCATGTTTAATACCAAAACATGAACTTAACATGCTCATATCTAAACCGATATTCAAGAGCGAAATAAGGGAAATTTACTTCCGAGCTTAGGTAAGTGTTTCATGCTTACCCTAAACTTCCAACAACCTTTATCAAAACTTTTAAAGGTGTTTAAACCAGTTTCCACACACCGATACACTTCGCCTTGCTCGCCAATGAGAATCGAGCTCCCAGCAAGCAACAATCACTGTCAAATTTTGTCGCCTTGATTATCCCCTATTTTAACAAAAAAAATTAGAGGGTAAATGCATTAATATGCATTCAAACCATTGCCTAACAGCAATCTCCTGCAACTCTCAAGTTTCCCACTCAACAACCATCCGAAACATATCGAAAACATCATCAAACCCTTCCAAAACTTAACCCAGCCATAATGTAACGATTCAAACCATCAAACTTCATCAACTAACATCTTAAAACCCTTTCCCAACATCATTTTACTTCCAGTAATGATTAAACACCAAAATCATCACACAAGCCCTTAACTAACAACCTTAAATATTGGAGATTCAAATAGTTCCGAGATTACAATGTTAAATCCAAACTTTTAACATCCATAAACATCAAAACCATGATCTATTCTGATCTAAAACTCAGCAAAACAGATCCACTTCGAAAATATACCAATTTCATTAATCAAAACACAATTAAACCAATTTTCCTTAATTAAACTATCAAAACACATTAGAAAACAATTGAAAAGGATCAAGAACTTGTGAATTTCAGTAAAGTGCCTTTCATTAGAGGAGAAGAATGAATCATTACCTCCAATGCTGATTTCTCCCCTTAATTGCTTAGTAAAACATGAAAATTAAGAGAATAACAATAAGTATTTGATGAAGAAGCATTAGGAAATCAAATAGAAATCAAAACCTTTGATTTTTACCTGAAGAAATTGAAGTTGGAAAGGTGTTTGGCTGGAGAGAAATTGAGAGAAAGAAGTTGCAAAGTTTGTTATGGGAATTGTGTTAAAAGTCTAAAATATGATTTATTAATTCTCTCCAGTTTTAAAGCCTTTTAAAACCCATTTAAAATCAGTTAATTAAAGGGAGAAATCTGTTAAAAATATCTAGGATAATTAGCTCCTTAAAGATTCAAAGTTTTGATCCTTTTCAAAATAGTCACTAAAATAGTTTTCAAAGTTTGCATTTTGGTCACTAGTCCAAAATGTCCAATTTCCAAATCTCATTTTCCAAAATTGATTTTACCACAATCATATTTATATTAAATAATGATTTTACAACATTTTCCCATATTTTTATCACCTTTAAAAATATTTAATCTGATTTAATCCCGAAACTAACTCAAACCTCTAATATCGGTCCACCGAACCTTCGAACCAACCCTTAAACCATCCAAGCCCAAAACCGGGGCATTACAACTCTCCCCCTCTTAAGAAATTTTATCGTCGAAATTTACCTAGAGGAAAAAGATGCAGAAATTGCTCCATCATATCCTCCTTGCTTTCTCAAATGGCTTCTTCGACACCTCGATGCTGCCACAAAATTTTAACAAGTTCTATCGTCTTGCCACGAAGAACCTTACTACTGGAATCAGAGATTTCCACCGGTTCCTCTTCATAGGATAAATCTGGTCTCAACTCAATATGCTCCACCTGCATAACATGCAAGAGATCTTACCAATACCTCTGCAACATAGATACATGGAACACATCATGTATTTTCTCAAGCTCAGGAGGTAACCTCAACCGATAAGCCATAAGACCTACACGCTCCACAATCTTATATGGTCCAATAAACCTCAGACTAAGCTTACCCTTACGCTCGAACCGCATCACTTTTTTCCATGGTGACACTTTCAAGAACACTCGAACGCCCACCACATATTCAATTTCCCTATGCTTCAAATCTGTGTAAGATTTCTGCCGATCCGCAGCTACTTTCAAGCGATCACACACAAGCTTTACCTTTTCATCTGTGTCTTTTAACACATCCGGTAAGGAAACATGCTTTTCCACTACCTCATCCCAACACAAGGGCGTACGAAACCTCCATCCATACAACGCTTCATACGATGCCATTAGTATACTTGCCTGATAGCTACTGTTGTACACGAATTCAACCAAAGGTAGATGTTTCTCCCAGGTTCCTTGAAACTCAATAATACAACACCTCAGCATATCTTCCAAAACTTGGATAACCTGCTCAGACTGTCTATCAGACTGAGGATGATACGCGGTGCAGAAATTCAATCTCGTACCTAAAGCCCAGTATAGACTCATCCAAAACCTCGCTGTGAACCTTAGATCCCTATACGAAACAAAAAACTTCGGTACCTCATATAGACACACGATCTCAGAAATGTACAAATCTGCCAACTTGTCCAAAGTGTACGTCGTATGCACTGGCAGAAAATGTGCACACTTTATAAACCGATCTACAATCACCCAAATGGAATCCTTTTTAGCCGGTGTCAATGGCAACCCTGACACGAAATCCATGGTGATTCTCTCCCATTTCCATTTCGAAATTCTCAATGGTTGCAACAATCCGGATGGAAACTGATGTTTAGCCTTAACCCACATCCTTTTTCAAACCAACCTAATAGTACACTTCCTTTAAATCACGATACATTTTGGTACTACTAGGATGCATAGTAAAAGGACTAGAATGTACCTCCGTCAAAATAGTGTGCCTAAGCTCTGAATCCTTTGGCACCACTATTCGACCTTTAAAGCACAATACACCATCATCATCAAAATGAAAATCTGTCGGATTACCATCCGCTATGTCCTTAGCATAAGGAACCAAAGAATCATCAAACGGTTGCTTAGCTTTAATCATCTGCGACAATGTAGGCTTAACCTGTAACTCAGCCAACAAACCACATTCTCGTGTCACGCTCAACCTCGCAAACATCACCCTAAGCTCAATAGCAACCTTACGACTCAGCGTATCTGCCACCACATTGGCTTTTCTAGGATGATACTCGATTGCTAAGTAATCTTTAAGCAACTCCAATAATCTTCGTTGCCTAAGGTTCAAATCCTTTTGAGACATCAAATATTTCAACTCTTATGGTCCGTAAAAATCATGCACATTTCACCATAAAAGGTAGTGTCTCCAAATTTTTAAGGCAAAAACCACAGCCGCGAGTTCCAAATCATGAGTTGGATAGTTGCGCTCATGAACCTTCAGCGGTCTCGACGCATAGACCACAACCTTTCCATCCTGCATTAGTACACAACCCAAGACAACATATGATGCATCACTATAAACCACAAAATCCTTCCCAGATTCAGGTTGAATCAACACATGAGCATGTGTCAAAACATCCTTCAACTTCTCAAAACTCTGCTGTTGCTTCTCCGTCCATACATATAAAACATTTTTTCAACAACTTTGTCAACAGTGCTACAATACTCGAAAAACCATCTACAAAGCGACGGTAATAACCAACCAGCCCAAGAAAACTACGAACCTCCAAGACAAACTTAGGTTGTTTCCAATTGAGAATAGCCTCAATTTTCTATGGATCAACACGAATACCCTTCGCGAAAACCACATGACCTAAAAACATCACCTCTTTGAGCCAAAACTCACACTTGCTCAACTTGGCATACAACTGATTATCCTTCAACACTTGCAACACAATCCACAAATATTGATCATGCTCTTTATCTGTACGAGAGTACACGAGTATATCATTGATAAAAAACCACCACAAACTGATCAAGGTACTCATGAAACACCCTATTCATCATGTCCATAAAAGCAGCAGAGGCATTCGTCAAACCAAACGGTATCACCAAAAACTTGTAATGTCCGTACCTCATACAAAATGTCGTTTTATGTACATCTACATCCTTAACCTTCAACTGGTAATACCCTGATCTTAAATCAATCTTTAAAAACATCGATGCCCCGTAAAATTGATCGAATAAGTCATCATTCCGCGATAACGGGTACTTGTTCTTCCGTCAACTTATTCAACTACCGGTAATCAATCCACATACATATCGATCCATCCTTCTTCATAAAAAGAATCGGGGCTAAGGTGAAATACTAGGTCGAATGAACCCATGGTCTGATAACTCCTGAAGCTGCGTTTTTAACTCTTTCAACTCCTTTAGTGCCATCCGGTAAGGAGCAATGGACACCGGAGTCAAATCCTCATATGTCTCTATACCGAATTCCACATTTCTATCAGGCGGTAAACCCGTTAACTCTTCAGGAAACACCTCCGAAAATTCACACATCATCCAAATGTCCTACACTCGAACACCCTTGACCTCTGGATTCATGACGATAGCCAAATAAGCTTGGCAGCCGTCAAACATCATCTTCTCCGCTAGAGTAGCCGAAACAACATTGGATAAGAACTTCACATTCTCACCAACCACCACAACTTCATAATCATCGGCTAACCTCAAGAAAATCCTTTTGGATTCACAATCCACCACCGCCTTGTGCTCACTTAACCAATCCATACCTAGAATAACGTCAAAACCATGGAATGGCAATTCCATTAGATCTGCGGCAAATTCATGACCTTGCACAACCAGAGGACAATGCATATACAACCTTCTAGTAGTAACTGTCTCCCCAAAGGAATTAGTTACTAACATGCCTACATCTAAGATCTCGATAGGAACATTCAGCAATAGTGCATGCTCACTTAAGATATATGAATGAGTATACCCCGAATCAATCAAAGAAAACAATGACAAAGATTGCAAGGTAAAGGTGCCTGAGATCACATCGGTGTCATTGTACCCCTCGTGATGAGCATATACCCGAGCTGGTCCACCATTCTCCGATCGTACAGTAACCGTATGTGTTATAGCCCTTTGCCTATCCTCTCGCCTCTGAAAATTACCCATGCCTCGGCCTCGACCTCAGCCCCTAGCAGGTGCAGCAACAGAAACCGGTACATCCCTCACAGCATGAGGATAATCACGTTTCATACGCTCAGAAGATCCACATATCCAGTAAACTCCAGTGATACCCTAACATATACCCTTGTGGCACCTTCCACCACGCTCACACTTCGGTACAATACAAGCTCCCTGACTACCCGGGCCAACACTGCCACCAAGCTTGTGACGTGGCTTATGTCTCTTGTCCCGAAACCTCTTATTTTGCTTCCTAGAGTAGCTAGAGTCGGCCACTCTCTTACTGTAACACCCAGATTTTATATATATGTAAAATGAAAAAAAGGTACAAGGGCTGTTGGTTATGGGAATCGAACCCACAACCAGTGGTGTTTAGGCCGTGTTACCCAGCCAACTCAGCTAAGTAGCTCCTAGTGATTAAGATCACCCATTTAACCTTTAAGTCATACCTATCGGGTATGCCTAAATTAAATAAAAACAAAAGGGACTCCCAACTACCTAAAAGGATGAATTTGGAAATATCCAGATATTTTTTCTCCCCAACTCTCCACAAACCCCAAACCCGGCCACCTCTTCAATCAGCACCACTGCTTGTCGATGATGCTCACCGCCGGTCACAAAACCTTCTCCGACTTCATTCAAACCTAACCCCATCGGTCACTCGCGTTGAACAGCTGTCGTTCATCATAAAACTCGATTTGAAGGTTCGATGAGAACCATATAACATTTGCCACTATTTTTCATGGTTTTCGACCACCTTGATTGTCCATTCACAGTGTCGTTTCTACCAACGTCACCCTCGTAACTGGACGAACAAAACCCCGTCGCTGGATTGTAGATCGATCATCGTTTTCTCGTCGATGGAGCTTTGCCAAAATTGAACGAAAAGGGTAAGTTGGTGAGTCTCTTGGATGATTTTAGGTGATTTAAGGCTGAAATAAGTATTTTGGGTGGCGATATTGCATTTTTTCGGTGCGCTTTTGGCCATTTTGGGCCGCGCGTGACCCTCACGTGCCATTTGGGCAATTTTTATCCACCTGGTTTAGTGGCCAGGGCAAACCGAGCCTGAACCGACCTTGAACTAGTTTTACTTTGAACCGGTCCTGAGCCAAACTGTCTGACCTGAGCCACCTAAACCAACCTGACCTGAACTGACCCAAGTCTGAACCAACTCGACCCGACCCGTTGACTCGACCCGTCTAAGTCAACTCAATTGATTGAGTCAACCTACCTGAGTTAACTCAGAAATTGAGTCAACCTAACCTGAGTCAACTCAATGACATCAGCATTGACCGTTAACCTAGCGCTGGAGTTGACTGTTGACGTCAGCGTTAACTTTGACCAAAAGTCAAAATTTTTCAAAAACCATTATTTTATGATTTTCAACGTCCTGAATTCATTTTTGAAGTTAGTTTTGTAAAATTTGAACCCAAAATCCTTTAAATTGGACTGTGAACCCAAACTTGATTTTGTATTTAATTATTCAGTTAAAGTGAATTGCGAATAATGATTGATTATAATGACTAAAATGAGTGAGAGAATTAATAATACGAATTTGGTCAAATTGGAAAATAACCAAAATGTCATCGGGTTTTGAAAATTCTAAATTAACTAAAATAACGATTATACCCTTGAATCTTGAAATAAATGGATGGTTTGAAAGAACCTAAAGGATCAAGATGACTGAATTAACGTCAAGTGCGTTAATGATTGAAATACCCTCCTGACTATAGATAAGCGGAAGATTAGATAATCATGAAAATTCTGATAGACTGTAAATAACCGTAGCGCCCCTATGGGTTTGAGGCATGATTTATGTAAATCAGCCATTCTTGAAACTGTAACAATAATGGAAAAATACTACATGATCGTTATATTCTGAAATTCTGAATGGTTTAGATGAATTAAGTTCTCAATGTCATATTGGCATCATTATTCACCGTATCCCTTGTATGATAATCATTTTCTAAAAATTGTTCTGAATCGGTAAAGTATACTTTTTGATATGATACTATGACTATCTATGTTGATTCAAAAGTGTGATTGTTTATAAAATGAAAGTCCGATATATAATTTTTGATGATTTCCTGTCCACTAGCTAAATCGATATTTTCTGAGGTATTATTGGAATATGATTTGAAGTCTTGTAGGCAGCCTTGATCAAGCTGACCTCCAGTTATGCTTTATGCCTCCAAATAGTCTTTGTGCCTCCAGATAGGCTTTGTGCCTCCAGTTAGGCCTCCTACGCCTTCGAGCCTAGGACCAGCCTCCAGATAAGATAGGCCTCATATGCCTTCGGGTCTAGGACCAACCTCCAGATAAGATAGGCCTCATATGCCTTCGGGCCTAAGACTAGCCTCCAGTTATAGGGAAGTTACTTTTGGTGTTCGAGAGTTCCCTTTTTGTGTTACACGTGGAGTATGATACTTGTGTCTTAGTGGACATGTATATCACATTTTATTTTATGATTGTGTCTGTAATACATTTTCTAGATTTCAGTTTGTGTAAAATAAAATTTTAATATGGTTTTAACAGAAATTTTACTTTATACTTTTCAATGTATGTTTAAGTGTTTTCTTCTATTTTGTTTTGGGTCGCTTCGGTGACCCGAATGTGACCTCCTAGACTAGGTATATCACATAGGCTGGTCTAGGGGGGTTACATTTAGTGGTATCAGAGCTTAGAGTTGTGTCATTCTGGGTAGAACGGTCGATCATCTGTCATAGGGTGTATGGTCTGTACATACCCCAGATCTTAACCGTACTCCACCGAGCCGATACTCCAATGTCGAATCATTTCCTGAAATAAGTGCTTCTAACCATTTTGTCCATAATAGCTCGATCTGTACTGGCAAAGAATGTTAGTAATGTTCGTCTATGATTCAGATTAACGTGATGAATTTGAATTTGGATAAGGAATCTGAGATGGCTAATACATGTAAAATTGAAAATCTGATTCAGATTGAGAATAAATGTTCAATTATGTAAAGTAACCGATATAAGATTACATGCAAGGCTATTAAGTGATAATGATGATGTTTGAAAATATCCTGATAGAAATTTGACAAAAATAATATGAATTTAAAAGTAAGGTATCCGTGAACGTGGCGAAAGTGTAAATTCGGTGATGACTCTGTTATACACGAAGGAATTAGGTGCATGAATATTATTTTGAAGGTAAGTGATATATGTTCAAAATCTTGGTTATATTCGATCAGCTTGAGGAAAGACTCTTTCTTTGAAAGTAGGGCATGATACATCGCTATGTATCATTTCTAACTGGAATATGGTGTTTACATCCTAATTCTAGAAGATCCAAATGGATGCTTTGAGTACTCGTCTGAACTGCAGTTATAGTTTTTATCTGTAACTTGATGGTCAACCTAGAAGAGTAATACTGCTTCTGGGTCTTATGATTAACTTCTTTGATAGTTGGGAAGGTTTCAAATCCCTGATTTAGTCTGCTTATAAGAACAACTATGAGACAAATGTTCACGTGGCACTGTATGAAATTATGTATCAGTTCAAATTTCATATTCTGACCAGTTAATCTGAGATGAATGATGGGATTTTTTCTAGGTCCAAAGTTGATTAGAGAATTGAGAATCTAGCATACTCTGATAGACAAATTTTAGTATGTGAATGAATGGAATGGTAGTTTTACAATCCCCAACTTTGGCAAATTTTAAGGACGAAATTTCTTTTAGGGGAGAAGAGTTGTAACACCCAGCTTTTACATATATGTAAAATGAAAAAAGGGGTAAAATGGCTGCTGATTATGGGAATCGAACCCACCACCAGTGGTGTTTAGGTCGTGTTACCCAGCCAACCGAGCTAAGTAGCTCCTAGTGATTAAGATCGACCATTTAACCTTTAAGTCATACCTATCGGGTATGCCTAAATTAAATAAAAACAAAAGGGATTCCCCAATTGCCTAGAAGGATGGATTTGGAAATATCCAAAAAATAAAATCTCCCCAACTCTCCACATACCCCAAATCCAGCCACCTCCTCGATCAGCACCACCGCTTGTCGGTGACGCTCACCGTCGGTCACAAAACTTTCCCTAACTTTATCCGAACCTAACCCCGTCAGTCACTTGAGCCGAACAGCCATTGTTCATCGTAAAAATTGATTTGAAGGTTCGACGA
This sequence comes from Hibiscus mutabilis, assembly GCA_019671005.1. Lineage (NCBI taxonomy): Eukaryota > Viridiplantae > Streptophyta > Magnoliopsida > Malvales > Malvaceae > Hibiscus > Hibiscus mutabilis. The sequence continues at coordinate 31,296,780 of CM033713.1, forward strand.
GAACCATATAACATTCACCATTATTTTTCATGGTTTTCGGCCACCTCAACTGTTCATTCGTAGTGCCATTGCTACCAACGTCACCCTCGTGAATGGACGAATAAAACCCAGTTGCTACCAACGTCACCCTCAATTGTTCGTTCGTAGTGCTCGTCGTCGGAGCTTTGCCATAATTGAATGAAAAGGGTAAGTTGGTGAGACTTTTGGATGATTTTAGGTGATTTAAGGCTGAAATGAGTATTTTGGGTGGCGATATTGCATTTTTCGGTGCGTTTTTTGCCATTTTGGGCCGCGCGTGACGTCTGAGCAATTTCTAGCCGCCTAGGACAGTGGCCAAGGTAAACCGGGCCTGAACCAGCCTTGAACCAGTTTTGCTTTGAACCGGTCCTGAGCCAAACCATCTGACCTGAACCACCTAAACCAACCTGACTATAACCGACCTGAATCTGAACCAACTCGACCCAACCCGACCCATTGACTCGACCCGTCTAAGTCAACTTAGTTGACTGAGTCAACCCATCCGAGTTAACTCAGTAATCGAGTCAATCCAACCTAAGTCAACTAAGTGATGTCAGCATTGACCGTTAACTTAACACCAGAGTTGACTGTTGACGTCAACGTTGACTTTGGCCAAAAGTCAAAATTTCTCAAAAACCCTTATTTTATGTTTTTCGACGTCCTAAATTCATTTTTGAAGTTAGTTTTGTGAAATTCGAACCCAAAATCCTTTAAATTGGACCGTGAACCCGAACTTGAGTTTGTATTTAATTATTCAGTTAAAGTGAATTACGAATAAGGATTGATTATAATGACTAAAATGAGTGAGAATTAATAATACAAATTTGGTTGAATTAGAAAATGACCAAAAAGTCCTTAGGTTTTGAAATTTCTAAATTAACTAAAATGACGATTATACCCTCGAGTCTTGAAATAAATAGATGGTTTGAAAGAACCGAAAGGACCAAGATGACTGAATTAACGTCAAGTGCGTTAATGATTGAAATACCCTCATGACTATAGATAAGCGGAAGATTAGATAATCATGAAAATTCTGATAGACTACAAATAACCGTAATGCCCATGTGGGTTTGAGGCATGATTTATGTAAATCAGTCATTCTTGACACTGTAACAATAATGGAAAAATACTACATGATCGTTATATTATGAAATTTTGAATGGTTCAGATGAATTAAGTTCTCAATGTCGTATTGGCGTCATTATTCACCGTATCCCTTGTATGATAATCCATTTCTAAAAACTGTTCAAAATTGGTAAAGTATACTTTCTGATATGATACTGTGACTATCTATGTTGATTCAAAAGTGTGATTGTTTTATAAAATGAAAGTTCGATATATAATTTCTGATGATTTCCTGTCCACTAGCTAAATTGATATTTTCTGATGTATTACTGGGAATATGATTTGAAGTCTTGTAGGCAGCCTTGATCAAGCTGACCTCCAGTTAGGCTTTGTGCCTCCAGTTAGGCTTTGTGCCTTCAGATAGGCTTTGTGCCTCCAGATAGGTTTTGTGCCTCTAGTTAGGCTTTGTGCCTCCATATAGGCTTTGTACCTCCAATTAGGCCTCCTACGCCTTCGGGCCTAGGTCCAGCCTCCAGATATGATAGGTCTTCTATGCCTTCGGACCTAGGACCAACCTCCAAATAAGATAGGCCTCATATGCCTTCGGTCCTATGACTAGCCTCCAGTTATAGGGAAATTACTTTTGGTGTTCGGTTGGAGGGTAGATAGGTTAAAGGAATCCGATTAAGGATCTATGACCGATATTAGTTTGAGAGTTCCCTTTTTGCGTTACACGTGGAGTACGGTACTTGTGTCTTAGTGGGCATGTATGTCATGTTTTATTTTATGATTGTGTCTGTAATACATTTTTCTAGATTTCAGTTTGTGTAAAATAAAATTATAATTGGTTTTAACAGAAATTTTACATTATGCTTTTCAATGTATGTTTAAGTGTTTTCTTCTGTTTTTGTTGTGGGTCGCTCTGGTGACACGAATGTGACCTCCTAGACTAGGTGTATCACATAGGCTGGTCTAGGGGGTTACACTTACCCAAACTCGCACTCGTAGCCTGAATCGATGTACCCAAAGACTGTTCAATATCCTTGGCCCAATTGAACAACACATTAAAATCTGTGTAATCCGCGGCCAACAGATATGCCTTAATGTCCTTCATCAAACCATAGCAGAACCTATCACATCTCTGTTGATCATCAGGGACCAACTCCGGGGCATATTGACTCAAACGAACAAACTTCACCTCATATTCGGCAACAGACATGCCACTTTGTGTCAGCGACATAAACTCGTGCTTCTTTGCATCCAAATACTGGGTACCAAGATACTTTCTCTTGAAAGCTCTCTGGAAGAACTCCGAAGTCACATCGCCTCCAGTACTCCCGCAGTTGTGGTCACCCACCAATGATATGCATCACCCTACAACAGTGACACCGTGCAATCCAACTTGCGCTCCTCATTATAACCCATCTGGTTTAGAATACGGATTGTCTTCTCCAGTTATCCCTTGACTGCCTTAAGACTCAAACCCTAAAATTCCTCGCCTTCCAAACTACGAAGACGCTCTAAGGGTAAACCTTGATTAGCTACCACAGGAGGTGTCGGTGCTTGCGCTTGCACTCCAGCCATTGCTGCCTAAAACGCTCCCGTCATCGCTTGGATTAACGAAGTTAAATCATCAAATACTGAAACTTGATGAACCTGGGGTACATCACCAGCCCCAACATCGATAAGAGGAACCAACGGAGGAGGAGGAGGTAAAACATTAGGGGGATTCCCTTCCTCAATGTTATTCTGCCCAACTCCGGCATTAATAGCCATCGAACGCGTCTCACGTCGAGCCATGCTAACAAAAGCATCAAAACACATTAAATTTAGGCTACCATAAGGCAAAGGATCCAAGACAACCTAATAAAACATTCTAAAACCTCAGTTATAGGTAATGTGCTCCCAATTCATACCCCAATATGATATTAAACAATCACCGAACATATACACAATCACCATGCAATTCAATCACCACTTACCACTCAAACAAAAACATTCTAACCTTTTGAAACCTGGCTCTGATACCAACAAATATAACACCCTCGACTCGGCCTACACGCCCGACCAAACCAAGAGAATTACATTAGGTTTGCCGAAGCAAACCGGAGAACAATTACGAAAAACCAGTCCATTTTTTCTTTTATCTTATCTAGATAGATATTATAAATCCTAAATTTATATACTTGCAGCGGGTGAATTTTCAAAGAAAATGGATCACGAAAAGGCCTCCAATTGCATAACATACGTTTCAAGGACTAAATTGTAAAACTGATAATTTTAGGGACCAAAACTAAAATTAAAGTTAGTAATCCTCAATTAGTTGGATTCCATACTTACACGTTAAATTCCAGGTCATTACGATCATTCAAACTCTTATAATTGCATTCACAAAACTCAAGGACCAAAATGAAAGAAACAGAAACCTTCAAAGATTCCAAAAAATTCGAGTTAACGATAGCCGTACCGGTATGCCTAGAGTTGTTTCGGTACGCCTTAACATTTTCCAAAAGCTCAGGTTCTAGTAACCAAATATCATTTCGATACGCATACACGTATCGAAACACCCTTCATCAAAACTCAGTATTGTATCAAAACACCCTCTCGAGTACCGAAACGTAGGCCAAAATAGCCACGCCCGTACCGAAACGGTTGCCCACGTACCGGTACGCTAATCCTAGAATGGCTTACCCATACCGAAACAGAGACACCCGTACTGGTACGCCTGGACCTGTAATGTCCCAAATTGTTGTCTAAACACCCTTTGATGATATCCAAAACACCCCAACATGCTTCCAACACTTATACAACCCTACTAAGATAATTACCCACCAAATCATCACAGAATCCACAACCATTCATGGCAAATATACTACTCAAGACATTCTATAGGCATGCATCCTATTATCATTTTACCAAGCAACCAAAACTCTCGTTTGGAACATTTAAGGCATACTCAACATGCTTGCACATTTATAGCATCATACCAAACTTGCTTGAATCACCAAAACATGGCATACATCCCAAATTAACTAGATGAATTCTTAAGCACTTAACTTGCATCAATCTAAGCAAGATCCACACAAGCTTAACATCATCAAAACAACCACAAAAACCAGCACCACTCATGCTTAAGACTCATAGAAAAACAAAATTACAAATCCCCAAAATATGGTGAACACATTGCCTTATTAACCAGAATCATAAACTGAGTTCATACTCAAAGTAGCCTTTATCTTAGGATCACTTTAGCCTTGCCCGTGTAGCCCCAAACCTTAATGCTCTGCATCATTAAGAAAAAGAGAGTATAAGCACACATGCTTAGTGAGGATGCTCATAAAACAATGATGCATTTAAAAACATTTTAAACCCAAGACACTTGTTTCTAAAACATGCTTACAACCAAAGTACTTTCCTTGTCTCCAACCGAGACATACATAAACACACTTATGCAACATCATATACTTTTTCAATGCTTAGATCCCAAAGCATTAAATCATAAACCATGCTTAAATCCCAAAGCATTATTAAATAAACCATGCTTAGATCCCAAACTATTAAATCATAAACCATGCTTAAATCCCAAAGCATTATTAAATAAATCATGTTTAAATCCCAAAGCATTAAATAATAGGTTCAACACATGAAATTTCACATATATTGGCATTAATAGTGACCCGGATCGACTACCTTCTATCCAACTTATCGAATACACGAATCTCTCATACCATGCCTAGTTAAACCGCATGATATCCCCAAACTTTGCCTTGTTAAACTACAAGATTTGACACCCTCGCTTAGTTGAACCGTGAGATTTACCACCCTTGCCTAGTTAATCTGCAAGTATATCGACCTTGCCTAGTTAAACCGCAAGATCACCATCAAATTAGGTTTCCTAGTTAAACCGCATGCCAAATGAGGTTCCCAATAGTCTGAGTGGCCTTGTTAAACTACCATACCTCAATGACCCATGGTCACGATCGATTTTGTCCATATTTTATAGTGCACTTTAATCCCATGGCATGCCAACAATATCTGATTGTTTCTTACCTTGTCACATAGCCAATATACCATTTCCAAAACCATTTACCTACTGTTTTCAATGCATCAAACCAAAACCACCACATATGCAATCCATATTGCCAAAAGCAATACCCCATTCCCAACCGGAATGAAAATAAATGCTCACTAGCATTTATATACGTAAAATCCATTGCATATGTGTTCATAACCATGCATTTACAGTTGTAAATTAAACCATGTTTAACACCAAAACATGAACTCAACATGCTCATATCTAAACCGATATTCAAGAGCAAAATAAGGGAAACTTACTTCCGAGCTTAGGTAAGTGTTTCATGCTTACCATAAACTCGCAACAACCTTTATCAAACCTTTTAAAGGTGTTTAAACCAGTTTCCACTCACCGATACACTTCACCTTGCTTGCCGATACGTATCGAGCTCCTGGCATTTAATATCCCAAAATTTTGATTAGTTACCAAAATGTAAAATTTGAAAGTTTAGGGGTTAAAGTGTAAACTTTGGAAAAGTTTAGGGACCAAAGTGTAATTTTCAAAAGTTTTGTATTTTAACCCCATAAATGAATAGTTTATCCCCAAGAATGACGTTTTCGTGTTACCCAAATTTTTTGTACGGAGTTTGTATTATTGGCTATAAAGCGATAAAGTTCGAAAGAATATTCGGACAATCGGATCGAATCGAATATCCATGATATTTTGAAGGATGATAAGCAATGGCTGATTATGTCATCATACATGTCTAAGATATTTTCTTTGTGTTAGAAGAATATGAACCCTTGGATTTAAGTCGATTTTCCATGCTAAATATGAGTCTGTTGGATGAAAAATGGCAAGATCGTATTTTTGGAAATCACAAGGGCAAATTTGGTAAACTAATAATTCAAGATTTAAATTTAGGTCATTGGATGATGATATGAGGAATATTATGGAAATATAGAATTTTCGAAATAGATCCGATAGCTCGGTAAAGGTAAAATAGTAGTAGAAGTATTTTGCGAATATCGGGAAATCGGATTGAATTGAAATTTCAAAGGCTATTCCATAATCCATATAAAATCATAAAATTATATTCATGGAATGGGGGCCAGTTGGGAAGGAACTAATTTAGTTAGATTATAATGGAATGGCAATTTTGAAACATTTGAGTAAATAAAGATTAGTTGGAGGGCAAATTGGTTATTTGGCAGGGATGACAATTTTGAAATATTTGAAGTTACAATGGTTATTTTTGGAAGAAGAAATTTGAAGTTTAAATCGTGGCCCTTGATTGATGATAAAATCAATCTCAACCGTTGGATAAAAGGGCATTTTTGTAATTTCCCTATTTGAATGAATTTAAAATTCATTTATATAATACAAGTGGAATAATTGGAGGAATGAAAAATTAAAAGACCAAAAAAAAGATGAAGCCTTCTTCATCTTCTATTTTCGAAAATATAGGGGGAAAGAGAGAAGATTTTCTAAGCTTGATCCAAGCCTTTAAACTCGATTTTCAGGTAATCTTTTGAACTACAAAGTTGTTCTACTCTTCAAGGTCTATTTTTTTTATATAATTAATTCATGGAATACATGCTTGATTGATGAGAATTTTTAATGAGAAGGAAATTAGGGTTTATGAACAAAATTGGGGTTTTTGAGATTTTATGATTCCATGGTGGAATTTAAGTTGGAATCAAGCTTATATGATGTTAAAATCATATTTTTGAGTTAGGATTTAAACCCTACATGTTTTGGTTTGCATGGAGAAGATTAGGAATTATGGATTTAAGTCTAACTTAGGGTTTATGATGTTGGATTAATGATCTAGTAAGCTTGATTTGTTGTTTGGAAGCAAAACCCTAAGTTAAAATTATAGGGACCAATTTGGCAAGCTTCAAAGTTAAGGGACCGAATCTGAATTTTATGAATTTGGAGTGTATCTATGTAATTAATGATGTTGGAGATGTGAAATTGATGTTAGAATGCTAAACTGATGTTGAATTGAATTAGGGACCATTTTGACAAATTGTCAATATCAAGTGACCAAATAGAAAATGAATTCTTGGATGGGGATTAAATCTGATTTTCAGTTAAAATAATAGAATTAAGGTAGTAGTGTTGATTTGAGGACTAAATTGCAAAGTTAAGAAGTTTGAATTCTTACCTTTGCATATTAGTGACTATTTTGGGAAAAGAAAGAAAATTAGAGGGAATTATTTTGAATAATTATTTGATGAAGAAGATGATGAATTGGTGGTTTGAAGCAAGTGATGGGACTAAATTGAAAAGTAAAAAAATAAGAAGAAGTGAGTATAAATTAGAAGTTTATTATGGAAAGCTATGATGAAGATTGAATTTTGGCAGTGACTTCGAAAATTCACCATAAATTCTAAAACAATGGTTAGACGATGAATTTTATACCGTTGTAAATATGTGTTCGTCTAGTTTCATTTCCAACAAGTGAAAATTGATTTCGAGTTCCGAGTTAAAAGATGTGAATTTTTAATCGAATGAAGGTTAGAAAATTTATATAGCAGATTCTGTAAGGACAGATCTGTGACGGGAGTTTGGAGAATTTTCATAATTTTTGTAGATTTTATTAATTTATGTGGCTTATACCGTTAGAACCGTTATCGAATCTAGTTTTCCAATATAAAGGAAATTAAGATCTGGTATGTATGCTGCCCGGTATAAGCAAATCTTTGAAAGTAGCGCAAGCTGTCAGAAAATGGAATTTGAAACATTTTGTATTTAAATGTGAGTTAGCAAGCTCGGAAGAATTATTGGAAGTTCAAGTTGGTCACTAGGAACCATAATGAGTTTTTGAACAATACGAGAAAGAAAGGAAAAATATTTGGAAATTTTATATTCGAATAATTATATTAGACCGCGTGTTTAAGGTATTTTTAGATTTGAATCTAACAAATATTTTATCTTATTCATGTGATTAATGAAGTCAAGGCCGAATCAAAGAAGGTTCGAGGTTCTATAAAAGAAAGGATCGAGTAGAATTTAATGAGGCATGCTAATAAATGGCCCAGGTGAGTGTAATGCATACATAATATGATACATGGATGTTTTATACATCAACGGTAAGACTTGCGATAAGTCTACCGGGTTTCTATACTGGCATGATATTTATGTCATTGATCATATATTTGACATATTTTAAATATGTCAAAGGTTGAACACAAATGCATGGATCACTAGTTATATATGATGGTATACTTTGAATGTTATTTCGGGTATGAACTGCCAATGATAAATTATATTGATATACATTGCCATGGATGGAATAAATACGGAAATTATGCCCAAATAAGTCATTGAGGGACATGGTATAGTTGGCATGCCATAGAGTCCAGCAGCACGCTACATATTCGGGAAACCAGGATAGAACTATAGTGTACGTAAATGACACTTAGTGCATGGTAAGCATGGCCTTATAAACGTGCGGAAAATCGGGAGGTTAGCACAGCCTTATAAATGTGCAGAAATCGGGAGTACTTCGGTGCATAATCAGGAGCACTTCGGTGCATATTTGACTCGTGTACCCAAGGTCCTCAAGGTTTAGTTGGGCTATACATAAACAGTTAAGAAATAGTAAACAAGTTAGTGTATATTCGGGTATTCGGTTTATATGAACACTAGGGGCAAATGGCAAGTATAGCGGTAAGAAATTTATATTCGATTTATATTATGTTGATACATGATTAGTATGATGGTATACTTATCTAGTGATCATGATGCATTTATGCATATACGGCATATTATGATAATCGGGCAAGTATGAAAATCTTATGACATTGGTATATAGTAAATAATTAATAATGCAATGTGAAAGTTGATGCATTGGCATATAGCATGCTATATAAATGTAGATATGAAGTTGAATAAAGTTTAAATTGTTGTTATTAATTTTCTTTATTGCCTCACTAAGTCCGTACTTATCGTGTGTTCACACGTAGGTAAATCAAGATGAGAGGAAGAAAAGCATTGCATCAATATCGGAAAGCTCAACAGGTAATCACAGTAATGACATCCTAATTAAGGTTTGATTATTATAGTGGCATGTATACTTGCTAAACCTATTTGAGTGTGATTGACCTTTAAAGTTCGTTATGGTCTCGAGATAAGTGGCGTTTCTGGAAAGATTCAAGGTTAAGAATAACCTTAAACGATGAGTTCCATGCTAAGATAATTGATTTATGATTGGAATTCGAACAAATAATTTAAGTCGGTTTTAAATAAAGTTAAGCGTGCTTGGGCTAGAGAAATTTTAAGATGGGTGACCATCGGGAAGTTTTCTGAAAATTTTAAATTATCCTGATTTTTGGATTAAAGAAGTCGTAACATTTTCGACTCGTACCAGGTGTACGGATATGGGAAAAAAGGTGTTACACGACAATAAACAATCAATGTCAAACTTTTTCGCCTTGATTATCCCCTGTTTTAACAACATAAAACCAGAGGGCAAATGCATTAATATGCATTCAAACCATTGCCTAACAGCAATCTCCCGCAACTCTCAAGTTGCCCACTTAACAACCATCCGAAACATATCGAAAACATCATCAAACCCTTCCAAAACTTAACCCAGCCATAATGTAACGATTCAAACCATCAAACTTCATCAATTAACATCTAAAACCCTTTCCCAACATCCTTTTACTCTCAGCAATGATTAAACACCAAAATCATCACAAAAACCCTTAACTAACAACCTTAAATATTGGAGATTCAACTAGTTCCGGGATTAGAATGTTAAATCTAAACTTTTAACATCCATAAACATCAAAATCATGATCTATTCTGATCTAAAACCCAACAAAACATATCCACTTCGAAAATATACCAATTTCATTAATCAAAACATAATTAAACCAATTTTCCTTAATTAAACTATCAAAACACATTAGAAAACAAATGTAAAGGATCAAGAACTTGGGAATTTCAGTAAAGAACCTTTCATTAGAGGAGAAGAACGAATCCTTACCTCCAATGTTGATTTCTCCCCTTAATTGCTTAGTAAAACATGAAAATCAAGAGAATAACAATAAGTATTTGATGAAGAAGCATTAGGAAATCAAATAGAAATCAAAACCTTTGATTTTTACCTGAAAAAATTGAAGTTGGAATGGTGTTTGGCTAGAGAGAAAGAAGTTGCAAAGTTTGTTACGTAAATTTTGTTAAAAGTCTAAAATATAATTTATTAATTCTCTCCACTTTTAAAGCCTTTTAAACCCATTTAAAATTAGTTAATTAAAGGGAGAAATCTGTTAAAAATATCTAGGATAATTATCTCCTTAAAGATTCAAAGTTTTGATCTTTTTCAAAACAGTCACTAAAAACAGTTTGCATTTTGGTCACTAGTCCAAAATATCCAATTTCCAAATCTCATTTTACAAAATTGATTTTACCAAAATTATTATTATATTAAATAATGATTTCACAACATTTTCCCATATTTTTATCACCTTTAAAAATATTTAATCCGATTTAATCCCGAAACTAACTCGAACCTCTAATATCGGTCCAACGGACATTCGAACCAACCCTTAAACCATCCAAGCCCAAAACCAGGGCGTTACACCACACACCCATTTTCTAATTTCTAAACCCTATATTGTAATCTAATTCATAATTATTTTTTATCTTCGATTTGCTAGTATTACATTATATTTCTTGTACTAACTTGTTTCATATTTTTTAAATATAGGATTGAAGGATTTAACAGTTAATCAACAAACAACTATTATTGATGAGTAATATTTCATTTTAGAGAAAGTCAACGAAGACCTTGTGATACTAACTCATAAAAGTTTTATTTACCTTATGTTTGTTTTATATTAGTTAAAGAATTTTATGTAAAACTTTGATTGTGTATTGCTATGTGTTGAATATTGTTAAAACTTAGATTTTAAACTAAGACATTGTTAAAACTTGGATTTTAAACTAAGAATGGAATTTATGTATTTTGTGTTGTGTTAAAACCTTGTAGTATGTATGTACTTATTTTAATTATGGAGTTAGTGTTTAGAATCTCTATTTAAGTATTTTTATGAACATTTTAATATAATATTTATTGAAAATATAGTTTTATTTTTCTCAAAAGAAATAGTGAACATGTGAAAAATTGTAATAGGTTAACCTGTAACCGAACCGTCGGTTAACCATATCTTAATAGTTAGTCATTAGCAGTTAATCGATTCTTAATGGTTAGGTTACAGTTAGCTAAATTCAATAACTGCTATAACGGTTAACCGGCCGTTTAGGCTAAACGGTACGGTTAACCGACCATGAGCACCCCTAATGGATCATGCCAAGATCTAATCCAAATCCATGTCCGATCCAAATCCTACGCATCTAATCCATATCTGAGTCTGAATCAAAACATTTATGACTTTTAATTCCTTAAAACAAAATACCATGTATAATATTTTCATTAAAACAATAATACAACCTAAATAAAGTAAAAAAGTTAAGCTAAATACATTAAAAGAAACATAAATATGTATCTTTTAAACGATAACATAAATGTATATATTAGGTAATTTGGAATAATGGTAAAAACAAAATTAACTTTTTTATATATATATTCATATTAAAAGTGATGATAAAAATATAAATGTCTTAAAAATGCAAGTTAATTAATAATAATAATATTTACTGTGTTTTATATATATATCAATTAACCTTAATATAGTGTAATATATCTATTTATACCATATGCATATATACGTAAATATGAAAAAATGTAGGATAAAATCATAGATAAACAAATAATAAAATAAATACAATGGAGAAACAAATAAATGTAAATATCAATAAATTACCAAAAATTAAGGAAATTAGTGAATGAAATAGTAAATGATGTGAAATTGCAAGATAAAGTTATGATATATTAGGCTAAAATTATGAATTAAAATAAAAGGTAAATTAAAAGCATAAATAATAAACACAACAATTTAAATGTAGTCAACAAACAAGGGATAAAAATGAACAAGTGCATAATTAAATGACATAAATTAAAAGCTCAATAAATTAAATATACAATATACCCTGATGATGCTAAAATTCGTGGATCTACCCCTCGAACTAGGGTCCACTAGGGATGACAATTTAATCCGAATGGACTGAATCCGATCCAAAAAATCCGATCCAAATTCGGTTGAAAAAAATTTGAATCCAATCCAAAAACAATCCGATCTAAATCTAATTGAAAAAAATTCGAATTCAAATCCGAAAAAATATCTGAGTCCAATTATAATGGATTCGAACTTAAATTTTATATAATCTGATTCATTGCCATCCCTAAATGAAAATAGCTAGGGTTGAGTTGAGCAAGTTAGAGTTGGAAGAGAGTGGGAGTCCATGATCTTGATCCATACACAAATAATGCATGCTAGAAAATATGTGGCAAATTCATGAGGTGGTACATCCAACCAAATATGTCGAAACTACACGACCCTATTTGACCGTTTCTCTTCTTTTTCCTTTCCTTAATGATAACTTCCCTTCTTTTTCTCTCTTCCATCCTTCCTCTCCCCTTTCCAATTCCCTCCCAAACACTTCCAAGAAAACAAATGATGAAAAAAAAAATTGTTGAACCAAATTGTAAGTTTTAACGGCAAAGGTGATAATCGTTAGCGTGTGTTTTGTTTATTAAATGACCCAAGATGGAGACACACAAATTCGAGCGAAAAAGAACTATGACCATGAGTTGGGATGGCCTTGGCGAGGATGACGACGAGTTCTTTGAACCTTGCAATAGAATATCTTGCGGGGTACCTCAAGACTTGGCTTTTTTCGGCGACGAAGAAGATTTTAATGATTGCCGCCCTTATTTCTCTACCAGTGCACCCGCCCATACGACACAGCTTCAAGCATTCCCAAAGGCAGAAATGAAAAAGGTCATCTATGCCTTCACCGAGCCCGTCGATACGGTGCAGCCTCAAACATTCTCAAAGGCGGAGACGGCGAAGGTGACATTCTCCTCCATCGAGCCCGTCGATATGGCGCAGCCTCAAACATTCGCAAAGGGGGAGACAGCGAGGGTGAACTTCTCTTCTACCGAACTCGTCGCTATGACGCAGCCTCAAACGTTCCCAAAGGCGGAGACGGCGAGGGTGACCTTCTCTCCCACTCCACCCACCAATACAAGGCAGTCTCAAGCGACCCCAATGGCGCCTGATTACAATGTGTGGATGGCTTCTCCAGAGTCCATTATTCAACGTAGACAACGGCTTTTCCAAGGCATGGGCTTATCCGCTGACAAAGAGCTCCTAAGTTTCAAACATGTTCCTTCCTACAAGGCCCTTAATGTTATGATTCCGACAACACCCGAAGTTGCAAGGGAAGATAAAAGTGAGGAACAGCAACAGAAAGATGATCCAAAAGATGATATGTCTCACTCTTCGCCGCCATTGTTGCCAAGGGGATCAAGGTCCGAAGGTGAAATCCGGTCGTTTTCGACCGAAGAGAAACGAAGAGAGCAATTTATTGGTTCGACATCAAAGCAATGTCTGACCAAGACTTCGTCTTTAGAATCAACTCCGGACGCGGAAAAATTGTATCCCAACAAGGAACCCGCGACTAAAGCTTCCCCTAAAGATTCAGGGACCAATTTTACGCCGAAGCAAAACAATGGACTAACCTCGGATTTCTCACAAAACAACTTCGAAGCATTTTTCCTTATTAAGAATTTGGACACAGGAAAAGAGTTCGTGGTCAATGAGTACGACCAAGATGGGATGTGGAACAAGTTGAGCGATATCCAAACCGGGAAGCAGTTAACAATAAATGAATTCGAGAAATCAGTAGGCCATTCTCCGGTGGTGAAGGAGTTGATGAGCCGAGAAAACATTAACCCCACGCTGTCGAACAACAACGGACCGGATCGGAAAATTAATTCATATCTTTCCAAGAGCTTGAAGCAGAGCAAGAAGAGAGGCGCCGCCGTGTTGAAAAGCATAAAAGAGGTTGCCAATTCAATGACGTTGAGAGGGGAGAAAGAAAGGGAACCAAATCTGTTTGCCATGGATCAAAAGAACGCCAAGAATGGGACTAACCAATGGGTCAGAGTCCGACAAACGGGGAAATCTTATAAAGAATTGAGTGCTTTGCATATATGCCAAGAGATTCAAGCACATGAGGGATCGATTTGGACCCTAAAGTTCAGTACGGACGCCAGGTTTTTAGCCAGTGCCGGCGAGGATACCACAATCCATGTATGGGAAGTTCAAGAATGTGAGGTGGCGCCGATGAATGAAGGGTGTTCGACGCCGGGGAATTTAACCCCACTTCATTCATCTCTTTCCAGGAAAGGCTCATCTAGTAGTAAAAAAGGTTATCAAGTTCCTAGCTACGTTCATGTACCGGAAACCGTGTTCTCGCTATCGGAAAAACCAATCTGTTCTTTCAAAGGCCATTTGGACGACGTTTTGGACTTGTCTTGGTCTAGATCTCAGGTTTGATTCTAACCTTTCTTGATTTATGTCCCCATTCCACTGTATAACTTATTAGATAAATTTGCAGCAATTGCTTTCATCTTCAATGGACAAAACCGTAAGGTTATGGGACTTGGAAACCAAGAGTTGTTTGAAGTTATTTGCCCACAATGATTATGGTAAGATACTAATTTCATTTCGAGTTTTTATCAAATTACAAAGACACTTGAGATCTATTAATTGGTTTAATGGCTAATGTTCATCTTGACCCATCTTGTATAGATTCGAATTCCGGCCATAAATTATAAAGACACTTCCCATTCATGGCTTTTATTTTTGCAGTAACATGTATACATTTCAATCCCATGGATGATGATTATTTCATAAGTGGGTCACTTGATACAAAAGTTAGGATTTGGAACATTCCATATAGGCAAGTTGTTGATTGGACCGACCTAAATGAAATGGTTACGGCTGCCTGCTACACTCCTGATGGCCAGGTAAATATGGACATAATATGATGGTTTGTTCTGTTTCTTTTATTTGGTTTTCAAATGCATAAAAAAATCTGAAGTGTAAATATGTTTTGATTATTGAAGGGTGCCATGATTGGTACACAGAAAGGCAGTTGTCGACTATACAGTACTGAGGGTATGGTGTGCTCTGTTTTTTAATTCAAATTCATAAAAAAGCTTTAAATTCGAATTTATTTTCTCACCATTAAATCAATTGATGATTCTAGACTGCAGATTAATTCAGCTAGATCAGATTACTGTTCAAAACAAGGCCAATGCTAAAAAAATCACTGGTCTCCGGGTAGGTTTACTATTTGCATTCAACATTCTTGTTCCATTTCTGGAGTTAAATCAACTGACTTCAATCCTTCACAGTTTTGCCCTAGTAATCCATCGGAATTACTCGTTACTTCAGCCGATTCCCGGATACGAGTTGTGGATGGTTATGAAGTTTTTTACAAATTCAAAGGTATATATCTCTATTTTCATCTTTGTAAAAAAAAATTAAATTCGAGTGAACCCGAGTTTAAAAGGATGCATATGATTATGATCATCAGGGATTAAAAACACAAACAGTCAAATTGCAGCTTCATTCACATCGGATGGAAATTACGTGGTAAGTGCGAGCGAAGATTCTCAAGTGTTTGTATGGAGATGCGAGGAGCCGAAAAACACAGGCACCGGGAAAAGAACGGTCATCACCCCGCGCGGCCACGAATACTTCCCATGCAAAGACGTTTCGGTTGCGATACCATGGCCTGGCACTCCCAAAACCGAGCCACTACCGATGGCGGTGAACGGCGAATCATTGTTGATGCCAAGGTGTTCCACTGCTTCCACCCCTGGCAACTTCAACTCTTCGAATTCAAGTCGGAGTACGCCCTCCATAAGATACAACGATTCATCCTCGATGCCAAGGTCTTCCACTGGAACTTCAGGCTCTATAAGATACAGCGATTCGCCATCAATATCTTCTTCTACCGGCTCCTCATCTTGGTCTTGGGTCAATGGCATTGGCAGTGGCCATGGACAGCAAGCGGCGGCTTGGGGACTCGTAATTGTGACGGCCAGTTTGGGTGGCGAAATCAGGATTTACCAAAATTTTGGGTTACCACGTAGAGTTAGCATACTATGAAATTGTATCATCATCTTGCATCAAAGCATCGAAAAATAATTTGCTTTTTATTTTTATTTTTTAATCAAACAAAGATTCTGCTTTTTTATATAGAATTTTGACCGCTTGATATGAAACTGAAAATTACCACATGCAATGGAATTAAATTGCAAAAGTGGTTTATCCAAAAAATATTTGCAAAGGTGGGTTTTTTTTTCTTTTAAAAATAATTGGGTATAAGAATAATTTTAACCCACGTTTATAATTTTTATCATTTTATATTAGAGTTACTTTTTTTGAACAATCTTTACTTAAGAGGCTGGAAAGAAGAAATTTGCTCATACTGAATCTAAAACCCACAATCTAAAGGAGAGGAATGTGTCAACAAAGAACTTTTAATCACTTGTTCTAAAGGTTGTTGACAATCTATCAGATTTAATTAAAAATTTATTTCGATGTCAGTCTTATATTATATTTATTTTATTTTTTTATGCATTCGATATTATTCATAGTTGATATACAATGATTAAATTCACCAGTCAATTCCGTGAATTAAATTCGAGGGATAACTTATGGCTAATTTTTTATGCATAAACAATCATAAATCTGCCAATGTAGTATAACTATTTTATAAATTACTTTTTTTGAACAATTATAATTACTTTTAAAACAACTATAATTATACTATTTTATGTTATTTTATGGCAGTAGTTTAAAAAAATATTATTCTAATAGTATACGTACGCAATCATAAAAAAAAAAAAGTGATGCAGCAACAGGGCCATTAATAGGTTGGGACTTGGGAGGGGCTGTTGAACTTTTTAAATTTTTAGTATAATTATATTTTAGATTTTTTTTTAATTTAAATATTAATCAAATAAATTTTTTATTTGTCTCAATTTTTAAATTTAAAAGCTTAATAAACTGTTGTACTCCGATGCTTAATCATAGATCCATCTCCGGCAGCATACATAGTGACCAGTAATATATATATATATAGGTTGACGTCGGGGATTTTATTTTAAAGATAAACATGCTGGTTTTATGCAGAAAATGCATCACACAAGTTTAGTCTCTTAGTTGTAGCTTTTTGTTCACAAGACAATACGGCAACACTCCAATTTAATAACAGATGTCAGGTTATATTCTCAAGCAGGAGCTAAGCTTCTTGGAAGTATCAAAGATACACATGTAAGGGAAAACACAATTAAATATTAACCTTTATTTAAAGAATTGAGCTGCTTTATTTTCGGAGTAACATCAATAAGGTATTTTCTGTTAACAGGAAGTTGTGCTTTGGGAGAAATCTTGGTTGCGATTCTTGAAATGACCTCGACCACTTGCAGTTCCTTCCCCGTCAAGATGATGGATGTAGGGCTCCTAGGTGCAGGGGTGGTTTTGGCATATACAGCATGTGCGATCACAGTAGGTCCCAAAAACAGAATTATTATATATAATTATTTTCTAAAAAATATATCAATAAATTTTGTTTTAACGGGGTTAGATATTTCGGAAAATTAATAAAATGAATTATCTGATTGTAATAATTTTAGAAATACTCTGACGAAGGATGAGTTATTTGATGTTGATAGAAATTAGTTATTTGTTGAGCTGAAATTAGCTTTTACCTGAGGGAAAAAATAGGAGTTGTGAATTCATTAAAATTTTTAGAACGTTTTAATTATTTCTCAAATGCGACAATTGCATATAGATTTTTATTTACTATTAATATTATTGTCGTTTCTGCATAACGATGCTTTTCAAATTTGAAGTTCGTAAAGTCATACTTATGGATAACCATGTCACAAGAAAGGCTAAATGAACTTGTTTTGATGGCAATCGAGACTGGTTTTTTGGAAGAAGTTGATATTAAATCTTGCTTCAAAATATGCAAGACGAACAACATTTTTTAAAGTGAAAATGTTAGACTTTTATATATTTGTAAGTCACTTTTACGTTGCTCAAGATAGTAATCTAATATTTTTGTATTAAGGGAGCTTTATTAAAAAAATTATATTTTTTATATTATAAATTTAGAACCTCATTTTAATAAATTGTACATAAACTTTTAAATCTTTAAACCGTACGTGTCCAGGTGTTATACAAATTGGAAAGAAGTAGATAGCACTGAAACTTGAGCACGCCATGGTTTCAATGCCTTTTGATGCTGCAGACACAAAGGGAGAATATACAAACTGATCATCCTGGACCAGAAAAGCTATTTCAACAAATCATAAATATAACCCCTAAACTCGACCTAAAAGAAATAGACCGAATATAGTAAGTCGCATTTGAAAATTTGTCTCTTAAAAATTAGTTTTAGCTTAAAATAATTTATTAAACACAATTTAATATGTCATGCATGATTTTTCAAAATATTCTCAAATCACAACTCATATAATAAATCAAGCAAAAATAAAAAATCATTTATTTATAGTATAATAAAAAACACACCTTCAGCAGTAATAATTTTAACATTGAAAATGACGTCTCTCACGCCTAGGTCTAACACTAGGCCTAGTTGAAACAGAACCTACAATATAAACTCTACATTAATATTTATCATTATGCCACTAAACTAAAATCACAAATACTAATCTTAAAAAATACTCACGTGTAGACTTCAGAGAACGTTCATGATCAATTTTAACAGACGAAAATGGTAACTCGTCAGTCTCAATATCGTAATTACCGTATAACGACTAGTCAAAAACGATGGAGTTCCATTCGATAACCGCTTCGCCTTGTTACCAATAAATGCTCGAACTCATCCTTTTTCCAAATTTGGTAAATCAATAACGATTTAACTAAAAACACGACCGTGAAACGGTACGAACGATATAAAAGAGCATTTGCATTTGTAAAAGTTCATGGGAAATTAACGAAGGTATATATATAAGTGACGGGATGAAACAGTGAGGAATTCTTTTGAAATTGATCATAATAAAGTTGTTTCTTAAAAAAAATATATATGTGAGTTAAAGTTGCAGACTAAAACAAAAAGATTTAACTCACTTGGAAATTCAACAAGACATGAGCATGACGTGCACAACATGAACGGTTAGGCTCACGATACAACATGAGAAATTATTTTATGGACCTGACTCACTACATTATTTATGGTCTCTATATACTAAAAATTAGCTAATTAATTATTTTTTTATGCCACTCTTTCATTCATAATGAATCTATGTAACTACTCACTCCTTATTTACATAGCATAAAAAGGCAAAAATTAATCTTTAATAAAAAATAACATGAAAAATAAAAAATTTATATAACTAATTTTTAGTAGACGAGATCGTAGATGACGTACTAGGCTGGTACCATACAATAATTCTTCATGCAGCATCGATTCGGTGGGAAAAGGGATATACGGCATAGGTTCCAATGGACGACAGTTGAGTTTCAGAAAGAAAATAGGGTTTGGCGTTTTATATAGGAGGCAGTAATATATGTTTTTTCTTAGACCACAATATATATAGAATAATAACAATAGTAATAATAAAGAGATTTAATAAAATAAATAAATTATAATAATCAAAACAAAGCAAAAAAAATTCAAAAAAAAACCGATTTCAGTGGCAGAGAATTAAAATTCAATTAGAAATTGTAGGGTTAATCACACAATAGGTCCCATAATTATAGAAAATTATTGAATAATTCCTGAACATTCAAAGACTATGATTTTGAAATTGAAATTCGAAATATCAGAGTTAAGTCCTGAGTTCAAAATTTTAGAACTAAAATTCAGATGTTACCATAAGTTAGGATTCAAAATCCCCAAAAATTAGGATTTCGGAAATTTGAGAATTTTAAAATTTGGGGTTTTTTAATTTAGGGGGAAAATTTTGGGTGTTACAATGAAGATCTTTCACCCTTCTTCTTCTTGTACTGTATGGAACTCCTTCAAGATGGTCCGGCGAGCATTGTAAAGAATGGTGAGGAAGCTAAAATACAAGAATCCAATCAGTCAAAGAAGCAAGGAAAAAGTATAATGAAACCGATGCTGAGTTTTAGCTGTGAAAATTTGCTTTTTGCAATCAAGTGCTCACCTACTATGGGTCTCGCTATGCTATTCGGTTTGATATATAACAAAGACAATGTATATTGGTCGGGACTAGAGATGTAAAATCGGGTTTCAGGTCGTGTCGGAATTTGAGTTATGTTAGATCAAGTTAATGGTTCGACTCGAGTCAGGTCATGTTTGGATTGACTCGAGTTCGGGTCAAAGTCGGGTTGATCGCAACTCAGACTCGGTTCGGGTCAGGTCAATTTTAAGTCGGGTCAATACCAAGTTCAGTTCAAAACGGTTCGGGTCCAAGCGGCTAATTATAGGATTAATTCGGGCTCAGGTGAAATTCGGGTCAGGTTATTCTAGTTATCAGGTCAAGTTCAAGTCGGGTCATGTCAGTTTCTGATAAAATTCGATTATTTAATAATTTTAAAATTTTAAAATCTTAATTCAATAGGTATATATATAATTAATCTTTAAAAATTATTAAATAATATTACAAATCGTAAAATCTTTAAAAAATTTAAAATTTAAAATCTCAATACAATAATTATATATATATATATAATTCTATTAAAATTTTAAAATTTTAATAAATCATTTGAATAATCTTTAAAAATTATTAAATAACTTTAAAAAAATTATATGAATAATCTTTAAAAAGTTTAAATTTTAAAATTTTAATTCAATAAGTATATATAAAAATAATCTTTAAAAATTATTAAATAACATTACAAATATTTTAAAATATATATGAATAACCTTTAAAAATTTAAAAGTATTAAAATTTAAAATCTTAATACAATGAGTATATATAAAAAAATTATGTTAAAAATTAAAATTTTAAAAATTATATGAATAATATTTATAATTTTATTTTTTAAAAAATTTAAAATCTTAATTTTATGAGTATATATATGAATATTCTTTAAAAATTATTAAATAACATTATAAAGCATTAAAAATTATATTAATAGTTTTCAAAAAAATTAAAATATTAATTCATGGA
Source organism: Hibiscus mutabilis (assembly GCA_019671005.1). Lineage (NCBI taxonomy): Eukaryota > Viridiplantae > Streptophyta > Magnoliopsida > Malvales > Malvaceae > Hibiscus > Hibiscus mutabilis. The sequence goes on from CM033713.1 coordinate 31,317,986, forward strand.
GTATATATATAAAATTATATTAAAATATTAAAAAAAATTAAAATTATACGAATAAGCTTTAAAAATTATTTAATAACATTACAAATCTTTAAAAAATTATCTGAATAATCTTTAAAAAAAATTAAAATCTTAATTCAATGAGTTTATATATATATATATATATAATTATATTAAAAAATTTAAAATATATATGAATAATCTTTTAAAATTTAAAATCTTATCAAACACAACATCCTTTCATTTCCTCAATTTCTTTCTACAGTCCCCTTTCCTGCAATGGATGAACTGGATATTTAAACCTATTATCTGATCATTTTCTTGCAAACCAGACCTTCCACAGTGGAAGTTCCACTTATTGTACTTAACATCATCATAATTGGTTGTATGGTTTTGAACTAGAGAAAGGGGATGAAGAGTATCTTCGTGTGGTTAAAGATTCTTCAGTTTCTGATTTAAAAAAGAACCACTTTCAGTTTAATTGTTAATAATTTTATATGTGCTCTTTTTATATATTTACTTCAATATTTATTGATATTTTTTGTTCATTAATGTTTTTGATTGCTCCTTAATGGATTTCTTAATTGTTTTTTTGAATTTATTAGTTGGTTTATTGACTTTTAGTTATATGTTCTAGTTATTTTGTTTAACTTTGTAGGTCGCTCTTGATTCGGAGAATTGGGATGATGTCAGGTCGGGTCTATAGCAGGTCGGGTCAAATAAGATCTCGGGTCGTTTCAAGTTGGGTTATATCAGATATTTACCAGGATAATTTTGGGTTCGGTTCATATCAGGTTGGGTGCAGGTCGGGTTCGGTTATCACATTATCTAGTTCAATTCGGGTTCGGGTCGTTCTCAAGTCGGGTACATGTTGAGTTCGGATCCAAAATCATCGAGTCCAACTCGAGTTCGAATTAACATCAAGTTAAACTCGGTTGAGTTCGGGTCATCATCACCTTGGGTCACAACTAGGTCATACTCGGGTCGATTTTAGTCAAATTTCCAGGTCGGGTTAGTTTTTTACACCCCTAGTGGGGACTAACTGTTGCCATTAGTTTTGTAACAGGGCAGCAAGCCCGGGAACCGATCGAAAGGTTTGTGGGTGTGATAACTCTCAAATGTTCATTTATCTATACACCTTTTTACCTAAGGTTTTTTGTTATGTTCGTTTATATTTCTGTCTTTTACTTAGATTTGCTTGTATTTTGTCTTGTTTTTAGATTTCTACCTTAGGATGTTGGTACTTTCTATATTTATGTTAATACAGAGCAGTTTAACTTGTGTGCTAGTGCATGTAAAATTGTGAAAAAAAAATAAAAGAGAAGCCTTTACATCTTTGGGACCACAACACAGATATTCGCTGAAGAGAGCTTGAGACCCTTCAGGACCACTATTACAGTCTGGCCTTCACGGGTTCCTCATTACAACTATATAAGAGACACGCGAAGCTTGAAGATTCCGAGACTATGGTGCATCAGAGGCCCTAGATTATCCCCTGTATCAAGATAAATTTCTAAGTCGTGCCATCAGACAATTCTTTCAGCCGCAAGATGACATCTACATCATGATAAATATCCTTTTTGGAACATGACTACAAGGAGGATTAACAAGTATTGCAGTATCATTAGTTGTCATTTCTCACTCTCTCGCATGTATAAAGAGTATCCGCTTTTGTAAGAAAAGAGGTATGTTTTTAATGAGTTTTGAGAGCTTATTTTTCGAGAAAATTCTTCTTTTTCTAAAAAAAAGGCCACGACCATGAAAGATTAAGGAGCTTGGAGGTCTTGGTGTAGAAGAAAGCAAAAGGACGTCCGAAATCCTACCTAGATCGATAGTTACAGCAATGGTCAACGAGGCTCGAACGTTCGAGATGAGCAGAGTTCATGACCCCGAGAGGTACTTGTTTCTTTCTACTGATCACGTGTGATCTTAAAAATATGGTGTTTTCTAAACTTATTTATATTTTATGGCTTTGTATAGCTTAATACTTTACTTAATGAAGTTAATCTTTTCTTAATGTTCCTTGTTATTGGTTTGAACACCACTCAAACTGCTATAGAAATATATAGTTGCATTTAGCATGCCTTAACCGGATGATGAATGATTTAAGCACCACGACTAATAAAAGTTACCACCTAGCTAAGTCAAGTGACACTTGGGGCTTATTCGGTAATGATTGTATTGACACTTGAATGAATGGATGTATCGACAAACTATGTCAAGTGACACATTGGGGCCAGTCTGATAATTCTATTTGTGGCCTCGAAACAATATCGCCGTCAACTATGTTGGTACCGTAACCATGCAAATATGAGTACGAGAATAGTTGTATTAGATAATTTCATCTTTCAGGTCACAATTGTTGGTTGCTTTTGGATGTATCAGGATCCCCTCTTCCATTTATCTATCTCTTTAATTTCTCATTTATATTCTTGAAAACCGTCAAATATATTTAACTGTTATAATCAATAACGTCTGATAAACGCTACACATTTTTTGTGGGATTCGACAACGCGACACACACTATGTATGTGTCTACTTTATTACTTGTGTAGACAGTGTATACTTGCACTATTTACGTGTCGGTTACGAAGACACCAAGCATCCATTCATTTGTCCCGTCCGGCATGTGTAGCACTCGCAAATCCAATTGACAATTATTTTCCCACGGCTTATTCTCCTGCCAACAACTCGGCTAACCAATATGATTTAATTCGACAACTATGCCCAAAGTCTCGCCACCATTACTATCCACAGCCCCTGAAAATGACATTTGCCCAATCAATTCGTCTTGGACCCCCTCTATTAACGCTATTCGGTGTACCTTCCCCCGTATCTGATTGTTCCTAACCCATGTCATCAGACTCTGAATTATGGTTCCTCACAATTTTATTATATTTCGTCACTCGGATCCACCAACTGCCCAATTCAATTTCAGGCGACCACTCCACACATTTTGTGAACCAGGTTTCCAATCTAGTGGACTGTAATATTTCCCTCCTTGTGCCGATATTGTCAAACATCAAAAACATCATGGATCCTGCAATCCTCACGAGGGAGAGACCCTGGAGATTTACTAAACTTAATTATGCCGTTAAATTCTCGATTGTAGTTGATTTTTTGCATCATCCTACTGCACATTTACAACAATATAAATGTATTCGTTTTTTTGTCTGAATAAATGCAGCCATTTGATTAATTAAAAAATAGAGGAAATTAAACTAAAAGTAGTGAATAGTATATAACTTAAAGTGTTACTAGATTTATTACATTAACAAATTTTACTAAGACTAAAATGAAAATCCCTTGAAGGCCAAATTTAATGTTTACATTTGTTGATGCCAAGAAGATCGGGCACCAGACAGGGAGGTGGAGATGGTAGTAAAGAAGGGTAGGAGGGTGGTGGTTCACAGTGATTGGTGGTAGTTCACCCATTATGATGTGGGCGTCAAGCCACTAAGGATGATAAGAGAGATGGAGCGGAGGTCTTGAGTATGTCGTGTTGGTTGTCTCGTTCCGCCCTGGTCAAGGGTATTTATAGGTGAGAGGCATTGCTCGATGGGACTGAGCCAAGTCTAATGACGACTATTGATGGGTCGTTAGGATGAGGCTTGGTCTTCAACCAAAAGGCTTTTCAGTCCAGTCTTTAGTTGCCAGATAGTGGCTGTCATGTCGATGGTAGAATGGTCCTGAGAAGGGGGCTCTGAACCAAGTCACAAGGCTTTGCTTGCTGAGGTGTAGTGCAGATGCTATGTGCTCCGGAGATGGACATATCCTTCCAAAGGCTGTTGATTTCGAAGGCTCAAGCGGGGTATAACAACATTATACAAGAATAAATTGATTTTTTAAAAAAAAAAATTAAAGGATGAAAGTATAACTTTACCATTTTTTTAAAAAATAAATATTATATATATAAATATTAAAAATTAAGGGGTCTGGTCCTTTATCAACTTTCCCGTTCTAATCCTTACGAAAATGAAATCACTATCACTTCAATCAAAAGCTTAACAATAATGCATGAACCATTTATGCATCAAATGTGAGGCTTACATTCCAAGTGATATATGAATGGCTACTGTAGCGATATCCTTTACGCTAAAAAAACGGGTTTCGAAGTGTTAGTTGTCTTTCGGATATAAAAATGCTTATTCCGTGGGGTTTTAAAGAAACCACGTTTTATTTAGAAATTGGAGTCGCCACCGGCCACTTAGGTAGGTCGGACACCATAAAACCAGAGATTTGAAAACTGTTGGGTTCGGGAGTCGGTTACGGATGGGGAAGGATTAGCACCCCCACACCGCCCAAAATTGGTACTTTAATAATTACCGCTTTATTAATATTAGATTTTCCGGATTAAAATGACGATTAATTTAAAATTTGGTTATAATTGCGAGTAAATTTTAAAGGCCCCGTTATCCGAGAGCAAACGCCCAACCACTATCACTACGCCTGATACTGGCCTCGTTTGCGCTCGGATAAAAGGGCACCGCATTGACATTATATATTTCAATATGCAATCTTAGTGAGCAAAGTATAAAATATGGCAACTAATTCAAATACAATACAAATAAATATTAACATAATAAAATACTAATATAACATAAATAAAATACTAATCTGAAACATACACGCATAAATATTAATCTAACACATAAAAACGAATCTAACATAAATAAAACATTAATCTAAAACACAAATAAATATTAATCTAACACATAAATAAAAACGAATCTAACATATCTAAAACATAAACATACAAACTAAAAAACACAATTTTAAATTAACTACTACTTCATTAAACCATAAAAGATTACAACACAAATAAAAAGGAAAGAAAATATACCTAACTAGGAGCTCGAATGACGAACCCCGACTGAACCCCACCGGGATCTACCACGACCTCTCCAAAAATATTAACTAGATCGTACTTAAAATAGGACCCCGATCGAACCGGTTAGGACGTGGGGACTGCCCCCGGTCCTTGGCTTCCCGAGAGCATAGTTCTCTTATAGGGGGCTGCCACTGCCGGCCATTTGTGTGTATTCAATTGCCCACCCCCATGCCTTTATATAGGCAATTGATGTGGGTGAAATGGGTTGACGTGGAGTGCCCAAAACCACACAATTCCCTTTTTTGCTTTTTTTTTTTTACCTTTTTATATTATATTATTATTATTTTTTGATTTTTTTATTAATTTTATATTAATAATATTACTATTAAAATAACACTAATAACACTAAAACCTGGTAAAAAATGAGTGATTACAGTTGCCCCTCTTTGCTTGTTCTTGTGAAACGAGGATAAAGCAAAGATCAAAAGCACTCATTTTTTGACCTACTTCCTTGTCTTTGGCTTCGGAATCACGCGTTCTTCTGGAACTCTCCGCTCTTCCTTAGCTGAATCTTCAGGCTCGTAAGTTCTTCCTATATAGAACTTCTTCACCTTTTGATCTTGGAACTATAGGTCATCCCTATATAGAACCCTTCATTCTGAAGTCTCGAGTTACGAGTCCCTCCTATATAGAACTTTTCACTCTGAGACGGTAAAGCTTGGAGTCCTTCCTATATAGAACTCTTCACATTCAACGCTGGTTTCTCATATATAAAACCTTCTGCGTCACAGACGGATTCTTTCAACTGGGAGTTCTTCCTATATAGAAATGTTAGTCTTCAAACCCTGAAGCTGCAAGTCCTTCCTATATAGAACTCTTAGCTTCTGAAATCTCAGAGTTACAGGTTCTTCCTATATGGAACCTTTCACTCTAAGACAGTAAAGCTCGGAGTCCTTCCTATATAGGACTCTTCGCCTCCAACACAACGAGTTTTTCCCTATATAAAACCTTTTGTGTCATGGGTGAATTCCTTCGGCTGTGAGTTCTTGTTATATAGAACTGATAGTCTTCACCCTAGAGCCGCAAGCCTTTCCTATATAAAACCTTCAGCTCCTGAAGCCTCGGAGCGGCGGATTCTTCCTATATATAACCCATCGCTGCGGCACTTGAAAATATAGTCCCTTCCTATATAGAACCTTTATCTTCACATTTGGGATTCACGCCAAAATGGCTACCGATCTTTTTGGACTCATGCTACTAGGCTGCCATTCTTCTTCAAATGTAGGGATTCACGCCGAAAATGGCTACCGATCTTTCTGGACTCACGCTACTATAGCTGCTGAACTTTCTTCAAATTTAGGGATTCACGCCGACAATGGCTACCCATCTTTCTAAAAATTTAGGGACTCACGCCGAAAATGGCTGCCAAACTTTCTTCAAATTTGGGGACTCACGCCGAGAATAGCTGCCAAACTTTCTTCAAATTTGGGGACTCACGCCGAGAATGGCTGCCAAACTTTCTTCAAATTTGGGGACTCACGCCGAGCATGGCTGCCAAACTTTCTTTAAATTTAGGGACTCATGCCGAGAATGGCTGCCAAACTTTCTTCAAATTTGGTGACTCAGGCCGAGAATGGCTGCCAAACTTTCTTCAAATTTGGGGAATCACGCCGAAAATGACTGCCAAACTTTCTTCATTAAAGAAATCCACTTCTTAATATTCTTTGATAATTCTTCAAGTACCTGTCTAAAACAAGCAAAAATTGACATGCCTCTATCTATATGATGCATGCAATGTAATGCTTTCTTTCTCCTCTCTCTTTTTTTCTTTTTTTTTTCTTTTTTCTCTATTTTTTCTTCTCTTTTTTCTCTCTTTTACCTATTTCTTCTTCTTCTTCCCTTTTTTATCATCATTTTTCTCTCGCTTTATTTTCTTTCTTTCTCTTATTTCTTCTCTTTTTTCTTCTCTTTTTCTGTTCTAAAGTCTTACGCTCTGAAAGGTCGTTCCTCATATTTCTTCATTTCTTTACTTCTTCACTGTATGCTCTTAAATCCTCATACTTTCAAACCTTTTGTGCGGAAGGCTTTCTTGCTTCAGGGTTATCACCCGTCTTCATAAATGATCATTTGGTTCTTATATTATTCTTATAAGAACCCTTGCCATCTTCTTCGATTGGCGTTGCCCTATTCAACCACGGGCTCCACTGCTTTGAATTTTCTAACCCATCATACAGAGCCTTGATCTATTTCTAGTCACAAGGGTGAGCCAAAATACTTCCATCCCCTGAGCTCATCCTTGATCTTCTCGTAGCATTTCGACGAGAACTAACCCTCGGTCCCTATGCTTTAAATCTCATCATCATTCATTTTTAAAGTAATGTAAAAAGGCAATTTACTTGTGTATATTTCAAAAAAAAATAATGATTGTGTGAAAAGATAACAGCCATTTTGAAAATCACAGCTTGGAGGGGATACCAAACATTTTGAAAACATTGTTTGGAACAAATGGTAAACATCATTTTCTTTTCTTTTTTTAAGGACCAAACATTTTTAAAAAAAATTAATGTTTGGAGAATGGTAAACAAAATTCGAAGTATATTGCCAAACATTTTAAAAACTAACGCTTGAGGGGAAATGGTAAACATCAAAACTTTGGGAGAAAATTTCAAACCTTTTAAAACATGTTTGCCCCCAAAATATCAAACACCATAGCACATCTGCTTCAAATTGCCAGATATCAACTCTAATGAAGCGCATATTTAGAAGATCTTGACCATTGTGGAGATATATGCAAATGTATAGTGTCTTCTGGTCTAATAGGCTTTTGAGAGGAACAACCTTACCTAGTTTCTACCCCGTTTAAGGTGGCTCTCTTAATCTCACTATCTCACCATGGCCCATTCTTCCCTCATTTAGGTGTCAATCAAGCACTTCGAAGTTTGACGTTCCTTGAAGCAAAGTTAACCCTTATAGGCGGAATGAAATCTGAAGACATTCTTATTCAACTTTGATATCTATGGATGATCAGAATGGTCTTTGGGGGCTTGTAATGTAGGCCTTTGGTTTATGGTTAAGTGAAACAGTATTTTTGTACTTGTGTAACTTGGATATGCCCATTATTCCTTCCCTTTTTTGGATCACTCTAGACTGCCCGTTTTCAGGTTTTCACCATAGAGTTCATTTTCTTTCTTTTTTACTGTAAGCTGCCTTGCATTCTGGCTATGTACTGATGTTCGTTTTCTGTTCAAGAATGTTTGATCATCCAAAACTCCTCGAAACTGAGATTTCTTGAATGAAGAACTACGAATACATTTCTGGGAATTCTTGTGATTAGCACGCCCAGATGAAATGTTATTCTTTCTTTCTTCTTTTCTCTTTTGTCTTTTTTTTTCTTTTCTTTTTTCCACTTTTTCTCTTGGATCGCTCTAGACTGCCCATTTTTGGGTTTTCACCCTAGAGGTCACTTTCTTCTTCTGCACCTTCAGATCAGTGTATTTTGGTTGGATATTGATGCCAACATGCTCAACAGACTACTCTTTTTCTTCATTTTCAGGATCATTCTAGACTGTCCATTTTTGAGTTTTCACCCTAGAGGTCATTTCCTTTTTCGAAATTGGCAATCTTCGGGCCGACTTGTCTTGACTTGGCTTCAATTCGAGCTTCTATACTAATTTTCAAAACTGATATTTACTTGAAATGTGGATTCCTTGTGTCTCTTGCTCATAGTTGAAGTCTCGTTCTTGTATTGTCTGATCTGTGTGTGAAGCATATACAATATTCTTTCTTTCTTTTTCTTTTTCTTTTTTCTCTTTTTCTCTTTTCTTTTTTTCTCTCTCTCTCTTTTTCTTTTTCTTTTTTATTTTATTTTTTTCTTTTCTTCTCTCTTTTTTTTGTTTTATTTTCTTATTTTCTTTTTGTTTTAGACTGCCAATTTTGGGTTTTTAGCCTTGAATCTATTTCTTCTTATTCGAGTCTATAAATGTATCCTCGAATCAACACGTATCTATATTGGGTATTGATGCTATCTTCCGCTCGAAGTTAATTGCCTATCTGCAGCTCTTCTGATATTTACTCGATCTGGATTGCTTCGGCCTTCTAATTGCCATTTCTCTTCTTTTCTTTGGTTTTTTGTTTGGACATATCCTTATTTTCAACCACTTTCTTCTGATGATTTTCTGATCTTCGTATCCAATCTGTCTGGTCTCATCTCTGTCTTCTGGTAAAGTAAAAGAATACCATTCGTCGTCACGTCCACAGATGTCCTGAGAAAGCCTTTAGGGGGTAGAGGTTTAGGGTCAACTCTTGTTTCAAGGATCTTAAACGACAAGTGCCTGAGAAGATAAATTCCTAAAATGGGAACTGCCCATTGTCTAAACACTCACTTTGTTCCTCTGTTAGCCTAAGTAAACTAGCAGATACTCACATTTACAGTATCCCCATAACATTCAATCTCTTCTAAATATATGCAACTTAGAGCTGATCTTTGGATCTGAAGCAAATGTACTGTTGCATTCAAAATTCGAGGACCTGGTATAGAAATGATATATACATATGTCCATTCAAAAATGCGTGTATATGCATATGGGAGAACAAAAACTACCTCGTAAAAATAAAATGTTTAAAGAATCAAAAAGTGTAAAAATGCTTTCTAAATGGAAATGTGATTTGTTATTCTGACAAACGATGAGTTTTTTTATGTTGAGAATTTCTTTGTGAAATGATGAGAAAACCGTAGGGACCTTTGGACTATCTCCAGGGTACTACCTCATTTCGGCCCTTTCAAGGTAGTGTAGGCTTGTGCCACTTCTCTTGTTTTTCCTTGCTGGATCAATTCTTGTCATGACTCCCTCGTCGACCAACTTCTTGATTTCTTCTATTAACGACCCCAAATTTTTTGGTGCCATGCCCTGGTGCCTTAATGTAGAACTCACATACACTGTATGGATCAAAACTGTGGGCATATAAGCTGGGCGTACTCTTTATCGGCCCGGAGTAAGGTACTAACCCTTAACCAGATAAGGCCATATGTACGAGATGGAATACTCTAAATATCTCTAAATATGTACTTGTTCGAGGAATTTTTTGGTGATTCGGAGGAATTTGCTTGCCTTCTTCTCTTACGATTACGAGAACCTTCGAAAGTGGTACCCATTTATCTCTTTCTTTCCTTATGCTCCTAGGCATGTCTGGTCTTTAAAACTTAGGTCCCGAAGTGCATGTTCGATGAAGTCCTCAAAGCTGGCATTCATTTTCCCGAGCACCTTATCAAAGAAGAAATAAGAAAGGTGGCATGGAAGTCACTTTCCTCTTCATCTACGGGAGGTTGCACCTGGGTCGTTAAACACAGACACCTCAAAGTACATTCCTTGAAGCTTTCATCAGGTTTCATCTTCGTACCCTGGAGATACTGACGACTTGGTGCTAGGTCCAAAGCATATCATATCACGGTAGGTTCTGCTAGACTGTCGGGGAAGTAGTGGATCGGTAATTTTTCAATGCAACCCTCCATCTTTTTACAGAATAGGGTTACGTGCATCTTGGGGCATCTTGTTCCGTTATCATGCACAAATTTGGGAATCTTTGGAATCCGAAGGAATGACCAAATCAGGGTTAAAACAGAGCTTTCTTGCATCAAAGGCATCAAACTTCTTTTTTTTCTCTCTCTCTTTTTCTCTCGAGTCCATCTTCTAACTGCTCGAATCTTGATTTTTGAGTGTGTTCATTTCTTTTACTTGGCAATGATAATGCTATGTAAAATTTTATGAAAAGTAATGATAATGTTATGTAAAATATGCTATGACTGTACAATGTAATGCAATGCAATACTAAAATATAAATATGAATGCAGTAAGGTATTGATTCCAAAAGTGATCCCCATAGAACGACGTCCATTGAGGCCAAAAGGTTTCATTATATCAGATATTAGATATTTATAGTTACTAATAAGCTTAAGTGTCTACTTTCTTAACTTCATCCAGTAGTCTAGTCAGCTTGCCTCCGTGGTCCAACACTTGGTCCATGTTCTGACTAAGCCTGCCACCTTGTTGAGCCTCCTTACCTGCTCGGGTAATATCGATCTTCGGGTCTTCATCTATCCCCCCTGCTTAGTCTTTCGCAGCTTGGAAGTTGTTATTTCCAACTGAAGAGTGTTGGATTGTCATTACTCTGTCGTAAACTTGTTTCCAAAACTCTTGTTAATGGCTAAGTTATTTTGTAGCTCATCTTTGGAGACTGTCGTACCTATTCCCAATTTCCTCAAACTTACCTGATAACAGCCTGACTTGATTCTCGTTTGACTAGTTTATCTTCTTCCAATATTTTGAGTCGTCATTCAACTCAATAATACCATTTATCTATTCTTTAAAGGTGACCCAATCTGATATTCTTAAACACTCAGTAAAGCTTCTGGTGATCATTCTGCAAATTTAATTTTATCCAAGTTATCTCTCTCTTATCTGAGCTGGCCGAACTCGAAAGAATATCCCTCTCCTAGGATGCCCCTATCTCCGATCTTCAAATTTAACTCGCTTGAGTGACCCACTTCGGTATTACTCGAACTTTGTCCTGGATATCGATTCTTCCTCGACTTTGCCCCTCGGGTGATTGTTAGCTCACTATAGAATTATGGAACTCCATCTTCGAAACCCAAAATTCTCATCGCGATAAGATCTTGAACTTGTTCCTCAAGGTCCCGCAATCCTCAATACTATGACCCAAACTTCTTAAACGGTAACTGTCTCTAGCACGTGTGTCGTAATCTCTCGGATAAGACGGTCTCTTCGCTAGAGACTTCACCGAGGTAATAAGGCTCTTCTCGATGAACATTAGGAGTAGTTCGGTGTACCTTACAGGAATCGAGATGTACTTATTTTCATTACTTGCTTCTCGGGTTTCTTCTGGATCGAGCTCTACTTTTTGAAAGCCCGACTCAGACATACCTTTCGCATGTTTATTTATGCGGATCATAAAAGGGTTCAATTTGTCGTGTTTATTTGGCTTGGATGTAGAATTTTGACTATCCCGCTCTCTATTCTGATCCTTAATCGATTCTTCTTTCGGTTCGATGAATCGCTTACCTTTCGTCAAAGTATTCATCTGATTCATCGCTTCTTCCCTCTGCTTCTTTCAACTCTTGCACTTTACTTTGCTCATTACCAGTACCGTGTCTCCTTACCGTGTCTGACCTGAAGTCTTCAGATGGTTCCTCTTCTATTGTCTCCGATCTTGTTCTGGGACAAAACTCTGGATTCGTACCCTTTAATATCTGACCAGACGACCCTTTGCCAATTATAAACGATTTTTGAGATTTGAGAAACCACTTCGGGAATCAATACCCTATAAATGCGAGAATGCATGCAAATGCAGTGTTGATTCTTGAACAGTCTTTAAAAAAATTTCAATAGAGAAAATGTCTGTTTGCAAGAAATTAATAATGAATTTCAGGTAACAGTTGGATTTATTCTGGAGACCTTGACTTCTAAAAGCAAAACTTGTGCTCCACGTCTCGACGTCGTCTTCAGGATGATGGATGACTTCGTCTTCTCCTCTTATTCTATTTCATGGACTCGTGACGTCATGATCTTTATTTTTGTGGCTTCTGAAAAGGACATCAACAAGTGCATGCATAATGCAGACAAGATCTTTGCTTCTGTAGATCTGGGTGCAAACGAATAATACGTCTAAACAGGGATGGATTCTATCAATCCTAGGGGAGTACTTTAAAACTTTTTTGGGGTTTAAATTACAATTCTCAAGGATCATTTGGTTTAAAAATTTCCCCCATTTTTATCAAAAAGTTTTAACTTACTTAAAAAAATAAAACTTCTAGGTTTCTTTTTGTTATTATTATTATTCTGTAAGTTTTAGGAGGGAAAAAGATTCAAAGCAAAATAATAATATTTTCAAATTTTTTTTAAGGAGTTAATTTAAAATCTTTGAGATTTTTACAAAAAGGGTTAAATGTGAAGATTTAAAATTGGGGTTCTGCGGCCCGGACTGAATCTTCTGCGTCGCACATGCCTTACTATTGTACCATTTTCTTTCTCGATTGGTCTTTGCTCGGCCTAACTTGATACTGTAATATTATAGTTTCCGGCAAAGCAGGCTTTTTCTATTTTGAAATCCTTTTAATGAACTGTTCTTGAATCAACACCATGTCATGATATGCAACATGAAAGCAAATAAAGGCGTTGATTTCGCTGGTAATCACATTTCAAACGACTTTCATGGGAACTAAAGGGTCCAGATTACAAAAAGGGTTCACATTACAAAAAGAGTCCCTATTACAAAAAATAGTCCCTATTACAAAAAGTCTTAATTAGAAAACAAAGTTCTACACATAAGCCCTAGCTCAACCTTTTAGCTCCTCGATAGCTTTGAGCAACTTGATAAACCAAGGTGCTTATTCCATGTCCGGGGTTACGAAAGGTTAGAGAGCCGCGACTTCGGTAGCTAAATCATTCACACGCCTTGCAACTCGTTGTATGTCCACCATCAGGGTCTCGTGTGTATACTTTGGCACTACACGCTTGCTCGGCAAATTGTTACCTCGGATCTGTTGATTAATCTATGACCAATGTCGCACGACTGGATCGATGTCGTCCTTCTTAAGACACCTTTTTTCCATGATGAAAGATTTTCTAATCGGGCAAACCACATGAATCAACGCCTCTATGATAATGCAACAAAATTATGTGTAAAAAATAAAAATAAAACACAAAAGGAAATGAGTTAGTACCGGATAAAAATAATAAATACATAAATAAAAGGACAAATTAAATAAGGTAAACAAACAAAACAACCTTATTTATCCCATCTAAAACACCTAAGGTTATCTGCATGGCTCTAAAGGGGTGGGTTTCTATATGTTCTCTACATTCAGTGTTGGTGCTAAGAGGTACCCGAATTGTCCTTGCTGTCCTCTACTAAGAGTAGCAAGGCCCCCGATCATCACCCATTATAGGTTCCTTTCAACTGGTTCAATTTAAGGGGACCCATTCGCTTATGCCTACACGAAGGAACGATATCCTTACGAAAGCATAAGATACTCGAGCCGCGAAGGTACTTGCTAGGCCTACACAGAGGAACGATATCCTCACGAAAGCATTAGCATTTTCCCCCCACTTAAAAAGGACGGGTTTATATGCCAAATTTTAAATGCGTTAAAATAAACGCACAATTACAACCGAATATTAATTTAATAGTCACTTTAATCTGGAATTTCTAATATTATTAAAGCGGTAATTATTTGAAAAGCTTGACTCTCATTTTGTTCTTGAAAAAAACAAAAATTGGTCCCCAGCGGAGTCGCCATCTGTAGCGATATCCTTTACACAAAAAAACGGGTTTCGAAGTGTTGGTTGTCTTTCGGATATAAAAATGTTTATTCCGTGGGGGTTTTAAAGAAACCGCGTTTTATTTAGAAATTGGAGTCGCCACCGGCCACTTAGGTAGGCCAGACACCATAAAACCAGGGATTTAAAGACTGTTGGGTTCGGGAGTCGGTTACGGATAGGGAAGGATTAGCACCCCACACCGCCCAAAATTGGTACTTTAATAATTACCGCTTTATTAATATTAGATTTTCCGGATTAAAATGGCGATTAATTTAAAATTTGATTATAATTGCGAGTAAATTTTAAAGGCCCCGTTATCCGAGAGCAAACGCCCGACCACTATCACTACGCCTGATACTGGCTCCGTTTGCGCTCAGATAAAAGGGCACCGCATTGACATTATATATTTCGATATGCAATCTTAGTGAGCAAAATATAAAATATGGCAAATAATTCAAATACAATACAAATAAATATTAACATAATAAAATACTAATATAACATAAATAAAATACTAATCTGAAACATACACGCATAAATATTAATCTAACACATAAAAACGAATCTAACACATAAAAACGAATCTAACATAAATAAAACATTAATCTAAAACACAAATAAATATTAATCTAACACATAAATAAAAATGAATCTAACATAAATGAAATATTAATCTAAAACATAAACATACAAACTAAAAAACACAATTTTAAATTAACTACTACTTCATTAAACCATAAAAAAATTACAACACAAATAAAAATGAAAGAAAATATACCTAACTAGGAGCTCGAATGACGAACCCCGACTGAACCCCACCGAAATCTACCACGACCTCTCCAAAAATATTAACTAGATCGGACCTAAAATAGGACCCCGATCGAACCGGTTAGGACCAAGGGGACTGCCCCGGTCCTTGGCTACCCGAGAGCATAGCTCTCTTATAGGGGGCTGCCACTGCCGGCCATTTGTGTGTATTCAATTGCCCACCCCCATGCCTTTATATAGGCAATTGGGGTGGGTGAAATGGGTTGACGCGGAGTGCCCAAAACCACACAATTCCCTTTTTAAAATTTGTTTTTACCTTTTTTATATTATATTATTATTTTTTGATTTTTTATTAATTTTATATTAATAATATTACTATTAAAATAACACTAATAACACTAAAACCCGGTCAAAAAATGAGTGATTACAGCTACAATATGCTTCCGAATTCAATATTGTGATGTATTCTACTATCTTCATCAACTCTTGGATCACCCACAAATTGCACCCAAAAATAAGTGATATATGAAAGCAAATATTAGTTGTATTTTATCAACGGGTTGGTCAATGTGGTAAATAGCTTGGTATCGCTTAAACAGGTATCGATTTCAAGGCATTGTATATGCAGAAAATTTCTGCTGGGAGACTCATCCACTAAAACTAGGTGTGCAATGCGGGTCGATCCGGATTAGCCAGAGCAAAACCTTGGAAACCGGAATGGCAACAAAAATAAATAGCCATACTTTTTTAACCTTAATCCCTTTAGGATCTTCCTACTTTCTTGCTTACACTGACTTTTGATGGCTAAGTTAAAAAGAAAACAAAAATGCAACGAATCATCCTCCTGCTGGCTTCAGTATATTCACTCCAATAATTCACAAATACATCAGTATCCTTATATTAATCTTCCAGGCTTCAAATTGTATACTATTTTACGGGTTTGTCTCTTTTATGAAAACAGTGTGTGCCTTTGTTCTCCTATATATGAAGCTTTATCGCCTACTGATCAAAAGCCCGCACTAAGAACAATATGAATACCTCACAATCTCTGTCCTTCCGTACTGCGCTAGCATGCTCCGCATAGGGTTGCACCACCCTATATGGACCAGAATCTGTGCGGCATATCACAAGCTTCGTAAATTGTCAAATAAATTATCTTTAATCTCAAATAAAATGGATAAATAATGTAGTAATAGAAAAGAAGAGTCGATTCACAGGGATTAAGGAACTTTTGATGTTGAGAAGTTTTCATTCTGACTTTAGCGAGAAAATAAAGAAAATGGGGGATTTTAATCAAGAAGGTAAAGTAGAAAATAAATGTAAAACAAAAGCGAATTTGAAAATAAATTTAGAGAAAATGACAAAAGGAAATTTTGAAAAGAAAATTAATTTAATAGGATAGCCTCAAGCTTTGATTTGCCTCAATTCCAACCGATCATCGAAGAAGCTTTTGCTCCGGATACATGCCGGTTATAGTCTACAAGGCTCAACCCTTATAACTTACTTTTCTCTTCGGTAACCCAATAATCCAAAGCCAATCTTTGGAATTTAGTCGTTACTTGGACTAACCACAACTATCGTCGCTAGCGCCAAAACAAATTAAGTATTGGAAAAGCCAGACTCGAGTTATGTTGTCTCAATTAGAATCGAACCCGATCTCAATTTTCCTTAGTGGACCGCAGCTAAGTGTGTTCACAGGAAGTCGAATGTGCTACAAGCCGATCATTCCTCCCAACTTTACATCGGAACAACATTCAAACCAACGAGCTCTTTTTGAATTGAAAGTGTAAATATTTTAAAGGAAAGGTCGATTGCCAATCCAAGTTTGTAGAAAATTGAGAAAGATATCTGAAGATGTTAGGTGATTTTTAATTCTCACAATCGAAATTGAGTCATCGCTTTAAGCCTTTGGCGAATTGAGAAATTAGCTAAGCATGATTGAAATCATACTTAGCATATTTTAAAGAAAGTAAAATAAGAACTTAAAATAAAAACGAAGTTGTAAAATAAAGAAACCTTTATAAAAGTAAAAACCCCAAAAACAAATAAAAGCAAGTACAAGATGTTTTTCAAGCTTCACCCTAGGGGAGAAATTATGACATGGTCTCGGCTCACCACGTCATCCATGGTTCCATCCAATGAGATTTATTCATTTAGTGACATGTAGGAAAGAGGTGAAGATTCACCTTGGAAAAAACGAGATAGAAAATTATTATTGGATGAGACCATGGATGACATGGTGAGTCGGGCTCATCTAATAATTTTTCGTATTTATAGCTTGAGATAACCTAAAGATAAAGAGAATATTTAAAATAAAATACCTAAAGATAATCTAAAAATATTCAAATAAAATAGAAAGATCAAATCCTAAATGATAAAGTGATAATTCCCAAATATTTAAATTCAAACTTAATCTTAAAATCTTAAGTGTATCCCGTCTGTCTGTCCTTATAGATGATGCTAACTGGATCGCCTTATGAAAGCTGCTGCTGACTGGACTGCCAGAATCTGCCACATCGGACATCGTCATGCCCCAAGTCATGCCTATGTGTCTAGCCTGGATTCCAAAAAATAAAAAAAAAACTACAGAACATGCTCTTTTAATGATGTTTTCTGGAAATTGAAGTCATGTTCAAAAACGATAAAAACAACCCAAATAAGCAATATCAAAGAATCAACAAGGACAAGGAGTAATTAACGATAAAATAATAACAAAATAAAACACTGGTCAGGCGTATCATAAGATTTCCTGCCTTTTCCTACGTGACAATCATCTTGTTTGTCCCGGATGCTACACTCGGTGATGCCCTAAGAGGTTGTTGGCATGTTTTATGTGCCAGCATTCAAGTAATACTGCCTTCTATGTCGATTCTCCGATTGATTGGACCGTCCGGGTTTAGCTGTGGACTAGCTGCTCTGGTGGTGGCACTTGGTTCATTCCTGATCGCATTACCTGGTTACATGCATTTGACAGCTAAGAGAATTGCCTTTGGTCAGATCGTGATTGTATGTGTAGGTGCAGTTATTCAAGGGGCAGAAACTGGTTCATCATCCTCCCAATTCAGGTTGCGGCAAGCGCAGCTCTTGGCGCCTTGGCATCTATTCTAGCCATGTTGTTTCCCAACCCTCACCTAGCCTATGCGAGGTAAGCATCAAGCTGATAATGAATGCTTTGCTTTGGTTTGCATGGGATACATCTCTGCTAATTAGATTTAGGGTCAGCTTTCATTGTTCTTCAGCTGATAATGAACCTTCTCTAATATTATGGCTATACAGGTAAGAAAAGTATGCAGGTTTTATGGAGAAAATGCATCACACAGGTTTAATCTCTTAGTTGAAGCTTTTTGCGCGAAAGACAATACGGCAGCACTCAATTTAATAACAGATGCAAGGTTATTTTCTAAAGCATGAGCTAAAGCTTCTTGGAAGTATCAAAGATAAACATGTAAGGTTATTTTCTAGAGTTGAGCTTCTTTTTTTTTGCAGAGAGTAACATGAATGAGGCATTTTCTGTTAACGGGAAGGCGTGCTTTGGGAGAAACCTTGGTTGAGATTCTTGAAACCCGAGCGCTTGGATCCCGGAGAGAAGTTGGAAGAGACGAACATGCCGATTCGAGGGATGGAATTGACCTTGACCACTTGCAGTTCCTTCCCTGTCAAGATGATGGATGAAGAGCTCCTAGGTGTTGTACAAATTGCAAAGAAGCAGACAGCACTCAAACTTGAGCAGGCCATGCTTTCGATGCCTTTTGATGCTGCAACAGCTCCGGACACAAAGGGAGAATATACAAACAGAACCATGAAGATCTGTCCTTCTTCTTCTTGTACTGTATGGAACTTCATCAAGATGGTCAAGCGAGCATTGTAAAGAATGGTGAGGAAGCTAAAGTGCAAGAATCAAATCAGTCAAAGAAGCAAGGAAAAAGTATAATGAAACAGATGCTGAGTTTCAGCTGTGAAAATTTGCTTTTTGCAACCAAGCGCTCACTTACTCTGGGTCTTGCTGTGCTATTCGGTCTAATATTTAACAAAGACAATGGATATTGGTCGACTAACTGTTTCCATTAGTTTCGTTACTGGGCGGCAAGCAACATTTACGGTTGCCAATGCCCGAGCACAGAGGACAGCATTGGGATTAGTATATGGAATACTATGCTGCTTTATGTTTAAAAATCTTACAGATTTGAGGTTTTTACTTGTACTACCTTGGATCATTTTCACCAGTTTCCTGAGGCGTAGTCGCATGTATGGCGCATCAGGTGGGATTGCAGCAGATATAGGGGAATTGCTGATCTTGGGACGGAAAAACTATGGCACTCCAAACGAATTTGCAATTGCTAGAATCGCAGAGGCTAGCATCGGATTAATCTGTTTCATTGCAGTGGAGATCCCCTTGCATCCTGGACGATCTGCAACACTAGCAAAAACAGAACTTTCAAGGACTTTGAGGACACTGCAAGATTGCTTTCAACAAATAGGTCTCTATACTAATAGAAAGGAATATTCGAGACAAGTGTTGAGAGGAAAGCAGAAGAATCTGAAATATCATTCCAGGGAACTCCAGAATTTCATTGCAGAAGCTGAACTGGAGCCAAATTTCTGGTTCCCGCCTTTTCAACGTTGTTGCTACAATAAGCTTCTAGGATCTATTTACAGAGTGACAGATTTACTACACTTTTCAATCCATCAAATTGGATTTCTCTCACAAGCATTCCAGATTCTGGGAATTACATGGGAGGAGATCCAACAACAGATAAGCAATAACCTAGAACATCTCACGGACAAGCCTGCTAGTTAAGTCCGTAGCAGAGATCGAAAAGCAGTTGGAGACGGACCTCGAGTTGGGAAAATCGCCTAATGGGGATCTCTCTACACATTTGGGGTCTGAAGAGAACAGCATTTTGGAGATTGGATACTCTTTGCTTCAAGAAACAATCAGAGTTTCCAATAAGACAGAGGGCAATGAAGTTGAAGAGATGCTCAAGAGCCAAATGGTTATGTCTTACCGGCCTAGGCTTCTGTCTTAATAATTTGAAGAGAGAAGCCATGGAAATAGAGAAATAAATAGCAGAACTACTAAAATGGGAGAACCCAACAGGGCATCTAAATTTGTAACAAGTGTTATCTAAGCTTAATAGTAATACTATATGATAAAGTGCAAACTCCCACAATACCTGTCCAGTTGCAATCTTTATGAGGAACTTTTAATCTGAGAAACCACACATTGTTATAATACAGTGACGCCAACATTGTGAATTTGGAATAAGCAGATTTAATGTGAATAGTAAATGGATTTGAATTTTTGTGAATTTGGAATTGAATTTCACTTAAAATGAAGATATATTATTCATTGTCAACCCTAGAGCAACACATCCAAAATTATATTCAGAGGAGGAAGAAATAGGGGTTAGTGGGGCCATGCCATCCCAAAAAAATCTATGATAAAATTATTTCTAATCCCTCAAAAAATATAATTTATTATTAATTCCTTAAATTTCATTTTTTAAACATCTCTTAATAAATAATAATAAGTTCTGTCACAGTTCAGATCATAGCATATAAGAAACTCAATAAAAATATACTACGAAGTAAAATGCATAATCTTTCTTAAAAGCAATAATGGAAGAGATAATTAAAAAGTAACAGTGAAGGGTGTTTTGTCATCCCATTCACCAAATTGATTTGATGTCATTCCATGATCTTCGAAGTACTAATATTGAAAAACAAAATACAATACACTTTCTATAAACTTTAATTTATCGCTCTCTTTGTTGTCACTTGATGCGATATCAATAATTTATTAAATATTTTACATGATATAGTATTCTACTAAATGATTTTTTTGTTTAAATGTAAACTTAACTATAAAACAAGTTCTAAATTATATTTTTTTTGTAATAAGTGCCTAAAATATTTTTTTGGCTGAAATATACACTTAAAGTTTTATTTTTAGTTGAAATAGTTGTCTAAAGTATTTTTTACTGAAATAGGTGCCTAAAATTTCATTTTTCCCTTGTTTTAAAGTCAATTGAGGCACCTATTTTTGCATCTATTTCAACATGAAACTTTAGGCACTTGTTTCAGCAAAAAATATTTTAGGCACCTATTTCAGCAAAAACGAAACTTTAGACACCTATTGCAAAAAAAGATATAATTTGAGCATTTATTTTATAGTTAAGCCTTAAATATAATGCAATACAATTTATTTTTATGATAAGATTGCATGTATTTGATAGTTAAATGTTTACGAATAGAGCAATCACATTTATTTTAAATCTTAACTCTTAGTCTCTAAAATTTAAATTTAACCATAAATTTTAAACTCTAAATCATACGGTCCGGTAAAAATGGCATACATATATTAACTTGTAAAAGTATTTACAAACTTAGTTTTGAGTGAAAAATAATAAAAACACGATAAGATAATAAAAAAAATAATCATATATAAGAATAATATAAGCACAATAAAAATACAAATACAATAAAATTGACAAATTGTTAAGGATAAACTATATAAATGGTCACTAATATTTGACTAAATTTATTTTTTATCACCGAAGTTTAAAAAGTTACGTTTCAATCATTAATATTTTCAATTTGTAATAAAACTGTCACTCAACTGTTAACGGAGTAACAAGAGTAATGTGGCGGTTGATGTGGCATTTTTAATGAATTAACATCATCCAATAAGAACTCAACAAGTGGTCCAAGTGGAAAAGCGAATATTTTTTATTTTAAGAAACTCGAGTTCAATCGTTTTGTCTACAAGGTATATGCATTATCAAAAGGTTAATAATATGTATGAACATATATTACTTTGTAATCACATTTAGACTATTAAAAAATAATATCATCCAATAAAATAATGATGTCAAAAAATTAATATCATCTAGTAAGATAATGAAAAAAAATTCTATTACTTTGCATGGTGATTGAACTTGAAACCTCTTGCAAGAGATCCCAACGTCCAACCGCTTGACAAAATAATATATAAAGTAATTCTAGTGAGAAAATACTTGAAATATAAAATGCAAAATATAAGATTAGAACCTAGACCTAATAAAATTAGACAAAACGCCCAACCACTAAGACAAACTAAATTTTATGCATATTTTCGACCTTTTACTTTTCAGTTCTATATTTTTTATATCTGCTCATAGTTTGTAAAAGATAGAATTCTGTTAAAAACACATGTAGAATATGACATTGTATTCTATATCAAAGTTTCCCATCTTCATTTTCCTAATCCTAGTGAATCCTTAATTATTCAAAACCTATGCTATGAAAATTTTACCCATGAACACTTAAGTTCAAAATTTAATAAAAAATGTTACCAAATGGAAGCTAACCAAATATGTATTTAAATTGAAGAATTGGAAGGAATTTGAGTTTCTAGGATGTAGGATTCATGCAAGGTATCTTCAATGGAGAAAATGCTCTCGAAGAATATCAACTTGTCATCTCCCCCCCCCCCTCTCTCTCCTAGACAAATGGCTTATCCTTCCTTTGGATAATTACCAAGACTTTCTTTAATTAGAAAATCATGAAAATTGTGTCTGGATGACACCTCAATAGGTGACAAAACTAGCATTAAAATTGGTTCAATTACAAACTAGTCATCTCACTTCTTACCACATGTTCAAGTCACTCCACTTAATTGCATTCTATGCCTCATAAATGACATTCTTACAATTTAATCCTTGATCATTATTCCTTCAAATCGAACTTAATTATTCAAATTTAAGCGAATCATATAATTTCAGAACTAAACTTACTTATCAAAAAATTGACTTCTAATTACCGAAAATTTGAGCAACTATTGAACCGGTATATGAGATGTTACAGGACGCATAGGATGAACGGTTAAACCTCTTGACTTACCTTATAAATACTGCTTCTTTTTACCCTTAAAATCCATGGTTCCTTTTCATCTTTTGTGTTATTATCTTAATCCTCTTTGATTTGGCAAATTCTCTTTAAAGTACTTTGATAATATCATACTAAATTTAGTTCATCAAGCTATCACAGTAATGACATCTTATCTAATGCATCATTTAAATTTTAGTGGCATGTATAAATTAAATAGATTTGTCTATTTTGGTATATAATCTATTATTAATTCAAAAAATAATTTATATGTTTTGGTAAAATAAAGGAGGTCCGATTTTGTGTTAATATAAATATCTTCAATGATTTTAATTTGTATAAAAAATTTTGAGTAAAAATCATTGTTTGTATTGTAACTGCTTTGAGACATTTTCGACTCAACTTCAATGGTCGGAGTCAGGAAAGGGGTGTTACAATAATTATACACTTTATAACTGAAAAATTATCCTAACAATTATAAGTGAGTAAAAAATTCCAAGTGCGAGGTAAGAGAGTTAGTGTAAATGAGTTTAAAATTAATGGCCAACGTCTACTATTTATATGAGCTAATAGAGTATGAAAATTAATCATTGAGTTCATTTTTTTAATATATAGCTCGAGAAACCAATAAAATTAATAAAAATGGCACTGTAATCACTCATTTTATCTGTTTTTGTTAATATTACGATATAATAATTAATTAATATTATTATTGCATGTTTACGCATATATACGTGCATCTTTGTTGTTAATATATATGTGTATGATATGTGTGAGTGCATGTATGTATATATATTATGTATGTGTACATATTAATAATTATTATGGTATATGTGTGTAGTATGTTTGCATGTCACTTGTGCTTTGGTTGTTTATATATATATAAATTATCTGTGTATGTTAATATTAATATGATATAAGTATGTTAATATATGTGTTTATATGTATGCATTTGTAATATTCATTGTATGTATGTTTATACGTGTACGAGTGTGTATGAATTATTAGTATTAGTATGTATATGTATCATATATTAAAGTTAAAACAGATATGAATATTAAAACCCAAATTATAATATAAGAGTCCAAGCCCATTACAAATAAAATCCAAAATATATATTACATTAGATACAAGGCCCAAACCGGCCAGCCCAATAGTCCAAATAACCCTAAGAACCCTAATATCTAACCCTAATCTCTGTCCCTTTATGTGCAGCCAACCAAGAGCCGTTGGATCAAATCTGGATCCAACGGTCATGATTGAAGGGAGATGACCCTCTAGCTGGCCACGTGAGATCACGCGCGAGCCGCTCAGCTCCCCACGCGCGCTTGCGTCGCACGCACGAGACTATCCGATTTCCAATGCGCTACGTGTCATCATCTCAGGCCACCTCGTCGTTCCAAGATCAAACCTGAGCCATCCGTTCCTCGCGTAATCTCACCTGTTGGATCGGATCTGATCCAACAGCCAAGGACGCTTCTGGTCAAACGGTTACCTCTACCATGTCGTCGTACCAACCACCAAGCATGGCCGGACATGCCAAAATCACAAAAATACAGAGATTATCAGCAACCAAATCTACCAAATATGTATATTTTCCTTTCTATTTACCAAACAAGATCAGAAAAAACAGAGCATATATATCAGATGAGATCTACCATTTTGTACCAAGTTACCAGATTCGAATCAATACAAAAAAGAAGAGTTTCCAGTGGTAATAATCTATCTTTCTTATTTTCTTGTGCGTGCATATTTTTCATACAAAAAGTAAAATAAAAAAGGTGAGTTTACCCTGGGTCGTCGATCCTCTTTCTCGCCGATGATAAGCCCACTCCTAGGGTGAATCGGTCGAGAATGGGAGTGCTTGGGTTGTAAAAAAGGATTTTTTTAAATGGAGAGCTTCGGGCTTTTCATATCTTGGCAAATAGGAGTGTTTCCCTAAAATCTAAGTGCATATTCAGGTTTTAAAAATGAAAATGAGTTGTTTGCATGTTGTTTTGGGATTCGCCACCGCCGGCGAGTGGCGGTGGCCGACGCGGCGGTCAGCCACCAGAACCTAGAAACTTGGTTATGTGTTCTTAGATTTGAGGAGGGTCGGCTGAGAGAAAAATAAAGAAGAGGGTTTTTTTATTCTTAAGGTTTAAAACAAAATGGCTAAAAGGGCTAAATGGGTCTGATGAGGTCCTTTTTGTAAGAGTTTTTGTTTTTAAAAATGGGTTAATTCGGATTTAGTCCCTCCTCCCTTTTGATATTTTCTCTTCGAGCTTGCCCCTTGGTTTTATTATATGTTCAGTCCTCATAGGTTTTGTCCGGTTTGCAATCCCGTCCATAAATTGTGTTTTTATTGTTCTTATTTTCTGCCATTCTATTTTATTTTATTTTATTTTATTACAGTCCTTTTTTATGTTTTAAATATTTATGTCGTTTGCTTTTTATTATGTTTTTAGCATGTTTACATTGCCCTTTTGTGTGTATATGTTTTAATGTATTATGTTTATTTATGTTTTTTTATAATGTGTGTACTAATATGTGTTATATCATGCTTTTATGTTTTAATTTATTTGTTCATGTTGTTTACATGTTTATTTTATATGTTATGTTTTAGTCTAGTTTATATATAATGTCTACCTATGGTTAGCACGTCCATTTTGGTCTTTATGTTTTTATATATGTGTTGTCTTTATCATGTTTATTTATGTATGCTTTCTTTTATATGCATTATCATGCTAATATGCTTAACTTTGTTTGTTCATGATATATAAATGCTAGCTTTTTTTTCATGTTCCCTTTGTATCTTAGGTTACATATTTGTTACATGTAATGTCATGATGTTTTAGTATATGCATGTAAATTGTGTCATATGGCAAAGTCATAATGTAATATTGTGATAATGTTGTTTTGTTAATTTTACCATATTATATATATGTCATACATGTGTTGCATTTGTGGGTTTTTTTAATATGTTTAAATATGTTATAGGTAGCTAATTAATCTTGAAGCATATTTATCCCTTTTTACATGTTTATGTTTTTATGCTTTTATTATTAGCATGTTAATTTAGATATGTTTTTTTATATATAATATATATACTAAGATTGCATAACGGAATATTAATTGTCAATGTAGTGTCTTTTTATTCGAGCGTAAACGTGGCCAGTATCAAGCGCAATGATGGTGGTCTATCAGTTTACTCTCGAATAACGGACACTTAAAATTTACTTGCACTTATAACCAGATTTTAACTTAATCGTCACTTTAATTCGGAAAGTTTAATCTTAATAAAGCGGTAATTATTAAAGTATCAATTTTGGGTGGTATGAGGGTGCTAATCCTTCCCCATCTGTAACCGACTCTCAGATCCAACATTTTTTAAAATCTCTGGTTTTATGGTGCCCGGCATACCTTAGTGGCCGGTGGCGACTCTATTTTTAAAATAAAACACATTTTTTCTAAAACTTCACGGAAGACATATTTTTAAATACCTGAAAGACCCCCAAATACCTTAAAAACCCCGTTTTTAGTGAAAAGCCCATAGAAAAGGATCGCTACAGATGGCGACTCTGCTGGGGATAATTCTTTCTTTTTTTCAAAAAAAAGAGGCAAGCTTTTTAAATAATTGCCGCTTTATTAATATCGGAAATTTCGGATTAAAGTGACTATTAAATTAACATTTGGTTATAATTGCGTGTTTATTTTAACGCATTTAAAATTTGGCATATAAATCCGTCCTTTTAAGTGAGGGAAAACGCTAGTCCTTTTGTGAGGATATCATTCCTCCGTATGAGCCTAGCAAAGTACCTTCGGGGCTCGAGTACCTTATGCTTTCGTGAGGATATCGTTCCTTCGTATGGGCATAAGCGAATGAGTCCCCCTGAATTGAATCCGGTTGAAATGAGCCTATAATGGGTGATGATCGGGGGCCTTGCTACTCTTAGTAAAGGACAACAAGGACAATTCAGATACCTCCTAGCACCAACACTGCATGTAGAGAACATAAAAACACACCTTTTAGAGCTATGCAAATAACCTAGGTGTTTTAGACAGGTTGTAAATAGGGTTATTTTGTTTGTTTATCTTATTTAATTTGCCTTTTATTTATGTATTTATTGATTTTAACCGGTATTGACTTGTTTTATTTTTTGTTTTGCTTTTTTGCATATATCATTTCATCTGCATTACATAAAGATATTGAATCAAGTGGTTTGCCCGATTAGAAAATCTTTCATTATGGAAAAAAGGTATCTTAAGAAGAACGACCTCAACTCAACCGTCAGACATTGGTCGGAAGTCAATTAGAGGACCCAAGGTAATAGTTTGCCGAGTGAGCACAAAGTGTTAGGGTATACCTACGTGAGCCTCCAACAGAATGACTTATGGGAACTTAAAAGGATTTGGGAAGGATGGGATCGAAGACTACAAGACTTATTCTTCGATAGTTATGGCGACATAGCACAGTTGATGTATGTCTGAGTCAACCAGTCTTTACTCCGAGCCATCTTCTAGTTCTGGAATCCTGCACTTTGTTGCTTCACTTTCAACGGACAAGATATGATGCCTACGATAGAGGAATACACAACCTTGATTAATCAGAAGAACGTCCATAAAGATTGGATCTATGCGAAGCCGCTAAGGAACCAAAATTACCCTTCGAAGCTCATAACTTTTACCGGGATAAGTGATGTTGGGGTTAACGGTCTGATTCAAAATTGAGGAGAAAGCCTAGTCTTTGCATAGAAGAGTATCCGAGACATCATACCCGCGCACCCAGATGAGAGAATGAAGATAAACATATTCGCCTTAGGGATATACGGTTTGGTCATCTTTCTGAGGGTCATTGGAAACATCGATGTAGCCATCATAGATCTATTTGAGCGTATGAAATGGAAGGCGAATCCAGTACCGACAATCTTAACTGAAACTTTCATCTCTTTGAATGCAAGCCAGAAGTATGAAGAGGGACATTTCAGAGGGTGTGCACAGTTACTACAGGTTTGGATTCATGGTCATATGTGGAAGACATCAACGGGGGTCTTGCCGGGAATATCATTTCGAGACTTTTCGCCTTTGCGGGAGTACTTAGTGAAGGAATGGCGAGAAGACTTGAATAGGAAGAAATGGACCCGTATCTTTAAGAACATTCAAGACGAAGACATGGTGTGGAGAGTTCATTGGCTCGGCAGGGTTAATTACTTCCTATATAGCTACAACGATTATGACTGGATAATGATTTTAGGGTTACATGGTGGAATTGCTTATGCCCCACTTTTGGTGTCTCAACAATTTGGATCGCGACAGTTTGTTCCCGTCACTGCCGATTTAGGTCGAAGTGAGTTTCCTTTCAAGGGCGAGTTTAGGGCGAAATTTTAGACCATCATGAGAGCTTGGGATCACTATTATCGGATAAGGGTAGAAGGAGAGACCGAGTGCATGTTCACCTCAGATTACGATCTTTGGAGACGCTTGAGGATTAACGACAAGATTCTAGAACCCGACCAAGGACCAACCCTGTCACTTGAGGAGCTTATGAGGATAGTACCGTCTGAGGCTGACATTTTGCGAAATGAACTCGATGAGGTTAAAAAAAAGATGAAGGCTTTATAGACTCAGCATGTGAGTGAGCTCTACAAGGCAAGTTTGGATGTCGATGAACGATGTGGGACCATTAGGTAATGGAAGAAGCTACACGCAGATCTGAGTGAGAAGAATGCTATTTATCAAAAAGATACTCTCCAGCTCCAAGCAAAGGTGCAGAATTCCAGTCGAAGCCAGTTCCTAGCCGTGAAGAAGGAAAGGATGAACGGTATGCGTTTAGTTGAAGAAGAACGAGAGAAAGGCAAGCAAGCAATCGAGAAGGAGTTAGAAAGCTGCAAGTTAGCCATCGAGAGTGAAAGGTGGTCTTTTAAGGATGCCATTAATCAAGAGAAAGAAAGAGCTAAGCAAGAGATCAACAAAGGCAAGCAAGCAATTATCTGCGAAAGGGAGAACACTGCCGTTTGGAAGAGAAAATCCATGGGGAATAGGAATAGACTACTAGAGATGCAAAACTTGTACAACAACATTGTTCAAAGCCTGAATCAGAGCCAATATCAGAACGCCGAGTTAGAAGAAAAACTGACAGAGTTGGAGCAGTCCTTTCAGAATTATCGTCAGAGGAATGGCTTCATCGAGTTACAAGAAAGAGAGCGTGAAATTGGTATCTTACGAGCCTGCATTGAGTCACTCGAGGCAACCGTTCAGGATTACAGGGGAGAATTAGGGTATTCGAAGAAGATGCAGCAGGTGGAAGCAATTATTGGTGGCGAAGACTTCGTGATGCCTCCCAGATGATTCAAGACAGAGACCAGTATTACATGACCCTAATGGTGGAGATACGACGAGTTACAGGACATGTGAATGATTTAGCTCCAGAAGCCGAAGCTCTTCGACCTTTCATAACCTCAGACATGAAAGAAGCACCTAGGTTCATCAAACTGCTCAAGGCTATCGAGAAGTTAGGACCTAGAGCTAGAGCTTATGTGTAGAACTCTACTTTACTATTTTGTAATCTGGACCCTTTAATTCCCATGAAAGTAGTTCAAAAGGGTGATTACCAGCGGAATTAATACCTTTATTTGCATACATTCTTGCACCGCGTCATGGCATTTGCATCATTATACATGCATTTATCTATTTTTGCAATAATATTAATAGTGTAAATATCGTGGCAGTGAAACTAAAAGATAAGTCGCAACCATTCCGCATGCATACTTTACTCGATTCCAAAGCAAACTATTGGAGGACAGAATAGTCAGTTTGGAAAAAGGGCAAAAGGATTTGGAAGCACATTTCGATGAAGCTAGACAACGCCTCAACGAGCAGATCGCTCAATCACAAGCTACGATAGTATCTGAGTTAACCGTACTGCTAGAAAAAAGCTATGAAAAAGAAAAGGTTAAAGACGAAGTCGCCTAGGAGCCAGAAGGTATCGCATCTCACAACAAGGTTCAACCAAAGACGACAAGTCCGGCAAGAAGAGTATACATTGACCCTATTGGGATATCTGCTAGTCTTCAGGCAGGGGTATCTGAAAACAAACCCATCGATACAGAGGCATTCTACGAAGAAGAGGTGCCGGATCTGAATTTGGTCGAGAAAGTTAGAATGGAAGTAGAAAAAAATAGGAGGAAAGGTTTCGTCTCAAGGAAGAAAAATTTAGAGCACTACAAGCCACAGATGAACCAGAGAATGAGGATAGTGATCTGAGCCTGGTATCTGACCTTATTTTACCACTAAAATTCAAAACTCCATAATTTGACAAATATGATGGAACTTCATGCCTTTCCGCGCATATGACCATGTATTGCCGAAAGATGTCAACCTTCATCAATGATGAAAATTTTTAATCCATTGTTTCTAGGATAGTCTGACTGGAGCAGCACTTCGGTGGTACACCCAATTAAGCCGGGTAAATATCAAGTTTTGGAAAGACATTTCAAAAGCGTTCATTGAGTAGTACAAACATGTGACAGATATGATCCCCAGTAGGATCATGTTGGAAAACAAGGGACAGAAGTCTAACGAGAGTCTGCGATAATATGCCCAGAGATGACGATAGGTGGCCGCTCAGATCTAGCCTCCAATTCTTGAGCATGAGATTACGACCCTATTTGTGAATACTCTAAAGGGAACATTATTCGATCGCCTTATCAATAATACAACTCAGAGCTTTACCAATTTGATCAGGACGGGGAGTCTCTCGAATTGGCAATTAAAAGTGGCAGGATTGACAGTGGGGATAGCTCTCACAAGTACAACAAGAAGAGAGGGAATGAGGTAGATACAACGAGCGCTTACCATGCCCCAAAGAACTTTATGGTCTCTCAGCCGCAAGCATCAACAGGGAAGGCTCAGAATCCAAACCAAAGAGAAGGAAGAGCTCCAAGAAAGGAACAAGAGAAAGCAACCTTTACTCTATTACCAGTTTCATACACCGAGCTTTATTCTCAGTTGTACAAAGCTGACTTGGTCCGCCCATACTATGTTACTCCGTTCAAACCTCCGTTTCTGTCATGGTATGATCCTAACGCACATTGCGATTATCATGGCGGTGCCCCTGGTCACTCCACAAAAAATTGCCTCGCATTTAAGAAACTTGTACAGAGTCTTATTAATTATGGGGTATTAAAGTTTGAGGAACCAAATGTGGCCGCTAAATCGTTGCCTAATCACGAGAACCGTGGAGTAAACATTATCGAGGAGCACTTTACTAGGAAGGTTAAGGAAGATGTGTGAGAAATTAAGTCTCCCTTACGATGGGTGTTCCAACAATTATGCATGGCCCATTTAATTGACAGAGGCATGATAGTGGTGCAGAAGGGATGTAGAGCTTATTGCAAGCTCCACCAAGACGGAGGGCATGACATCTAACACTATGAAGAATTCAGGAGATTGATTCAACAGTTGATGGACAGTAAAAAGATAGAGTTCTTTGAGGAGGTTGCAGGAAGGAAGGGGTTAGATGTATACACGTCAGATAGCCCCAACATCAAGTATGGAATAGACAGGCCCTTTTTCATCTCCTCCAAATCAGAGGAAGTAAGTTCATCCCAAGGAGGAGCTGTAAAGGTGGCCCCTAAAATCATCACTCAGCACCAGCCCTGTTTTCGTTCAAAAACATACGACGGACCTCTTGGAATTATGCTGCCAATGTGACTATACCAGAGAAGCCGAAACCTCGTGAGGAGGAAGAACAAATGGTAGAAGAAGAGCCCACACTGAAAGATGAACAGACAAAGAAAGATGAAATTGTCAACAAAGTAGGCCACTTCACGAGGAGCGGCAGGTGCTACTCTTCGGAAGCTCTAAAATCTGCTGAAGCTACAAAGAATAAGGGAGAAAGTATATCGACCGGTCTTGCGAAGATATTTGGCGAGGAACCCCCTCTAAGGATTAATGAGCCGATAACTGAGGCTCAGACACAAGAATTTCTGAAGTTCTTGAGGCACAGTGAGTACAATATAGTAGAGCAATTACAAAAACAACCAGCAAAGATTACGGTGTTGGAGTTGCTTTTGAGTTCGAAGAAGAATCATGATACATTGTTAAAGGTGTTGAATCAAACATTTGTACCTGGTGACATTTCTATATCTAAGCTGGACAGAATAATGGGGCACATCACCGCATACAACTACATCATATTCAGCGATGATGAGATCCCGAAATGAGGTATGGGGTCCACCAAAGCTCTAAGCATCACTACCCACTGCAAATGGTATGTTTTGCCAGAAGTATTGATTGATAATGGGTCGGTGTTAAATGTACTATCGATGGTGACTCTGTAAAAGCTACCGATAGATGATTCCCACATAAAACCCTGTCATAACTCCGTGAGAGCCTTTGACAGTACTCAAAGGTGAACACTTGGAAAAATTGAGGTACCTTTGTTGATTGGGCCGATAGAGTACACAATTGATTTCGTGGTCATGGACATAAAGCCGACCTACAGTTATTTATTGGGAAGACCATGGATTCACTCTGCTAGAGCCGTTCCCTCACCACTCCATCAAAAATTGAAATTTGTGATCGAAAACAAGTTGGTTACTGTAAAGGCTAAGCAAAAGATCATCGCCTCGGTAACATCGAATGCCTCTACATCCAGAATGATGAAGATGCTACGGAATGTTCTTTCCGAGCATTGGAACTTGTAAATGCTACATTTTTTGCAGAAGGTAGTCGGATCCCCTGCCCTAGGTTATCCAATTGTACCAAGATGTTCGTTTCTAAAAATTTGGGCCGAGGAGCCAAAATAGGAAGAAGGCTAGGAAGGAGACTGGAAGGAAGCCTACGACCCAGAAGTGTCATCTCCAAGAAAGATCATTTTGGGCTTGGCTACAAACTGAGTATTCAGCAAAGGAGAGATGAATATAGAAGGAAATGAGAACAAAGGAGGAGTAGGCTCAAAGAAGAGGATATTCTATGGAGACCGATGTCTTTCCCTCATGTGAAAGATATTTTTGTCTTTGGAGGATTTGACCACACAGAACAGAAACTACAGGAAGCAATTTGAGAAAATAACATACTTAACGAGAATGAGATGTTTAGTGAATCGCTTGAAAGGATATCCATCAACATGATAGCTGAATATGACAATGGCAGCAGCGTGTTGACCAGCATCCGGCCTTGCCGTCCCGGGGAAACTCTAAATAACTAGAGCTACATTGATCTACCCACAATCTTTAGGGCCATATCAGATTAATGCTCCGAACTAATCCTTTTGTTCTTGCCCATGGGCAATGAGGATATTTTGTATAGGGCATCTATGTTAACTTTTTGTTTGCAATGAAAGAATATTTTCCTCGTTTTCTCAAATGGCAAACATTTCATTTACTTCATTCATTCATTCATTAATTTCTTACTCATATTCATTCACTTCATTTAAAATCATTCTCTTCCCAATACATATGTTCTCATTTCATGTAGGGTCCCCAAGATTAATTGTATGAATGATTGTGAATCCAATCCCAAGGTAGATTTTGAGCACCCCGAGATCTTGGCAAAAATTGAAGAGGAGGACAACAAGGCAGAATACAAGGTTCTTAAAGAGTTGGTGAGGATGATGGCCAATGAAGAAAGGCAAATCATGGCCCATCAAGAAGAAATAGAAATTGTGAACTTGGGAACTGAAAAAGAGAGAAAAGAAGTGAAAATCGGGACTACATTTTCCTCAGAAACTAGGCGCAAACTGATAGCCCTGCTCCAAGAGTTCAAGGACGTCTTTGCTTGGAGTTATCAAGATATGCCAGGGTTGAATACATACATAGTGGTGCACAAACTGCCGATGAGGCCAGAATGCAAACCGATCCAGCAAAAGCTCAGAAGAATGAGGGCTGACATACTGATAAAGATCAGAGAAGAGGTAAAAAAACAGTTTGATGCTGGCTTTCTGGAAGTTGCCAAATACCCTGAATGGGTTGAAAACATCGTACTGGTGCCAAAGAAGGATGAGAAGTTCTATATATGTGTAGATTACAGGGATCTCAATTGAGCAAGCCCTAAAGACAATTTCCCTTTGCCACATATTGACACGCTGGTTGACAATATTGCGGGACACTCGTTGTTCTCATTCATGGATAGTTTCTCATGATACAACCAGATAAAGATGGACCTAGAGGACATGGAGAATACCACATTTCTAACCACGTGGGGTACGTTTTGTTACAAGGTAATGCATTTCAGACACAAGAACGCAGGGGCGACTTATCAAAGAGCAATGGTGACTCATTTTCACGATATGATGCACAAAGAAATAGAAGTATATGTGGACGATATGATCGCTAAGTCTCAAACCAAGGAAGAGCACCTTTAAAACCTGAGAAAGCTATTTTAAAGACCACGAAAATACCAGTGAAGCTCAACCCGGCTAAATGCACCTTCGCAGTCACATCCGAAAAACTTTTGGGGTTTGTAGTGAGTAGAAAGAAGATTGAGATAGATCCAGAAAAAGTGAAGGCTATCCAAGATCTCTCACCGCCTCATACTCAGGAGGAAGTTCGAGGTTTCCTGGGAAGGTTAAACTATATCTCCCGTTTCATTTCTCAATTAACATATAAGTGTGACCCTGTATTCAGACTACTTAGGAAGAAAACCCATGGGTCTGGGATGAAGAATATCAAGAAGCTCTAGAAAAGATTAAGAAGTACTTGACAAATGCTCCTATTTTAGTCGCACCGGTACCAAACATGCCTTTGATCCTTTACTTGACAGTTTTTGAAAACTCGATGGTTGCGTGTTGGGGCAACATGATGGGTATGGGAAGAAGGAAAGAGCCATCTACTACCTAAGAAAGAAGTTCACCGATTGTGAAACACAGTGCTCGCCAATTCAGAAGCTATGTTGTGCTTTAGTTTGGATTACCAAAAGGCTTAGACAATACATGTTATACCATATCACCTGTTTATATCCAAATTGGACCCCTTGAAGTATCTAATGGAAGCACCAACATTAACAAGAAGGATGACCCGCTAGCAGATGCTATTATCCAAGTTCGACATTGTATATGTGATCCAGAAAGCTATGAAAGAAAGTGCTATAGCGGATTTCTTAGCTAGCCATGCTTTAGATGATTATGAATTGTTGAACTTCAATTTCCCAGATGAAGACTTGATGTGCTTTACAACTGGGGAAGACGTTGTTTCAGATGACAGCTCGTGGAAGCTTTACTTTGATGGAGCCTCTAATGCCCTGGGCCACAGAATATGAGCTGTGCTAATTTCCCCAGAAGATGTCTACTATCCCTTCACCAGCAGAATATAATTCTTTTGCACAAACAACATAGCTGAATACGAAGCCTATGTCATGGGACTGAATGCAGCCATTGAGAGAAAGATCAAAGAACTTCGAGTATTCAAAGATTCGTCCTTAGTGATCTATCAGTTACGAGGAGAATGGGAAAGTAGGGATCCGAAGCTAGTCAAATACTACGAGTTGATCCAAGAGCTCATTAAAGAATTTGAAAATGTCAGTTTCACCTACCTTTCTAGAGAAGACAACCATATGGCAGACGTCTTGGCAACACGGGCCTCCATGTTCAAAGCGAATACGAAAGTAGAAATGAAGCCAATTAAGATGCAGACTTTTGAGAGGCCTACTCACTGTTATAATGTGCAAGAAGAAATAGATGGCAACCCTTGGTATTACGATATCTTGCAATATATCAAGTTTTAAACTAAACCGAAGGGGCAAACGAAAATAACTGAAAAACACTCAGAAAGATGGCAGCATGATATGTTTTGGACGAAGAGATTCTGTATAAAAGAAGCCATGATCAAATATTGTTGAGATGTGTAGATACCCGGGAGGTGAAAGAAATTTTGGCATAAGTGCATGACGGTTTGTGTGGAACACACACCAATGGTCTGTCAATAGCCCAAAAAATCATGAGATATGGCTATTTTTGGTCGACTATGGAAGGAGGCTGCATCGATTACGCCAGGAAATGCCATAAGTGCCAAATATATACCGAAAAGATCCATTCTCCTCCTTTACCTTTACACACTATGAACTCGCCTTGGCCATTCGCAACATGGGGCATGGATGTCATTGGACAGATTTATCCGAAGTCTTCGAATGGGCACCATTTTATTTTGGTTTCCATCGATTACTTCACTAAATGCGTGGAGGCAGCATCTTACGCCAATATCACAAGGACAACGATATGCAAGTTCCTGAAGAAAGAGATCATTTGCCTATATGGGTTGCCGAAAAGGATTATCATCGACAATTCTTCCAACCTGAATAACAAATTAATGACTGAGGTGTGCAACCAGTTCAAAATAACACACCATAATTCCACGACCTACCATCCTAAGATGAATGGGACAGTAGAAGCGGCAAACAAGAACATAAAAAACTCATCGCGAAGACAACAAACACCTACAAAGATTGGCATGAGAGGCTGTAATTTGCTTTATTCGCCTACTGGACATCTGTTCATACATCAACAGGGGTAATACCCTATTCTCTGGTGTACGACACTAAGGCGGTACTACCCATTGAGGTTAAGATTCTGTCACTTCGGGTTCTAAATAAAGTACGACTGGATGAGTTAGAGTGGGTGAAAACCAGGCTTGACCAGTTAAATCTCATCGAAGAGAAGAGGCTAAAAGCCATCTGCCATGGTCAAATGTACCAGAAACAAATGATACTGGCATATGATAAGAAAGTGCGCCCGAGAAAATTTTGAGAGGGAGATCTGGTGCTTAAGAAGATCCTCCCAACCTAGAAAGATTTTTGAAGGAAGTGGATGCCTAATTGGAAGGGCCATATGTCGTCAAGAAGTCTTTTTTTAGGAGGAGCGTTGATTTTAACTAAAATGGATGAAGAAGAATTAAAAAATCCCGTGAATTCTGATTAAGTTAAGAAGTATTATGTTTGAAAAAAAAAGGAAAAGAAAAAGGGAGAAATGAAAAAAAGAGACAAAAAGAAAAGAGAGAAAAGAAAAAAATGAGGCGAAAACCTGAAAAGGCGCTTCATAAAAGGAAAAACATAAGGTGAAAACCCATGAAGGGCACTTTGGGTAAAAAAAAGAAAAAAGGAGAGCTCAAGGCGAAAGCCTGGAAAAGGGCATCTTGAGGCAAAGAAAGGATCTGAGTTGAAAACCCGTTAAGGGTGGCTCAGATAAATTTTGAGATTGGGCCTTCGGCTAGTAGAATTACCCTCTCAGGTACTAGAATAAAGAGCTCCAGGCAAAGATTCTATTTCGGTTGATGGGATCACGCATCATTCATGCAGTGGATATTTGGGGTTTTACATTTCATGTTCTGCTTTCCTCCAAGTCCTTAATGTTAATAAGATCATATTTTTGTGCCTTCCCTTTCTTGTCTGCTCATTGTTTTCATAAGCATCATGCAAACATGTTAATATATGCTTATGATAAACAAAAGATTTTTTAGCATTATTATGATCTAACCTTGAGAATCCTGGTGATTAGAAAACAGAATTAACTTTGATCTCAAGCTTTCTGCATAATGTACGACAGGCACGGCGAGGAGAAGACTTCGAACATCAGAATAAGATAATCAATGTCAGGCACCATTCATACTTGTATGAGAAAATATTCAAGATGATAATAGAGATTTCCCATGTGAAAACCAGTAAGGGCGCCTAAAATATATGCATATATATATATATATATATATATAACTCTAAAGCGAAAACCCGAAAGGGAACTTTAGAAATTAGAGCCAAAAACTCAGAAAAGAAAGGCTAAAATGGTTGAACCCAACAGTGAGATGGGGTACCGACACCAGAAGAAGAAAAGGAAGAGAAATCAAGCAGATGGTGGAGATTAACTAGCTGCGAAAGCAGATGCATCGAGATATTGACACTCATGCATCATGTATAGTTAGACATCCCTAGGATTAGGAGCATGCTAACTCATTTATTATAACATTTTGGCTATTTTAAACAGGTACTTACAGACTGCTAGTGACTTTTGATCTGCGACTTCGTATTGAAGAGGTGGATTAATTCGAAGAAAGATTTTGGCAGCCTTAGTAGCGTGATGCCAGATTTTGGTAACCATTTTCAATGTGAATCCCCAAATTTTAAGGAAGATTTCGGCAGTCTTAGTAGCGTGGGGCTAGATTTTGGTAGCTATTTTCAGTGTGAATCCTCAAATTTGAAAGAAGATTTCGGTAGCCTTAGTAGCGTGAGTCCAAAAAAATTGGTAGCCATTTTCGGCGTGAATCCCTAAATTTGTAGAAAGATTTTGTCAGCCTTAGTAGCATGAGTCCAGAAAGATCGATAGCCATTGTCGGTGTGAATCCCCAAATTTGAAGAAAGATTTCGGCAGCCTTAGTAGTGTGAGTCCAGAAAGATCGGTAGCCATTTTTGGCGTGAATTCCCAAATTTTAAGAAAGATTCCGGCAACCTTAGTAGCATGAATCTAGAAGACTAGTAGCCATTTTGGAGTGAATCCTAAATTCGAAGATAAAGGTTTTGTATAGGAAGGGCCTATATTTTTGAGCCATCGTAGTGAGAGGTTTTATACAGGAAGAACATGTATCTCTGAGATTTTAGAAACTAAAAGTTCTATATAGGAAGGAATTACGGCTCCAGGGTTTGAAGACTAGCAGTTCTATATATGAGGAACACTCAGTCAGAAGAAACCATCCCTAACGCAGAAGGTTTCATATAGAAGAAACTCGCAGTGTTGAAGATGAAGAGTTCTATATAGGAAGGACTCCAAGCTTTACCGTCTCAGAGTGAAAAGTTCTATATAGGAGGGACTCGTAACTCGAGGCTTTTAGAGTGAAAGGTTCTATATAAGAAGAACCCTAAATCTAAGATTTCAAGGAAGAGCCTATGCTCCAAAATCGGAAGGTGAAGAAGTTCTATATAGGAAGAACTTACGAGCCTGAAGATTCAGCCGAGGAAAAGCGGAGAGTTCCAGAAGAACACGTGATTTCAAAGCTACAAACAGGGAAGTCAGATAAAAATGAGTGCTTATAATCTTTGCTTTGTTCTCGTTCCATGAGAACAAGTAAAGATGGGAAACTGTATTTCATGTTTACGTATATATACGTGCATGTATGGTGTTAATATATATGTGTATGATATGTGTGAGTGCATGTATGTTTACGTATTAATAATTATTATGGTATATGTATGTCGTATGTTTGCATGTCACATATGCTTTGGTTGTTTATATATATATACATTATGTGTGTATGTTAATATTAATATGCTATAAGTATGTTAATATGTGTTTATATGTATGCATTTGTAATATTCATTGTATGGATGTTTATGCGTATACGAGTGTGTATGAATTATTAGTATTAGTATATATATGTATCGTATATTAAAATTAAAATAGATATGAATATTAAAACCCAAATTATAATATAAGAGTCCAAGTCTATTACAAATAAAATCCAAAATATATATATTACATTAGATACAAGGCCCAAACTGGCCAGCCCAATCGTCCAAATAACCCTAAGAACCCTAATATCTAACACTAATCTCTATCCCTTTATGCGCAGCCAACCAAGAGCCGTTGGATCAAATCTGGATCCAACGATCATGATTGAAGGGAGATGACCCTACAGCTGGCCACGTGAGATCACACGCGAGCCGCTCATCTCCCCACGCGCATGTGCGTCGTACGCACGAGGCTATCCGATTTCCAAGGCATTACGTGTCATCATCTTGGGCCGCCTCGTCGTTCTAAGGTCAAATCTGTGCCGTCCGTTCCTCGCGTAATCTCAGCCATTGGATCGGATCTGATCCAACAGCCAAGGACGCTTTTGGTCAAACGGTTACCTCTACCATACCGCCGTACCAACCATCAAGCATGGCCGGACATGCCAAAATCACAAAAAATAGAGATTATCAGCAACCAAATCTACCTAATATGTATATTTTCCTTTCTGTTTACCAAACAAGATCATAAAAAAGAGAGCATATATATCAGATGACATCTACCATTTTGTACCAAGTTACCAGATTCGAATCAATACAAAAAAGAAGAGTTTCTAGTGGTAATAATCTATCTTTCTTATTTTCTTGTGCTTGCATATTTTTCATACAAAAAATAGTAAAATAAAAAAGGTGAGTTTACCCTGGGTCGTCGATCCTCTTTCTCGCTAGTGATAAGCCCACTCCTAGGGTGAATCGGTTGAGAAAGGGAGTTCATGGGTTGTAGAAAAGGAGTTTTTTTAAAAGGAAGGCTTCGGGTTTTTCAGATATTGGCAAATGAGAGTGTTTTCCCTAAAATCTAAGTACATATTCAGGTTTTAAAAAGGAAAATGAGTTGTTTGGAGGTTGTTTTGGGATTCGCCACCGCCGGCGAGCGGTAGTCAGCGACGACCAACGGTGGCCGACGCGGCGGTCAGCCACCAGAACCTGGAAATTTGGTTCTGTGTTCTTAGATTTGAGGAGGGTCGGCTGAGAGAAAAATAAAGAAGAAGGTTTTTTTATTCTTAAGGTTTAAAACAAAATGGCTAAAAGGGCTGAATGGGTCTAGTGAGGTCCTTTTTGTAGGAGTTTTTATTTTTAAAAATGGGTTAATTCAAATTTAGTTCCTCCGTCCCAGCCTGCTTTTCATTCCGAGTCTGCTCTTTGGTCCAATTACAACCCTGATCCTTCTTCTTTTTTAAAATCTTCCAATTTAGCCCCGAAGTCAATTTTTTAAATGGCAAAAATACCCTGTTAGTCCCTTCGCCCTATTGATATTTTCTCTTCGAGCTTGTCCCTTGGTTTTATTACATGCTCAGTCCTCGTAGGTTTTGTCCGGTTTGCAATCCCGTCCATAAAATTGTGTTTTTATTATTTTTATTTTCTACCATTATGTTTTATTTTATTTTAGTCCTTTTTTATGTTTTAAATATTTATGTCGTTTGCTTTTTATTATGTTTTTAGCATGTTTATAGTGCCCTTGTGTGTATATGTTTTTATGTATTATGTTTATTTATGTTTTTTATAATGTGTGTACTAATATGTGTTATATCATGCTTTTATGTTTTAATTTATTTGTTCATGTTGTTTTCATGTTTGTTTTATATGTTATGCTTTAGTCTAGTTTATATATCATGTCTACCTATGGTTAGCATGTCCATTTTGTTCTTTATGTTTTTATATATGTGCTGTCTTTATCATGTTTATTTATGTATGTTTTCTTTTATATGCATTATCATGCTAATGTGTTTAACTTTGTTTGTTCATGATATATAAATGCTAGCTTTTTTTTTCATGTTCCCTTTGTATGTTAGGTTACATATTTGTTACATGTAATGTCATGATGTTTTAGTATATGCATGTAAATTGTGTCATATGGCAAAGTCTTAGTGTAATATTGTGGTAATGTTGTTTTGTTAATTTTACCATATTATATATAAGTCATACATGTGTTGCATTTGTGTTTTTTTTAAATATGTTTAAATATGTTATAGGTAGCTAATTAATCTTGAAGCATGTTTATCCCTTTTTACATGTTTATATTTTTATGCTTTTATTATTACCATGTTAATTTAGATATGTTTTTTTATATATAATATATTTGCTAAGATTGCATAACGGAATATTAATTGTCAATGCGGTGTCCTTTTATTCAAGCGTAAACGTGGCCAGTATCAAGCGCAGTGATTGTGGTCTATCGGTTTACTCTCGAATAACAGGGCCCTTAAAATTTACTCGCACTTATAACCAGATTTTAACTTAATCGTCACTTTAATCTGGAAAGTTTAATATTAATAAAGCGGTAATTATTAAAGTACCAATTTTGGGCGCTGTGGGGGTGCTAATCCTTCCCCATCCGTAACCAACTCCCGGACCCAACATTTTTTAAAATCTCTGGTTTTATGGTGCCCGGCCTACCTTAGTGGCCGGTGGCGACTCCATTTTTAAAATAAAACACGGTTACTTATTTTTAAATACCCAAAAGACCCCCAAATACCTTGAAAACCCCGTAGAAAAGGATCGCTACAGGCACATGGCAACTTCCTAATTTTATCTATAATTTTTAATTTTAATATAAGTGTACTTGATAATGATGATGATGATGATAATAATAATAGTTTATATTTATAAATTTTATTAATAATTTAAATTTATATAAATTTTATTATATTCATCTATTTATGTTATGTTTTTGTGTTTTCTTTTTTAGTTAATTGCACCAAACGTCCCCAAACTATGGCACCCATTCTAAATTGGTCCCTAAACTTTAAAACATTCTAATTTCATCCTCAAACTATGACCATCATTCTAAATTGGTCCCAAACTTTTGAGCATTCTAGTTTCATCCTCAAACTATGACTCACATTCTAAATAGTCCTCAATCTTTTTGAACGTTCTAATTTCATCATCAAATTATCATTTATATCACATCATATTATTACATAATACACATCAGTGTTTCATGACAATTAACAACTTTTGTAATGGTTTTATTAACATAAGATATGATTAGCATATATTGATAATTTGGGGATTAAATTAGAATGTTCAAAAAGTTTGAGGACCAATTTAGAATGAGAGTCAAAGTTTGAGGATGAAATTGGAGTGTTTAAAAGTTTGGGGACCAATTTAAAATAAAGGTCATAGTTTGAGGATGAATTTGGAATATTTTAAAGTTTAGTGACCAATTTAAAATGAGTGTCATAGTTTAAGGACATGTGGTGCATTTAACTCTTTCTTTTTATCAAAGTTTGTGTGTGTTATGTTATATTTAGGGCAATTTGGCATTACTTTTGAAAAAAATGCGATACGAGAGTGATTTTAAAAGGTATTTTTGGATTGTTTAGTTTAAAATAGACATGTTTGACATTGCTGTAAAAAAATGCTTTTAAGTAGATAAAATTTCTATTTGAGACATTTTTTTTGAAAATTTAAAAGGGTTGATGATATAAACGAAGATATATGCGTAATTTTACTTAAATGTGCTTTTTAAAAAGCTAAAAGCTGGAAATTTCAACTTTTTAAAAGTACTTTTCAAACCAAGTTAAAAATCGCTTTTGGCCTGAAAAATTACATATCTTTTTATTACTTTTAATCTCAAAATAATTTTTTTACTCCAAAAATTAATTTGAAAAGCAATGCAAATCAAGGACTTAGACTTACTTATGAATTGGATGATCCACCGACCGAACTTGGGTAAAGAATTTCTTACCTCAGGCAAGGCTCGACTTGGCCCGAGTACTGTTGAAGTATAATGAGATTTTTTTAATATAAATAATAATAAGATTTTTTTAATATAAATAATAATAAGATTTTTTTAAAGATTAATATTTGATACACTGTCAGTATAAAAAAAGTTTATACAATTATATCTATTTTCAAGCCTAAATTTAAAATCTAAATTTTTAACCTTAAAACCCTAAAAATCTAACTACAAACTCTAAACCCTAAATTTTAACCATAAATTCAAAACCATACAACCTAAACCCCTAACCTCTAACCATAAACTAAAACCTTAAACCCCTAAATAACACCGCTTGTAGAAACTTTATTTTCAACCGCAAGTGTATAAAATTATAATTTTTTTAATATAAGCAATAATGATATATTTTAGATTTTCACTAATATTAAGAACAAAATAGGCCGTCAGACTGATGTTTAATTTTTTGGAAGCCGTAAATATGTATGATCATATTTCAAGTCATATTTTTTTAATAGTCTAAATATGATTACAAGTTAATACCTATTTATATATATTTTTAATAATTTGACGATACATACACCTTGTAGACATAATGTTTGAGCTCAATTTTTTTAAGATGAACATCATTTGTTTTTCACTGGGACCACCTGTTGGGTTTTACCTCATATCACATCTAAGTTATTTTCACTTTCTAGTATAAAATAAAGAATACTTTAAATAGTTTATATATTTTAGTGAAAATTTTCTTTTGATTTTTTACTATTTTTGTTCAATTTAACTTTTAACTTTTTTTCATCTATAATGTTAATTTCTTGATGTTTTCCGTTACAAATATCATGTAGCCAATAAATTTTGTCATGTAAAATAAAAAGTTTAAAAATTATCAAAAGGAGCAAGTTATTAAATAACATCATAAAAAGTGTAACATATTCAGAAAAGTTGCCAAAAAATTCATAAGTCATGTTTTTAATTTATTTTTAAAGGTTTTAATTATGTTTATTAAAAAAAATATAAATTAATAAAAACATTAAAATATAAAAAAAATCATAAATTAAAAAATATAAAAAATTTATTTGAAGGATTTATAGATTTTTTGCATCTTTTTTATTTTAATTGAATTCTTTTTTTTTCTTTTTAGAATTTTCAATGTTTTAACGGAAATGGTCAGTGGACAAACATGATAACTTGAATGAAAATCGAAGGATTAAATTGACCGAAAAAGAATAAAAGGATTAAAGTGAGAATTTCACTATAATGCAGGGGCCATGTTAGGTATTGCCCCCAAGAAAAAAAGGTAAATATGATTTGCAAAAATAATGAAGAAAGAGAAAAATCCCACGTCCTTGTATCGCATCACTAATTGATCACCAATTGAAATGTTTTATCCAATCACATTACAAATTCATTGAAATTTAATTAGCATTTTTTTCTTTAGCATGTGAAGTGGTCCAGCGATAAAAGATGATGTATTTCATTTAGATGACCTGAGTTCGAGTATCATATTTGCACGATGTGTGTATTTTATTAAAGAGTTAAAAAAATTGAACAAATACTACCTTGTAATCACGAACAAAAATCCTCTTCCCCCTAACCATGCCTCTTTCTATGCCCCATGCTAAAAAAACACTTAAATTAAATTATGAACCATAACCCTAAATTTCAAGTCCTAAACCCTACAACCTAAAAAAACACACCTTACCCTAAATTCGCTATACTCTAAATCCTAAACTCTAAACTTTAATTTTAATGTGAAACACAAATGGGGCACGCTATGGGACAGATGATTTTTATTCTTTGAGGCGGGATGAAAAAAATTAGTTTGTTTATTTTATCCCTCTAAGGCGGGAGTCCTGAGAATGATCATATAAAGGTTGGTTGCAAGCAAAGAGATTTAAGTAAACAAAGTCCAAA
This sequence comes from Hibiscus mutabilis, assembly GCA_019671005.1. Taxonomy (NCBI): domain Eukaryota; kingdom Viridiplantae; phylum Streptophyta; class Magnoliopsida; order Malvales; family Malvaceae; genus Hibiscus; species Hibiscus mutabilis. The sequence continues at coordinate 31,362,837 of CM033713.1, forward strand.
TCTAAAGAGTCACGGATGACCGTTATTTGAAGAATATATACATACTATGGGTTACGATCCATTTGCATGGTGTAAAACCCATTTAGTTTAATACTAATGAGTTTTATACTAATTCATAATTATTTGATAAGTAAAATGGATAGATGAGATTAAACACTCATATTTTTTTCCCTGAAAATCTCCTTATTTTTAACTTTTCATCTCATCTATTCATTTTACTCATCCAATGGCCAATGATTAGTGTAAAACTAAATGAGTTTTACACTCATCCATCCATATATATATATATATATCCAATTACACTATGTAAAACACAATTATTTTTATACTAATCAATGACCATTGGATGAGTGAAATGGATGGATGAGATTAGAAGTAGGATATGTGAAGATTATCACTTGAAAGAAAAGAAATGAGTTAACCTCATCCATCAATTTCACCCATCCAATGGTCATAATTTAGCGTAAAACTAATTGAGTTTTACATAGTATTAGTGGATCCTAATCTTATATATATAAATGACTAAGATTATTTCTTTATTATTTTCCAAGTGATAATCTTCAAATTTTCTACTTTTAATCTCAGCAATCCATCTACGTTCATCCAATGGTCTAAAAATGTGTAAAACTTTCAAGTTTTACATAGTGTAACATGATCCTATCTCATATATATATATATATACACACCATGTAAGTGGATCCAAACTGTAGCGACCTTCTCGTCCGGGCTTACCTGGAAACCCGTTTTTCGGAATGGGGGCTTCGTGTTTTAAATTAAAAAATGGAGTCGCCACCGGTCACTTGGATAAAGTAGACCGGACACCGGAAAAGTAAACCAGAGATGGATTCGAGAGTTGGTTACGAGTGGGGAAGGATTAGCACCCTCACTACACCCAAAATTGATACCTAAAAGTTCGCATTATATTTATTAAGGAAAACAAAAATTCGATTTAATTTAATAATTAATCTCCAAAATGCATGTGCAACAGTTTAAATTTACCTTAGTATCCACGACGTTCAAAAGAAAAGACACCCGGAGGCCGGGATGACACTCCTAATAGAAACATCAGAATAATAAGGCCTAAAACTATATGCAACAATTATTATGTATGAACAAATAAACAAACAAAAAATAACAAGATAAAATAAAAAATAATAAAAAATGTGAATAATATAAATATTAGATAATTAAATATATCCGGAGGTCTAGATGACACTCCCAATAGAAATATCGGAACAATGGGGCAAAATACTATATACGATATTTATGTAAAAAATAACATGAAATTAATATAAATAAATAATAAAAAAGGAAAAAAAATAAAAATAAAAATACTCTATAACATATAATGTGCTATATACATATTAATATATACATAATAATATGCTAAATATATCATATATACATATAAATATAATATACATGTTATATGTAAATACATTATATATTATATATACATATAAATATATACATGTTATACAAATATACATATAAATATATCATATATTATACAAATATATTATATACATATTATAGATATAGTTATACATAAATATACATATATATACATTTATACATATAATATACGGTATATACATACATATATAATAACATATACCTGTTATATATATATTAATATATAAAGAGACAAATAAAAACATATCGAATATAATGAGAAATACAAAAATAAGGACTGAAATTAAAAAAGATAAAAAAAACAGTGTAAAAATTTAAATAATGTACATGACTAAAATTAATTAATTTATAAAGATCGGGGGACTAAGAGTGAAAATATACCACGAGTGACCAAAAATGCGATTACGGAAGGGTGGAGGGACTTAATGAGATTTACCCATTTTCTTTAGATTAAGGACTAAATTAAAACAAAAAAACAGATTGAAAGTTAAAAAAAAACCGAGGGACCAGATGTGCCATTATATCATGCGACAGAGACAAAGTTTAACGGGATTTGTGGCGGAGGGACCTATTAAGTAATTTGCCCATTTTTGTTGATTTAAAACCTACAAGCTAACGTAATCAGATTTACTTTCTTATTTTGCATTCACGCCGACTGCTTCCCCCTCCCCCTTTCTCTTTATTTTTTATTTCCAAAACCCTTACAGATTCGCACCACCTTTTTTCTTGTTCGAATCTATAATTTTTGGATCAAAGAGTATGATTGATGTTTGACTGGAACCGTTCATCGGCGGTTCAACTTCGTCTATGGACGACGGCGACACCGGTTCAAAACCGAACCAAGGTAAAAAAACCAACCTTTCCCTTTTATTTCTGTGTTTATGCAAATAAGAAAAAATTCCTTTTCTTGTTTCTTTTCGTTCTTGAAAACTTGGATCTTGAAATTTTGCTTTTTATTTCTTTTTTTTTTATCCGTAAAATCTCCTCCTTAAAACATTACATGCACAGATTTTTATACTTATTTTTCTTACAACTTGAATAATAAAAAGACAAAAATTTCCCACTTGTTTAATTTGGCTCAGATAAAAAATCTTTTTCTTCTTGCTTTTTGCAGGTCCGGTGACGGCTTGAGCAGTGATGACAATGCGGCACTGCGACCGGTGTCAGATGGACGGTAGTGGCTGAACAAGTGGCCGGCGGCGGCAGCGGCTGGTGGGTACTGTATTAGGGTTTATGTTTAGTTTTAGGTTAATTAGGGTTAGGAGTATGTTGGTAGTTTAGGTTATTTTAATATCCGGGTCGGGTTTGTAACCGGGTATGAGTATTTGGGGTTTGTAATTGGGCTCGGGTAATGGGTATTAGGTTTGGGCTTGTTGTAATGGTTATTGGGTTTCAGGGATATGTAATGGGTAATGGGTAATGGGTTTAGTTTGACTGGGTTTAATAAAATAAGTTGCTTGGGTCTGGCCTGGACCAAAATGGGCTATTACACAAACCCATATATATATCCATCCATTTCACTCATCCAATGGCCATGGATTAGTGTAAAATTGAATGAGATTAAACACTTATAATTTTTTTCTCCTTAAAAATTTTATTGTTTTTAATTTTTCGTCTCATTCATCCATTTCACTCATCCAATGACCATGAATTAGTGTAAAACTAAATGAGTTTTACACTATGTAAGTGGATCCTAACCCTAACGATATATATATATATATGGGATATGATCCTCTTACACTATGTAAGACTTGAAAGTTTTACACCTTTTTAGGACCGTTAGATGAAGGTAAATGGATGAATGAGATTAAAAGTAGAAAATGTGAAGATTATCACTTGAAAAAAAAGATAAGAAAATAATTTTAGCCATTTATTACCATCACCCAACGGTCTAAAAAAGGTGCAAAAGTAATTGAGTGTTACACAATGTAAGTGGATCCTAACTCTCTCTCTATATATAGATAGATAGGATCCACTTACACAAAATATAAAACTCATAGTTTTACACGTTTTTTGGATCTTTGGATGGGTGAAATGGATGGCTGAGATTTACTTTTACCTTTTCAAGTGATAATCTTTACATAAGCCACTGTTAATCACTGTCTTCCATTTCACCTATCCAACGATCCAAAAAAAGTGTGAAACTCATTATTTTACATTGTGTGTAAGTGGATCTAACCCATATATATCATACATACTCCTAATAAAAAAATAATGTGTTTAAGCATGTAATTGTTGAAAAAATGAATATAATTGCAATGGAACAAAATATTATCAACGATCTCTAGAGCAAGTGGTTAAAAGCTCTCACTTGACACATTTTCTTCCCCTAGGTTGTGAGTTCTAGACCCATTAGGAGCAAATTTCCCTTTCTCCCTCCCCTAGGTAGGAATTGTTCAAAAAAGATATAAGTATATCTTAATTAGAGTAAGCATATTTGGTCAGTTGGCAAGGTGTTCATCTTTATTCCCTCACATTCCCTTAAGTAATGGGTTCTAGATCCATTAAATGCACGCTCCCCTTCCTTTCTTTAGAGTCTCTCTTTCCCTCCCTTCTAAATAGGATTAGAATTAGGATTAGGATTTATAAAAAAAATATCTTAATTACAATATTTTTCCTATAAATATCTCATTGGTCGGTGCATGCAAACTTTTTCCCTTAGAAAAATAAAGGTCGTCGTTATAAAGCAAGCTGATTGTCAAAAGAGTCGTGAGCTGCATATTGCCTAAGCATAATTTCGACTCGCGGACGCCTTGCCTTGAGATGCCCTTCTTTTTATCACGTCTTGGTATTCATTCATTTTTTTTTGTACAACTTGGTATTCATTCATTGATTGAGTACTACAAGTTGTTATGTAACGAATGAAGTTAGATTTATTTATGAGTTCGTTTTTCAAATTCAAGTTGATTAAATTGGTTTGATTTTATTTAAAATTTGAGTATTCAATTTGACTCAATTATTATTTTATTGTAACTAATATTGAAAATATAACCTATCAAAAAATATAATAGTATACACCTCCTACGATTGATTCAAGTTGACTAATTGAAATTTTAACCAACAAGTGTTGGGACATTGCATTCCTAAGAAGAGAACAAAAGTTCGAATCTTAGAGACGATATTATTGGGAGGGAGAGCCACGAATCCCGAACATAGACATAAAATAGATATCAACTATACCAAAAAAAATTCAAATTTTAATCCCTAAAAATGTATATAACTAATTAGATGACATTATTTGGAAATATTAGTAGAGAATATAACAATATACACCCTCCTATGATTGTTCAAGTTTCAAACTTCGGTCTACAAATTAAATGATTTGATTGCAAATATTAATCGAAAATGGATAATTAAATTTGAACAAATTTTCTTCATTTAATATCCACTCAAATCAGTAAATATAAATCCATTTATTTATACAAACATTTTTAATGGTTGCATAAAAAAACATTTTTAATGGTTCGATTTTAATATAAAAGATAAACTAACTTAGATGGCTTGGAGGATTCGCTATCTCGCTGTTCTGGAACAAGAACATGTGTTGGTGTAGATAGCCAACATGTTATTAGCTATATTCCTCTATTTTTTTACTACATTTATTAATTTCCTTTTTATTGCCATTGACTATAGATATGGCCGACCCTAAAAAGTTATAATTTTCTACGAAAATATTGGTGAAAAAAACTTTAAACGCAAGTAATTACATAACTTGCAAATGAAAGATGCTTTCTTATGAGTTTATCAATGAACTACTTTTGCCTGAAAAAGTTGGAACAATCCAGGCTGCTTTATTCTTAAAACAACCAAAAAACTTTTTATTATTTAGTATAATATAACCAAGTTTAATTCAATACTCAAATAATGTATATGCATGCATATGTGTTTTGAATAAACTCTTTGAATTTAGTTGGGCATTTAATTTTAAAGAGCATTCACATCTTAAAATAGGAAAAGCAAAAGATTTGATACATGCATGCATTATTCAATTTTTGTTACATTCACACAATGAGACATAATATGTAGTAATCAAATGTGTCAATTCTTAGTAGTTTTTTAAGTATCTATAATAAAAAAAAAGGTAAACTATGTAAATGATCACTAAACTTTACTCTCAAACCTATTTTGGTCACTGAAGTTTCCAAATGTTAAATTTACTCACTGAAGTTTAGACATTGAACGTTTTTGGTCACTCCTCTGTACTTTTTAATGATGTCCATTTACCGGCATACAAATGAACTTCTCGACGATCTGAACCGTGCGAAACTTCATTAGCACGAGAGAAGTAACATACTGAGAAACTGGTTCCATCTGACGACATAGAGGGGAGATCGACAAGAAAGAAATCAGAAGGTTTTTGGCCGATTCATGAACTTCTGAGCATTTTCTGACAAAATGGAGGTCAAATTCAGACTCAGGGAGCCGAGATGAAGTGATTGGTGAAATTTGAGATTGAACAACCACCATCTACGACTGTTTGAGGTTTAAGAGTGACAAAAAACGTTCACTGTCTAAATTTTATTGACAAAAAATATTCAATGTCTAAACTTCAATAAGTAAATTGAACGTTCTGAAACTTCAATGATCAAAATAGGTTTAAGAATAAAATTTAGTGATGATTTACGTAATTTACCCTTAAAAATTCCTTAAAACTAAAAGAAATGCCCACTTTTAGTCTTCTAATAAAATTTACTCTTTTAAATGTTTTTTTATTGGAAAAACTCTAACTATAGTTTCATCAATTAGCTATCTACAAGCGAGACCTTACAAGTACACATATAAATAAAAGTTCACAATTTTATTGCATGAATGAATATAACCCTATTTGTAACACTCCTTCTTAGTATCTAGTTATACACAGACATGAGATGTTATATCCGAAGATCAGGACAAAAACATGACAAAATTAATTTTTTTATAACTTACAATCATCATAAAAGGGTAAAGTGTAACTGGCATATGTATAGTAATCAAATAGAAAATCATTCCATAAGTTGAACTAAATAATTTTACAAATCAATGATCACATGCAGTAGGTATTATCATAACCAAAACATTTGAACTCAATTGCATGCAGTTCAAACCTTCAAGGTCATATAAGTAATTATCGGAAACATGGAGAAATAATCATCAATTTTTTTTATATTTTAACACTAAAGTATCGAAACTTGATATCAAAACCAACCCAATGTATTGATATCATTTGGATATCAATACGCCAAGAAAATGAAATGCAAACAGCATCAAAAGGTTGGCATTTAGTGCATTATTTTGTCTTTGAAAGATGATAAAATTTAAGACTATAATATTTACAAACGTCGTCCCTTTAACTATAGAGAAAGAAAGGGAAGGGTTGACATGGTTTTAAGCTTTGAATAATTTTTTTTGATCAATTACTTAATGATACGTTGTCGAGTATGGTGTTACAAATATAACAATCCGAGATGAAAGAAAATAAAAAGAACTTTTATTAAGTGAACAAAAGAAATATAGTATAGAAATAAATACTTGAAATTGGACAGAAATCGACTGGAATCGGTTGAGGCCTACAACTTCGTAGTTTCTTTAAGACATATTTTCGGCCACTCCGAGGTGCTTGAGATCTTTGGTCGTCTGTCTCCCAGGATACAAAAACGAGATGGTCAGCTACAGTTGCACTGCTGCAGAGATCACGAACTATACCCTTGCCTTTTTCTATTGCCAAAAATTTAAGGAGAAGAAAAGATTTTTCAAGTTGTGTTTAACCTAGTAGGTTTACACGGTATTTATAGGAGTTTCACATAGGAAAATAATTGGAAAATAATATATTACGAATATAATGGTCATTAATATTGTATTCGAACAACAATCATTAATACCATGTATATCAAATATATTTTTGTGAATCACAAGCAATATCAGAATAATATTCAAATTAAAAGATACAATATCTTCATTCTGAATATTCAAAAAGATAGGCCACATTTAAGGAAAAAAATTCAATTCACAGTGGGTAAAATAACTGCAGGCCCACGAAAGGCTCGACCGGTCTGAACATTTGCGTCGCCCACATTGTGCGAGTGTGCCCCCAACCCTAATGGGTTCGACGAGCTTTGATTCACACCCCCTGCGCTTGCGCGTGGCACAATTTCCATCCAAGTCATTCAATGACTAGCAAGTGGGTTGGTGTATTTAAACACTTCCCATGCTTGTTATCCCACCAATCTGGGATAAAGGGTTTTTATTTTCCTTACACAATTCACAAGTACCATACTTTGAACATCAATTTCTCATTTATCACTCAACTATTTTGAGCATATGAGATACCGTTGTAAAGGTCTCATGGAGTAAAATATGAACCAATAAATTCATTATTCGAATCTCCACCTTTGCCTATAGAAAATATGGTTCAAAGTTACCAATTTATCACAGTTTTCCAACAATCCCCCACATGAATAAAATTGATGATTTTATCAAAACATTTTGACTCAATGTGGTGATAGATTCTACGATTAATTGAAGCATAGGATAGGTAGGTGTCCACCCTTGAACCTTCCCTTGTAAAGGATATTTACTTTACTGCCTGACCAGTAGATGTGATGTCATTGAACTATTCTGACGTGTGTGTAAAAAATGATACACCTCACACAACTATTCCTCTGACAAGGATTTTAGTTCTCATGGGTATGCCTTTATATCCATGGACATCGCTTGGTTCTACAAGAGTTTGAGAGAACTTTGCCTAATAGTCTCCTTGAAGCGACCCCATTTCACTCTCACATAGGTGACTTATTTTGCTCAGCTCACCGAAGTACACAGTGGTCATTAAAAGCTTTTCTTCACCTAAACCATTTGATCACTATTTACATCATAGGAACAAACTTGGGGATAACAGCCCCAACAGTGACCGCACAGGTCTATGCAATTAGGTTGTCCCTTTTAACCTAGATCTTGGAATCTCCAGTCAACCAAGTAGGGTTTTCCTTCACATAGAGCCTCAAATTTTCATGAGCGTTAGTCCTATTCCTTTCGATGTTTTCTCAACTGCATCTCGATTTAACCCTTTGGTTAGTGGGTCTGCCATGTTATCTTTTTATCTAACAAAATCAATAGAGATAACTTCGTTTGAGATTAGTTGTCTAACTATATTATGTCAACGGCATATATGTCTCGATTTACTGTTGTACATGAAGTTTTGTGCTCTAGCAATTGTTGCTTTGTTGTCACATTATATGCATACTATTGGCATAGGCTTCGGCCATTCAGGAATATTCTCCAAGAAATTTCGAAGCCATTCAACTTTCTCTCTAGACTTGTCTAGAGCTACAAACTCAGACTCTATTGTGGATCTAGTTATAATCGTTTATCTTGAGGATTTCCATGAAACAACACATCCTCCCAAAGTGAAAACATATTCACTTGTGCCTTTGGTAACTTGAATGTCAGATATCCAACTAGCATCGGGGTATCCTTCTAGGACAGTGGGATCTATGAAATAATGCAATTCATAATTTCGAGTATATCTAAGATATCTCAATGCCTTCACAATTACTTTCCGGTAATTTTCACCTGGATTACTTGTGAATCTACTACTTAAACTGCTCACAGTAAAAGCAATATCTGGTTTAGTGCAACTCATGAGGTACATTAGACTGCCTATGGACCTTGCATATTCCAATTGGTGAGCATTTTCCCCTTGATTTTTAAACAAATGTGAACAAGAATCTACAGGAGTCATGGCTATACCAGAATCATCCTTGTTAAATTTCTCAAGAATCTTGTCCACATAGTGTGACTGGGTCAATATGGGACCTTTATGTGACCTTTTGATTTTTATGCCCAAAATTGTATCGGCCAGTCCCATATCTTTCATGTCAAATCTTGAATTTAACATGTCTTTGGTACGCTTTACCATTTTATTGTTGCTTCCAACAATGAGTATGTCATCAACATACAAACATATAATAATATACCAAATGTTGGTAGTTTTGACATACACGCATTTGTCACATTCGTTAATCTTGAAGCCATTTCTCGTCATGACGCTATTGAACTTCTCATGCCATTGCTTTGGTGCTTGTTTAAGTCCAAACAAAGACTTCACCAATCTACATATTTTTCTCTCTTGACCGGAAACTACATGACCCTCAGGTTGTTCCATGCATATTTCTTCATCAAGATCTCCATTTATGAAAGCAATTTTAACATCCATTTAATGTACTTCTAGATTATGCAAAGCGACAATTGCAAGTATCATTATTATAGATGTTATTCTTCATACATGAGAAAATGTATCAAAATAATCAAGGCCTTTCTTAAAATCTATCAACAAAAGAAAGGCCGAGATCTCATCATATCATCTAGGCAAAAACACGTGTCAACAACAACTTTGGAGTGAGGTCGGGTCACGTAGCATCGAAACATACACCCTGGGTGAGGCCGGGTCACAAAGCATCAGAACATATACCCTGGATGAGGCTGGGTCACATAGCATCGGAACATACACCCTTACTCGAAATCTTCTTTCAAGCATCAACACTCTGGGTGAGGCCGGGTCACCTAGCATCAGAATATACACCCATAATCGAATTCTCCATCGAGTATCTTTGAATGAGGCCCGAGTCACATAGCATGGATAACCTCTATTCGCTATCTCTAACCATGGTGTTTCAACACTCTTTCACTGGGTATCCAGATCCCATCAACCAAAAGACTCAACCAATCAAATGCTTACTCGACATGCAAGCAACGTGATCCCAAGGAACTTTCTATTGTTGCTAATCGTCAACACATCATTTATTTTACATTATCGAGTTGTTAATAAATTATAGAGAAGTGTATAATTAATCTCATTTATTGTCTCCAATAATCCATGTTATCTCAATTATCAAGGCATAATTCAATTATTAATATTCACATCAATTTCTATCCTTAAATTGTATTTATAGATTATTTATCATATTGGGTATCGATACTCCTACACGAGTATCGATACGGTACTCCTACACGAGTATCGATACGGTACTCACACACGTACTGATACTGGAACTGCTTGCTGGAAATTTTTAATTTCCACAAGTATCGGTACGGGCCAACCAGTACCGATACGACCCCCAATCGTGTACCAATATAGCCAAAGTTTGTATCGATACCCTATTCACGAGTTCGTACAATTTTCTCGAATTATGATATTACAACGCTTATTCGATCCCTAAAGCTTATAAAAGTCATTAGGGTTGGTTTACTAACGCATTCGTTCAATTAATTTTAATTACAGGCTTCATAATCATTTATTCGAATATTACCATTATCCATCTCTTATACAATTTCCATCTAATACAATAATCTATTCGAACAAGTATACAAGGCATCACCATTATTTCAATCAATAAAATAATCATCAAATAATTATACGAGTATTCAGACGGCCCTACACAGTCCCTAAAGCCTCCACAAGTTTCAACATATTCACTGCATCATCAAGCATCTCATAAATATCGAGTCTCATAATACCGGTCTCTACTCATGCTTATTCATCGTCTACTTATTTTACAGATACTAATACGCAAAGCAATCACATTCATGATACTCATGAAACAATAGGAGTTCGAGGTTTAATAAACTTAAGCCAAAGCGATAAATCCCCATCCAAGCTCTTTCAATCATCTCTTTAAAAATCTCGGCTCAGAAGGCCAGCTCGGCCCAAAGCTGGGCCCAACAGCTAGAAGCCACAACCTAGTTGTGTTATAGTAGCTTGGCCAGACGTCTCTCAAGCATAGGTGGTGACGCGTGGTGGCACGTGCGGTGTCTTTCGACAGCCGAACAATGACGACGAACACCCAAATCGGCTATCTTGACACCGGTGAGCACAATAGTGGCCTTCATTTTTTATTTTGAGCACTCTAACCCCTTCAACTAGAAAAAACCCAAATCTTCTTTTCCCTCACCTCCTCTGACGCTGGCTCTGATGGCAACGCTACTGGTATCGATGAACTCATCTCGATGAGATGAACACAATGACGGTAGAGGTGTCGAGAATAGATGGTCGAATTTCTGTAGATTAGAGTTTAAAACTCTCCCCTAACTTTTTCTCCAATTTTTTCCATTTCCTCTCTCCTCATTTACTATTTCTCTCTCCCTAACATAATATCCCTTGTTTCTTCTATCCTCATCCTTTTTAAAATTCAAACATTCTTCTTCACTATAATGGGCCCAACATAACAACTGCAACTTGGGCTTTTAAAATAAAGGCCCATAACCTATGTCTGAGACCCGATTCACTATCCCAAAAATTGGGTTGTTATAACTCTCCCCTCCTTGAAAGAAATTTCATCCTTGAAATTTGTATCCAACAAATCAAGATGCTAAAACCTTTATAACTCTTCGACGCCTTCAAATATATCCTCCTACACTGCTCTGATCTCATCACTTATCGAATATAACCCTTTTCTTTTAACAATACAACCATAACCTCACTAATTCTTTCTCTTAGAAGGACTTCATCTTCACTCAGCACATTACAGATGAAAAACAAAACCCAACGTACCTCGACAAACTGTCACATAAAAGCTTTATCCAGGAACTTAACTTATGCTGTAGAAACCAAAAGGTTGGTGCCCAACAGAAACTTTCCACAACTTCGTGTGATCTAAAAAGAACAAGAGGTTAAACAACCATCGCAACCACAACGAAACGATTCTTCTCGTGATGACTACCTAAAGGAGACTCTAACCTTGATGGCATTCTTTATCAAAATTACTGCTTGCCCGGTGCAAGAAATCTGAAAGCAAAAAATGTTTCCACATGTCTCAAGGGTAACCCTAGATCTCAACATGCTTTACATTAAGACGAAAACTAATGTAACCCCCTAGATCTGAACCCCCACTAGAATCTATCATCGCAAGAAATCCCACCAAGGGATAAGGCTCCATCACGAGCCTCGAATCTCATGTCAAAAGGTAGCATGTACACCTCGAACTTTCATATAACCCAACCTACAAACAAACCAAGCAGATTTTCTGTCTAGATCTTACCTTTGCTGAAAATAACGAGCAATACATACCAAGAATATATCATTACTCAATGAAATCCTGTCGAAGCTGTGCACCCACAATCCTTACAAGATTTACGGTCATCTATTTAACTCCCACCAAGGCAAGTCAAACACTTATCACTATCTTAAACACACGACTCCACATTGTCTCCTAAAACACGCGACGAAGGTTTGGTACAAACCGTCGCTCTCAAAATTTACCATATATTAACCACTATACTATATAAGAAGAATCTCTTGCGTGGACATATCTTTCTCTAAAATACACACAACAAGATCTCATGATCAATTAGAAACCATCTGATTTAAAATTCAACCATAACATCGAGCCCACTTAAATATAAGCAACTGATACTCCTTACGGCTTTCAAAACTAACTAATCCTCAACACGAAGCTTAACAACTAAACCACACGGGTATCGATATTGGCTGATTAGTATCGAAACCAAAAGAAACAAGTATCGATACCATATAGAGCTAATATCAAATCTCCCTCACACAACCATTGCTATTAATCCTCGATTGCCCCACAGGGGTAGCATGAAACTTAAACCCAAACTTACTCCGTACAATTCATCACTTACCAAGTTCACTTTACTTAGGCGCTAATCGATCACACGATCAAGAGTTCCCAAATACTTTGACTCGCGTTAATGTCCCGCTCTCGACTTATTTGGTAAACAAGCATTCAGAATTTCAAACTGTTAGGGTGAACACGACCTTCTCTCTTCTAGCATAGAAATACAACTATGACAATGCAACAAAACATCCTCGAAGATCTTAAAATCTTACCCAAATTTAATTTAGTTAACACCTATGTCACAACAGAACGGTCTCACGCAGCTCAGATCTCCACCAATGTCCATCGCCTCATTCTAAATAAACCGCGATACAAATCAAAAGCATTTTATGAAGTCTCAAACCTGTAATCACTCATTTTTTTCTGGGTTTTAGTATTATTAGTATAATAATATTATCAATAAAAAGGTAAAAAAATATAATAATAATATATATAATTAAAAAAATCAAATAAAAAAATCAAAAGGTAAAAAAAGAGTAAAAATAATATACATAATATAAAAAGCAAAAAAAAAAGAAATGTGGGTGTGTGGCCACGCCACCCACCCATATTTTATTATTTCCATTTGCCTATAAAAGGCAATGGAAGGGTGGGAGCCGAAACACACAAGAAATCAACCCCAAAAAAATTTGGGGCAAGGTCGGCCTAATCAAGGCTGGCCAAAGGGGTGGGGGCAGTGCCCTCGGCCCCAGCTGGTTCAATCCAGCATTCGATCATGGTCCCTTTTTGGGTCCGATCTAGTTAATTTTTAGGCCGTGATGAGGTGGCACGGAGTTCGTGGTCGGTGTTGGTCGAAGTTTATTTCAAGCTTCGAGTGAGTAAAATTCGATCCTTATCTCTATATTTATTTTATTATTGGTTCATATATAGGGTAGTTTTATTGATTATGTTTTTTATTGATATGTTTTTATAATAAATATAGGGTATTATCTAGTTTAGTATTTATTTAATATTAGTATGCTTTTTTTAAATATTTTGCATGTTATATTAGATCTAGTTTTTAGGCCTTTGATTCTGGTATTCTAGTGGGAGTGTCATCCCGGTCTCCGGGTGTCATCTCCTTTGGTACTGTGTAGATCGAGGCAAATTTAATCACGTATTCTAGGAATTAATTATTAAATTAAATCAAATTTTATATTTTTCTTAATAAATACGATACGAACACGTTAAGTACCATTTTTGGGTGGTGTGGGGGTGCTAACCCTTCCCCATCCGTAATTGACTCCCGAACCCAAGTTTTTAAAATCTCTGGTTTTATTTTCGGTGTCCGGTCTACCCTTTTGAATGGCCGGTGGCTACTTCATATTTTAAAAATATATATACGAGTTTTCTTAAAATCCCCTTTTTAAATAAAATTATTATTTTGACAAAAATAGTCGCTACAGCATGGCGACTCCAAAGGGGAACGAATTTTTGTTTTTTTACAAAAATAGAGAGTCAAGCCTTAGATGGGTTTACATCGTAATTATTAAGGAAAATTTAAATTTGACTTAATTTAATTTTTAATTTCTAAGCCTTGTTTGGGTTTGATAAAAAATGTTATCATATATTAGTTTTAGAACCCTTAAGTGGGAGTGATTACTTTGCTTCATGGGGTTTTCACCTCCGTATAGTATTGTAATTCACTTTTGGAATCTGGTCCTTATATTTCGTGAGGTTTTCACCTTCGTATGGTATAAGGGTCGTATTCCCTCGAATCGATGTCCTCGCGACAGTTTGAGTACCATTTTCTTTAGAACCTAACCGCATATAGTGGACCATAAGAGCCCACCTGTTAGAGCCATGCTGTTATGTTGCATGTTTAGAATTAACCCTTTTAGGTTTTGTTTGATTTTATTTGTTGTACATGCCTTTTTATTCGCTTTGAATTGAGTGCTTTATTTTATTGTCGAGTATTTAATTTATTTATTCGATTGTTTCGATATACTGACTTGTTTTTTTTCCTTTTTTGCATCCAATTTGCATTTTATATCATACATAAATATTGATTCGAAAACAGTCCAAATTTAGAAGATAGTCAAAAATAAGAGAGAAGTATGTAATATCAAGAGCTATAATGCTACAGTATCGGGTTTGGTCGAATGAAGATCAGTCGAGAAAAGAGACAAATTGACAAAGAGACACGTGTCGGAGGCGGAGACGGCGTAGTGTGGATGCAGAGGCGGATCCCCGTCAAAGTCAGTATAGGGGCCATGTTCCCTCAAAGTTTAAAGATTTCACATTTAATGCTTTAAACATTTTAGAAATTTTAATTTAGCCCTTCCAAAATTTTTAAATTTAGTGTTTTATTTCAAAATTTTTAAATAATTTTGATCTCTTTCCAATTTTTTTAAAAAATGGGTTTTGATAAGTTTTGAAAATTTAGTTAGCTACATTTATGAAAATTTGAAATTAAACCATTTAAAATCTTTGGAAATTTTAATGAAGTCTTCAAAGTTTTCAAAACCTTTAATAGACCCCTTTAGACTGGATCGTCAAGATCCGCCTCTGAAGAAAAGATCATTGTCTACACTCTGCCTGCACTGGTTAATGATCTTCTTGAAAGCCCCTGGGGTACATAGATTACATTATCGCGAACCTTTTGAACAGTAGAAGAAGAGAACGGTGAGATCACCCCTCATTCTAGAAGCGACGTTAAGACATGGAGAGCGAGCCTTGCTTCACGAAGTTGAGATGTCAAGACGAGAAGCTAACCGTTATTTGTAATTCATTATTTCAGCTTCTTGTAATCATACATCTTCTCCGTTAAACGAATATATTTCTAAGGACTGTTTGAAAATCAACATCTTCATTTGCATTCATCACATTTTTTTTGCATTACATTCTTATGGCGTAAAATGAGGTATTAATTTTCGTAAGTGACCATCGCTATAGAGGGCAATCATAATGGCTTGTGATCAGATAGAACAGATAATAACTCCCGAGCATTATCCTAAAGATACATCGAAGACCATGGAGGATGCATCTGAATGGTGCAAATCAAACATAGTAGGCGATACTCGCGCTAATGATGGTCGACATGAGATACAAGAACTGATGAAGAAGATGAAGGAGATGATGGACCTGATGACCGTTATGAGTCAAAATATGAAACACGATGGTCAGAACTCTACCCCTGAACAATGAAATTAGAGGTAAATCCAAAAGAAACCTGAGAAGCAAATGATATGAAAATTGCTGTCACCCAAGCACGTAAAGTGGCTTAATAAGTGGCGGACTTGGCCGACACAGCGATGCCGTTAAGTTAGAATATTGATCTGGCACTGTACCAAGAAGGAAAAATTGACTCGGTTGTTGAACAAAGTCAAGAATTTAGGTTTCAAGGCTCGTCAATTCTTATAAAAAAGTGATATCTGATGCAACAAGATTTTTGTCCAATGAATGTCTTTCTATGATGAACACTTTGCGATCAATACCTTATTGCATTCATATTTACATTTCATTTTAAATCATATGCGTTGATTCGAAAATTATTCCATATTAGGAGATCTTTATAATGGAAGAGATGTTCTGTAATATACAGAGTTTGATAATGCTACGATCTAGGATGATCCGAGTAGAAGCAAATCGATAGGAGACAAAGTTAGAGCACTGAGTACGTGCTTCACGCCAGGAAATCAAGATACTAGGAAGAATGATTATTATCAATCTTTTGTAAACAGACATCTTCTCTTGATAAAAGTATTCTTAAAAAAATTAGAGAATCAACACCTCATTTGCATCTGTTAATTATTGTTATACTTTATGCATTTCGTACATTGCATCACGTGACATGTTCATACCTCATGACATCCTGTTTTTCATAAAGAATTTATAACAATTGCATCTTTGCATCACCATAGAATCATGTACATACATCGCATTTGTATAAATACACTCAATAGAAAGTAGTTTTGCACTATTACTCAGAGACATTTTCTAAAATTCATACTTCTATGATGATACATCTTTCCAAAAACATGAATATCCTCCAATTCAATCCTTTCGTAAGGATATATTAAAAAAAATGAATTTCTTAATCCAATCTTTTTACAAGGACTTTCTTCTTAAATGATGTTTTATAAAAAAAACACAAAAAACACAAAACAAAAACAAAATGAGATTTTTTTCTTGATCCTTTCATAAGAACCCTTTTTTAAAAAAAAAAATAGAAATTTCTTAATTTTATTATTTTGTAAGGTTTTTTTAGAATCCCATGATTCCATCATTTCTTAAAGATGTTTTTTAATTCTTTCCTTATTTTAAAGATGAAAAAAAGAGAAAGATTTTTGTAATTATTTTCACATGAAATTTTGCATACATCAATCCATAGAACAATATAATCGGTTGCAGGTCTTCATAGTAGCAAAGCTAGAGAAATAACTCAAGATAATAGGGGGTATTGACGCCTTGGATGCAAGAGAGTTCTACTTGGTCTTTTACCCACTTTCTCATGGGGCACCAGGTCATGCCATCAAGAAGTATAAGCAGCTAATAAATCAAGAGGCTGGTTGGCAATGGAATATTGACACAAGATTTAATCCCGCAGTGGAAAACAAAAGAGTTGGGGCAAGTTTGCACTGTGCCAAGAAAGCTAGAATTAGACGGCCCCAATTTGTTATTTAAAGAACATTTTTTTTGCATTTTTGCATTCATTAATTCTTTAAACATTTCATTCATTGTTATGTGGTAGTTTTTGTTCTCTCATATGCATACATGCATTTTTTGGACATATATATATATCATTTTTATCAGGTCCTCAAATTTTAAATGCAAGAGTACCTTTAGTTCATATCCAAAGATCAATTCTAAGTTGCTTATGTTTAGAGGAAATTGAATGTTGTGAGGATATTGCAAATGTGAGTATCCCCAGTCCTTTTAGGCTGACAGAGGAACAAAACAAGTGTTTAGATAATGGGCAGTTCCCATTTAGGAAATTCCCCTCTCAGGCACTTGTCATTTAAGATCCTTGAATCGAGTGTTGACCCTAAACTTCTATTCCCCTGAAGACTATCTCTAGATATCTATGAATGGGACGACGAATGGCATTCTTTCACTTTCCTAGAAGAAAGAAATGAGACCAGATATATCAGGCACGAAGGCCATATAACCACCAAAGGGAAGCGATTGAAGACAATATTAGGTTCAACAAGTAAAGAGAAAAATGCCAGGCAGAGAACTGAAGCAATAAAGAATGAGTGTAGTAAATTGAACGGTGCAATAAAGAAGAAGTCACTAGCCAATAAACATCAGTTTGAAAGAGCCATGGAGAATTGACTACTTCCAAGTAGAAATAAGCATCAATGACCTATACAGATACAAGAAAAGAGATTCGAGACTGAAAACCCAAAATAGTCAGTATAGAAGAGAGAGAAAATAAAATAAAAAAGGAAAAAAGAAAGAAAAGAAAAGAAAAGAATAAAAGAAAAGAGAAAGAAAGAAAAAAAAGAATAAAAGAAAGAGAGAAAAAAATAAAGAAAAGAAGAATAAAAAAGAAGAATACGTGAGTACATCCAAATTAAACAGTGCAAGAACAAAGCTTAACTGGAAGAAACGAATAAGAGATTTTGACATAATCCCCTTCAAGAAATCTCAATTTTGAAGAACCTTGGAATACTAGTCACCTTTGGATAGAAAGCACCAGTGCCGACCAGAATACAAGTTGATCTGAAGTTACGAAAGAAAGGAAATGAAATCTAGGGTGAAAACCCAAAAATGGGCAGTCTAGAGCGACCCGAGGAATGAAAGGGAAGAAAATACTTCATGTGAGCATATGCTGATTACACGAGTTCAGGAGTACAATTCTTGACACATCATCTACAGTAAAAGACTCCAAAGGCCATTTTGATCATTCGTAGATATCTAAGTTAAATGAGATTGTCTTCAGATTACATTTCGCCTATAAGGGTTAACCTTTCTTCAAGAAATGTCAAACTTCGAAGTGCCTGATCGACACCCAAATGAGGGAAGGATGAGGCATGGTGAGCAGGTGAGATTAAGAGAGCTACCTTAGATGGGTTAGAATTTAGGAATGGGAATTGTTCCTTTTAAAAGCCTAATAGACTAGAAGAGACTATACATTTGCATATATCTCTACAATAGTCAAGATCTTCTAAAAATACGCTTCATTCAGGTTGATCTCTGTCAATTTGAAGTAAATGTGATATTGCATTTGATATTTTGGGGGGCAAACATGTTTTTAAAGTGATTGTCATTTTCTCCCCAAATTTTGATGTTTACCATTTCCCCCAAGCACTAGTTTTAAAGTGTTTGGCAATATACTCCAAATTTTGTTTACCATCCTCCAAACATCAGTTTTCAAAATGTTTGGCTTTTTTTCTCTATATCTTGATTTTTAGATGACTATAGTTTCACTCCCGAACACTAATTTTCAAAATGTTTGGTATTTCCTCCCATTTTTATTTTCAAAATGACTGACTTTTTTTCAAAAATTATTGATGAGAATTAAAGCAGAAGGATCGAGAGTTAGTTCCCGTTGAGATGCTACAAGAAGATTAAAAGTGAAGGATTGTTGCTCGCCCCTATGTTGAAACAGATGAAGACTCCGAGTGTTGGGTCGAAGATGAAGAAAATAGTTGAGCCCAGTATTGAGTGGGGCAAGGTTGAATGATAAAAAATGACGAGAGACCCTATATAAGATTAGTATAGGGACTGGAAGAAGGATTTACGAAGATGGGTAGTAACCCCGAAGAAAAAAAGAATACTCACGCGAGAAGATTAGAAGATGCAAGACAAGTATTTGATAGATAAAGAAGAAGATTAAAGAGCATGCTACAAAAAAATGAAGAGAAGAAATTCGAGAATGACCTTTCAGGGACTTGAAGTATATGAAGACGAGCAAAGATTTTGGTCTGCAGCTTCTTGTTGAAGAGATGGATCTTGTTGATGATTTATATTGGTAGCCATGATGGCATGAATCCATATTTCAAGATTTCTGATTGGTTGCCATGTTGGCGTGAATCTAGAATTTTGAGATTTTTGATTGGTTGCCATGTTGGCGTGAATCCAGATTTCAAGATTTTTGATTGGTAGCCATGTTGGCGTAAATCCAGGCTTCAAGATTTTTGATTGGTAGCAATGTTGGCGTGAATCCAGATTTCAAGATTTTCGATTGGTAGCCACGTTATCATGAATCCAGATTTCAACATTTCTGATTGGTAGCCATGTTGGCATGAATTCAGATTTCAAGATTTTCAATTGGTAGCCATATTAGCGTGAACCTAGTTATTTGGTCTACAGCTTTATGTTGAAGAAGTAGATCTTATTGAAGATTTCTATTGGTAGCCATATTGGCGTGAATCAAGATTTTAAGATGAATATTGGTAGCCATGTTGGTGTGAATCCAGATTTTAATATTTTAGATTGGTAGCCATGTTGCTGTGAATCCAGATTTCAAGATGAGTATTGGTAGCCATTTTGGCGTGAATCCAGATCTTAAGTACTCCGAGCATGATGTTAAGCCTTCTTTGATGTCAAGACGGTCAGAGACCGAGGCATCCTTCAATGATTTCCAGTCTTCAGCCTTTGGGGAAGCAGTGAAAAATTTTCAGTACTCACGCTATAAGAAACGCGGTACCATTTCCGAATATAAAGGTTCTATATAGGAAGAACCCACATTTTCAAGACTTTGAAGTGAAAGGTTCTATATAGGAGGAACCCGTAACTTCAAGATTTTAGAGCAAAAGGTTCTATATAGGAAGAACCTGTCAAGTTCGATATATGAAGAACTTGTAGCTCAAAGATTTGAAGCAACATGTTCTATATAGAAAGAGCCTGCAGCTTCAAGATTTCAGATCGAAAGGTTCTGTATAGGAAGAACTTGTCGCTCTATCATTTCAGAGTAAACAATTCTATATAGGAAGAACCAGTTACTCCAAGAGTGAGAGGTTCTATATAGGGATAACCAACAACTCTTAACACTTCAAGGTGAAAGGTTCTATATAGAAAGAACTTGTAGCTCAAAGACTTCAAAACGGGGAGTTTTATATATATAAAAAACTCACCGCTCTAGATTTCAAAAAAAAGAGAAAAAAAGAAAATAAAAAAGAAAAAAAGAAAAAGATAAGAAGTAGAGAAAAAAACAAAGAAAAAAGAAAGAAGAAAGAAAAAGAGAGAGAAAAAGTTCTATATAACTCAAGGCTTTGGGATTTCAAGGCAAGAAACCCTATATAGGAAGAACTTGTAGCTTGAAGAATCCATCTAGAGAAAGCAAAAGGTTCTATATAGGAGGAACTCGTAGCTCAAAGGCTTGAAGGTGAAGAATTTCTATATAAGAAGAACTTGCAGCTCAAAAGCTTTAGAAAGAAGAAGAGTGAACAGTCCTATATAGGAAGGACTCGAAGTTCTGAATCTCTGAACAGGCAAGTACGAAAGCAGATACCAGCAAAGAATCAAGAGTTTGTTGTACTCACCCAATTATGATATTTCATTGTTGTTAATACCAAGACAATCAGAAATCGAGGCATCATATCAAGAACTTCTATTTTTTAGCCTTTTGGGAAGAATCAAGAATTTTTGGTGCTCGCGCCATCAGAAAATGGGGAGCCATGCTTGAAGTCAAAGGTTCTATATAAGAAGAATCCATGTCTTCAAAATTTCAAGACGAAAGTTCTATATAGGAAAAGCTAGTAGTCCTATGATTTCAGAGTAAGAGGTTCCATATAGGAAGAACTCATGACTCTAAGCGAAAGGTTCTATATAGGAAGAACCTGTAGCTCAAAAGACTTTGAAGCAAAGAGTTTTTTACAGGAGAAAATAATGCTTCAGGATTTCAAGACTAGAAGTTTTATATAGGGAGAACTCTCAGTTTGAAGAATCTAAGACGCAAAAGGTTCTATATAGGGAGAACCCGTAGTGTTGATAGATAAAAGTGAAAAGTTCTATATAGAGAGAACTTGCAACCAAAGATTTTACAATGGACGAGTTAAAATTCTATAAAGGGAGAATTTTCTAGTCGATGTTGAGATGAGTATAAATCAGAGCATTGAAGAGCTGCTTGAAGAGTTGGCCGAGGAAGAGTGGAAAGTTCCAGAAGAACCTGTGATTCCAAAGCCAAGGACATGAAGTAGGACAAAAATGAGTGCTAATAATCTTTTCTTTGATCTCGTTTCACAAGAACAAGCAAAGAGGGGTAGCTGTAATCACTCATTTTTGTTTGGGTTTTAGTATTATTAGTATAATAATATTATCAATAAAAAGGTAAAAAATATAATAATATATATAATAAAAAAAGCAAATCAAAAATCAAAAAGGAAAAATAATATATATAATAATAAAAAAAGAAAAAATAAAAAAACGGAAAGGTGGGTGAGTGGCCACGCCACCCCACCCATATTTTATTATTTCCATTTGCCTATAAAAGGAAATGGAAGGGTGGGAGCTGAAACACAAAAGAAATCAACCCAAAAAAAAATTAGGGCAAGGCCGGCCTAATCAAGACTGGCCAAAGGGGTAGGGGCAGTGCCTTCGGTCCCAGCTGGTTCAATCCAGTATTCGATCGGGGTCACTTTTTGGATCTGATGTAGTTAATTTTTAGGCCATGACGAGGTGGCACAGAGTTCGTGGTCGTGGTTGGTCGAAGTTTATTTCAAGCAACGAGTGAGTAAAATTGGATCCTTATCTCTATATTTATTTTATTATTGGTTCATATATAGGGTAGTTTTATTGATTATGTTTTTTTATTGATATGTTTTTATAATAAATATAAAGTATTAGCTAGTTTAGTATTTATTTAATATTAGTATGCTTTTTTTTTAAATATTTTTCATGTTATATTAGATCTAGTTTTTAGGCCTTTGATTTTGGTATTCTAGTGGGAGTGTCATCCCAGTCTCTGGGTGTCATCTCCTTTGGTACCGTGTAGATCGAGGCAAATTTAATCACGTATTCTAGGAATTAATTATTAAATTAAATAGAATTTTATATTTTTCTTAATAAATACGATACGAACCTGTTAGGTACCAATTTTGGGCGGTGTGGGGGTGCTAACCCTTCCTCATCCGTAATCGACTCCCGAACCCAAGTTTTTAAAATCTCTGGTTTTATTTTTGGTGTTCGGTCTACCCTTTTGAATGATCGGTGCCGACTCCATATTTAAAAAAAATATATACGAGTTTTCTTAAAATCACTTTTTAAGTAAAATTATTATTTTGAAAAAAATAGTCGCTACAAAACCCAAGCTTCTTTAACTGGTCACATGGTAACTAACATGTTCCACATGTAAGGCCATTAAGAAAATTATCTTATTACTACCTATGTCGCCAAAATCCTCGTACATTTTACATGGGTCGAGCAAGGCATCAAATTGATATTCGAGAGACAACCTGGTGGCACTCACTCTAACATTGCTTAAACCTCTATAATGTCAATGCAGACATCAAGCGTTGTCACGTTACGTCTTAGAAGACAAACCTCATTCTAAAAACCCATTCGAAATTACTAACCTTTAACACTTTAACAATAAGCATCTCATTCTCGAACCAATACTGGAAAAACACACTCGCACTTCACTATCGGTTAAACGAGTCATCCACCTTAGGAGACAAGTAACGGCCTTCCACTAAAACTTGACAAATAATCAACGGTTTAACCATCACCCCAACGAACCAACTTCTTACTAGCAAACAAGCTTGTATCTCCCTTGGGTGAAACACTTAGACAAAAGAAACATTTTTCGAGTTGCACATTCACAACTGAATTTTTGACTTTCTTAACCATGCCGATGTCCTCTGACAAGGGTGATGGGCACTGACGTTTACTCAGCCTTACCTCAACATCCATTCACATCCTTGATAGGAAAAGTCCCGACGACTCTTCCCAGAAGCATAACCAAACACTCTAACTATTTGAAAGCTCTTGAGTATTGAACTATGCACATTGGCATCTACCAACTGGTCAAACATAGCCCACGACCCCTTTGTTCCATACTCTAAACAACCACTACGAAAATCATGGTAGAAGGGCAACAGTCCAATATTGTCATTACCAAAGGTTGGGTTCCCTCGAGGTCTTAAAGCCTCGAGCACAACACTCGACATTACAGACTCGCTTCGCGCTTGATTAACCAAATCAATTTCCAAGGTACAACAACTCTCAAGAAGGTAGCTCTATAAAAACTGTAGAACGTCCAACTTCGGTCACATTCTAGCGAACTAATAGATCTTAAATCTATTATCCTTGAGAAATGCTCTTAAGAAGGGCGATGATACTTCTCAAGTATCAACGTGACTCTTTTTAAGCGAACAAAGGGTCATCCAACCAACATGCATTGTAATATCTCAAAAAATTTTGTTTGGTGACCAAAATGTAAAATCCAAAAAGTTTGGAGCCAAAATGTAAAAATTCAAAAAGTTCAGGGACTAAATTATAATTTTAAAAAAGTTATGCATTTTAGTCCCGCAAATGAATAGTATATGATACGTGTTCAAAAGTACTATTTTTCGTACCCTTTTTACTCATATTATTGTCAGACTTAGGCTCATATTAGTTGCATAATTAGCGATTCATGCATTAATCCATGTTTCCTTCCATTGTTGAGCTTGATTACATAACTTGGTAGTTTTTGTGGGAAACGATGTTTCTTTGGTGTGTTTTGTGTGTATGTGCAGGATCACTTGCCAAAGCAAGGCTAGAGCTAGTTGCCAGGGCAATGCATGAAGGAGACGTCGAGCCAGTTGCCATGGCAATTGTCGACAAGAGCAAAGGTGATATGGTAGTCGAAATTGATGACTAAACAAGCCCAAGATGACGTGGAGCAAAGCCCAAACCCAAAGGAATTTGATTTCCATGCAGAGATTAAAGAAGAATTAAATTCCAAGAAGATAGGAGAAGTTCTAGTAGGAATACAATTATATTAAAGAATTATATTCTTTAAAGATAATTTAATTCCAACTTAACTTTCTCCTCAAAGAAGGACTTTGGCCTAGCCCTATAAATAAGAAGGAGATTTTGAAAATTCCATAGAGAGCAAGAGAGGGGAATTTCGACAAGCATCTAGGGCAAGGAGGATTTCAACAAGCCTCCTCCTTCATCCTTTTCTTTCTTGTTTGATTGGGTTCATGCTAGGGATTATTTATCTTGTGTTTCTTTGGAACCTAGCCATGAACTAAATCTATTTGGCTATGGTTATTGTGTTTTGTGGTTGTGAGAAACTATTGGTTTTTGTTTAGGTAATAAGAGTTTGCACTTTTCTATTTCAAGGTTTATTCATGGTTCTTATTCTTGTTTGCGAGTGAATTGGGAGAGGATCTCGTGATTTCATCTATTTATCTAATATAGGGAGAGTTAGATTCAAGAAACGAATAAATATGATCTTTATTCAATCTATTGATGGTGAAGATTAATCCAGCTTAGGAATAAGTTAAGGATTTCAACGGCTAAGAGGAGCGCAAGATTGGTTGTTGTTCACCCTTGATTCACGCAGGGATGTATTATCAAGGCATGCACAAGTAGCTAGAGTTTCGACTTAGGGATAAGAAGAAACCATTGAAGAACACTCTGCCGAACCTTGAAGGTTGCTGCCCAGACGCCCAACTAGTTGCCCAGACGCCCAACTAGTTGCCCAGGCAACCATCGATTAGTTGCCAAGGCAACCCCGTTGTGCAAGTTGCCACGGCAACTGAGTTGCCTGTGCACTTTTTTACCAAAACGATCCAATCGGCTATCACGCCTCAACTCACGATAACCTGGCCTATCTCTCTCTCATTTGATCTCATATTTTCTTTTACTTTATTGCTTTCTAGTTTAGTTATTAGTTAAACTCCCATAATCCTTTAGTTATTAGTTAAACTCACGATAACCTGGCCTATCTCTCATTTGATCTCATATTTTCTTTTACTTTATTGCTTTCTAGTTTAGTTATTAGTTAAACTCCCATAATCTTTTATTTGTGTTTTTACTTTTTACAGTGCAAGAGACTAGATTCTTTAAGTAGCACCAATCCCCGTGGAGACGATATCTTTATACTATAACTTGCGACGTGTATACTTGCACATTTGCGTAGCACTTATTACGCGCAACAAGTTTTTGGCGCCGTTGCCGGGGATTGGCAATAGCGGCTTTGTTTTTATTTTCTTGCACTTTCTTTTTACTTTTCTTGTTTAAAATTCAAAGGGCTAACAAACTTTGGTTTTGCTTTGGTATATGACCAGGGCGAGACTGACTTCACCAGAATATCCCTTTGATCCAGAAATCGAATGAACCTTACAAAGACTTAGACGAAGGATAAGAGTAGCAATGGCTAATCAAGACGACAATATGAATCAAGATGTTCGAGCAGGAGGAGGAGTGATTCTTGCACGAAACAAAACTATTCAAGACTATCTTGAAGAAGATCTTGATGGACTTAACCCAGGAGTTGTCGCACCTGAAATTGAAGCCGACCACTTTGAGTTGAAACCGGTAATGTTTAATATGATCAACACAATAGGTCAATTTGGCGGCTCAAAGAATCAAGATGCACGACAACATCTGAAATCTTTCCTCGAGATTTGCAACTCATTCAAAATACACGGAGTCACCCCGATGTCTTACGATTAAGATTATTCCCTATTCACCGAGGATAGGGGCGAAAGCATGGTTGAATAGTATTCCTGCCGGATCAATAGCATCTTGGACTGATCTTTGTCGTGATTTCCTTGCTAGATTTAATCCTACAAATTTGATTGATAAGCTTTGTAACGACATTACTTCTTTTCGGCAGGCAAATGATGAATCCATGTACGAGGCTTGGGAGCGATATAGAGAACTTCTACACAAATGCCCCCTACACGGATTCCCGGTGTGGACTCAAGTAACAATGTTTTACAACACCGTGAATACACCAACAAGGATGATGCTAGATGCCTCGGCAAACGGCATACTCCTAGATAAGTCACCGGAAGAAGCAATGCAAATTTTAAACAGGCTGGCCAAGAATGATTATCAATTCCCATCCACTAGAAGAGGATGAGTTAGACGCCAAGCCGTAATACATGAACTAGGATCATCAGATTCAATTTCGGCACAATTGGCCACTTTAACCAAGATGGTCCAGAACATGCAAAAACCAAACAACACACATGAGGTCAAGGTAATGGATTCTTTTTGTGAGTTATGTGGTGATAACCATAATTCTTCTGAAAGTATGCAGAATCTGGAATCCAGCTTCTATGTGGGGAATTACAATCGGAACAACAATGTGATGTCCAATACATACAATCCAGCTTGGAAGAAGCACCCAAATTTTTCATGGAGTAATCCCAACAATGCTCTAAACCAGAACAATCAGAATACACAAGCATCGGGATTCCAGCAGAATATGCCACGACAACAGTTGCCGCAGCAACAACCGACGACATCCAGTTCTTTGGAAAATTCTTTGAATGCTTTTATGATGAAAACTGAATCTTATATGGCTGAGAATAGTAATTTCATAAAAAGAACTGATGCTTTTATTAACAGGACCGAGATGAGATTGCAAAACCAAGAGGCGGCAATCAAATCATTGGAAAATCAAGTCGGACAGTTTGCTCAAAATCTGAATACTAGACCGCAAAGAGGTTTACCTAGCGATACTGAAGTCGCAAGAGGAACTGGCCACGAGCAATGTAAGGCAACCACCACTAGAAGTGGCCAACAATTTAGAGAGGCTCAAACTCGCTCATCAAACGAAACTCCACAAAAAGATCAAGACGAACCTAGCGGCAATGCCTCAGATGTTGAACCAGGAATTGCCGCGACAACCGGCAATAAGCATGCCTCGACAACCGACAATAAAGATGCCTCGGCACCTTGTGAAAAGCATGCCTCGGCAACCCCAGTTGATAACGCCTCGGCAACTCCAGTTATCCCGGCAATGCCGTCAATTAGGTTTCAAACCAATGAAAGGATCGAAGATATCTGACTTCCACCACCATTCCCACAAAGGTTGAAGCGAAAAAAGTAAGAATACCAATTCAAGAAGTTTCTTGATATCCTAAAGCAAGTCCACATCAACTTGCCATTGGTGGAAGCAATTGAACAAATGCCAAACTATGACAAGTTTCTTAAAGACATTGTGTCCAAGAGAACAAGGCTAGGAAAGTTTGAAACAGTTGCCGCAACAGAGGGATGCATGGCAATGTTGCACAATCGTATGCCACCCAAGTTGAAGGATCCCGGAAGTTTCACAATACCCTATTCCATTGGAAATCACTATGTCGGGAAAGCATTATGCGACCTTGGGGCTAGCATAAACTTGATGCCTAAATCAGTTTTCCAGAAACTAGGAATCGGGAAGGCAAGACCTACAACAGTTATGCTGCAGCTAGCCGACAGATCCTATGTGCACCCAGAGGGAAAAATCGAGGACATACTGGTAAAAGTTGATAAATTTATTTTTCCCGCTGACTTTATTATTTTGGATTGTGAAGCAGATGAGCATGCACCCATCATTCTCGGGAGACCATTCCTAGCAACAGGGAGAACCTTGATCGATGTTGAAAAGGGAAAACTCACAATGAGGGTAAATGACCATCAAGTTAAACTAAATGTGTTCCAAACACTAAGGCATGCCGATGATCCAGAAGAATGCCAACTTCTTCATGCCACGGCAGAGTTTAACTTCGATGAGGAATTTAGTTGCCTCGGCAACTACATTGCCGATCAAGAGGAACCTGAGGAGTATGAAGAACCGGTCGTTGAGGAACAACAAGAAGAGGCAAATTGGCTAGTCAATCGACCATGTACATACTTTGAACCACTGGATTACTCAGGTAAGGAAGGTAAGCTCGAAAAACCCTCTATTGAACAACCACCGATTCTTGAGTTGAAACAATTGCCAGAGCAACTAAAATATGCATACTTAGGAACCGATAATACATTACCTGTAATTATTTCTTCTAAGTTACAGCCTGAGCAGGAAAAGAAGCTGATCAAGATGCTGAAGCTACACAAATAAGGCAATAGGGTGGACAATTGCCGACTTGAAGGGAATTAGCCCGGCAATGTGCATGCACAAGATTTTGTTGGAAGATGATCATAAACCTTCAATTGAGGCCTAGAGGAGACTAAATCATGCCATGAAAGGGGTTGTAATGAAAGAAATCATCAAGTGGCTTGACGCCGGCATTATATACCCTATCTCTGATAGTATATGGGTAAGTCTGGTACAATGTGTACCGAAAAATGGAGGTATAACAATGGTAAGTAATGAAAATAATGAACTCATTCCAACCAGGACTGTGACCGGTTGGAGGGTTTGTATAGATTATCGAAAGCTAAACAAAGCCACCAGGAAAGATCACTTCCTATTACCCTTTATTGATCAAATGCTTGAACGTCTTGCAGGTAAACCCTTTTATTGTTTTCTTGATGGTTATTCAGGTTACAATCAAATTGCCATAGCACCAGAAGATTAAGAAAAAACAACCTTTACATGCCCATACGATACTTATGCCTTCCGAAGGATGTCGTTCGGATTGTGTAACGCCCCGGCAACCTTTCAAAGATGCATGATGGCGCTCTTTTCAGACATGGTCGAAGACTTCCTTGAGATATTCATGGAAGATTTTTCTGTTTTTGGTAATGACTTCGACAGCTGTCTCGGCAATTTAGAGAGGGTGTTGGCAAGATGTGAAGAAACAGATTTAGTCCTCAATTGGGAGAAATGCCATTTTATGGTAGACGAAGGAATAGTGCTCGGCCACAAGATTTCATCCAAGGGAATTGAAGTAGACAAAGCCAAGGTGGACGTGATCGAGAGATTACCCCCACCAAGTTCGGTTAAAGGAATTTGAAGTTTTCTCGGACATCCAGGTTTTTACAGGAGGTTCATTCATAATTTTTCTAAAATCACTAAACCCTTGTGTAATCTGCTTGAACAAGATAAAGTCTTCGATTTTGATGATTCTTGCACCCAAGCATTTGAAACCCTAAAGAAAAAGCTTGCCTCGGCACCCATTGTCGTTCCACCAGATTGGACGCTACCTTTTGAGCTCATGTGTGATGCAAGTGATTTCGCGGTAGGAGGAGTCCTAGGCCAACGCACAGGTAAGACCTTTCATGTGATATACTATGCTAGTAAAACTCTTAATAGTGCTCAAGTGAATTACACAACAAAGGAGAAAGAGTTACTAGCTGTAGTTTTTGCATTTGACAAGTTCTGATCCTATTTGATTGGTACAAAGGTAATTGTTCATACGGACCATTCGGCAATCAAATATCTATTTGCTAAAAAGGATGCCAAACCTCGTTTGATTCGTTGGATATTACTTTTATGAGAATTTGATATTGAAATTAAGGACAGGAAAGGAACAAAAAACCAAGTGGCCGATCACTTATCACGTTTGGAACGCAATAGGGAGGAGGACGCAGATCTAGAGATATGTGATGCATTCTCGGATGAACAAATTTTAGTTGCCTCGGCAACCATGGATGCGCATGCCTCGGTAATACCCTTGTACGCGGATTTAGTTAATTTCCTTGTTTGTGGTATTTTACCTTATGGCATTACTCACCAAGGGAAGAAGCGGTTTCGCCATGATGCTAAGCATTACTTTTGGGACGAGCCTCTTTTATTTAAACAATGTGCAGATCAGGTTATACGCCGATGTGTCCCTGAAGAGGAGCGACATAATGTACTCCGGCAATGCCATTCTTCACCCTATGGAGGACATTTTGGAGGAACTCGTACCGCGGCCAAAGTTTTACAATCCGGTTTGTATTGGCCAACATTGTACAAAGATGCCCAAGACTTTTACAAGCAATGTGATCGTTGCCAGAGGACGGGCAATGTCTCTAGACGACATGAGATGCCGCTCCAGAACATCATCGAGGTGGAATTGTTCGATGTATGAGAGATTGATTTTATAGGACCTTTCCCATCTTCATTCGGCAACCTCTACATCTTACTTGCCATCGACTATATGTCTAAATGGGTGGAGGCAGCTGCAGTTCCCAACAACGATTCCAAGATCGTGCAACGATTCTTGCAGAAAAATATATTTACACGGTTTGGGATGCCGAGAGCAATTATCAGTGACGAAGGCAAGCATTTTGACAACAGACTAATTGCCAAGATGTTGCAACGCTTCGGCGTATCACACAAGATCACCACGGCATATCACCCACAAACCAACGGGCAAGCAAAAATTTCCAACTGGGAGTTGAAGGGAATACTCGAGAAAGTCGTAAATCCCTCAAGGAAGGATTGGTCATTAAGACTAGATGACTCACTTTGGGCATATCGCACTGCATTCAAAACACCCTTAGGTATGTCCCCCTTCCGACTTGTCTATGGCAAAACATGCCATCTACCGGTGGAAATCGAACACAAGGCGTACTGGGCAATCAAGACCGTGAATATGGATTGGGAAAGTGCCGGACAAAAGCGTTTGATGGATTTCAATGAGATAGAAGAATTCTGTGCACTCGCCTATAACAATGCACGAATCTACAAGGAGAAAACAAAGCGATGGCACGACAAGAAACTATTGCCGCGACAATTCACGCCAGGGCAACTAGTTCTCTTATTCAATTCTCGGCTAAAACTTTTCCCGGGAAAGCTGAAATCAAGATGGTCGGGACCATTCAAAGTCGTCAAACCATTCTCCCATGGTTCTGTGATAATCAAGTCCATCTCTGACAACCATGAATTCAAAGTTAATGGACAAAGATTGAAGCACTACAATGGTGCCCATGTGGAACGTAACAAAGAATTTGTCACCTTAGGAAATGCATGAGCATGCTCTCCTTTCAATATTTTCTTTCTCTTTTTCTTTTTCTTTTTATTTTCATTTTTATTTTTAGGAGATATTTTATTTTTCTTCATTATCTTTAGTTTTCAGGTTTTCTTTGTTTTTTTTTCACAACAAGACTCACAACCACTATGCTAAGGAAATTTACTGCGAGATCCTTGCCCCGGCAACCAATGAAGCAGTCGCCACGGCAACCTCAACAGATGATACCACGACAACCTACTTCGTGCATGCACAAGCTGACGCCACGGCAATCAACCCTGAAGATGCCACGGCAACCAAAGCTAAAGACATCCCGGAAACCACTACAAAAGCCAAAGGTAAAGCACCTATGCCCGAATCAACTCCTACGGAATCATTTTCTGATTTTTTAGATTCGGACGAGTCCTCCATTGAACCAACAAAGACCGCACCAATTGAATCCTCCAAGCGAAAAGCCAATGTCATTGATGAAGAGGACGATGAGGACAACCCCGTACGAGGATCGATTCCACCACCGGCAACAAGAAAACAACCATCATGTTCAAGCAAGAGAATCAAGACACCGACCAAAAGGAAACTAATCATCTACGATGACGAACTCTCAGAGTAAGTCCTCGTATGCATTTTATTTCTTTTGTTATTTTTATGCATGCATTGAGGATAATGCCTCACTCGAGTTTGGGGGGGATTGTTATTAGTAGTTACCATGTTTAGTTACATTCATCTTAAATGTTACATTTAGGATACATAAATTGCTTGCCATGCCTTTAATTGGAACAAGAATTGCTTAGATTTGATGAATATCCGATGATGACTTTGCCAATGCACTTAATTGATAGAATTTTTATTCTAGGATAACCATGAAAAAAACTTAGAATTTTACTATGATGCTAAATTTGATGAAACACTGTTGTGGTTTGATTGATTTAAGGAATTCTAGTGAACTTAGGTTGATAATTAACAAATTGGGGGATTAGAATAAAAATTGGATGAATGCTAGAGGTGCCCGAAATTGGCTCTAGGATGTGCTAAAAAAATTGATCGCTAGAGGTGCCCGAAACTGGCTCTAGTATGTGTTTAAAAAAATTAGCTAGAGGTGCCCGAAACCGGCTCTAGTCGAATAAATTAACCTAATAAAACTAAAAACAAAACACTAGAGGTGCCCAAAACTGGCTCTAGTTAAAAATGTTAGAAAGAACCCAATAAAGTAATTTGAAAACCTATTGTTTGCATAGAGTCCAAAAAATCAACTTGCACACAACTCCGCACACACCCACAAGAATTATAGTTTGATTCCGAGTAATTTCTAAGTTTTCCGAAAAATAAAAAGCCAATCATACTTTGTGCCCCGGTTCAGAGAATTGAAATCAAGTTCAAAGCTAAGTTTGTGAAAATTAAAGTCTTGCCAGGTAATTATGAGTTTTCATTGCTTGAGGAAAAGCAATAGTTCGAGTTTGGGGGTGTGATAAGTGTTCAAAAGTACTATTTTCTTACCCTTTTTACTCATATTATTGTTAGACTTAAGCTCATATTAGTTGTATAATTAGCCATTCATGCATTAATCCATGTTTCCTTCCATCGTTGAGCTTGATTACATAACTTGGTAGTTTTTGTGGGAAAAGGTGCTGCTTTGGTGTGTTTTGTGTGTATGTGCAGGATCACTTGCCAAAGCAAGGCTAGAGCTAGTTGCCAGGGCAATGCATGAAGGAGACGCCGAGCCAGTTGCCATGGCAATTGTCGACAAGAGCAAAGGTGATATGGTAGTCGAAATTGATGACTAAACAAGCCCAAGATGACGTGGAGCAAAGCCGAAACCCAAAGGAATTTGATTTCCATGCAGAGATTAAAGAAGAATTAAATTCCAAGAAGATAGGAGAAGTTCTAGTAGGAATACAATTATAATAAAGAATTATATTCTTTAAAGATAATTTAATTCCAACTTAACTTCCTCCTCAAAGAAGGACTTTGGCCTAGCCCTATAAATAAGGAGATTTTGACAATTCCATAGAGAGCAAGAGAGGGGAATTTCGACAAGCATCTAGGGCAAGGAGGATTTTGACAAGCCTCCTCCTTCATCCTTTTCTTTCTTGTTCGATTGGGTTCATGCTAGGGATTATTTATCTTGTGTTTCTTTGGAACCTAGCCATGAACTAAATCTATTTGGCTATGGTTATTCTGTTTTGTGGTTGTGAGAAACTATTGGTTTTTGTTTAGGTAATAAGAGTTTGCACTTTTCTATTTCAAGGTTTATTCATTCTTGGTTCTTATTCTTGTTTGCGAGTGAATTGGGAGAGGATCTCGTGATTTCATCTATTTATCTAATATCGGGAGAGTTAGATTCAAGAAACGAATGAATATGATCCTTATTCAATCTATTGATGGTGAAGATTAATCCGGCTTAGGAATAAGTTAAGGATTTCAACGGCTAAGAGGAGCGCAAGATTGGTTGTTGTTCACCCTTGATTCACGCAGGGATGTATTATCAAGGCATGCACAAGTAGCTAGAGTTTCGACTTAGGGATAAGAAGAAACCATTGAAGAACGCTCTGCCGAACCTTGAAGGTTGCTGCCCAGACGCCCAACTAGTTGCCCAGGCAACCATCGATTAGTTGCCAAGGCAACCCCGTTGTGCAAGTTGCCACGGCAACTGAGTTGCCCGTGCACTCTTTTACCAAAACGATCCAATCGGCTATCACACCTCAACTCACGATAACCTGGCCTATCTCTCTCTCATTTGATCTCATATTTTCTTTTACTTTATTGCTTTCTAGTTTAGTTATTAGTTAAACTCTCATAATCCTTTATTTGTGTTTTTACTTTTTACAGTGCAAGAGACTAGATTCTTTAACTAGCATCAATCCCTGTGGAGACGATATCTTTTATACTATAACTTGCGACGTGTATACTTGCACATTTGCGTAGCACTTATTACGCGCAATAGTATACCCCCAAGGATGATATTTTCGTGTTACCCAGATTTTTTATACGAAGTTTGTATTAAGAGAAATAAAGTGTTAAAGTTCGAGAAAATTTTCGGATATTGGATCAAAATAAAAATTGTTAAGCGTGCTCAGATCAGAGTAGCACAAGGATGGGTGACCTACTGGGAAGGTTCCATGTTAGTATTTTTTACTGCTAAAAAGGATTTAGTGTGAGTTAATAATATTCATAATGGAATATTGTTATAAGATTTCTAAGAGAAATTGTGTCTGGTAAAAAAATCCCGGTAATTATCGGTATATCAGATCGAATTAGAATTTTAAAAGCAGTTCCAAAGGTTATGGAGAATTCATAAAATATTAATTTATGAATATTTTAGTATGTCTAGTTGGATTTTAACTAGATTTAGTTGAATTATTACAAGATGGCAAATTAGATGAAATTGTGAATAGTTGAAGGCAAATTGGTCATTTGGCAATGATGGTGTTGCGCATAATAAGTGCTCCGCAATTGTGCAAGTGTACACGTCACAAGTTATAGTATAAAAGATATCGTCTCCACAGGGATTGGTGCCACTTCAAGAATCTAGTCTCTTGCACTGTAAAAAGTAAAAACACAAATAGGCGATTATAGGAGTTTTAACTAACAACTAAACTAGAAAGCAATAAAGTAAAAGAAGATGTAATCAAAAGAGAGAGAATAGGCCAGGTTATCGTGAGTTGATGTGTGATAGCCAATTGGATCGTCTTGGTAAAAGAGTGCAAGGGCAACTCAGTTGCCGTGGCAACTTGCGCAGCGGGGTTGCCTTGGCAACTAATCGACGGTTGCCTGGGCAACTGGCTGGGCAACTATTTGGGCGGCTGGGCAGCAACTTTAAGGTTCGGCAGAGCGTTCTTCAATGGTTTCTTCTTATCCCTAAGTCGAAACTCTAGCTAATTGTGCATGCCTTGATAATACATCCCTGCGTAAATCAAGGGTGAACAACAACCAATCTTGCGCTCCTCTTAGCCGTTGAAATCCTTAACTTATTCCTAAGCCAGATTAATCTTCGTCATCAATAGATTGAATAAAGACCATACTCATTCGTTTCTTGAATCTAACTCTCCCGATATTAGATAAATAGATGAAGTTACGAGATCCTCTCCTAATTCACTCGCAAACAAGATAAAAAACCAAGAATGAGTAAACCTTGAATTGAAAGTGCAAACTCTTATTACCTAAACAAAATCCAATTGTTTCTCACAACCACAAAACACAATAACCTTAGCCAAACAGATTTAGTTCATGGCTAGGTTCCAAAAAAACATAAAACAAAGAATCCCTAACATAAACCTAATCGAACAAGAAAGAAAAAGATGAAGAATGGTTGAAGCTTCTTGTCAAAATCTCTCCCCTTTTCTCTCTCTTGAGTTTGACGGCTTGGTCTCCTTTAAATAGGAGATGGCTAGGTCAAAGTCCTTCTTGAGGATGAAGTTAAGTTGGAATTAAATACTTAATTCTTTATTATATTTAAATTCCTTCTAGATCTTCTCCTATCTTTTTAGGATTTAATTTTTTTGACCTCTTCATTGAAATCAAACTCCTTTGGGATTTAACTTTGCTCCACGTCATCTTGGGCTTATCTAGTCATCAATTTCGACTGCCATATCATCTTATCCCTTATCAACAATTGCCCTGGCAACTAGCTCAGCATCTCCTTCATGCATTGCCTTGGCAGCTGTGTCAGCATCTCCTTCATGCACTGCCCTGGCAACTGGTTCCAGCCTTATTTAGGCAAGTGATTCTGCACACACACAAAAACAACTATCGGCAGTACCCTTTTTTCCAAAAAATTAAGCAAAATATGAAATCAAGCTTAACCACCAAGGAAACAATGCAAACATGCATGAATGGCCATAATGCAACTAATATGAGCCTAAGTCTAGCAATAATATGAACAAACAGGGTGAATAAAATAGTACTTTTAGACACTTAACACACCCCCAAACTCGAACTATTGCTTGTCCTCAAGCAATGCAAACTAATAATTACCCACCAAGACTTCAATTTTCACAAACTTAGCTTTGAACTTGATTTCAATCCTCAGAACCGTGGCACAAAGTATGATCGACTTTTTATTTTTCGGACAACTTATGAATTACTCGGAATCAAACTATAATGCTTGTGAGTGTGTGGGGAGTTGTGTGCAAGTTGATTTTTCGGATTGTATGCAAACAAGAGGTTTTCAAATTACTTCCTTGGGTTCTTTTAACATGTTTTAACTAGAGCCGGTTTCAGGCACCTCTAGTGTTTTTTTAGTTTTCTTAAGTTAATTAATTTATTCGACTATAGCCGGTTTTGGGCACCTCTAGCGATCAATTTTTAGCAAATACTAGAGCCAATTTCGGGCACCTCTAGCATTCATCCAATTTTTATTCTAATCCCCCAATTTTTTAACTATCAACCTAAGTTCGCTAGAATTCCTTAAATCAATCAAGCCACAACAGTGTTTCATCAAGTTTAGCATCATAGTAAGATTCTAAGTGTTTCCACAATTATCCTAGAATAAAAAGTTCTATGAATTAAGTACATTGGCAAAGTCATCATTGGATATTCATCAAATCTAGGCAATTCTTGTTCCAACTAAAGGCATGGCAAGCAATTTATGTATCCTAAATGCAATACTTAAGATGAATGCAACTAAACATGGTAACTAACTAATAACAATTCCCCCAAACTCGAGTGAGGCATTGTCCTCAATGCATGCAACAAAGAAAAATAAAAATAACAATAAAGAAAAGTAAAATGCAAATGAGGACTTACTCTGAGAGTTCATCGTCATGGATGATTAGTTTCCTTTTGGCCCATGTCTTGATTTTTTTTCTTGAACTCAGTGGTTGCTTTCTTGTTGTCGATGGTGGAATCGATCCTCGTACGGGAGTGTCCTCATCGTCCTTATCATCAATGTCATTGTCCTTTTGCTTGGGCTTGGAGGATTGGATTGGTGCGGTCTTTGTTGGTGCAATGGAGGACTATTCCGAATCTGAAAAATCAGATAATGATTCAGTACGAGTTGATTCGGGCATAGGCGCTTTACCTTTGGCTTTTGCAATGGTTGTCGGGGCGTCTTTAGCTTTAGTTACCGCGGCATTTTTAGTGTTGGTTGTCGTGGAAACTGCTTGGGTAGGCACAATGTAGGTTGTCGCGGCATCATCTGTTGCGATTGTCATGGAAACTGCTTTATTGGTTGTCATAACAAGGATTTTGGCAGGAAAGATGGGGAACAACACACAACTATTCAGGTACTTTTCCAGGATGACTTGGGTGATGGCATTGTTGTGGTCCTTCATGTACCACATGAACATTAGTTGTCGGTCTTCAATTTGCCTATGGCAGTTCGCCAACGGTTGTAAGAGTGCTTCAAGTTGTCCCGGGCTTGCTGTCCGAATTGCCCGGGCATCAGTTGCTTGGGCATTAGGAGTTGCCGACACGACAGGAGTGGACGTGGTAATTGAAGGTGTTGGGGATTTTACCGGTGCCTCTCCCATTAGCTTTCAAATTTGTGCTTGATTCCACCAGACTTTGGTAGGGCCTTTTCATCAGTGGACTCACTTGGGACATGCACCTCCTTGCAAAGATTGGAAATTAACCAAGGGAAGAAAAGAGAACCTTGTCTTTTGTGCTACATACAAAAATCTCATCACAAATAATTTTTCCAATGTTAATGATGCGATTATGCAAGATAGAATGTATGAGCAAAAGACGAGGTGTATCAACGGTGGTATTGTGTGTTGTGGGCATTAAAGAAGTTTTAACAGACTTATTCCATAATTTTGCCTCGGGTTTAAGCTGAAGGCAATTTACCGTGCCCTTGTATTTACCATCGTTCCAATGAGTTCCAGTAGAGTGAGTTCTTGAAGAACCTTGTCGAGTTGCTTGGGCGTGAGTTGATCAACAAAGGCTTGATGCTCGTCCTTCTCAACTTAGAGCCCGTAAAAGGTGTTGATGCTTTCGGGGTTTATGAGTATAGCCTTGTCACGAACAAAAACATAAGGATTATCCGGGTTAGGTGAGTGAGCATAGAATTCTCTTACCCATGAGATGTTACCCGGTTCCGATTGATGGCAAAAGATTTGCCACTTTTGATGTGCAATACTTTCGAAGATGAATGGTTCAAGGTCGAAATCTTGATGAGAGTTGGAGTATTCGAAGCCTTGTTCTTCGCAAATCTTCCGGCTTTCAAACTTGGAATGAAATATTTCTTGAACCACCGATGTACCAAACTTCTTGTATCTTGGTTCTTTGGAGGAAATTGGATGAACCAAAAATTCAATTTTGTTTGCTATGGATGATCTTGGTTGTGAGTTTGGTAGAAACAAAGAAAAGAAAGCAAAAGAAACTAAAGAGTTGCAAGGTGAAAAGTAGGAATAGGTTTCTTGGAAGTTAAGGGTGATAGGTTGTATAGAAAAGATAGGTAGTAAATATGGTGGGGGATTGATTGGAAAAAAAGAAAACAAGGGTTTTGATTGGGGAAGGGGACGGCTAAGGGATTTGGGGAAGGGTTTGGCTGGCTAATAGGGTTTATTTAGGGTAAATTGGAGGCTTAATATAAGCCTTAGATTTAGCCCATTAGTTTCCTTGTTGAAGAAGCTTCCTTCTTGAATCAAATTTTTCTTTATCTTGAACTCTTTTCCTACAATTCAAAAACAAATAAAATAAGGATTAAAATTAAATATAAACTAATAAAAGAAAATAAATAAAGATGTGCAAAGAAATTCTTAAACCTAAAATTTAAAAACAATTAGATAAATATGAAAGAAAGATGTATTCTTAATCTTAAAGAAAATAAACAAATCTATCCTAAAAAGAGAAATAAACGAAATTAATAAATAATAAAAAAAAATAAATAGTTCAAAAAACATAAAAATAAAAAGAAAATATCGAAAGGAGAATATGCTCATGCATCTCCTAAGGTGACCACTTCTTTGTTACGTTCCACATGGGCACCGTTGTAGTGCTTCAATCTTTTTCCGTTAACTTTGAATTCATGTTCGTCAGTGATGGACTTGATTATCACGGCACCATGGGAGAACGGTTTGACAACCTCGAATGGTCCCGACCATCTTGATTTCAGTTTTCCCGGGAAAAGTTTCAGCCGAGAATTGAATAAGAGAACTAGTTGCCCTGGCATAAATTGCCGCAGCAATAGCTTCTTTTATGCCATTGCTTTGTTTTCTCCTTGTAGATTCGTGCATTGTTATAGGCGAGTGCACGGAATTCTTCTATCTCATTGAGGTCCAACAAATGCTTTTGCCCAGCACTTTCCCAATCCATATTCACGGTCTTGATTGCCCAATATGCCTTGTGTTTGATTTTCACCAGTAGATGGCATGTTTTGCCATAGACAAGTCGGAAGGGAGACATACCTAAGGGTGTTTTGAATGCAGTGCGATATCCCCAAAGTGCATCATCTACTCTTACTGACCAATCCTTCCTAGAAGGCTTTACAACATTCTCGAGTATACCTTTCAATTCTCGGTTGGAAATTTCTGCTTGCCCATTGGTTTGTGGGTGATATGCCGTGGCAATTTTGCGTGACACGCCAAAGCGTTGCAACATCTTGGCAATAAGTCTGTTGCCAAAGTGCTTGCCTTCATCACTGATAATTGCTCTCGGCATCCCAAACCGTGTAAATATATTTTTCTGCAAGAATCGTTGCACAGTCTTGGAATCGTTGGCGGGAACTGCAGCTACCTCAACCCATTTAGACACGTAGTCGACGGAAAGTAGAATGTAGAGGTTGCCGAATGAAGATGGGAAAGTTCCCATAAAATTGATCCCCCATACATCGAACAATTCCACCTCGATGATGCTTTGGAGCGGCATCTCATGTCATCTAGAGATATTTCCCGTCCTCTGGCAACGATCACATTGCTTGTAAAACTCTTGGACATCTTTGTACAGTGTTGGCCAATACAATTCGGATTGCAAAACTTTGGCTGCGATACGTGTTCCTCCAAAATGTCCTCAATAGGGTGAAGAGTGGCGTTGCCGGAGTACATTTTACTGCTCCTCTTCAGGGACACATCGGCGTATAACCTGATCTACACATTATTTAAACAAAAGAGGCCCATCCCAAAAGTAATGCTTAGCATCATGGCGGAACCGCTTCTTCCCTTGGTGAGTAAGGCCATAAGGTAAAATACAACAAACAAGGAAATTAACTAAATCCGCGTACCAGGGTATTGACGAGGCATGTGTTGCCATGGTAACTGCTTCCATGGTTGTCGAGGCGTGCGCGTCAAGGGTTGCCGAGGCATGCACATCAGTGGTTGCCGAGGCATACGCGTCTGGAGTTACCGAGGCGTGTGCGTCAAGGGTTGCCGAGGCATGCACATCTAGATTTGCCGAGGCATCGAGGGTTGTCGAGGCATGAACATCCATAGTTGCCGAGGCAACTAACAGTTGCTCATTCGGGAATGCATCGCATATCTCTAAATCTATGCCCTCCTCCCTATTGCGTTCTAAGCGTGATAAGTGATCGGCCACTTGATTTTTTGTTCCTTTCTTGTCCTTAATTTCAATGTCAAACTCTTGTAAAAGCAATATCCAACGAATCAAACAAGGTTTGGCATCCTTTTTATCAAATAGATACTTAATTGCCGAATGTTTCGTATGGACAATTACCTTTGTACTAATCAAATAGGATCGAAACTTGTCAAATGCAAAAACTATGGGTAGTAACTCTTTCTCCATTGTTGTGTAATTCATTTGAGCGCTATTAAAAGTTTTACTAGCATAGTATATCACATGAAAGGTCTTACATGTGCGTTGGACTAGGACTGCTCCTACCGCAAAATCACTTGCATCACACATGAGCTCAAAAGGTAGCGTCCAATCGGGTGGAACGACAATGGGTGCCGAGAAAAGCTTTTCCTTTAGGGTTTTGAATGCTTGGACGCAAGAATCATCAAAATTGAAGACTTTATCCTGTTCAAGCAAATTGCACAAGGGTTTAGTAATCTTAGAAAAATTCTGAATGAACCTCCTATAAAAACCTGCATGTCCAAGAAAGCTTTGGATTCCTTTAACCGAACTTGGTGGGGGTAATCTCTCGATCACATCCACCTTGGCTTTGTCTACTTCGATTCCCTTGGATGAAATCTTATGGCCGAACACTATTCCTTCATCTACCATAAAATGGAACTTCTCCTAATTAAGGACTAAATCGGATTCTTCACATCTTGCAAACACCTTCTCTAAATTGCTGAGGCAACTGTCGACGTCATTACCAAAAATGAAAAATCATCCATGAAGATCTCAAAGAAGTCTTCGACCATGTCTGAAAAGAGTGCCATCATGCATCTTTGGAAGGTTGCCGAGGTATTACACAGTCCGAACGGCATCCTTCAGAAAATATAAGTACCATATAGGCATGTGAAGGTTGTCTTTTCTTAATCTTCTAGTGCTATGGCAATTTTATTGTAACCTGAATAACCATCAAGAAAATAATAAAAAGGTTTACATGTAAGACGGTCAAGCATTTGACCAATAAAGGGTAAGGGGAAGTGATCTTTCCTAGTGGCTTTGTTTAGCATTCGGTAATCCATACAACCCCTCCAGCCGGTCACAGTCCTAGTTGGAATAAGTTCATTTTTTTCAGTACTTACCACCGTTATACCTCTCTTTTTCGGTACACATTGTACTGGACTTACCCATGTACTATTAGAGATAGGGTATATGATGCCGGCGTCAAGCCACTTGATGATTTCTTTCATTACAACCCCTTTCATGGCATGATTCAGTCTCTTCTGGTCCTCAATCGAAGGTTTGTGATCATCCTCCAACAAAATCTTATGCATGCGCACTGCCAGGCTAATTCCCTTCAAGTCGGCAATCGTCAACCCTATTGCCTTCTTGTGTAGCACCAACATGTTGATCAGCTTCTTTTCCTGCTCAGGCTATAACTTAGAGGAAATAATTATAGGCATTGTATTATCGGTTCCCAAGTAAGTGTATTTTAGTTACCCTGGCAACTGTTTCAACTCAAGAATCGGTGGTTGTTCAATGGAGGGCTTTTTGAGTTTACCTTCCTTACCTGAGTAATCCAGTGGTTCAAAGTATGTACCTGGTCGATTGACTAACCAATTTGCCTCTTCTTGTTGTTCCTCATCGATCGGTTCTTCATACTCCCCAAGTTCCTCTTGATCAGCAATGTAGTTGCCGAGATAACTAAATTCCTCGTTGAAGTCAAACTTTGTCGTGGCATGAAGAAGTTGGCATTCTTCCGGATCATCGGCATGCCTTAGTGTTTGGAACATATTTAGTTTAACTTACTGGTCATTCACCCTCATTGTGAGTTCTCCCTTTTCAACATCGATCAAGGTTCCCCCTATTGCTAGAAAAGGTCTCCCGAAAATGATATGTGCATGTTCAGCTGCTTCACAATCCAAAACAATAAAGTCAACGGGAAAAATAAATTTATCAACTTTTACCAATATGTCTTCGGTTTTTCCCTCTAGATGCACATAGGATCTGTCGGCCAGCTGTAGCATAACTGTTGTAGGTCTTGCCTTCCCGATTCCTAGTTTATGGAAAACCAATTTAGGTATCAAGTTTATGCTTGCTCCAAGGTCACATAATGCTTTCCCGACATAGTGGTTTTTGATGGAACAAGGTATTGTGAAACTTCTGGGATCCTTCAACTTGGGTGGCATGCGATTGTGCAACATGTCCATGCATCCCTCTGTTGGAACAAGGTATTGTGAAACTTCTGGGATCCTTGTTCTCTTGGACACAATGTCTTTAAGAAACTTGCCATAGTTCGGCATTTGTTCAATTGCTTCAACCAATGGCAAGTTGATGTGGACTTGCTTTAGGATATCAAGAAACTTCTTGAATTGATATTCTTGCTTTTGTCGCTTCAACCTTTGTGGGAATGGTGGTGGAAGTCGGATATCTTTGATCCTTTCATTGGTCTGGAACCTGATTGATGGAATTGTCGGGGCAACTGGAGTTGCCAAGGCATCGTCAACTGGGGTTGTCGTGGCATGCCTATCGTTGGTTGCCGAGGCATGCTTATCACTGGTTGCCGCAGCAATTCCTGGTTCAGCATCTGAGGTTTTGCCGCTGAGTTTATCTTGTTCTTTTTGTGGAGTTTGGTTTGATGAGCGAGCTTGAGCCTCTTTAAGTTGTTGGCCACTTCTAGTAGTGATCGCCTTACATTGCTCATGGCCAGTTCCTCTTGCGACTTCAGTATCGCTAGGTAAACCTCCTTGCGGTCTAGTATTCAGGTTTTGAGCAAATTGTCCGTCTTGATTTTCCAATGATTTTATTGTCGACTCTTGGTTTTGCAATCTCATCTCGGTCCTGTTAAATAAAGCATCAGTTCTTTTTATGAAGTTACTATTCCCAACCATATAAGATTTAGTTTTCAACATAAAAACATTGAGAGAATTATGGTTACCACCACATAACTCACAAAAGGAATATATTACCTTAACCTCATGTGTGTTGTTTTGTTTCTGCATGTTCTGGACCATCTTGGTTAGAGTGGCCAATTGTGCCGAAATTGAATATGATGATCCCAGTTCATGTATTGTGGCTTGGCATCTATCTCCTCCTCTTCTAGCAGATGGGAACTGATAATCATTCTTGGCAAGCTTGTTCAGAATTTGCATTGCTTTTTCCGGTGACTTATCTAGGAGTATGCCGTTTGCTGAGGCATCTAGCATCATCCTTGTTGGCGTATTCACATCGTTGTAAAACATTGTTACTTGTGTCCACACTGGGAATCCGTGTATGGGGCATTTGTGTAAAATTTCTCTATATTGCTCCCAAGCCTCGTACATGGATTCA
The DNA here is from genome assembly GCA_019671005.1 of Hibiscus mutabilis. Classification (NCBI taxonomy): domain Eukaryota; kingdom Viridiplantae; phylum Streptophyta; class Magnoliopsida; order Malvales; family Malvaceae; genus Hibiscus; species Hibiscus mutabilis. The sequence continues at coordinate 31,407,337 of CM033713.1, forward strand.
TCATCTGCCTACCGAAAAGAAGTAATTTCGTTACGAAGCTTATCAGTCAAATTTGTAAGATTAAATCGAGCAAGGAAATGACGACAAAGATTGGCCCAAGATCCTATTGATCCGGCAGGAATACTATTCAACCATGTTTTCGCCCTATCCCTCAGTGAATAGGGGAATAATCTTAGTCGTAAAACATTGGGGGTGACTCCTTGTATTTTGAATGAATTGCAAATCTCGAGGAAATATTTAAGATGTTGTCGTGCATCTTCAGTTGCTAAGCCGCCAAATTGACCAATTGTGTTGATCAAATTGAACATCACCGGTTTCAACTCAAAGTGCTCGACTTCAATTTCAGGTGTGAAAACTCCTGGATTAAGTCTTTCAAGATCTTCTTCAAGATAGTCTCGAATAGTTCTGTTTCGTGCAAGAATCACTCCTCCTCCTGCTGGAACATCCTGATTCATATTGCCGTCTTGATTAGCCATTGCTACTCTTAACCTTTGTCTGAGTCTTTGCAAGGTTTGTTCGATTTCTGGATCAAAGGGATATTCTGGTGTAATCGGTCTCGCACTGGTCATATACCAATGCAAAACCAAAGTTTGTTAACCCTTCGAATCTTAAACAATAAAAATAAAAGTGCAAGAAAATAAAAACAAAGTCGCTATTATCAATCCCCGGCAACGGCACCAAAAACTTGCTACGCGTAATAAGTGCTCCGCAATTGTGCAAGTGTACACGTCGCAAGTTATAGTATAAAAGTGCAAACAAGAATAAGAACCAAGAATGAATAAACCTTGAAATAGAAAAGTGCAAACTCTTATTACCTAAACAAAAACCAATAGTTTCTCACAACCACAAAACACAATAACCATAGCCAAATAGATTTAGTTCATGCCTAGGTTCCAAAGAAACACAAAACAAAGAATCCCTAACATAAATCTAATCGAAAAAGAAAGACAAAGATGAAGAATGGTTGAAGGCACTTGTCGAAATCTCTCCCCTTTGCTCTCTCTTGAGTTTGACGGCTTGGTCTCCTTTAAATAGGAGATGACTAGGTCAAAGTCCTTCTTGAGGAGGAAGTTAACTTGGAATTAAATACTTAATTCTTTATTATATTTAAATTCCTTCTAGATTTTCTCTTATCTTATTGAGATTTAATTTCTCTTTGACCTCTTCAAGGAAATCAAACTCCTTTGGGATTTAACTTTGCTCCACATCATCTTGGGCTTATCTAGTCATCAATTTCAACTGCCATATCATCTTATCCCTTATCGAAAATTGCCCTAGCAACTAGCTCAGCATCTCCTTCATGCATTGCCCTGGCAACTGCATCGGCATCTCCTTCATACACTGCCCTGTTAACTGGTTCCAGTCTTGTTTAGGCAAGTGATTCTGTACACACACAAAAACAAGCAACACCCTTTTTCCACAAAATTAAGAAAAATATGAAATCAAGCTTAACCACCAAGGAAACAATGCAAACATGCATGAATGGCTATAATGCAACTAATATGAGCCTAAGTCTAGCAATAATATGAACAAAAAGGGTGAATAAAATAGTACTTTTAGACACTTAACAAATGGCAATTTTGAAATATTTTGAAAGGTTGAGGGTATTTTTAGAAGATGGAAAACACATGGATTTAATCTTGGCCCTTGGTTTATGATAAGATTAAATTTAGCCATTGGATTTGAAAGCTAAATTAGTAATTTCACTATTTAAATGAATTTAAAATTCATTTAATTATCACATGTGGATTAAAAAGGAAAAAGATGAACAAAATTAGTTCATCTTTCTTGGAAAATTTCGAAAAGCAAAAGAACAAAAGGGGAGAAATTTTCTTTGGCAAATTGAAGGCTCCAAAGTTAGAATCAAGGTATGTTGTTTTAGAAGAAAAAGATCCATGCTTCATGCTCTTTCCTTTGATTGTAATTTTGCATGGTTATATGAAGAATAGTTCATGTTCTTGAAGAGAGAGAAATTGGAATTTCATGAACCATGTTAGAATTAAGGCTTGATTTATGTAACTCAAGTGTTGTAAGCATGAAAACAACCTTGAATTTAGTTTAATTCTATGTTCAAGGTTATAAACCCTAACCCTGGAATTTATGGATTTTTTTAGGGAATTGAATAAATGATGGAAATGAATGGTTTGTGATATTAGAAGCCTAAATTTGATGTTAGAATGAAAATTTTCCCTTAGGAAGAATAAAGGACCAATTCGGTTAGAATTGGAAATAAAAGGGGAAATTATTGTGAAAATTATTCTAGCATTAGAAATGATGAGATTATGATCAAATTAGCTTGATTTGATAATTTATGACCAAAATGGAAATATTGGAAAGTAAAAGACCATTTCGGTCAAAGAAGAGAAATTAGAAGAAATTATGGAAAAATTTCTATAAGATTGGATATGATGAAATTATGATTTTACAAGCTTTAAAATGTCATTTGGAGCATTTTAGATGTTTGTAAAAACATAAAGACCAATTCAGAAATCTTGGAAAGATTGGGGATCAATTTGGCATTTTGGGGAAAATTAGGGACTAAAGTGAAAAATTATTTTCATGGAAGCATTATGCTTATATTGTTATTAGAATGAAGTTTTGATCATTCTTTGGTTAAAAGTTGAAGAGAATTCAAGGTATTAATGGTATAATGACTTATGTCATGGAACTAGGATTGAACAATTATATGAATAATTGTAGGAAAATTATTCCTATTGTATTTATGTGTTAGTATGATACTAACATATAATTTGAAATGTATTTGTGGCATGTTAATACACATGTAGATCGTGATCAAAACCAAGGTCGAACTAGTAATCAAGACCAAGATAAAATTCAAGATTAAGACTTGGTGAGGCAAGACTATATTAACACCTCCTAAAGTGTCAAGGTGGGTGCATTACATGCATGGAAAATATTATTTTGATTTGAAAGACTTGTGATAAGTCTGTTATAATTATATGCTTGAAGATTATAGTTATCTTGATATTTGACATAGTAGAAACTGTCAAAGGTAGAAGGATTACATGTGTTGATCACAAGTAATTTGATTATAATATGTTTATGTGATATTTAGGGTATAAATTGCCCAAGTATTCGATTATAATTGCCATGGATGAATTAATTACAAAAATTGAAAAGTATGCCCAAGTAAGTTATTGAGGTAAAGAGTATAGTTGGCATACCATAGAGTCCAGCGGTTTAGCACTTTGGTACAGTATATTAGCACTTAGGTGTGATTATTTAGCACATAGGTGCAGTTATTTAGCACTTAAGTGCGGTTCTTTAGTACTTCAGTACAGTTTTTGGCTCGTGTACTCAAGTCCTCAAGTTATTTTGGGCTATAATTTACTGTGTAATAAATGGTATATTGATTAGAGAGTAGATAAACTCTCACGAAATGGCAAGGAAGTCAACTTGATTGTAAATCCGGATTTTATTATGTTAATATGTGATTAACATAATGGAAATCAATGACTAGTGATCAAACTGCATGATTATTGTATTATTGTTATAATTTAAGCATATTGATTTATATTGAATCTATATATAGTGTCTCACTAAGTATATACTTAGCGTGGGATGGTTTTTCACGCGTAGGTAGGAAAATCAGGCTGGAATAAGGAGTAAAGCATCACTATCAAGAAGGGTATATACATAGAGTATCGGTAACTACAATGTATTTTAATATTTTCTAGTTGGCATGTATAAATGAATAGTAGCTCTTTTAAACTAGTATAGATATGGATTGTAATATTAATATCTAGATAAGTGGTTAGTATACTATATTGATTTTTGTTTACTTTGATGCTAGTTTTAAAAAAATTGCCAGTAATGAAAAATCGGGTAATAATATAAAAATAAATTTTTAGAGAAATTAAAATGATTTTTATTTTAGGCAGTTTTTAGGAAATTTTGTTAATTATATAATATAGTTGTAAACTGTCAGGTTGCTGTCTGAAAACAAGTTTAATTTGATTGTTTAAAAATTTGTAATTGAATTTACGCGATTAACGAGAGAAATGTAAAATCATCACTTTGACTTATATGATAGCATAAAATGCGGTTTAAACATCATGTGACTTTCTATACTAGTATTGGGCAAAAATAAATACTTCTAAGGGTGTTACATTTTGTTGCGCGTATTAAGTGCTACGCAAACGGTGCAAGTATACAGGTCGCAAGTAATAAAGTGATATGATAAGTATCAGTATCGTCTCCACAGTGATTGGTTTGGGCCACATTGCTTAAGTTATTTCACTGTGAAAATAAAAACACAATTGATAATAGGAGTTATAATTAACGAGTAAACTAAGAGTAATAAGCTAAAAGAATAGATGAAATCAAATAAGAGAGAATAGGCCAGGTTATCATGAGTTGTGGAATGATGATCGAATGGTTCGTCGTGGTGATTGAGTAGCATCCGGATTGCCAGGGCAATTCTGTTACGATTCCCTAGTCGATTGCCAGGGCAATTTGGTTGCAATTGCCTGGTTGATTGTCAGGGCAATTCTGCCGCGTTGTCTGATCAGATTGCCTGGCCAATGCTCCCGTGATTGCCTGGGCAATTAAGAATGGGTCGATTGCCTGGGCAATTGAGCATTCACTTCCAAAGTTCGGCGAAGCGTTCTTCAATGATTCCTCGTTATCCCTAACGCGAAATACTGTTAATTGTACACGTCTTGATAATACATCCCTACGTGAATCAAGGGTGAAGAACAACCAATCTTGCACTCCTCTTAGCCGTTGAAATCCTTAACTTATTCCTAAGCCGAATTAATCTTCACCAACTTCCGTTTGTATGAAGACCATGCTCACTCGTTTCTTGAATCTAGCTCTCCCGATATTAGATAAATAGATGATTGAATTATGAGATCCTCTCCCAATTCACTCGCAAACAAGATTGGGAACCAAGAATGAACAAACTTTGAAAATTGAATTGCAACTCAAAAACCATGAATCTAATGGAAGCAAAGAAGAAGAAGAAATCGATAAGCCCCTTGCTCTCCTCTCTCAATTGAACTCTCCCCCTTCGCCCCTCTTCTTGTCGAAATCTCTCCCCTCTTTCTCCTCTCACTTGTCGAAACTCTCCCTTCTTGGTCCCCTCTCTTTGACGGCTTGGTCTCCTTTAAATAAGAGATGGCTAGGTCAAAATCCTTCTTGAGGAGGAAGTTAAGTTGGAATTAAATACTTTAAAAGAATATAATTCTTTATCATATTTAAATTCCTTCTAGATCTTCTCCTATCTTTTTGGGATTTAATTTCTCTTTGACTTTTTCATGGAAATAAAACTCCTTTGGGATTTAACTTTGCTCCATGTCATCTTGGGCTTATCTAGTCATCAATTTCGACTACCATATCATCTTATCCCTTATCGAAAATTGCCCTGGCAACTAGCTCGGCATCTCCTTCATGTATTGCCCTGGCAACTGCGACGGCATCTCCTTCATGCACTGCCTTGGCAATTGGTTCCAGCCTTTTTTAGGCAAGTGATTCTGCACACACACAAAAGCACACCAAAGCAGCATATTTTTCCACAAAAATCACCAAGTTATGTAATCAAGCTCAACGGTGGAAAGAAACATGAATTAATGCATGAATGACTAATTATGCAACTAATATGAGCCTAAGTCTAACAATAATATGAGTAAAAAGGGTAATAAAAATAGTACTTTTGAACACTTATCACACCCCCAAACTCGAACTATTGCTTGTCCTCAAGCAATGCTAACTAACAATTACCTACCAAGACTTTAATCATCAAAGACATGCTTCAAACTTGAACTCAAACCTCGGAACTGTGGCACAAAGTATGATCACCTTTTAACTTTTCGGATAGCACAAAAATTACCCGGAATCAAACTATAATGCTCGTGACAAGTGTGTGCGTAGTTGTGTACAAGTTAGTTTTCAAGATTCTATGTGAACAATAGGCTTTTATCAATTTAATTACCGGGGCATTTATTTTTATTTTTAGTAGAGCCAATTTCGGGCACCTCTAGCGATTCTTTAATGTGCATTAACTACTAGAGCCAGTTTCGGGCACCTCTAGCAAGAAAGTGCATTTACTACTAGAGCCAGTTTCGGGCACCTCTAACAAGAAATTAACTTTTAATTTTCAATTTTAAATTTACCCAAATTTTAAGCAACCTAAGTTCACTAAGTTTCTTTCAATCAACAAGCCACAACCGTGTAAAAAAATCAGCGTCACAGTAAAATTCTAAGTTCTTTTCATGCAATCCTAAAATTAAAGGTTCTTTCAATTAAGTGTAGTGGAAAAAATTCATCATTGGATATTAAACAAGTCTTAAGCAATTAAATCCAATTAAAGGCATGGCAAGTAACATATGCAACCTATATGTGATTGCTAAAGATGAATGCAACTAAACTTGAAACTAAATAGAAACCAACACCCCCCCTAAACTCGAGAGGAGCATTGTCCTCAATGCATGTAAAAGTGAAATAAAATTTAAAAGAAACTAAATGAAATGAGTTAGTCAAAGAGGTCGTCACCTCGAGTGATAAGTTTCCTTCATACCGTTTGCTTGATTCATTTTCTGATCGGTGGTTGAATGCTTGTGGCTGGTACCGTGTGAATAGCATTGCTTTGATTTGATCCTTGTTTGCTGAGGCAGGTTCACTTTCCTGGGCATCAGTAGTTGCCGAAGCCATTTTTGTTGCCTGGGCATCGCCAGTTTCTGTTGCCGGGGCAACTACTGAGGTCGTTGTCGGGGCATTCTCTATTGCGGTTGCCATGGCAAGTAGTCGGCAGTGAATCTCCTTAGCATGGTGGTTGTGAGTCTTGTTGTGGAAAATAAAATAAAACAAAGAAAACCTGGAACTAAAGATAAAGAAGAAAAATAAAATAAAATAAAATATCTCCTAAAAATTCCAAAAATAAATAAAGAAAAAAATAACCGAAAATAAAATAAAGTTCCAAAAAATTAAAAACAAAAATTAAAGATTCTTAGAAAGAGCATTTTTTATGCATCTTCTAAGGTTACTGCATATCTGAGAAAACTTGAGGAGGGTCGTTTCTGATACTTCTTATAGTCCATTCGTACCCTCCATCGGGTGATAATATTGCGCAAAAAGAGTTGGGCCAATGTGCTCGCAGCTACTCCCTTTTGCGTTACCATGGTGGATGTGTCTTTCTTTCGTGTTCCCTTGTAGTCCATGCACATCTTCCACCTTGCTACTGTTCCTGAAGGCATTAATATATTATTAGGAAGAATTATATCAACATCTAACCATTTAATTACCTCATTCTCGTCAGGCTCCATCATGGTTGGATGTAGCCTTAGTTGTCGTGCCAATTGCTGCTCTAGCCAATTGTCGTGGCAATCAGTTGCCAAAATTTGCTGTAAGTCAAGGGAAGAACCAATTTTCTGAAAAGCTTTACGAATCCAAACACCTTTTTCTTTTGGCCTCTCAAACATCTCCATCAGTAGAGATTTCGATGGCTTCAAATCTACCAACATCGGTTCCTTAAGACATACCTGCAATGGACGATGTGAGTTTTTAAAGAATTCAAAAGGTTCAACCATTACTTGCTCATATTCCATTGGCAAAGTATTATCATCTCGTTGATTTTGCATGTGGTCGTGCAATTGCCGTGGCAACTGTAGATGAGAGCAATCTACAGATTCCTGCTTCAACATCAACGTTGTAACCTTCTGGGATCAGGTTCCTTAGAATTTGATGTAGTATTGTTGTTCTCAGCTTCACTTTGTGTTGTTGCGGCATTTCTCTGTTCAGGCTCCTCAATCATTGTCGAGGCAATTTGTTGCTCAGTCTCATCATGTGTTGGGAAGTCTCTCTCATTGGCATCCTCTTGACTTGGAGGTTCTAGTTGTTATCCACACATCAAGGACCTCTCTTTGCATTGCTCCTTATCCTCTTGCCTTGGGACGTCAGTATCCCCAGGAATGGATTGTTGGTGCATGTTATCCAAGGCATATGTGGATCTCCTCAATTGATCTTCTGAATCCCCCACGGTTGCATCCCACTGAGCTATCCTCGTATCCATGGACTTTGATAGCTCTCGAATCTCTTCAATTGATCCATCAAGTCTAGCCAAGGAAGCTAGCAACGTTTCCTCCAAGGAATTTGAATGCTCTTGAAAAGAACTATATTGCCAAGGCATATCTGCTGTTGCGGCAAAATTGTCATGGTAAAAACAAATTTGAGCCTTTTGATCATACCATGAAGAATTTTGCCGTTGGTTCCATCTATGGTCCTCCATGTAGTCATATCCACCGAAAATGTGAGGGCAATTTTCAAACACATGATGTTCTCCACAACAAGTGCACGAGTTTTCCACGGTATATGCTTTTCTCGGTTGGTATAGGTAATCATCGAAGGGTGCAACTCTTGATTGGATTGATTCATATCTTCCAACATCAACTCTCGAATAGATCAACTTTTATTTCCCAACATGTTGATGTCCCTTAACTTCTAGCGCACCTAATTTTTTTTGATAAAACAAACAAAAAGAAAAGTTAGTAAAACTAAGAGAAAAAAATGCAATAACAAAAACAACACCAATTGCTAATCCCCGGAAACGGCACCAAAAACTTGTTGCGCGTATTAAGTGCTACGCAAACGGTGCAAGTATACAGGTTGCAAGTAATAAAGTGATATGATAAGTATCGAGTATCGTCTCCACAGGGATTGGTTTGGGCCACTTTGCTTAAGTTACTGCACTGTGAAAATAAAAACACAATTGATAATAGGAGTTCTAATTAACGAGTAAACTAAGAGCAATAAACTAAAAGAATAGATGAAATCAAATTAGAGAGAATATGTCAGGTTATTGTGAGTTGTGGAGTGATGATCGAATGGTTCATCGTGGTGATTGAGTAGCATCCGGATTGCCAGGGCAATTCTGTTACAATTGCCTAGTCGATTGCTAGGGCAATTTGGTTGCAATTGCCTGGTTGATTACCAGGATAATTCTGCCGTGTTGCTTGGTCGGTTGCCAGGGCAATTCCCCTGCGTTGTCTGATCAGATTGCCTGGGCAATGCTCCCGCGATTGCGTGGGCAATTAAGAATGGGTCGATTGCCTGGGCAATTGAGCATTCACTTCCAAAGTTCGGCAAAGCATTCTTCAATGATTCCTCGTTATCCCTAACGTGAAATACTGTTAATTGCACACGTCTTGATAATACATCCCTGCGTGAATCAAGGGTGAACAACAACCAATCTTGTGCTCCTCTTAGCTGTTGAAATCCTTAACTTATTCCTAAGTCGGATTAATCTTCACCAACTTCCGTTTGTATGAAGACCATTCTCATTCGTTTCTTGAATCTAACTCTCCCGCTATTAGATAAATAGATGACTGAATTCTGAGATCCTCTCCCAATTCACTCGCAAACAAGATTGAGAACCAAGAATGAACAAACTTTGAAAATTGATTTTCAACTCAAAAACCATGAATCTAGTGGAAGAAAAGAAGAAGAAGAAATTGATCAGCCCCTTGCTCTCCTCTCTCAATCGAACTCTCCCCCTTTGCCCCTCTTCTTGTCGAAATCTCTCCCCTCTTTCTCCTCTCACTTGTCGAAACTCTCCCTCCTTGCTCCCCTCTCTTTGACAGCTTGGTCTTCTTTAAATAGGAGATGGCTAGGTCAAAATCCTTCTTGAGGAGGAAGTTAAGTTGGAATTAAATACTTTAAAAGAATATAATTCTTTATTATATTTAAATTCCTTCTAGATCTTCTCCTATCTTTTTGGGATTTAATTTCTCTTTGACAGTTTTATGGAAATCAAACTCCTTTGGGATTTAACTTTGCTCCCCGTCATCTTGAGCTTATCTAGTCATCAATTTCGACTACCATATCATCTTATCCCTTATCGAAAATTGCCCTGGCAGCTAGCTCGGCATCTCCTTCATGTATTGCCCTGGAAACTGCGTCGGCATCTCCTTCATGCACTGCCCTGGCAACTGGTTCCAGCCTTTTTTAGGCAAGTGATTCTGCACACACACAAAAGCACACCAAAGCAGCATCTTTTTCCACAAAAATCACTAAGTTATGTAATCAAGCTCAACGGTGGAAAGAAACATGAATTAATGCATGAATGACTAATTATGCAACTAATATGAGCCTAAGTCTAACAATAATATGAGTAAAAAGGGTAATAAAATAGTACTTTTGAACACTTATCGCATTTATTGGTATCAGAGCTACAGTTTTAGCTGGTTCTGTATAGGAAATGAGTCTCTATAGATAGTTAGAGTTAAATACATGCCACTATGATATCAAGAATTACTGATATTTGTATAGAGTTATGACGATGCATGTTATTTAAAATATTTACTCCTTACTTATAATAGATGATCATGACATGGACAGATGTCAGATTCTCGGGAATCCCGTCAGGGAATCGAGCAGGACATACCTGCTCAGAGTGGGAGTAATGAGGTGAATCAGAACCTATCTCAGGTTCAGCAAAATGTAGAACAGCCGGCTCAACAGAATGTAGAGGATCAACCTCGGGAGCAAAGAAATATGTCGTACAAGATCAAGGCTTATTTCTGCAGTCTTTGGATGCAATCATAAATCGACGGGCACCAGTATCAGTCCCAAAGGAATTAAGGAAAATTGGGGCACTAGAATTTTGAGGTGATACTGATGCAGATCCTATGGTTGCCGAATATTGGTTAAATGATATCAAGATCATGTTAAGCAGGATTCCTTGTGATAATCAAGGAAAATTGAAAGGAGTGGTATCCCTTTTGATGGAACAAGCCAGCATATGGTGGAACGTGATAACTGCACAAGTACATCCAGAACGTATTACTTGGGAATTCTTTCTACAAGAATTCAAGGAAAAATATATTGGAGACGTGTTTGTCGAGGAAATGAGACAACAATTTCTGCAGTTGAAACATTATGGCAGATCGGTTTATGAATATGAATGCGAGTTCAATAGACTAAGCTGATTTGCAACAGAGTTTCTTCCAACCAAGAAGTCCAGAATAGACAGATTCATAACTGGATTGGATTATTAATATAAGAGGATTTTAGTCACCCGTAACTTCACTTCTTTTCAAGAGGTGGTGAACCAAGCCAAGGCCATGGAGAAAGTCGACCTCGAGGAAAAAGGTGAGAAGCAGATTCAGACCGAAAAAAGGTCTGGAGGTTCATTTGTTGCATCTTCATTTAAACGCAGTAAAGGAATGCCACAACAGTATCCTGCAGCATTAGCCTGAAGGGGTATGCAGGAGGAAAATTGAAGCAGTTCCAGACGGGTACTACGGGTACTCGAGGTTTTGGAATTCGCTCTATTATAGAATACGAGCATTGTGGCAGAAGGCATCATGGTCAGTGCTAGTTGACTGAGGCATGTTTCCATTGTGGGCAAGCTGGTTATTTCAAGAAGAATTGTCCAGAACTTCACCCAAATTATCCTATTGTAACACACCAGACGGGCAAAGGAAATAAAGGTGGTAAACCAGGAACATCTACATCTACACCTAATCGAGAGAGCAAGGCTACAGCTCAGGTATACAACATCAAAACTGTTGAGGAACGGGATGATGTAGAGGTCGTAGCAGGTATGTTCGAACTCTTTGGCATATCTATCTTTGCATTGATTAATCTAGGCTCTACTCATTCTTACATTAGTTCTAAAATAATACTTGGAAGGAATATCCCGATAAAACCAATTTCGAGTGAAGTAGTTGCCGTCAATCCAATAGGACAAAGTGCCAAAGTGAGTAGAATATGCAAGAAATGTTCTCTAAAGATTCAAATAGTAGAATTTCTTGCCGATCTTATGGAATTACCTTTACAAAAATTTGAAATTATTCTTGGAATGGATTGGTTATCGGCATATGATGCTATTATTGAATGCCGATATAAAAGTGTTAATCTTAAAGAAGCCAGATGGCTCAAAGATGGTATTTGTAGGCGAAAGACCGGATAATCTGAGCAATGTGATTAGTGCTCTAGAAACAAAAATAAATCTGGAAAATATACCAATGGTACGAGAATTTCTAGATGTTTTTCTGGATGAATTACTGGGATTACCTCCCGATCGAGAGGTGGAATTCGGTATTGAGGTGCTTCCTAGAACAGCACCAATATCGATAGCACCTTATAGGATGACTTCTACAGAGCTTAGAGAGTTGAAAGCTTAGTTACAATAATTATTAGACCGAGGTTTTATACGGCCTAGTATATCATCTTGGGGAAAACTAAGTCCTATTTGTAAAAAAAAAGAAGAACGGATCAATGAGATTATGTATGGATTATCGTCAGCTTAATAAAGTGACGATAAAGAATAAATATCTTTTGCTGAGGATTGATGAACTCTTTAATCAACTTAGGGGAGCAACAATGTTCTCTAAGATTGATCTTCAATCAAGGTATTATCAATTAGAGATCAAGGAGGCGGACATACCAAAGATAGCTTTCAGAACCAGATAAGGGCATTATGAGTTTGTAGTAATGCCCTTCAGACTTACAATTGCACCGGCGACATTTATGGATTTAATGAATCGAATCTTCCAACCTTATTTGGATCGATTCATGGTAGTATTTATTGATGATATATTGGTTTATTCTAAAACCAAGGAGAAGCATGATACTCATCTTCGAGTAGTTTTCTAGATCCTACGAGAAAAAAAGTTGTATGCAAAACTGTCAAAATGTGAATTTTGGTTATTGTAAGTAATTTTCCTTAGGCATATAGTTTCAGCCGAAGGAATTTGAATTGATCCTAAGAAGGTTCAAGAAATCCTTGAATGGAAAGTCTTTAAGAATGTCTCCGAAGTAAGAAGTTTCTTAGGATTAGCTGGTCATTATCAGCGGTTCATGAAAGATCTTTTTCAATGATTGCCACCCGAGATGAATAAGATCCATGATGTATTTCATGTATCCATGTTGATGAGGTATAGATCAAATCTTTCTCATGTCATTACACCGGAAGAAATCAAAATTCAACCGGATCTAACATACGAAGAAGAACCTGTGATGATCTTAGCTCAGAGAGAAAAGCAGTTAAGAAATAAAAAGATTCATCTAGTCAAAGTTTTATGGAGAAATCACAAAATAGAGGAAGCTACTTGGGAACTCGAGGAATCAATAAAAAAACAACATCCGTATCTTTTTGAACCTAGTACATAAGGAAAATTTGAGGATGAATTTTCTTAAGGGGGGAATTGTAATATCTCAAAAATTTTTGTTGGTGACCAAAATGTAAAATATGAAAAGTTTGGTGCCAAAGTGTAAAAATTCAAAAAGTTTAGGGACTAAATTGTAATTTTAAAAAGTTACATATTTTAGTCCCGTAAATGAATAGTTTACCCCTAAGGATGATATTTTCGTGTTACCCGGATTTTTGATACGGAGTTTGTATTAAGAGGTATAAAGTGTTAAAGTTCGAGAAAATTTTCGGATATTGGATCAAAATAAAAATTGTTAAGCGTGCTCAGATCAGAGTAGCACAAGGATGGGTGACCTACTAGGAAGGTTCCATGTCAGTATTTTTTATTGATAAAAAGGATTTAGTATGAGTTAATAATAATCATAATGGAATATTGTTATAAGAATTCTAAGAGAAATTGTGTCCGATAAAAAATTCCCGGTAATTATCGGTACATCAGATCGAATTAGAATTTTAAAGACAGTTCCAAAGGATATGAAAAATTCATAAAATATTAATTATGAATATTTTAATATGTCTAATTGGAATTTAACTAGATTTAGTTGTATTATTACAAGATGGCAAATTAGATGAAATTGTGAATAATTGAGGGAAAATTGGTCATTTGACAAGGATGGCAATTTTGAAATATTTTGAAAGGTGGAATTTTTAGAAGATGAAAAACACACGGTTTTAATCTTGGCCCTTGGTTTATGATAAGATTAAATTTAGCCATTGGATTTTAAGGATAAATTAGTAATTTCACTAATTAAATGAATTTAAGATTCATTTAATTATCACATGTGGATTAAAAAGGAAAAAGATGAACAAAATTAGTTCACCTTTCTTGGAAAATTTCGAAAAGCAAGAGAACAAAAGGGGAGAAATTTTCTTTGGCAAATTGAAGGCTCCAAAGTTAGAATCAAGGTATGTTGTTTTAGAAGAAAATGATCTATGCTTCATTCTCTTTCTTTTGATAGTAATTTTTCATGGTGATATGAAGAATAGTTCATGTTCTTGAAGAGAGAGAAATTGGAATTTCATGAACCATGTTAGAATTAAGGCTTAATTTAAGTAACTCAAGTGTTGTAAACATGAAAACAATCTTGAATTTAGTTTAAATCTATGTTCAAGGTTATAAACCCTAACCCTAGAATTTGGGTATTTGGTTAGGGAATTAAATAAATGATGGAAATGAATGGTTTTTTATATTAGAAGCCATAATTTGATGTTAGAATGAAAATTTTCCCTTAGGAAGAATAAAGGACCAATTCGGTTAGAATTGGAAATAAAGGGGAAATTATTGTGAAAAGTATTCTAGCATTAGAAATGATGAGATTATGATCAAATTAGCTTGATTTGATAATTTAGGACCAAAATGGAAATATTGGAAAGTAAAGGACCATTTCGGTTAAAGAAGAGAAATTAGAAGAAATTATGGAAAATTTTCCATAAGATTGGATATGATGAAATTATGATTTTACAAGCTTTAAAATGTCATTTGGACCATTTTAGAAGTTTGTAAAAACATAAAGACCAATTTAGAAATCTTGAAAAGATTGGGGATCAATTCAGAATTTTGGGGAAAATTAGGGACTAAAGTGAAAAATTATTTTCGTGGAAGCATTATGCTTAAATTGTTATTAGAATAAATTTTTGATCATTCTTTGATTAAAAGTTGAAAAGAATTCAACGTATTAAAGGTATAATGACTTATGTAATGGAACGAAGATTGAACAATTATAGGAATAATTGTAGGAAAATTATTCCTATTGTATTTATGTGTTAGTATGATACTAACATATAATTTGAAATGTATTTGTGGCATGTTAATACACATGTAGATCGTGATCAAAACCAAGGTCGAACTAGTAATTAAGACCAAGAAAAAATTCAAGATTAAGACTTGGTGAGGCAAGACTATATTGACATCTCCTAAAGTGTCAAGGTGAGTGTATTACATGCATGGAAAATATTATGTTTGATTTGAAATTCTTGTGATAAGTCTGTTATAATTATATGCTTGACTATTATATTTATCTTGATATTTGACATAGTAGAAATTGTCAAAGGTAGAAGGATTACATGTGTTGATCACAGATAATTTGATTATAATATGTTTATGTGATATTTAGGATATAAATTGCCCAAGTATTCGATTATAGTTGCCATGGATGAGTTAATTACAAAAATTGAAAAGTATGCCCAAGTAAGTTATTGAGGTAAAGAGTATAGTTGGCATGCCATAGAGTCCAGCGGTTTAGCACTTCGGTGCAGTATATTAGCACTTAGGTGCGGTTATTTAGCACATAGGTGCGGTTATTTAGCACTTAAGTGTAGTTCTTTAGTACTTCAGTACAGTTTTTGACTCGTGTACTCAAGTCCTCAAGTTATTTTGGGCTATAATTTTCTGTGTAATAAATGGTATATTGATTAGAGAGTAGATAAACTCTTAGGAAATGGCAAGGAAGTCAACAAGATTGTAAATCCATATTTTATTATGTTAATATGTGATTAACATAATGGAAATCAATGACTAGTGATCAAACTGCATGATTATTGTATTATTGTTATAATTTAAGCATATTGATTTATATTGAATCTATATATAATGCTTCACTTAGTATATACTTAGCGTGGGATGGTTCTTCACGCGTGGGTAGGAAAACCGGGCTGGAATAAGGAGTAAGGCATCACTATCAAGAAGGGCATATACATATAGTATCGGTAACTACATCCTTGATGTATTTTGATATTTTCTAGATGGCATGTATAAATGAATAGTAGCTCTTTTAAACTAGTCAAGATATGGATTGTAATATTAATATCTAGATAAGTGGTTAGTATACGATATTGATTTTTGTTTACTTTGATGCTAGTTTAAAAAAATTGCTAGTAATGAAAAATTGGGTAATGTTATAAAAATAAATTTTTAGAGAAATTAAAATTATTTTATTTTAGGCAGTTTTTAGACAATTTTGTTAATTATATTGTGTAGTTGTAAACTACCAGGTTGCTATCTGAAAACGGGTTTAATTTGATGGTTTAAAAATTTGTAATTGAATTTATGCGATTAACGGGAAAAATGCAAAATCATCACTTTGACTTATATGAATAGCATAAAATGCGGTTTAAACTTCATGTGAAACTCTATACTAGTATTGGGCAAAAATAAATACTGGTAAGCGTGTTACATGCATCCACTAATTGATTTTGAAAGTAGATTATCTATAACCGTAACACAACTGTTATCCATACATAACGACAAAGATTCCTTATCGCAAACTCTCCTAATGTATTTGAAGGCTTAGAAAAGACTACAACACACAACGAAGACACCATTTAGGTGGCAGGAGGAGGACATATCCTCAACTTTGGTTTCATTCAGCTAACTTGCATCTCAATAGTCTGGGGCGACCTCGCCCCCGAAATTACTCCCATGAGCAGCTCAACACTTAACTCGACCCTCTTGGTCATAATCGTAACCATCTTAGTGTCGTAACATTGGACGCAACATCAAGATTCTAGTCTTATGGAGTACAAACTTAGTTTAAGAGCTTCTATCCACTAGACACCTTACTAAAACACCTATACCACCCTGGGGTTTCCTAGATTGGCTAAACCTAAGCTCTTATACCACTAAATGTAACACCTTTGACCCATATGTCATATTTTGGCCTCAAGCCCAACCCAAAACTATAAAATTTCTCAAACTGGGTTTAGCCCAACAAGGTATTTATCAAACACATTTATAGTCAATAGTTGAAAATATAGTTAAATGATCAAAACAGTACAAATGAGCTCCAATTTAAATTTAAAACATTTGAACATTCGATTTAATTAATACAAATTCAAAATAAGGATTATAGACTTCATCATGTAAGGTTCTATGAATAGATAGCCCACTAAATACAAGTATCATACTCTAAAGATCATCACATGCTAGAATCTCGTACTGATAGTACTCCTCGATCCTACAATCCGACAATCAACCTATGTACATAAACAATGATTCATAGCGTTGAGATTACAAAATTCATTGGTACACATCTACTCTACTATACTTCATGCTAACCATAAACATAAGCATGCAAGCTAGTACGAGTAATAAGGAGAGATAAATAACATGTGGTGTTACCACTAGTCGTTTGAACACATGATCTCATCAAAACAATCATCATACATGGCACTCATGACCCAACCATGCCCAAGATCTCATCAGATTATCTAGGCAAAAACACGTATCAACAACAACTCTAGAGGTCGGGTCACGTAGCATCTGAACATACACTCCGGATGAGGCCGAGTCACAAAGCATTAAAACATACACCGGTCAGGCTGGGTCACATAGTATCAAAACATACACCCATGCTCAAAATCCTCCCTCGAGCATCGACACTCTGGGTGAGGCTGGGTCGCCTAGCATCAGATCATACACCCATACTCAAAATTCCCCATCAAGTATCTTCAAATAAGGCTCAAGTCACATAGCATCAGTAACTTCCATTCGGTATCTCTAAAAATGGTGTTGCAACACTCTTTCATTGGGTATCCAGATCCCATCAATCAAAAGACTCAACCAATCAAATGCCTACCCGACATGCAAGCAACGTGATCCTAAGGATCTCTCTATCGTTGCTAATCATCAACACATCATTTATTTTATATTACCGAGTTGTTAATATATTATGAAGGAGTGTATAATTAATCTCATTCATTGTCTACATTAATTAAAGTTATCTTGATTATCAAGGCATAATTCAATTATTAGTATTCACATCAATTTCCATCCTTAAATTGTATTTATAGATTATTTATTATATTGGGTATTGGTACTTGTACACGAGTATCGATACGGTACCTTGAAGTATCATTACTCACACGCGTACCGAAACTAGAACTGCTTACTGGAAATCTTTAATTTCCACACGTACTGGTATGGGCTAACCCGTACCGATACAACCCCCAATCACATACCGGTACAGCCAAAGCTTGTATTGATACCCTATTCATGGGTTCGTACAATTTCCTCGAATTACAATATTACAACGCTTATTCGATCCCTAAAGCTTATAAAAGTCATTAGAATGTGTTTACTCATTCGTTCAATTAATATTAATTATCAGCTTCATAATCGTTTATTCGAATATTACCATTATTCATCCCGTTTACAATTTCCATCGAATACAATAATCTATTCGAACAAGTATACAAGGTATCACCATTATTTCAATCGATAAAATAATCATCAAATAATTATACAAGCATCTCAGATGTCCCTACACGGTCCCTAAAGCCTCCACAAGTCTCAACATATTCACAGCATCATCAAGCATCTCATAAATATCGAGTCTGTAGCATCCCAAAATATAGTCTAGAAGAATGTTGCTATTTCGAATGTGTCTTACATTGATATAAGATACCTTTTTGAATAGACAATTAGATAAGTTAAGGACCATATGTGAAGCTTTCAAATTATGCTAGCTGATTTTTAAAGGGTTAAATTGAATCCTTTGAAAATGTCAAGAATTTCATGTAAAATTCTATGAAATCTAAGGCTTGCACACATGTCATCCATGATGGAAAACATGTGTGGGTGATTCAGCTGTACCATAGGATAATCAATTCCATTATTCTATCATTTTGTTTCATGAACCGATACACTATTTGAGAGAGAGAGAGAGAGCTTGAACGTCCATGGTAAACCCTCTTAGCAAGCCTCAATCTTGAATCTTTTTGTAACCCCCTTGACTCGGCCTAGACGCCCAACCGAACCAAGAAGGCTACATTAGGTTTGCCATAGCAAACCGAAGAGATTTAATCAAACCCGATCCATTTTTTTTCCTTTTTATCTTATCTAGATGCCCATTTATTAACCCTACATGTTCATACAGACATCAGGTGCAACCCCAACTCAATCGAGCATCAATTTGACATCCAATTGATCACGTTTGCAAACTAGGAACCAAATTGCAAATATAAAAAATTTTAGGATTAAAACTTATTTTTAAGTTACCAATCTTTAATTAGGCAGATTCCAAACCATCATCTCAAATTTCAGCTCAATCTGATCATTCTACCACGTATAATTGCAATGGCATGATTTAGGGACTAAAAAGCAAAGAAAGCAAAACTGCCCAAAATGGCATTTACAGGAAAAACGGCCATCTGTATCGAAACGAGTAAGCCTGTACTGATACGGTTTGAATCACACTGTTTTGATACACCACCAAGCCGTTTTGATACACCTAACTGAAATACTGAACTTTTGAAATATTTACAACCGTACCGATATGGTTCCTTAGGTGTTTCGATACGCGGGTTCGAGTTACAAAAGTGAATTCCAATGGCTAAAACTCGTATCGAAACACCATCCCCATACAGGTACGATAGGCCAAATTTTCCTAGGCGTATCGAAACGTACCAGACCCGTATCGATCCCACAAGCCTGAAATTGCCTAGCCGTACCGATACGGTCCCCGCGTATCGGTACGCCTAGGCCTGTAATGTCACATTTGGCTGATTTTTCACCCCATAAGCATACTCAAACCACTCCAACATGCTTTAAAGTCAATATGAACATGTCATACATATCTCATGCTAACTAACACCACATATCTAACAACTCCACAATGATTCATGCATCAAATAGGAAATCTATAGGCATGCTTCCTAATATGCATCCAACCAACATATCAAAAGGCAAACCAGCACCAAAAACAAACCTTAAAGGCCATTTACAACCCAAGAGCATCTAAAGAAACATGCTCAAACAGGGAGTTTCACAAAGCATCTCCCAATACACATCAAGTACCATATTCCCTTATTCATTATAGTCTAGTCTTTAATATACTTTGGAAACAAGCCTTGCCAAGATCCCCTTGCTTCTTGCTGCCTTCCAAGACCTCAATTATCTGCATTGATGGAAAACGAGAGCGTAAGCACACAAGGCTTAGTGAGGAGTGCTCAAAAGCAAACACCATCAATGCATTTAAAACCATTTACTTAACATCATCCTTTAAAAAATCATCATGACCTTTTAAAACATGCACTTTACACAATTAAAACAAGCATATTAAACCATATGCTACATGTATCATTATTCAATAGCAAGTCACATTGCTAACCCTCCACTTAAGCCTTCCCATGCATTACTACCAAATGCAAAGCTTAAGGAGAAACATGTATAAATCACATTATACAACATAAAGCATTTCAATGATACATTAACAATTATATTTGCTTTCAAATGATCATTAACAAGTTCAATAACAAAAGAGTTCATCGGATACACGGATTCAACAAGTGTTAACCCAACACTTCAAGCCATCTCAAATGGAATAGCGATACAATCATAATCGCGGTACAATAACAACTGGGTACAATAACAACCGGGTACACTCTCAACCCACAGGGATACCAATCCCTCTCATCGGTTAGATGCTTAGCCCACTAACGGGAGTATTCGATACCGTTAAACCCCTCTCCCGTTAGGGTACTTGGATGGAGTATTCGGTACACAATATAAACCCCTCAATATCCAAGGCGACTTATTTACAGTGCACTCAATCCTATGGCCGGCCAACTATATACGATAACAATTTTAAAACCACATCACTTGCCAATATAATTAACCAAATAACATTTACCTCATTGTTTTTAACAAGCATTAAACCATGCCATTTATCCAAAGCAACAACCATGCCATTTATCCAAAGCAACAACCATGCTTTAAAACACAAGTATAAACCATACTTACAAGGATCACTTACCATGTGCATCCTTCAGCAAAACATGCTTAAAACAGTATATCCAATACTTTAAAACATGCTTAAACAGTAGGTAACATGTAAATCAAAACAAGTGCAATAAACCATTTCAAACTAGCACGACCGAGAGAGTAAACCACTTTATACTTACTTCCAAGTCTAGGTAAGCATTTCAAGCTCTACCATAACTCCCAAAACTCTGTTTCGAAGCATCAAAACGCTTTAAACCACATTTTCACTCATCGATACGCGAAACCTCGATTTGTCGATGCGAAATCAAGAATTTGAAGCCTCCAACGCTTCTCCAATCACTTCTGGATCAACCTCCCCTAGTTTTACCACAAAATAACAAAGGATTAATGCATCATAATGCATTCTAAACACAGCATCTACAATCCTCCTCGTATTTCCACAAAATCCTCACAATTAACCCTCCTCAACAACCGAAAACATAACCAAAACACTTTGATTCTCAACCCAGCAAACATCTATCAATCTAACATCACTTTCACCATCAAAACATATCTAAAAACAGATTCAAAACAACCTACTACCTCCATCAACCTTACAACCATATAAACACCACAAAACCTCAAAACTAACAACCTAAACAAATAGAGATTCTTAAGTTTCGGGATTCCATTGATAAAAACCACTTATCAACATTATTAAACATCCAAAATATGAATCAAATCAACGTCACTTACTAGAAATCAGATCTAATTCGCGAATTAACTCATTTTCCCAAATAACTCAATTAAACATTGGAAAATCATCAAAATCATATTAGAAACACAAAAACAAGGATCAAATGCCTGGGAATTTCAATAAAAAATCATACAATAGAGGATATCTCGGACCGTACCCCTATTGTGAAGTTTCTCCCTCAGTTGGTTTGTGAAAAGCTAAGAAAACACAAGATTATTGTAAGCTTTTGTATAAACAATCTTTATAAAACAATTTGATTTAATAAAATCAAGTTAGAAACCACCTCACCTCTGGAAATTTGATGAAAACTGAGTGTTTGGATGAGGAGAGAATGGAGAGAAAAAGTTGAGAGAAAATGACGTGATTTTTGTTTTGGAAAAGATAACTAACTTTTTAACAAAATCCTCTTTAATTATTAATTAAACGACTTGTTAAAATAAGTCAAATCAAGGGAGAAATCATCAGAAACCAAATGGTAAAATAGCTCCTTAAAGATTCTAAGTATTTGACCCTTTTCATTTTAGTCACTAGAAAATCACAGTTTTCAAAACTTTCATTTTGGTCACTAACCAAAATGTCCATCTTCCAAAACCCGTTTTTCAAAATTGATTCCACCATTATTAAATATATAATTAATAATGATTTTTAAACATTTTCCATAATTTTTCCAACACCAAAAATATACGATCCCAAAACTGACTCGAATCTCTACTCTAGTCCACCAGACCGTCTAATAATCCACCAAACCGCTAAGCCCTAAAACCGGGGCGTTACAACTCTCCCCCACTTAGGAAATTTCGTCCTCGAAATTTACCTAGAGGAAACAGGTGCGAAAACTGTTTCACCATATCCGACTTACGCTCCCACGTGGCCTCCTCAACACCGCGGTGCTTCCACAACACCTTAACCAGCTCGACTGTTTTGCCACGGAGCACCTTATTGCTGGTATCAAGAATCTCTACTAGTTCCTCATCATAAGATAGGTCTAGTCTCAACTCGATCTCCTCCACCAGCATGACATGCGATGGATCCGACCTATACCTCCGCAACACCGAAACGTGGAACACATCATGGATCTTTCCCAACTCCGGAGGTAACCTCAAACGGTATACAACAGGACCCACACGCTCAACAACCTCGTATGGTCTGATGAACCTCAGGCTGAGCTTCTCTTTTCGCCCAAAATGCAGCACCTTCTTCCAGGGCGACACCTTCAAAAACACTTTATCACCCACAGCGTACTTTATATCCTTATGCTTCAAATCCGCATAGGATTTCTGGCGATCTGCAACCGCTTTTAAGCGCTCACATATCAACTTTACCTTTTCGGTCGTGCCTTTCAAAACATTGGGCATCAACACAAATGTTTCCCCTACTTCTGCCCAACACACGAGCGTACGACACTTTCTGCCATACAACGCCTCATAAGGTGCCATCTATATGCTAGCATGATAACTGTTATTGTAAGCAAAATCCACCAACGACAACTGCTTCTCCCACGTTCCCTGGTACTCAATAACACAACACCTTAGCATATCCTCGAGAACCTGAATCACGCGCTCCGACTGACCATCCGACTGAGGGTGGTACGAGGTACTAAAACTCAACCGGGTTTTCAAAGCACGATGCAAACTCACCCAAAACCTTGCGGTGAACCGCGGATCCCTATTCGAAACTATAGATTTGGGAACCCCGTGCAAACGCACTATCTCAGAGATGTACAGCTCAGCCAACTTATCCAAAGTATACGTAGTATGCACAGACACAAAATGCGCACACTTCGTAAACCGATCTACAATCACCCAAATGGAATCCTTTTTGGTCGGCGTCAAAGGTAGCCCAGACACAAAATCCATGGTGATTCTTTCCCACTTCCATTCAGGTATCCTCAAAGGTTGTAATAACCCGGAGGGAAACTGATGCTCAGCTTTTACCTGCTAACAAACCATACACCGTGCAACGAAATCAGCCACATCTCTCTTCAGTCCAACCCAATAGTACTCCTCCTTCAACCCTCGATACATCTTAGTACTACCGGGATGCATAGCAAAAGGACTAGCGTGTGCCTCAGCCAAAATAGTATGCCTCAGCTCTTCATCTTCAGGCACAACTATTTAACCTTTGAAACACAACACCCCATCATCATTGAAATAAAAATCCGTAGGGTTTTCATCCCTAATATCTTCCACATGAGATACCAAACTCCCATCGTACGGTTGCTTCTCTTTAATCATCTGCGACAAGGACGGCTTCAGTTGCAACTCGGCCAACAATCCCCCGTCATTCAACACACTCAACCGAGCAAACATGGCTTTCAACTCCATAGCCGCTTTCCTACTCAAAGCATCCGCCACAACATTGGCTTTCCCCGGATGATACTCAATGGTCAGATCATAATCCTTAAGCAACTCGAACCATTTACGTTGCCTAAGATTCAACTCCTTCTGCGACATCAAATATTTCAAACTCTTATGATCTGTATAAACCACAGACTTCTCCCCATAAAGGTAATACCTCCAAATCTTCAAGGCAAACACAACCACGGCCAGCTCAAGATAGTGAGTAAGGTAGTTACGTTCATGCACCTTCAACTGCCTAGATACATACGCCACTACCTTACCCTCCTGCATCAACACGCAACTGAGCCCAACATACGACGCATCACTATATACAACAAACTCATTTCCCGATTCTGGTTGAACCAAGACCAGAGCTCGCGTTAAAGCTTCCTTCAACCTTTCCAAAGCTCATTGTCTATCCTCCATCCACTCAAACTGAACATTCTTCTGCAACAAATTTGTTAACGGGGCCACCAAACTAGAGAACCCTTCCACAAACCTCCAGTAGTAACCCGCCAAACCAAGGAAACTCCTAACCTCCGTCACAGACTTAGGCTCCTTCCAACTCATCACAGCCTCAACCTTATGTGGATCAACACGGATTCCTTCGACCGACACCACATGTCCGAGAAACACAACTTCCTTGAGCCAAAACTCACATTTGCTTAACTTAGCATAAAGCTAATTAGCCAATAGCGTCTGAAGAACAATTCTCAAATGTCTATCATGATCCTCCTCGGTACGAGAGTACACAAGGATATCATCGATGAACACAACCACAAACTAATCCAAAAACTCATGAAACACACGGTTCATCATGTCCATAAAAGTAGCTGGAGCATTGGTCAAACCAAACGACATCACAAGGAACTCGTAATGCATGTACCTCGAACGTAATGTTGTTTTAGGCACATCCACGTCCTTCACCTTTAACTGGTAGTACCCCGACCTCAAATCTATCTTGGAAAACATTGAGGCTCCCCTAAACTGATCAAACGGGTCATATATCTGCGGTAAGGGATACTTGTTCTTTATTGTCAACTTATTCAACTACCGGTAATCTATACACATTCGCAACGTACCATCTTTCTTTTTAACAAACAGCACCGGCGCTCCCCACAATGAGATACCGAGTCTAATGAACCCACGATCAAGCAATTCCTGCAATTGTATTTTCAACTCCTTCGGAGCTATGCGGTATGGAGTAGTGGATACCGGTACCGTACTCGCAAAGACCTCGATGCCAAACTCTACCTCACGGTCTGGTGGCAACCCTGGTAATTCCTCTGAAAAAACACCCAAAAACTCACATACGGTGCAAACATCCTGCACCCTCAAATTCATCAATCCAGGATTCATAACATAGGCCAAGTAAGCCTGACATCCTGAATCCAACATTCGACTTACTTCCAAAACCAAAACAACATTAGACAAAAACTTGGCATTCTCGCCAACAACCACCACCGCATAATCATCCAACAACCTCAAAGATATTCATTTGGTCTCAAAATACACTATACCTCGATGTTCGGTCAACCAATCCATACCCAAAATCACATCAAAACCATGGAATAGTAACTCTATCAAGTCCACGGCAAACACATATCCTTGAACCATCAGTGGACACCTACGATAAAACCTCCTAACCACGACTGTCTCCCCAAGAGAACTAGTCACTCTAACACCCACATTAAGAATTTCAATAGATATATCAAGCAGCTCAGCATGCTCACTCAAAATGTATGAATGAGTAGAACTAGAATCAACCAACGAATACAACGACAAAGACTGTAGGGTAAAAGTACCTACAATCACATCGGTGTCATTGCAACCCTCACGGTGCACATACACCCTAATCGGTCTACCTCCCTCAGGCTAGATAGCAACAATATGAGCTACAATCCTCTGTCCACCATCTCAACGCTGAAACGGTCTACAGCCACGACCACGACCATGCTACAGAGCAATAACAGGTGCAGAACCCTGCCCACCTCAAACCAACAACGAACAATCACGCCTCTGATGGTCGTTTGACCCACAACTCCAACAAGCATTAGTCACCATAGGTGCAAGTGCCTGACCCTCCCTGGCCAAACGTGGATAATCTCACCTCAAATGATCTCGGGATCCACAAACTCAACATGTGCTAAACGGTGCTCTAGCCTGAGCTCCCTGCCCCTGGACTCCATGTCTACCCGCACCTCCACCACGCCTCGGCTCCGGGCGAAACCTCCTGTCACGGAGTCTCTTGGCCTGACCACCGCTATAACCCGAATCAGCAGCTCTCTTACCTGAGCTAGAACCTCACGATCCTGAAGCCAAACCCAAATTCTACTCTACATCCTTGGCTCGCGAAACCAACACATCAAAATCGGTATAATCGGCAGCACGCATGTATGCCTTAACATCCTGCACAAGCCCATAACAGAAACGATCACATCAAGTACGCTCATCAGGAACCAAATCAGGTGCATACCGACTCAACCTCACGAACTGCACCTCATACTCTACAACAGACATACTGCCCTGCACCAAAGCCATAAACTCACGCTTCTTCTCGTCATGATATCGGACTCCCAAAAACTTCTTTCGGAAAGCTTCACAGAAGAACTCCCAGGTTACATCATCCGTCGCCATACCGGATATCGTGGTAGTCCACCATGTATAAGCATCAACCTACAGCAGAAAAATAACACAACCCAACTTACGTGCATCGGTGTACCCTATCTGGCCTAATATCCTCTTAGTACTGGCCAACCAACCTTCAGAAGCCTCAAGCGACAACCCTCAAAACTCAACTCCGCCCAAACTTCGTAGACGCTCAAACAGCAAACCTTGCCCCTCAACCAGTGGTGTTGGCACACGAACACCCGTAACTGCTGCTTGAAACACACCGGTCATGGCCTGTATTAGCAGTGCCATATAACCCACCCCTAGCCCAGCCGGCGCAGGTG
Organism: Hibiscus mutabilis; assembly: GCA_019671005.1. Taxonomy (NCBI): domain Eukaryota; kingdom Viridiplantae; phylum Streptophyta; class Magnoliopsida; order Malvales; family Malvaceae; genus Hibiscus; species Hibiscus mutabilis. The sequence continues at coordinate 31,434,257 of CM033713.1, forward strand.
GTACTTGCTCCACTCCCTCAGGTGGATTAGGTGGGGGCGGTGGCAACCCTCTAGGAGGTACAACTTCTCCTTCATCATCCTATCCAGTGGCAACAACAATCGCAGTAGATCACAACTCTCTCCTCAGTCCCATCATGCTAAAATATATCTAAGGTATGATAATCATTTCAAACCAAAACAGTCAGGCCAACCTCAAGCAAGAATCCAAGACTTTTATTTCAAAAATCAAAACTTCTCAGACTATAATAATAAGGCAATGGGTACCCTCAAAACCTCCCCAACATAGCATACAACAACAAACATTCATATAAATCACCGTGTACATCAACCACCGTACATACAAGACTCACCGTACACATCATACAATAGAGCATAACTCACGACAACAACACAACAACCTCTTAAAAAACCTAACCTGGCTCTGATACCACCAAATATAACCCCCTTGACCCAGCCTAGATGCCCAACCGAACAAAGAAGGTTACATTAGGTTTGTCGTAGCAAACCAAAGAGATTCAATCAAACCTGGTCCATTTTTTTCCTTTTTATCTTATCTAGATGCCCATTTATTAACCCTGCATGTTCATACAAACATCATGTGCAACCCCAACTCAGTCGAGCATCAATTTGACATTCAATTGATCAGGTTTGCAAACTAGGGACCAAATTGCAAATATAGAAAATTTCAGGATTAAAACTCATTTTTAAGTTACCAATATTTAATTAGGCAGATTCCAAACCTTCGTCTCAAATTTCAACTCAATCTGATCATTCTACCACATATAATTGCTTCGGTAAGATTTAGGGACTAAAAAGAAAAGAAAGCAAAACTACCCAAAATGGCATTTATAGGAAAAATGGTCATCCGTATCGAAACGGGTAAGCCCGTACTGATATGGTTTGAAACACACTGTTTCAATACACCACCAAGTTGTTTTGATACACCTAACTGAAATACCGGACTTTTGAAATAGTTACAATCGTACCGATACGGTTCTTTAGGTATTTCGATATGTGGGTTCGAGTTATAAAAGTGAATTCCAATGGCTAAAACTCGTATCAAAATGCCCATCCCCATACCAGTACGCCAGGCCAAATTTGCCTAGGCGTATCGAAATGCACCAGACCCGTATCAATCCCACAAGCCTGAAATTGCCTAGCTGTACCGATACGGTCCCCCACGTATCGGTACGCTTGGGCCTGTAATGTCACATTTGGCTGATTTTTCATCTCATAAGCATACTCAAACCACTCCAACATGCTTTAAACTCAATATCAACATGTCAAACATATCTCATGCTAACTAACACCACATATATAATAACACCACAAGGATTCATGCATCAAATAGGAAATCTATAGGCATGCTTCCTAATATGCATCCAACCAACATATCAAAAGGTAAACCAGCACCAAAAACAAACCTTAAAGGCCATTTACAACCTAAGAGCATCTAAAGAAACATGCTCAAATAGGGAGTTTCACAAAACATCTCCCAATACATAGCAAGTACCCCATTGCCCTTATTCATTATAGTTTAGTCTCTAACATACTTTGGAAACAAGTCTTGCCAAGATCCCCTTGCTTCTTGCTGTCTTCCAGATTAGAAACACAAAAACAAGGATCAAATGCTTGGAAATTTCAATAAAGAACCATACAATAGAGGAGATCTTAGACCGTACCCCTATTGTGAAGTTTCTCCCTCAATTGGTTTGTGAAAAGCTAAGAAAACACAAGATTATTGTAAGATTTTGTATAAACAATCTTTATAAAACAATTTGATTTAATAAAATCAAGTTAGAAACCACCTCACCTCTGGAAATTTGATGAAAACTGAGTGTTTGGCTGAGGAGAGAATGGAGAGAAAAAGTTGAGAGAAAATGATTTTGTTTTGGAAAAGATAACTAACTTTTTAACAAAATCCTATTTAATTTTTAATTAAACCACATGTTAAAATAAATCAAATCAAGGGAGAAATTATCAGAAACCAAATGGTAAAATAGCTCCTTAAAGATTCTAATTATTTGACCCTTTTCATTTTAGTCACTAGAAAATCACAGTTTTTAAAACTTTTATTTTGGTCACTAACCAAAATGTCCATCTTCCAAAACCCTTTTTTCAAAATTTATTCCACCATTATTAAATATATAATTAATAATGATTTTTAAACATTTTCCATATTTTTCCAAAACCAAATATATACGATCCTGAAACTGACTCGAAACTCTACTTCGGACCGTTTAATAATCCACCAAATAGCTAAGCCCTAAAACCGGGGCGTTACACTTTTTATCAAATATTGAGAAAGCTAATTCTTGGGGGTAAGAATCTTCCTTCTTAATTCCTTGGATGTAGGTATAGTAATTTGAGTTGTATAGGTGATATCCTATATGCATGAATTGTTAAATTATGATGAAGCAATTCTTGAGTTGTTGGGATAGGTTGAGTATTCGAATGATTCATGTTTAAATTGTATAAATAAAGTTGGAACTGGAATCAATTACATTGAAACCTACAAATGATGCTAGGAAAATATTCTATTTTAGGAGGAATCAAACAACCTAAATTGTTTGTTTGAAGGTATAAATTATGGTTACATTTGAGTCTTAGAGTCCCCATTGTTGTTATAAATTGAAGATGGAAGCTTAGAAGTAAATAAGGTTGTCTATAATTTAAATGGATTGAATTACATTAGAATAAGGGTTGTTCCGAATTGTTTGATCATGTAATGGAGTAAATTCAAATGTGGAATTGTCTTGGAGGTATATAGGCATAATCGGGACTGTTTTGATAAACCTGAAATAATACGGGACTGTTTTGCATTTGTACTAAATTGCTGGGCTGTTTTATATAGAAATAAATGTCAATAAACCATTTTGTCATAATAGAAATCATGGGGATTGATTTGGATAGATAAGTGGAAAATATAGGGCTGTTTTGTGTAGATATTGTGTACATGAGTGACTGAAATTGTTTGGTGTGATTTTAATAACCAATTGAGTTGTCTTGCAATGATAAATATTTAAGGATTAATCTAATATATGAATGTATTCTTGATATGTTTAGACCAAGAAGGAGTTGAAAGGATAAGGGATAAGGGCTAAAGTAGATCAAAGTGTAAATAAGTGAAAGGGGATTGTGATTCAGAAGCAAGACTAGCCCAGAATAAACAGTGAGTGTAGTTTAAGCCTCGGGATAGGTTGAAACCTTCCTGAGCATTCTTTAATGTTTTAATTACATTATATTTAACCTCTTGCTAAGCTATGCTTAAATTGAAGTCTGGAATGAAGGTAAGTATCCAATTGTTAAATTTTATGTGCTATTTGATTAAGTATTATGCTATGATTGAAGAATAAATATATATATATATGCAAATGGATTCGATATGATAAACATTAATTTATACTCAATCGAATACTTGATTTATAAGCAATGTTCTTTCGAATATATGATTTGATAAGGAAAATAAATACCTTGGTCAAATACATGCTAATATTGAAAGCTAAATATGTGTTTATAGGTGTTTGATATGTTAAGGTGTAAGCCTTGCTTATTGATTATATGGATATGATGTGATAACTTATGAAATTTGTTTATGAGTTGAGATGAGTGTGGACCTATGTCATAGCTAAGTCTATGTGTGATTGATGGGTAACCCTGCCATGTTATCATAAAATGAAGAAAAGAATCACAAATGGAGAACTTTGTATACGAACCATATGTATATAAATACGTACTTGAAATGAACAATTACAAACTAGGATTATGAATATTTTGATTATGATAAAAGATGTTGAAATGCTAACTATGTTCGAATGACACACACATGGTTGAACTTATGGATATTATGAGATAAGCCTTGATGGCATGATAGCAAGAATATGGAACAATGCTCATCCTTGATAAGAATATGACAAGTTCATAACTATATGAATAAGTAGCTAGGCTCCACCCTGATTCTGATAAAAGGAGATTATGTGAAAGCCTTGGTTTCGAGTCAGTTATAGGTATAGTTGGCATGCCATAGAGCCTATAGAGCTCGTGTTTGGGGTGGACTACGGTCCTTATGAGGTGACAGTAAGAGGGATGTGTTGTGGTCACTTGGCGACAGTAAGAGGGATTGGCCGGTACTGCGAGTACCATTTTATGGGCGACAGTTGGTTGGGGATTCGTGTACCTAGGCTGTAATTTGATTTTCAAGGCTATGTAAAATGCAATAAGGAAGTTGTAAATCAAGATTACAGAATTATCTAAATATTATTTGTGACCATTAGACCATGATTATGTTATACTATGCTTGATAGCTTTCATATTACGAAAGAGGTGAATATGATATGTCAATCATTATGATAAGTAAAATTTTAAGTTTAAAATATGACATAATTGATAATTTATATGTTAAGTAGCATCTATTTAATCATATCTCAAATGCTATATCTAAAAAGATTAAGGATTATTTTGAATATATAAATATATATATCTAACTATGTTAAGGACTATTTCGATTGTCTAATTATATATATACATGATCAATGGTTCGTTTTGAATAGAATTGAATACGTTATAGGATATTTTAGTTGTTTAATTATGTATGTACATGATTGATGGGCTGCTTTAGATAAGCACAAGTATATTAAGGATTGCTATGAAATATATATAGGTACATGAATCTGGATTGTTTTTCATATGAACAAATAAATATCAAGGTAGTTGAAACATATATGAGTATAACTTGAATATGACCTAGTAGAATTGTTATCTTGTATGTTAAGTGGTAATGTTTACAAATTGTTATTTTTAATAAAGTATATGAAAAGTAATGTTTGATTAAAATTTAATGCATTGGATGTCTTACATGCCAAGTAATTTACGAATAGGATTTGGAAATGTAAATACTTGTATGCTAAGTAACTTAAAATGAATAAACTATGTTAAAGAATCTAAGAAAGTTTATAAGATTAACTCAAGGAGGTATAGTAATGATTCGTATGTTTAGTAATAAGAATTCTTTATTGAGTGAATGCTTTTGTAAAGATAATTGAGATTTATGGGGATATTTGTTTATAATTGGTTACTTCGAAGGATTATTATGATTGTGTTTGCTTCATTTAAACCACATGCGCAATGATGTATAGTTGTCAAATACCCTTTATAAATGAGCATGCTCGGATTGTTTTGAATTTAAATGTTTATATATATAAAGTTTAAGGACTATTTTGAGTAAATACAAGTGTCTGTGGACTATTTTGAGTTAGAACAAGTATATATTGATTGTTCCAACAAATATAAGTATATATATGAAATTGAAACTACTTGGCACATAAACCAGTATGTATTGAAGTATTTAGGATATATATATGTAAGTACCTCCTAAAATTGATTGATAAGCTACGGTTGATGTATTACATGACAAGTAACTTATGTCTTTGACATGCTATGTTTAATATTCTATAATGCAAGTAACCATTTTTATGATATGTTATGTCTAATGACTCACATACTTTGAAACCATGTTATGATAAAATACTTGTTGACCTGTGTGTCAAGTACTTCATGAATTGTTAAGATAGGTTAATAAGAAAGAATAATATTATAAGATCAAAGAATCAAGATAAATTGTTTAACGAATAAATATTTATAATGTAACCTGGTAATCCTTCAATTGGGATTGATTTTGATAGAATGTTATTATGATTACTTGAAATGATAAATTACTTAGGCTGAGATCTAGTTGAGCCTACATAATCTTATGCAAGATTATTCGAATGGAATCTAAGTTGGAATGGTCATATATGAAGTTATTCTTTAGTAGCCTAGACTCCAATGATCCAACCTCTTATGGGCCTTGTTTTGTTCAAGTTTGTATTTCTTGATTCTTGCATCTTGTAGTGAAAGATAATTTGCTTGTTTATTTTATTTAAGTTCTTTAGGCTACCTTACTAAGTAATTGCTTACTTTTTTTTAATATTTTAGGGTATTCTTACCTTTGATTGTTTAGAGAGCTTGGACAAGATCACAAGGATCAGGGTGTACGTTGTAATCCTATAATGTACTCCTAGTTGGTGGCACATAGTGGTTAAGCATGGATTGAGTATTTAGACTCATTTATGGCTTATCATGTGTATAAGCCTAATAAGTGTTTAAGTTTGTATTGGGCCTTTATTATTTCTTGATGATTGCATGCTGCATATGATTCAATTATTATCAAGATTTAATAGTTTCTTGATAGCTAAGTTATGCTAGTGATATTTGAATGTTTACTCATCTCAAAAATTACGTGAAGGGTGATGCTTTAATGTTGGGGATCATGAACGATTTGCTAGGACTCCTTATAACTCGTATAAGATCAAAAGTTAAATAAAACCATGGTTATGTTATAATTAGTGATTTTTGTGTATTGAATAAGATATGTTGATAATTGTCTGTAAAACTCTTAAGTTGTTTGGCCCTCTTGTTAGTATGTGTGTTGCAAACTTAAACATGCAATTATCGAATTAGACCTTTAGTAAAAGTAGTATAGTTTAAAAGGCTAGTTTAATGATTGGAACGAGTAAATGTTTAAATGTATATGGTATAGGTTTTAATCATGCTATGCAAAGGTTATCTGTATCTGTTTAGAATTGAGTTAAGTGTTGATCTAATTGGTTAATTGTAAACAAAAGTGATTAACACTCTTTGCTAATAATCTATATTATCTTGAATGATTGCTTGTAGATTAAGTTACGCTATACATATATCTCTGATGTTCAAATGCCTGCCATGAGTATATGTTTAGTAGTTATTAAAGTTATGGCCTCAAGTACCTAAACTATAAGCGCAAGCTATGAACTAGTATTTGAGATGTCTTTATTTTAGTATATGTAGAATTTGATTGTATGTGATTAAAGTTGAAGACCTATCAAACTTATAAAAAGTTTTAAATTACCATGAATTCTGTTTGTATGCTTATTTGTGAAGTGCTAAGTCATCATGTTTGTTTTGTAACACTTCCTGATTCGGTTTACTCCTAAGCCAGGCTAGGGGTTTTCAGAGTCTCATCGTACCGGTCTCTACTCATGCTTATTCATCGTCTACCTATTTTATAGATACTAATACGCAAAGCAATCACATTCATGATGCTCATGATACAATAGGAGTTCGAGGTGTACTAACCATAAGCCAAAGTGATAAATCCCCATCCAAGCTCCTCCAATCATCTCTTTAACTTCAATATTCAAGCCCACAAATTCCTCGAAAAGCCATTTCGCACTATCAGACTACCTTAGAGGATAAAGCGCGTAAAAATAGCTTACCAAGTTTGAATTTGGCAAAATGAACTTAGCCAACGGACTCAGAACATCGAAAACCCCCAAGTACGGTCCCTCAAAAAAAGTCAACGCCGGTCAACAGGGATCGTGCGCTCGGCTCAAAAGCTGGCTTGCTAGACCAGCTCGGCCCGTGGCTTGGTCTCAGCTCGACAGGCCGGCTCAACCAGAAGCTGGGCCCAACGGCTAGAAGGCACAACCAAGCTATGTTATAATAGATTCGCCGAATGTCGTCCACGCGCGGTGGCGGCGCATGGTGGTGCGTGTAGCATCTTTTAGCGGTCGAATGATGATGGTAAATGCCCAGATCGACTGTCTTAACACCAGTGAGCATGATGGTGGCCTCCGTTCTTCATTTTGAGCAATCTAACCCCTTCAACTAGAAAAAACTTGAATCTTCTTTTGTCTCACCTTCTCTAACGGCGGCTCTGATGGTGACGTTGTTGGTACCAAAAAAATTGTCTTGACGAGATGAACACAATAACGGTGGTACTAGACAAGCTATTATAACACAAGTAGTTGGAGTGTTCCAAGCCTCAATAACACTGAAGGCGGTAACATAGTTTACATCTCCTTCACCCTCTCCCTATTTTGGAGATGGACGTTCTTTCTTCAAGAACTTGGCTAAGTTCAGCGTGGTCAGATAGAAAAGCATCTTCTGCTGCCATGTCTTGAAATTCTGTCCATAGAAGTTTGTGGGCCTCTTGTTGTGGGTAGCTACCAAACCCGTCAGATTCGAAACTTGGCTCGAGCTCTAATTTGAGATCAACACTTAAGCATTCGAGTTGGTTGTTTCGGTGGTATTTTCCATAGTCATTGTTCTATTAAAAAACAAAGAACCGGAATCAATAATAATAAACAAAAAATTAATTCTCGTTTATTTGTAACATAATCTAAATTCTGAAACCAAAACTTGTAACCAATGCTACTTTCAATTTCTGTCAACTAGATTTGTCCACTTAAAATTGAGATCTAGCAAACCTGTTAAAATGAAAGGATAAATCCCGAAAATGAATTAATTTGCTATCTTGATTTCACTAGGGTTTTCGAATCGTCTCGTATTTTAAGAAAGGTAGAAGAAAAGAATATGTCTTAAGATTGTCACAAGTATAACAATCCGAGATGAAAGAAAATAAAAGAACTTTTATTAAGTGAACAAAAGAAATACAGTATAGAAATAAATACTTGAAATTGGACAAAAATTGACTGGAATCGGTTGAGGCCTGCAACTACGTAGTTTTCTTAAGACAGATTTTTGGCCACTCCGAGGTGCTTGAGATCTTTGGTCGTCTGTCTCCTAGGATACAACAACGAGATGATCAGCTACAGTTGCGCTGCTGAAGAGATCACGAACTATACCATTGTCTTTGTCTATCACCGAAAATTTGAGGAGAAGAAAAGAATTTTCAAGATGTGTTTAACCTAGTAGGTTTACACGGTATTTATAGAAGTTTCACATAGGAAAATAATTGGAAAATAATATTTTGAATATAACTGTCATTAATATTGTATCCGAAAAGTAGCCATTACTACCGTATATATTGAGTATATTTTCGTTAATCACAAGCAATATCAGAATAATATTCGAATTAAAAGATACAATATCTTAATTCTGAATATTCAAAAAGATATGTCACATTTAAGGAAAAATTTAATTCACAGTGGATAAAATATCCACAGGCCCACAAAGGGCTCAACCAGTCCAGACATTCACGTTGCCCACGCCATGCGGGTACGCCCCTAACTTGAATAGATTTGACATTCGCAAAGTACAATTTCCATCCAAGTCATTCAATGACTAGAAAGTGGGTTGGTGTATTTAAACACTTCCCATGCTTGTTATCCCACCAATGTATGAGGGGTTTTTATTTTCCTTGCACAATTCACAAGTACCTTACTTTGAACATCAATTTCTCATTCATCACTCAACCGTTTTGAGCATATGAGATATCGTTGTAAAGGTCTCATGGAGTAGAATATGAACCAATAAATTCATTACTCAAATCTCCACCTTTACCTATAGAAAATATGGCTCAATGTTACCAATTTATTACATTTTTCCAACATATGGTGCCTTAAATTTGCATATATTAAGTCTTAATTTTCTTCATTTTTCAAATATTTTCATCAATTACAAGCAGTAGCGGAAGATAAGAGGGACTAGTGGACCATGGTCTCATAAAATTTTGAAAATTTTAAATTTAGTTTCTTAAAATTTTCAAAAAAAAAATAATTTGATCCTTTAAAATTATAGAAATTCATATTAAGCTAAAAAAAATTGAATTTTTTAATTAAATCTCCTCCCATAATTTTTAATAATTCTATTAGGCCTCTAAAATTTCAAAAATTTTATATAGAAACTATTTTTATGAAAAAATATAAATTAAACCTTTGGTTTTTTTGAAATTTTAGTTTAAATCTCTAAATTTTAGAAGTTTTAAATTGAATCCTCCAAACTTTTTCACCAAGTTTCGTCACTGATTACAAGCTTGAATGATTTAGTAATTGATGCATAATTATTTATTCAAGCTTGAACTATTTATGATTGACTTAGGTTAGTAGGGTTCTCAAAAACTATTCATTTCAAAATAAGTAAATGTATGTATGTTTAAAAAGTGATTAATAAAAAAAATTGTAAAAGGCCAAACCAACTTATAGTGCTATTTTAATAAAATATATGATTAATATCTATTTTTTAGGGTTATTAGATTTTGGTCATTGATTTTTGAAAAAAATTGCATTTTGGTCACTTGTATTATCGATTTATAACATTTTGGTCACTAAGTAGTTAACGTCTGTTAGTATGATGATATGACACATTAGTCAAAATGGTTTATTTTAAATTTGACTCATTAAATTTAGATAAAATATTTGTAACACCCCTCACCCGTATCCATCAATAAATACAAGTTAGAGATGTTACATAACACTTGTACAATAGTTCTCATTTCAAAAAAAATCGGTGAAATTTTTGTTTCTTTAAAATATAATCAATTTACATCTTTAAACTAAAATAATATTTAATTGCATAAAACTTGAACTTAATTTTTTTCTAAGTTAAATTTGAACCTAGATTCAAGCAGCAACTAGGCAGTTTACTTCTAGTTAACATAGATAATAGAACTACCTAAAAACTGCCTAATTTAAAAATATTTAACTATCAAATAAAATACGATTAAACTATCTCTTTTCTAAACATTCATATCAGAGCAGCTCAAAACATTTATAATTTACATGCCAACTAATAATATCAAAAGTAACATCAAAGATGTCATATTGATAATGATGTTACGTTTCCAAAATAGATGATGATGTCTGCTACTGCTACTCCTTACTCCTTACACACTTTTACCTACGCGTGCAAACATTCACACGCTAAGTATACACTTAGTGAGGCAACATAAAAATAATTTAAACAATTCACTATAAGAAAATGACATAAACAAACATAATACAATATATATATATATGATTATAAAATCGTAAATCTGACTTGTCAAAGTCGTTCCACTGTTAGGCAACTTGTAGAGTCTCAAAATTCAAATATGTATAAAACAGGTTATACCAAAACAATTCTTCATTGAATATTCAAATTCATTTCACCGGAATCATTCTTTGCACCTTCACTTTTAATATAGTTATAGCCCAATGTAAAGTAAATGAGAATGCATGGTATGAGAGTCACTGTTGAGTATGCACATGTGCGGCATAAACAAATATGTTGTGCCATAATAAATCACTGTATCAATATACCACAGTTGTAATTTAACAGCATCATTGTATCACTAGGTCATAGCTGTAGAACACAGCATCACTGTATCACTATATCATTATACTCCACCTCATTGGCATGCCAATTATACCAAGAATCTCAATAATCACACAATGGGCTTTTAATCAATTCATTGTTATGATCTCTTCACTTATTCAAGAATATCAATAAATAAAGATATGTCACTATAAAATATATAAGAAAAAGCATTGGGCAGTTCATACCCGAAATCATTTATAAATCATTCAAAACCATTTAATATGTATATAATTTACGATTCAAATCCTTTTTTCAACACACAAGGTTGACTTATCGCAAGTCTTCCTCATATCATAATAAAATATAAGTAAGAATGCACTCACGTGTTGCCTCTCTCAACTGTACTATTATTTTCGACTTTACTTTTGTGCTTTTCCTTTATCAACAGTTTGGCTCATATCTCGATTTTGATCCCGATTACGATCTACACAACATTTAACAACACATACCGTTCAAAGTACATGTTAGTATTATACTAACATTAGTACATATTAGGAATAAAATTCCTAATAATTCTTTTAATACCAACTTCATATTATAATATCAATATTAACTTCTAAATCTTTCAAAATAGTCCTTTATCACACAACTTCAATTTCCAAATCAATTTTCCACTTTAACCACATATTTCCCAAACTTTATAATTTAGCCCTCAGCACTTCACAAACTTCTACATTAGCCTAATTGACATTCCAAGACTTACATAATCATCCTTACACCATTTCTAACTTTAGGAAAAAAAAATTCCAAAATTTTCCCTTAATTTTCCCCTACTAGCCGAATACAAAAGGTCACTTTGACCAAACTTCCCAACTTGGTTCAAGCATGAATTCAACCTCCAAATATCATATTCAAGCTTCTAACATCATTTCCACTTCAAATAAAATTTTGCAAGAGTTTCCCCTAATTTTTCAATTTTCCCAAAAATAACCTAAAACAAAATCCATGGAAATTTTCACCCTAACAAGCATTAAACGTCATCACAACCTCATATTCAATCAATTTAATCCATAAAACATAAAATCTCAACTTGTTCTTCATAAACCCTAATCTCCAAACTCAACATATAAACATGGAAACCACTCAAAAATTATACCAAATGAAAGAGAATTCAATGGAAATTAATTCTCTATTTCATGTCTTAACCCAAAAATCAACTAAATCAAGCTTAAAATGAAATCAAAATTTTTTTCTTACCTTGCTTAGAGTGGTTCGGCCAAGAGGAAAGATGAGAGAAAATTTCTAGGCTTTTATTCAATTTAATTACAAGACAAATGGCATTTAATCTTTAATTCCTAATATAAAAATCTCCATCAATAGTAAAATTACCATTTTGCCCCTCAATTATGACCAATTAGGTGTTGACACCTATTAAATTCACTTTTCCATAATCATCTTTAATTAAAAAGTATGGGCAAAATAACTAAAATACCATTAATGAATCCATGTATTCACAAAAATGACATTTATGAACTTTAATAAAATACTGCTTTCAATCGAATCTAAATCGATTAAAAATGATTCCAAAATGAAATGTCATGTCCTTCAAGTCCTCATACAAAATTTCATTGCATTCTGAGCTCATATGATTACCTGAAATCCGTTTAAACTTTAACTGCAATTTTCCAATAATAGAAACATCGGATCGAGCCAATAATTTTTATATTCGATTCACATCTTTATGTGATCTATTTATTTATAGAATAAAAATAATTATTGGGAAAATTACCATGTTGGTCCCTAAACTTTTCTCAACTTTTCACTTTGATCACCAAACTTTAACATTTTACATTTTAGTCACTGAACTAAAACCACCAACTTTTAATTCTTTGCAAATTAATCACTAACCAATTATTGGGGTATTACAATTCTCCCCCTTAAGAAAATTCGTCCTCGAATTTTCAAAACGTACCTTATTTGAATAGATGAGGAAACCTTCCTTTCATATCTTTTTCTTTTTCCCATGTTCCTTCCTATACTTTGTGATTTCGCCAAGGAACTTTAACAAGTGGAATTGTCTTGTTCCTTAGCTCCTTGACATCACGTGCTAAAATTCTGACTGGTTCCTCTTCATATGTCAAGTATGGTTGAATTTCTACTTCCTCTGGAGTAATAATGTGGGAAAGATCTGATCGATACTTTCTGAGCATTGATACATGAAATACATTATGAATCTTATCCATTTCCGGAGGTAGAGCAAGTTTGTAGGCCACGGGACTAACTCTTTTTACAACCTTATATGATTCAATAAATCATGGACTTAACTTTCCTTTTCGTCTGAAACGCAGTATTTTCTTCCAAGGTGATACTTTAAGAAACACCTTATCACCCACTTGAAATTCAATTTCTTTTCTCTTTGGATCAGCATATGATTTTTTTCGATCGGTGGCTATCTTGAGATTATCTTGTATAATCTTTACCTTGTCTTCAGCTTCTCTAATAAGATCAGGACCAAATATGTCTCGATCTTTTAACTCATACCAATTCAAAGGAGTCATGCACCTTCTCCCATACAAAGCTTCATAAGGTGCCATTTTAATACTTGCTTGATAGCTATTATTATAAGCACACTCAGCTAACAACAAGTATTTCTCCCACGATCCTTTGAATTCAATCACACAAGCTCTTAACATATCCTCCAAATTTTGGATAGTTCGTTCAGATTGTCCATCTGTTTGGGGATGGAATGTCGTACTAAAATTGAGTCGAGTACCTAGAGCTTTATGTAAAGACTTCTAAAATCTGTAAGTAAACCTTGGATCTCTATCGGAAACAATCGAAACTGGTACTCCATGAAGCTGAACTATCTCCTTAATATACAACTCCGCATATTTGTCCACAGAGAAATCAGTTCGGACATGGATGAAATGTGTTGACTTAGTCAATCTATCAACAATTACCCAAATTGAATATTTCTTGTTTGGAGTTAAAGGTAACAGTGTTACGAAATCCATGGCTACTCATTCCCATTTCCACTAAGGAATAGAAATTGGTTGCAATAACCCAAAAGGCACCTGATGCTCTGCTTTTACTTGTTGACATGTTAGGCACTTCGAAACAAACTCAGTTATAGCTCTTTTCATTCCTGGCCACCAATATCGACTCTTTAGATCTTGATACATCTTGTTTCCACCCGGGTGCATGGTTAAAGGACTATAATGTGCCTCAAAGAGAAGTTCTTTCTTTAATTCTTCATCTTCAGGAATAACAATTTTTCCTCGATAATACAAGAATCCATCAGCCTTAACTTCAAAATCTTTGGCCTCACCATTTTCTACTTGTTTGAATCTCGAAAAATATTTCTTATCTCTTTTCTGAAGCTACTTTATCTGATCTACTAAAGCAAGCTTTATTCTTAATTCAGCAAGCAAAGCACCATTTTCTTTTAAAGCTAGCCTCGCATTTAAGGTTCTCAAGGCAGCAAAGGTCTTTCTACTGAGGACATTGGCTACCACGTTCGTTTTACCTGGATGGTAATCAATAACCACATCATAATCTTTTAGGAGCTCGATCCACCTTCTTTGCCTCAAATCTAACTCCTTTTGAGTTAGCAGATACTTTAAACTTTTATGGTCCGTATAGATGTAGCATCGTTCTTTGTACAGATAATGACGCCATATCTTTAAAGCAAATACAACCACTGCCAACTCTAAGTCATGGGTGGGATAATTCCTCCCATGCGTCTTAAGTTGTCTGGAAGCATATGCCACTATCTTTTCTTCTTGCATAAGTACACATCCCAAGCCATTATGAGAAGCATCACTATATATTACATAATCCTTACCTGACTCAGATTGTACTAATACCGGAGCTTCAGCTAAAATCCTCTTTAACATTTCAAAATTTTTTTGACACTTATCCGTCCAAATGAATGGCACATCCTTTCTTAATAGCTTGGTTAGCGGAGTGGCTATCATCGAGAAATTCTTCACAAATCTTTGGTAATAACTAGCCAGTCCCAAGAAACTTCGAACCTCATAAACATTCTTTGGAGTTTTCCATTCAACTATAGTTTGTATTTTCTTGGGATCTACTCTTATCCCCTCTGCTAAAACCACATGGCTGAGAAAAGTAACTTATGATAACCAAAATTCACATTTTGATAACTTAGCATATAGTTTCTTTTCTCGGAGGATCTGAAGAACAACACGAAGATGAGCATCGTGTTCCTCTTTTGTCTTTGAATATACTAAAATATCATCAATAAATACCACCACAAAACGATCCAGATATGGCTGAAATATCTGATTCATCAGATCTATGAATGTTGCAGGAGCATTAGTTAATCTGAACGGCATCACTATGAACTCATAGTGTCCATATCGAGTTCAAAAAGCCGTCTTCAAAATATCTTCTTCTTTAATCTTCAATTGATGATATCCAGATCATAGATCAATTTTGGAAAACACAGCTGCACCCTTTAATTGATCGAAAAGACCACCAATCGTTGGAAGAGGATACTTATTCTTCATGGTCACCTTGTTTAACTGGCGGTAATCTATGCATAATCGCATAGATCCATCTTTCTTTCTCATGAACAACACTAGTGCGCCCCCAAGGTGACACACTTGGCCTTATAAATCCCCGATCTAACAATTCTTGCAATTGCGCTTTTAACTCCCGAAGCTCAGTTGGAGCCATTCTATATGGGGCCATTGATATAGGTGCAGTACCAGGTAACACCTCTATTTTAAATTCTACTTCTAGATCTGGAGGTAATCCTGGTAACTCATCAGGAAATACATCTAGATATTCTCGAATAGTAGGAATATCTTCCAACTTAATCCCAGAAGTTCGAGTATCCACCACATTAGCTAGAAAAGCATGACAGCCTTCTAACAACAGCTTCTTCGCAGAAACGACTGAAATTACATTAGATAGAAGATTTATCCTTTCACCAACTACCATTACCTCAACAGCTTTTGAATCCCTTAATATTAGTCGTTTCAGATGACAATCCACCATAGCATGATAAACAGATAACCAATTTATTCCCAAAATTATCTGGAATTCTTCGAAAGGTAGCTCCATTAAATTTTCCAGAAACTCAGTTCCCTGCACCTTTATCGGACAATTCCTACATATTTGATTCACTCTCGCACTCTAACCCAATGGACTCATCGCTAATATATCACTAGAGATAGACTCTAATGGGATATTTCTTTCTTTAATCAACTTAGTACTAATGTACGAATGTGTAGAACCAGGATCAACCAAAACCAATACAGGCTTATCAAAAAGATAGAATGTACCTGCAATGATTTTTGGATCATCACAATCCTTAACTGTCCTGATATTAAATACTTGTTCTGGTGCATGCATTTCTGGATGTGAAGCAGATTTTGATGGTCTTCCAGATCCGCCTCTTCCTCTACCCCTCTATGGCATCACTGTAGATCTCTCTGTCTATACAGGAATTTCTCCAAATGTTAGAGGGCAGTCTCTCACAAAATGGCCAACCTTTTTGATTTTAAAACATACCGCTATCACAATCCAACATACGCCAGGGTGACGTTTGCCACAAACATCACATGGCTGAGATCTAAACTAGATGACGAACCAGCACCAGAATTAGCAGTCTGTGCTTGTTTATTTCCTCTAGCATTGCCTCCTTTACGAGCATATGCAGTAGATCCAGATTTATTCCTATTCCAAAAACCAGAACCTTTATTTCGTTTGGATGAAAAAGAAGCTGAAGAGGTTCCCGGTCTCTTTGTTGATGGTGAAGTCTGCTCTATCACATCCTCTGGCTGGACGCGTTTCATAGCCTTGGCTTGATTCACCACCTCTTAAAAGGTAGGCAAATTCAATGCCACCAATAATTCCTTCGGTATCTTATTCAAACCTTCAATAAGCCAGTCACATCAATCCTTTTCAGTAGGACTCAATTCCGCAGCAAACCGGCTCAACTTATTAAACTCATATTCATACTCATAGATGGTCTAGTTTCCTTGCTTCAAGCTGAAGAATTGTTGCTTCATCTCCCAGATGAATTAATCTCCAATATATTTGTTCTTGAATTCCTCCAAGAATAATTGCCAAGTAACCCGCTCGGGAGGGACGTGCATCGTCGTATTAGTCCACAAGAATCTAGCTTGTCCACGAAGCAACGAGACAGTTCCATCCAATTTCTCAGTCTTCGAACAGTGGAATCCCTCTAACATGATCTTTAAATCATTCAACCACATATCGGTAACTACGGGACCTTCCTCTGCTTCTCTTTTAAATTTAGGCGCTCCTAAACTCCTTAATTCTTTAGCAATTGACATTCGAGGAGCAGGGGGAGCTTGTGGCTGAAAAAGTGTCAGAACCGTTTCCAAAGCCTGAAAGAAAGTCCCCTTGATCTTGCACAGGCATTCCTTGTTGTACTGGTGCCCTTCCCTATTCCAATTGAGCCGGAGGGTTATTATTAACTTCATTACTCCCACTGTCGGCCTCTTCCAGAACCTCATGTTCCAAAGCACGTCTAGAACTTCCTGCTTCAGACATCTATAACCACATAACTACTACATTAGTAAGGAGCGACATTCATCAATTACATAAACATCAAATCAGTAATATTGATATTCTAGTAGTATGTACACACTTTTCAATAAAAACAACTTTCATTTAGGCTGAGAACCAACTAAACATATAGCTCTGATACCAATAAATGTAACACCCTCACTCGTATCCATCACTGAATACAAGTTAGAGATGTTACATAACACTTGTACAATAGTTCTCATTTCAAAAAAATTGGTAAAATTTTTGTTTCTTTAAAATATAATCAATTTACATCTTTAAACTAAAATAATATTTAATTACGTAAAATTTAAACTTAATTTTTTTCTAAGTTAAATTCGAACCTAGATTCAAGCAGCAACTAGGCAGTTTACTTCTAGTTAACATAAATAATAGAATTGCCTATAAACTGCCTAATTTAAAAATCATTTAACTATCAAATAAAATACGATTAAATTATCTCTTTTCTAAACATTCATATCAGAGCAGCTCAAAACATTTATAATTTACATGCCAACTAATAATATCAAAAGTAACATCAAAGATGTCATACTGATAATGATGTTATGTTTCCAAAATAGATGATAATGCCCGCTACTGTTGCTCCTTGCTCCTTACTCCTTACACGCTTTTACCTACGCGTGCAACATTCACACGCTAAGTATACACTTAGTGGAGCAACATAAAAATAATTTAAACAATTCACTATAAGAAAATGACATAAACAAACATAATACAATATATATATATAGGATTATAAAATCGTAAATCTGACTTGTCAAAGTCGTTCCACTGTTAGGCAACCTGTAGAGTCTCAAAATTCAAATATGTATAAAACAGGTTATACCAAAGAAATTCTTCATTGAAGATTCAAATTCATTTCACTAGAATCATTCTTTGCACTTTCACTTTTAATATAGTTATAGCCCAATGTAAAGTAAATGAGAATGCATGGTATGCGAGTCACTGTTGAGTATGCACATGTGCGGCATCAACAAATATGGTGTGCCATAATAAATCATTGTATCACTGTATCAATATACCACTGCTGTAATTTAACAGCATCACTGTATCACTAGGTCATAGTTGTAGAATACAGCGTCACTGTATCACTATATCACTATACTCCACCTCAATGGCATGCCAATTATACCATGAATCTCAATAATCATACAATGGGCTTTTAATCAATTCACTATTATGATCTCTTCACTTATTCAAGAATATCAATAAATAAATACATGTCACTATAAAATATATAAGAAAATGAATTGGGAAGTTCATACCCGAAATCATTTATAAATCATTCAAAGCCATTTAATATGTATATAATTTACGATTCAAATCCTTTTTCTTTTAACACTCGAGGTTGACTTATCGCAAGTCTTCCTCATATCATAATAAAATATAAGAATGCACTCACTTGTTGCCTCACTAAACTGTACTATTATTTTTTACTTTACTCTTGTGCTTTACTTCGCGTCCAATGGTTTCAAAGAGTCGTTAGCGCTTGGGGTTTTAATGAATACTAAAGGATTGGTTGAACTTATTGTTCTCAACATTGGCAAGGAGAAGAAGGTATGGTTTCTCTTTATGAACTATATATTTGTTGGTTAATATTTTACGTATTTTATGATTTTATGCATAGATTTCTCTATATATTTTTGTGTTTTAAAATTTTTTTACTTAAATTATTTAATTAAAAATTTAGTAATTTTTACTAAGCACATTTTCTCTTCTATTCTCTTTTTAATTTTCGAACAAAACAAATTTTAATTTTGTAAGGATAAAATTATTATTTTAATTGTTTTACAACATATCGCTTACACAATTTTTTTTAAACTACATGAAAAGTCAACAAGAGACCATTTTTAAGAGAAGAAGAATATTTTTTTAGAACAAGCACATTTGGCTGGTTGGCCAAATTGTTCATATTTGTTCCCCTAGGTCAAGGGTTCCCTTCCTTTCCTTAGAATCCTCTTCTCCTCCCTTTATATTCCCATCTAAGTAAGATTAGGATTAAAATTAAAATTTATAAAAAGATATTTTTTTTAAATTTTAGAATCACTAATATGTATCGGGTAATCGTGTTAACATGGACCGTATCGTTTAAAAAAAATCACTTAAATTAATTTTTATGATGTGTTATTATTTTATTCATTCCTAGTACATAGAATTACACATCATTATTACATCAAATATTTTTAATGTATTTATAAACTCATTTTAGTTTATTTTTCTAGTAACCAATTGTTCACCGACATTATTTTTTTATAAAGTAGAAAATAATTATATTTTAAAAGTAAATGTTGAGATTTTTTTATTTTTCTAGTAATTAATTTTCATTGTCATTGTCATTGATTTTGATTGCATTGTTTGATGATATATGCATTAATGATACCTATACAAATTGGTTAATTTAAGGATGAAAAAACTATTCCATCTCTCCTTCACATGGCTGAAATTATTTGTTTGCCGCAGGGCTGAAATTCCAGCGCAAATGGTAATCGGATGTTGGAGTCTTTCACACGCGAAAAATGTCAAATAATTTACTTTAGGTTTTACGCGTAAATTTGTAGGCAATTTAATATTTACATTTATTTGTAAATCAAATAAGTATAAATGACAATAAAGTTGAATATTACAACATATATTTGTCGTGTTTCAGAATCATACTAACAAAAGATTAAAGTTTATTAGAAGTAGATGACACATCTCCAATTGTAATTTGATATTTTAAAATTAAAATAAACTAAAATTTTATATAATTTATAATTTTTAAAATTTTAAATATATTTTATGATTTTATATAATTTATTTCAATTAAATTCTTATTCTCACTCTAAATTGAAAAATTCTATTTTTTAATTTACACTTTTTTCAGTTAAACATTTTTTATATTATGACTTATAATTGTAATATTATTGTAAGCAAAAGGCAATAGATTTTGAAATTAGAATAACAATTATTTTTATATTTAAATTTCATAAGTGTTTAAAACTTTTATGCAACATACATGGACTAAATTGAACTTTTATATATAGTAAAGAGATTAAATTGTTTGTTTTTACTAAAAATGAACTTTTAGTTGTAGTACAAAATTTCTATTATACTTTAAACAAAATAAAAAGAGTAAATTAATTCTTACTGTGTTTTTTAAAATGTTCAATTTCAAGCACAACTCAGGATTTTTTAACTTCCCAGCGTTCTACCGTTTTAAAATTTGGAATGCATATTTATTCAATGTGGATACTTCCATAATTGAGTAATGTTGAAATTTTGCAGGTGCTAAACGATGAGATCTTTGCTATATTAGTTCTCATGGCACTCTTCACCACCTTCATCACAACCCCCGCCGTTATGGCCATCTACAAGCCGGCCCGAGGTTCCTCCGCCCTTGCTCGCCGAAAACTACGCGACTTGACCAACACAGACGAGTCAAAAGACCAGCTTAGGGTCCTGGCTTGCCTCCATGGTATTGGTAATGTACCTTCAATCATCAACTTAATCGAGTCAACAAGAAGCACAAAGAAATCCCAACTCAAGCTTTTCATCATGCACCTTGTTCAACTCACCGAACGCTTCTCTTCAATCATCATGGTCCGTCGGGCTCGAAGAAACGGGCTCCCATTCATTAACAGGCTTCGTAAGGGAGGCTGGCAAGACCGAGTTACCGGAGCATTCCAGGCCTACAGTCAATTAGGCCAGGTCTTGGTTCGGCCGAGCACAGCTATCTCGGCATTAAGCACAATCCATGAGGATATTTGTCATATGGCAGAGGCCAAAAGGGTGACCATGATCATCTTACCATTCCACAAGCAATGGAGGGGAGAGGGTGACCATAATATAATAGACAATGTAGGGCGTGAGTGGAGGCTGGTTAACCAACAGGTGCTGAAAGCTGCACCCTGTTCAGTGGCAGTGCTTGTGGACCGTGGGTTCTATAATGGAGCCCAAAGGGTTTGCATATTGTTCTTTGGTGGGCCTGATGATCGGGAGGCTTTGGAGTTGGGTGGTAGAATGGCTGAACACCCGGCAGTTAAAGTGGATGTTGTGAGGTTAGTTGACAAGGAAGGATTACAAAGAGATGATGTGTTTTTGAGGCCTTCAGAAAGCAAGCGCACTGAAAAGAATTACAGCTTCTCTACTGCCTCTATCAACAATGAAAAAGAAAAGGTTAGGTTTATATTATTAAAACAAAATTTGTGATAATGGTGCTTGAGCTAAAAATGTGACATTTTCATTTATTTTAAACCAGGAATTGGATGATGGTGTAGTGGCAGAATTTAGAAGCAAGTGGGATGGAACAGTGGAGTATATAGAAAAGGCAGGTAGCAAGGTTGCTGAACAAGTGTTGGGATTGGGACAAAGTGGGGATTATGATCTTATAGTAGTCGGAAAAGGGAGGTTCCCATCATGTATGGTGGCGAAATTGGCAGACCGCCAAGCTGAGCATGCTGAGTTAGGCCCTGTCGGGGACTTGTTTGCCTCATCGAATCGCCGTGTGTTGTCATCAGTGTTGGTAATACAACAGCACAATACGACTGAGGCAGAGGAAACCGCGGTGGCAAAAGTGGATCGAAATGAGAATGAAAACAATAAGGATGATGGCGTTGCAGGGATGGGAGAGATTTCAAAGGATGTGTAATTATAGAATTACTAGGCAGTTAGAAAGTAAAACTCGGTTGTCCATATGTCTCCATAAGATTAAATAAAAACCTTGTTGCCAAATGCCCACAGATAAGTGATAGCAGGGAATTAGTAGAGATTATCTTGTGGGGCAAAGACTGAACTTAAGCCCTCACATGTAATGGAGGCTACATTTGTCGGCATGTGTCCTGGCTCATAATTATTAGGTACTCGTTAACGGTACACACAAAATTTAGGTTTTCGGTTCATATTTTTTTAATTTAAAAATTAAAAACAATAACATAGTTAACACAAAATTTAAAAGTTCATAATACATTGTCCAAACACAAATATTAGTGACATGAAGTTAGTTTAAGATAGAAATATTTGGATATATATATATATATATTTATTTATATTTATGCACAAGTTGTGTAAAAAAAACATTTACACAACCCTTCATATTTAAGCTATAAAATTTCAAACCACAATCCCTAGCCCTAACACCCTAAAATCTAAACCCTAATTCTAAACTCTAAATTCTAACCATAAACCTTAAATTTTACACCCTTAAACCCTAAACTACAACCTAAATCTCTAAACCCTAAAATTGAAAGGCTTGTGTAAACTAAACAAGTTTGTGTATCAAAGTATTTTCCTATATGAGTATAATTCATAATTCAAACACAAATATTAGTTATTTGAAGACAGTTTTAAGATAGAAATATATATATATATATATATACACACACACATATATATATAACAAATATTAATGATTTGAAGTTAGTTTTAAGATAGAAATATTTGGATATATATATATATATATATTAGAGTTTATCCCCATAAGAAGACATTAAAAATATTAATCTCGTTTTTTTCCTTCGAATCTTGTATTAACAAATTAATATAAATATTTTAAAAAAAATTAAAACTTAAAAGTGCATATTACAAACAAAGAAAGAATTTAAAGATTTAAATTTAGTTTTAGGGTAAAAGTATTAAGAACCTAAAATAAATATATAATTTAAAATTAAAAAATAAATATATTAAAAGTACCAGATCGGTATTCGGTTACAAAAACAATTTGGCCCAGACCCGGCCTAATTACCAGGGAAAAATCTCGGGTCGGGTAATTTTTTTAAAAGAAATACCCAATTTTTTAAGGTTCGAGTCGACGGTCGGATCAACCAGGTTGGGTATTTTTGAACATCCCTATCGGTCACTTGGTAATATGGACCAGACGCTAAAAGGTAACCAGAGTAAGATCACAATTTAGGATTCTAGAGTCGGTTAAGTGTGGGGAAAGTTTCACACCCCACTACTCCAAAATAGTACCTAGTCGATTATCATGTGTGTTAATATCGGAACTTGTGAGTTCGAGTAACCGTCAAATTAAAATATGTTTATACATAAGAGTTTATTTTAAGGGCTCAATTACTCGAGGAATAAACAAAGATCACTATCCACATCTCAGATAATAACCGAGTTTACCCTCTAATAATCAATTTTACCCTTGAACTCCTTAAATTAATAAATTTTGTTCTCGAACTCTCTAAAAAATCAAATTTTTCCACTTTGCCACATCAACATTTTACATGTGGGCTTACACGTCGGCACTGTTAACTGTCACATCAATACATTAACAGTCAACGTTAGTCAAATGGCTAAATTGATGCAATTCGTGAGTTCGAGCACCAAATTGGATGCGTTTTTCGGCAAGGGACTAAATTTTCGAATCTTTTTTTATTTTCGAATTGAAATTAAAAACAAAAAAAAGTAAAAAAAAACTAAAGAACCCATTTTCGATTCGACCTTAAACAAAGATCTTGAAGAAATTTTAAAACTGATTTTGTTTTTGTTTTTTTTTAAATAAAAGTGCTCCAGATTTTTCTTGAAATTTTGTTGTATTCTCTCTTTTTTATTACATCTGCTTTGGTTTTTATAACCGGTTACAAGAAAAATAAAAAATAATTTTTTCTGTTGATTGTAGATCTGGGGATCAGACTTTTTGGAGATATGATTGAAGGTAGAGGTATGGCTTGGCATATTTGGTGGTTGGGAAATAGGGTGGGCTATTTTATTTTAATTTAGGGTTTCTAGATTGTTTGATTTAGGGTTTTTGGATTTAATTTTAGTGATTGGGTTAGGGTTTGATTTTAGGGTTTGTTTCTAGGTGTTGGGGTTTTAGCTTTTGGTTGGTGGTGGTTGAGACGGTGGCCGGACGCAAGTGGCGGTGGCAAGGGAGTGGTGGCTTGGTGATGTTGGATTAGGGTTATATTAGGGTTTTATTTAGGCCATGTTAAAATTTGGGTTTGGGTATTGTAACAGGTTTGGGTCTGGGTTACCCAGACCAAAAAGGGTTATTACAGTTGCCCCTTTTTGCTCATTGTTGTGTAACGACTATAGAGCAAAGACTAAAATGACCCATTTTGTCTGGTTTGACTGTGCTTCTCCTCTTGGTACATGTCTTCACTCTTCGATAGATCTTCTTCTCTTCAACACAGGTCTTCTGTATTGACTTGATCCACCTTGTCACTTTGGGGGGGAAGTAAAATCTTCAAAATGAGGGTTAGGGAAACAAAATGAGTTTGACTTGCTGCTTCTCTTCTTCGGCACCGGTCTTCTGTCTTCGGTCTTTAGTAGGTCTTCACTCTTCAAGGATGTTGAGTTCTTCGATCAATTCGCTCATCTGCTTCATAGGTTGAGACTTACCAAAGTACAATGATGCTCGGTCGAAAATAGATGCATTCTTGCTCACCATTTTCTTTTCTCTTTTTTTCTTTATTCTTTTTCTCTTTTTTTTGATTTTTGATTTTTTTGTTTGTTTTTGTTTCATCTTTTGTTGAATGGGTAACCCACTCCGTTGGAAGTTCAAGGAGATAAGGTCATATGTTGTAGTTCATCTTTTATTGGATAGGTGACATGATCCATTGGAAGCTCAAGGAGATAGGGTCAGATGTTGTAGTTCATCTTCTCCATTGGAAGTTCAAGGAGAAAGGATCAGATGTTGTAGTTCATCTGCTCCATTGGGTGTCCTACTCTATTAGAAGTTCAAGGAGATAGGGTCAGATGTTGTAGTTCATCTTCTATTGTGTGCCCTGCTCCATTGGAAGTTCAAGGAGATAAGGTCAGATGTCGTAGTTCATCTTCTATTGGGTGTCCTACTCCATTGGAAGTTCGAGGAGATAGGGTCAGATGTTGTAGTCTATCTGCTTCATTGGAAGTTCAAGAAGAAAAGTTCAGATGTTGTAGTTCATCTGCACCATTGGAAGTTCAAGGAGAAAGGTTCAGATGTTGTAGTTTATCTGCTCCACAGACTTATGTTGGTACTCATTATGCTGCCACTCTAGGGACATGAGACTAACATATCTTCATTTTGAATGTCTAAGGCCTCCTTATGGGTTCGTGCCTTAGAGATGTTTGAAAAAGATCCTTTCAAGACGCCCATTTGGGTTTTCACCTCAATTTTCATTTTTTTCTTTTTTCACTCTTTTTTAATTTTTCTTCATTCTTTTTGTTCCCTTTCTTTTTTTTCTTCCTCTTTTTTGATTTTTTTGATTGATTTTTTTCTATTTTTCCTCATTTTTTCTTTCTTTATTCTTTTATTTTTCTTTTTTCTTCCTTTTTTTTGATTTTTTTGAATGTAAACTTAAAAGCCAGTAAATTTTGACCAAGCTACCATATCGCCGAGGAGACAAGGTTGAAGTTTGTAAATTTGATCCAGCTACAACACCAACGAGGAGGCAGGATCTGAAGTTGAATTTGACCAGGCTACCATATCGCCGAGGAGACAAGGTCTGAAGTTTGTAAAGTTGATCCAGCTACAACACTGACGAGGAGGCGGGATCTAAAGTTGAATTTGACCATGCTACCATATCGCTGAGGAGACAAGGTCTGGAGTTTGTAAGGATGATCTAGCTATGACACGGACGAAGAGGCAGGATCTGAAGTTTAATTTGAACAAGCTACCATATCACCGAGGAGACAAGGTCTGAAGTCTAAAGTTTTGATTTGATTTGATATTTTACTCCTTCATGTCGAGGAGGCTGAATTCTATTGAATAGTATCTGCTTCTTTCTTCTTGAGGATGCCAAACAATCTTAATCTTTCTCTTGGGTTCCACTCCTTTATGTCAAGGGCATTGAAACTTGATGGAAGTGATCTTCTTCATTTTCTTTGTTTCTAAGGCTTCAGTTTGGATTCGTGCCTCAAACATTTTCAAAAAGATTCTTTTCAAGTTGCCCTTTCGGGTTTTCACCTTGTCTTTGAATTTTTTTTTCTTTTTTTGCTAATTTTGGATTTTTTGTTTTTTCATTTTGAATTTTTTTCTTGTATGTTGAAACTTTCAAAAGTGATTTTCTCCTTCGTGTCAAGGATGCCATACCACTTTTGCCACATTCCTTTCTGTCAAGGATACTGAAATTTGCTGAAACTTCATTTTGAATACCAAAGGCGTCCCTTTTGGGTTCATGCTCTAGATATTTCAAAAAAATATTTTTCAAGGAGCTACATCATGTATTTGCCTTTATTTTTCTTCGATTTCACATTGAGGGATCAATCCCCTTGTAGTTTGGCTTCCTTTCTTGATTGAGGATTCACCATAATTTATTCATTCATGTTTTTATATATTACAGAGTATATGCACTTGTGGATGAATGCACCATATTTATATGGTGTATGTGTGCAATTAACCTAAATGCTTGATGCAGAGATGAATGACATACAATACAGTTGACTATAGTTTGACTTTAAAAGGGATGCCCCGTGACTTTAGCTGGTCATATCAAGTTTCTTAGCATTATTATCTTTATGCCCTAGGTTCTATTTTGTTGACTGATAAGGTCAATCTTGTCGAACGACTCCCAAACCTCTCTCAGGTTTGATTATCTCTTTTCGAAATCACCTCTTCGGGCGAGTGTCAACTTTGAGTATTTCTTTTCCTGAACCATGAGTTCTATTACGCTCACTCTTCTATGTTCTTGGACAACAATTCCCCACTAATGTTTCTGTTTTTTGACCCAACATGCCGAGTTTGTCTTATTTTGGGCATTTAGGGAGAGAAAGTTTTTGATTCAAAAACTTGTGAAAAACGAGTTTTTTTATTCATTTATGCAAAAATATTGTGCAGAGTTTAGAAAAAATGATTAATTTTTCAGAAAGGTGAAATTTTAAAAATCAAAATTGAGCACTCAAATATCAAGTGCAAAAAATACTTTTTCTTCAAATTGACGATGAGCAATCCAAATGAAGCATATATTTAGAAGATATCAAGGGTTGTAGTGACACAAGCACATGTGAAGTCCTTTCTGGCTATTAGGCTTCTGAGAGGAACATTTCCCATTCCTAATTTCTACCCCATTTAAGTGGCTCTCTTAATCTCACTACCTCACCGTGCCCCATCATTCCCTTATTTGGTGTCGATCAGGCACTTGAAGTTTGACATTCCTTGTAGAAAGGTTAACCCTTATAGGCAGAATATAGTCTGAAGACAAACTCAGACATCCATGTATGATCAGAATGGTCTTTATAGGTTTGTAATGTATGCTACGACTCATGGGATGAAAAAATGATATACAGGCCCAAATAAGTATTTAAGGGTAATGAAACCAATGATCGTTTCTTCTTGGCGAACTCTCACTTCTGCACTTGCAATTTGGATGTACTTTGATGAGATGCTTTTTTATTCTTTCATTATTTGGATCGCTCTAAACTGCCTATTTTTTTGGGTTTTCGCCCTATAGTCCATTTCCTTCTTTTGTAGCTCTAGGACATGTAGACTTTAACCGATCTGTGTCTTGGTTCGGCATCAATCCGCTAAAGTTGGTATAAGCTTCTAATTAAAACCTCATCCTTGTATTACTTGATTTAGTTATGCTCACATGGAGTAACTTTTTCTTTCATTCATCGGATCGCACTAGACTGCCCATTTTTTATGTTTTCACCCTAGAGTTCATTTCCATGTTTAGAAAAATGTAGTTGTGGACTAGTCTGTCATCCCGACTAGACATTGATTCTTGCCTCTGCTTGAGAGTAACCAATCCTCCAAGGCTCTTGCTTTTTCTTTATTGCATTTTCGACTTAGCGTTTTCTCTCTTGATTGTTTCAGCTTTCTTGTTGGCAATTTTCAACTTGATTTGATCAGCTTCTTTAAGCAAAAACTTTTCTTTCATTGGTATCTTTTAATGTTTCTCTGGCCCTTGCATTGAATGTATCTGATCTCACTTCTTACCCTAATTGAAGTGTCATTTGTGTAGCATGATCAAGACCGGGCGGCTTTTATTTGCAAACAATTTTTTTGCCTTATTTGTCTCTTTTGTAGGGGTGATCCTTGCTTGGGGTTTTATTAAAAAAGATCAGGCTCAAATAGAGACAAAAATGGATATTTTCCTATTTGTGAAAGGAATTGAAGGAATGCTATTCGCTTTCTCACATACAGACATCTAAGTAGTCTTCAGGGGGTAGGAGTTCAAGGTCAACACTCGATTTAAGAATCTTAAACAACAAATGTCTGGGAGAGAAATTCACTCAATGGGATCTGCCCATTTCCTGAACACTCGTTTTGTTCCTTCTGTCTGCCTAAGTAGAACATAAAATGTTCACATTTGTAGTATCCTGGCAACATTCGTTTTCTTTTAGACATGGGATGTTCGAATTTGATCATTGGATTTGAACAAAAGGTACTCTTGCAATTGGAATTCAAAGACCTGATAAAAATGATATGTACATATGTTTGGGAAAACAAAAACCAACTCCTAACAATGAATAAAATGTTTAAAGAATCAAAGAATACGAATTGTTTGTCACATGGGATGTAAAATAAAGTTTATTTTCATAAAACAGGTAAACAATAGTTTTGACAAAAACTCTCCATTTTATTTTTCTCTTCTTTTTTTATTTTTTGAAAAAAACTAAACTCACACAGTGTATGAAAAACATAGACTTCTCTCATTCTGAAGTTACGGCCAATCAAAAAGCTTGCCCTATTTTCCTTCAACTTCTTTCTAGGGTGGACATTTTCTTTTACTCTCTGCTAAGAAGGATCTAATCCTAAAATGATGGGTTCAATTGGATCTAAGTTGGATGTCCTAGGGTAAATTACCAAAATCAGTCCATCAATGCAAATGCATTATATGCAATGAACATGCTATGTTGCTAAAAGTACAAAATACAATAAAGATGCAATTCTGAATGTGAATATGAATACAGAAAAAAGGTTTATTTTAGAGTGAACATCTTAGAACAACTTTCATAAAAGGTCATGTTACATCAGACATTAGAGTTACGGATAATGTCAGGCCCTAGCGCCTAGCTTCTGTAACTTCTCTAGGAGCCTAGCCAACTTCTCGCTTTGTTCTGGGAGCTCATCATTTTGACTCAAGTCGGTCGCCGTATCAGCCAAGTCTGTCATCTGTCGGGCAACTCTTCGTGCTTCAGCAATAATATCCTTTATGTAACTATCTTTTTCCTTTATTATCTCTAAGGACTCTTGAAGTTGAAGATTCCACTTCTCATTATTTTCTTTTCAGGCTTTCTTGAGACAATCCACAAGATCCTTGTACATCACTAGAACGTCATTACGCTCATTCGCTAGCTTCTTTAGCCTTTGAACTTCAGCTTGACTATCATTAAGTTCAGCAACGATGTCTCTGCGCAAACTTATACACATGTTCAAGGTCTCAATCTTGGCTTGACTACTCCTCAGGTCTTTCTTGAGGGCACGACATTGATTTTCTATTGCTTGCAGATTACCATACAAGGTATTAACTCGTTCTTCTTTGGCCTTAGAATTCTTTTTTCCAAAATTCGACATCTTTTTTCAGGTCTTTAATCCCTTCTTTCCATTGATCGGGAGTGTCACCCAAACCAACATTTTTGAAAGTCAAACGAAGCTCTTCATAGTTGTCTTGCAAGCTATTTAGTTCATTTTTTCAGACAATCTATTTCTTTCTTTGATCCACTAGCTTAAGCGTCACACCTCAAATGGATCTTTTTATCTTCTTCAATTTTGGACTCCTTCGACTCCATAGCTGCTTGAATGGTAGTTGAACCCTCTTGATTTTCTTTCTCGAATTTCCACATGATGCACTCTAGGAGGTTTTGAACTCGACGCTTAAAGGAGGTACAATTTTCAATTGAATGCTCCTTAATTCTAGCATGATACTCACAATGAGCTTTGGCGTTATACCATTTAGGGTATGAGGTTGTAGAGGTGTGACGTGATATAGAACCACCAACCGTGCCTCCAAAAATTGCAAATATAGCTCACTATATGAGATAGGTATAGGATTGAAAGGACCATTGACTCTTGGCTTTTAGAAGTCGGTTGTCGATGACTCGAAAAGCTGGCCACTAAAATTTGAACTCTGTCCCGGGTGTTGGATTATGAATATCGAAAATTGGCTCCTCTTCGTATGCTCTGGTGCAGTATTGATTAGGCTTTTGGAAATTTTGAGGGTGCCTTTTTCAAAACTCAGTAGCCCTTCTTCGACAAGGCTTATGACTTTGTTCCTTAGAGCTCCGCAATTTTTGGTAGTGTGACCCGTACCTCCTAGATGATACTTACATCTAGCCTTGTTGTCATACCCTTTAGGGAAAAGAAGCCCCTTTGGCTTAGATTGGACTAGAGTCACAAGACCCTTCTTGACCAGTATCGGGAGCAGATCTGTATATGCCATCGGAATTTGAAATGCCTTCTTTTTATTTTTCTCTTCTCTGGCTTTTCTTTGGCTCATCTCTAGTTTCTTTAAAATTGAAGCCTTTGCATCTTCGGGTGTCTTAATGTCGATCACAACGGTGCACCGACCTTTGGGTTTACTGAAATCATCTTGTTCGGATATAAGGTCTTGATTGATGACCATCATACTTTGGCTTTTATTCAGTTCATTATTCTCTCCTTGTTCATCAGACTTTTTCTCTATAGTGATCAGCATTCGCATTATTTCGGCCATCTGTCTTTTCAACTCCTGCACCTCGCTAATCTTGGTATTGGTGTAGGCCTGTTCTGGTACGTCTATCATGTGAATCTCAGAAGAATGACTTCTCATCTCTTCTGGCGTCTCTTTAAGGAACTATCATATATCTGTGGTCTTGTCTATCTGATCACTTGACTTTTTCATTATGAAAGCCTTCTTAATCGTAGATCGCTCGAGAATCAACACATTTTATGTTATACATATGCAATGCAAAAAAAACAAAAACATAGAAAACAAAAGACTGGTCAATACACGTGTAATAAAAATGAAAACAAGAATAAGTATGTAAGTACTAAAGAGTAAATTTGTACAACCTACCCGAGCATGATTTTCTACCCAGCAATATAAACTAAGTCCTACCCGGCATGCTTTTATTTATGAAATAAATCTATAGAGAAGACAACGGTTAGAAGCGTTTCTCCTTTGAACTTTTTAACGGGTTCCGTTTCTAAAGTGAGGCTCCTATAGTCCATTACGTGAGGTTCGGTTCGGTTCTAGGGAAAGGTACCCGAATTGTCCTCGTTGTCCCTTACTAAAGGTAGCAAGGCCCCTGATCCTCACCCATTATAGGCTTCAAACGGACCAAGTTCAATTCAGGGGATACATCCCTTATGCCTATACGGAGGTAACCCACACGAAAGCATAAGAAATATATCTGGAAAGTGATTCACCAACCTATACGGTGGTAACCCACACGAAGGCAATATCACACTTCCACTTATAAAGGACGGAGCTCAGGTAGAAAGCTCATGGAATGTAATGCAAGTGCACGGTGTGTGAGGAGAAACTCTTAAATCTTTTGACACTCTATGTCTATGTTCACTTATACTAAGCAGTAAAAGTAAAACAATTATATTTACAGAAAATAAAATGCATGTCCTATTAACTAAAGACGAAATCATATTTTAAATTAAAATTGAATTCACCAATTTCCAACGACCAAGACTAAAAATAAGCGACTCGTGGCTTGGCTCTCTTTTTATTTTAAAAGGTCCCCAGCTGTAATCGCCCAAATCCGTCTGGCGCCCTCTTTTCGGTTTTAAAATTTCTTTTCGATTATTTAATTTTGTTTAGAAAACCCCGCCCGGTTTTAAAATTAAAAATATGGATTCGCCACCGATCATTTTAAAATAGGTAGACCAGACACCAAGAAAGCCAGAGATCAAAATATTTGGATCCGGGAATCGGTTACGGATAGGGAAGGATTAGCACCCCCACACCGCCCAAAATTGGTACCTAGCAGATTATTTAATGTCTTGGTATTGGAAGTTGCGAATTCGAATAAAATTTAAAATATGATTCTTAAATGCATGAAAATGTTCTAAGTATTTAAAGAAACGTTCTGTTATTTAGAATAACCGAGAAGTTCACATCCCTTTACGCCCGGGAAATGATTTCTTGATTTTCTAAATAAAAAATTCCTTAAATATTATATCCTAAAATGGTAAGGATATTCTTTTATTTAGGGATATTGAGAAGGTCGCATCCCTTTACGCCTGGGACACGAGTTCTCGAACTCCCTATATAAAAGATTATTACCTTAATTCCTAACACATAAAAATACTATTATGATGCAAAAATATAAAGCAATATGTAAATATATATATATATATATATATACTTAAAAATATAATACTTACGGTAAAACATATTCAATACTTATATTTATATAAAAAAACTATATATATATAAAGTTAATAGTTTGTATATATAGATATGTTTTTTTACAAAATTAGTATTTATTATTATTTTATGTACATACTTTAAACATGATATTTAAGGTAAAATATATATGCATTATTTATAAAAAAATATACCTATATATATTAAGTTAGTAGTTTATATACATACATATATTTATTTTACAAAAACAATTATTTATTATTATTTATATATATATATATGATAATTAAACAAAATATATACTTTATTTTTTCAAATATGCATATAACTTTATATGTAATATATAAAAGTATAGAAATATTAAAATATTATACATAGAAAAATACGAACTATAGATTTAAACAACTTATATATATACATTTATTATATATATGGTATTAATATATAATATATAAACTACTTTATACAATTATAATACATTATATACATCTAATAATAATAATAATAATAATAATAATAATAATAATAATAATAATGTGTGATTTACACTAATATACATAAAACAACATGAATATAAAAATTAAGGGCAAAATCCATTAATATTTAATTACATGGCATGGATGCTAAGTATTGTAGGACTAAAATGAAACAAATGCGAAATATAAAGGAATAAACGTAAGTCAACAAAATAAAATGCTGGAAAATAAATACTAAAACAACGTGACTAAATTGAAATAAAACGAAAACTAAAACCATAAAAAATAAAATAAAAACAATATTAAGCACGCATAATTATACCGTGGATGAAAATGAAAACGGGTTAAAAGGCCAGGGACCATCTCTGTAGTTAGACCTTTTAAAAAAACGCGGATCCTCCCCTCCGGTCGGGTCACCGCGCGGGTCATGGGCATCAAACAGCGTCGTTTTGCCCAAGCCTGTTTAAAAACAAATTAAAACAATCTTTTTTTAATCTAAGCATAATAATAAAAAACCCTAATCTTTTATTCCTCTCTCCCTCTCAAACCCTAGACCAACGGCGACCGCTCACCACCCTTGATTGGCGCCGTTCATTGGCTTTGCGGCCTCACGGCGGATATGGCACGACGACGGCTTAGATGCGGCCGTCCAACTCACCGGATAAAGGTAAGCTTCGAAACCTTTTTTATTTTCGATTTGAAATTAAAAACAAGAAAACAAAGTAAAAAAAACTAAAGAACCCTTTTCCGATTCGACTTTAAACAAAGATCTTGAAGAAATTTTAAAACCGATTTTGTTTTTGTTTTTTTTTTTCAAAATAAGTGCTCCGGATTTTTTTTTGAAATTTTGTTGTATTCTCTCTTTTTGATTGCATTTGCTTCGGTTTTTATAACCGGATACAAACAAAATAAAAAAATAATATCTTCTGTTGATTGCAGATCTGGGGACCGAATTTTCTGGAGATATGATTGAAGGTAGAGGTATGGCTTGGCAGATTTGGTGGTCGAGAAATAAGGTGAGCTATTTTATTTTAATTTAGGGTTTCTAGATTTTTTTTAATTTAGGATTTTGGGATTTAATTTTAAGAATTGGGTTAGGGTTTGATTTTGGGGTTTGTTTCTAGGTTTTGGGGTTTCGACTTTTGGCTGCCAGTGGTAGAGACGGTGGCCGGACGGCGAATGGCGGCGGCTTGGTGATGCTGGATTAAGGTTATATTAGGATTTTTTTGTTTTAGGGTTTTATTTGGGCCGGGTTAAAATTTGGGTTTGTGTATTGTAAAGGGTTTGGGTCTGGATTACCCGGACCAAAACGGGTTTATTACATACATGATCTATAATTACTCGTCTACTCCTCTTACTACAAACGTTTACCTAGTGAACATTTAAATTCGATTCTACCCAAACCTTTCTAGCTCACCCCAACATTTCCTTAGTCCAAATTCACCCACTCAAATTAAGTTTAATTGTCAAGTACTTCAGCATCATTTTGCATAAATTTATTTAGTGTTTTTATATTTTCTACTAGAAATACCAGAAGCACAGGACCTTCATTTCTGCGTATAGTTACAAGCAATTGGGGATCATTTTTATTTAAATAATAATTTCCACGCATCTCTTTACTTTTTTTACCATAAAAGTAAGATAATTATGAAGTCCTTTCAAAATCATTAAACTATAAGTTAATACATAATAAGTTGTATTTTGATCTAAAATAATAAAATTTAATTATTCTCAAAATTGTAAAGTTATAAGTTAATATAATGATAAAACTATATTTTACTTATAAAAAATAGGAAAATTTTAGAACGAGCGATGCACATTGCTAATGCCACTAACACTGTTGAACACCTTTAATTTTTTAATAATTTTTAAATGATTATTAAAAATCTCAAGGCTTGAGATGTAATTAATCGTATTTTAAAATAAAATTAGAAAACATTATTTTACGAATTATTCCTATCACCTCATTTATGGTTCTAACCAATTAAATAAAATAATTATAATCTTTATTTTTCATATAATATTTTCTTATAAATTAAAATTTATAAATCTTCTTCCTCATACCTTATATATTAATTGTAATATGTTAATGAATTAAATCCTTAACATAAAAAAAACTCCAAAAACTTAACCCTGAAACAAAAGAAAAAATAACTAATTTTAATTTATTAAAACCCTAAGATTAATATATATTTGTTTGAACTACCAACAAATTAATTAGAAAACAAAAACAAATTCCGTCGGCATCTAGAACACCCAAAACTAATCGCATCACAAGTGGCTTAAGCAAAACTGGGTTTCACTTTCTTCCTAAAAGCATAAGCATCCAATAACCCCATCTAATTAATGCCGACGAATTGTGTTTTCTAGGTTTTTCTAATTAAGTTGTCTCTTAAGTGTTTTAATTAATTTTTTGAATATGATAATTCTAAAATTTTAATACATTAAAATTAATTATTTTATTTTATTTCTTTTTATTCGTAAGTTAAGTTTTGAAGTGTTTTTTTATTTTAAGAATTTTATTTATTAATATATTAAAATTAATATATGATGAAATGATGATTTGTAAATTTTAACTTATAAGAAAATATTATATGAAAAATAAAGATGATGCGGCTTTATTTAATTGGATAGGACCATGGATAAGGTGGTGAGAATGATTCATTGAATAATTTATTCTAATTTTGTTTTAAAATATGATTAATTGCATGTCGAGCCTTTGAGATTTCTAATAATCATTTAAAAGTCATTAAAAATTAATAGTATTTAGCGGCGTATTGCATTAGTGGTGTTCAGCAATATGCGTCGCCCGTCGTAGACTCATCCTAAAAAATATAATTGAGTTTAACTCTTAATTTTTAACTTACGACATAAATGATTTTTTTGATTAAAAGTTTCTGACTAAAATATCTCTTATTCAATTGTGTTGGGTATTAGATCTGGTAAATTTAACTCAATATTTGAATCGATTTACTCAACCTGAGACTCAAACATGATTTAAATTTAACCCAAAGCAAACCCAACCGAAACAAAATGAACTAAATCTTAGCTGAACTGAAAATCAACATGAACCGAAAGTAATCGAACCTAAAACCAACCCAAATGAAAGCAATCCGAACCGAAAATCAACTCGAACCGAAAGTAACCCGAACCGAAAGTAACCCAAAAATTAATTTGCTAAAATATGTATGTTTTATTCTCCTTTTCTATTATATTACTAACTAACAGCCGACTTTAGTAATAGTTTAATATCATATTTTCTCATTTAAAAGACCATATTCATATATTGACCTGACCCAAAAAAGCAATCAATCTGATATTGTCCGGAACCGAAAATTTACCGATTCAATATTGACCAGAACCGAAAATTCAACCGATCTGATATTGTCCTGACCCAACCCAAAATATCATATACCTGAACTAAATCCGAATTAGATCTAATCCAACCCAAATCGAATCTAAACCGAAAGCAACATGAAACAAAAGTCAACATAACTTGAAATAACCCGACTCGAACCTGATCTGAACGACCAGATTGCCACCCCTATCGGGTATATAGATTTCAAAAATTTGATTTACATCTTTATTACCAAATACATTTGGTTCACAATTTCAAAGAAATGATCAAATTATTATTTTTCTAAAATATGTTTACGTGAATAATAATAATAATAATAATAATAACAATTATAATAATAATGCCAATTAAGTTTATGATATAATGACATAAAATATCGTTTTAATTATGATTGACATTTTTTATTAAATGTAGATATTATCTTAACAAGGTAAATGTCAGGATTCAAATTCATATAAGATAGGGACAACATAAGTATCTTTAGTTACTAGGTCAATTAGTAAATCTCAACCATTATCGACATTTTAATCTTTATTGACATTAACTCCAATATTGGGTTTAGAGGGGGAACATCGTACCAACGAGCGTCAATTTTTTCAGTTATAGTTCACCTAATTATTTAAGAGAGAATATTTTTAGACCAAGCACATTTGGCCGGTTGACCAAATTATTCATTTTTATTCTCTTAGGTCATAGGTTTCCTTCCTTCTCCTAGAGTTCTATTCTCCTTCTACATTCCATTTAGATAGGATTAGGATTATAATTAAAATTTATGAAAAAAATATTTTTAAATTTTAGAATCACTAATAAGTATTGGGTAGACGTGATAACATGGATCGTATCAGTTTTTAAGAAAAAAAATTAATTTCACTTAAATTAATTTTTATGATGTATTAATTATTACTAGTATATCATTATTGCATCAAATATTTTTTAATGTATTCATAAATTCATTTTAGTTTTGATTTTTTAGTAACCAATTGTTCACCGACATTATTTTTTATAAATTAAAAAGATAATTATATTTTAAAAGTAAATGTTGAGATTTTTTTATTTTTCTAGTAATTAATTTTCATTGACATTGATTTTGATAACATTATTTGATGATATATACATTAATGATACCTATACAAAATGGTTAATTGAAGGATTAAAAAACTATTGCATCTCTCCCTCACATGGATATATATATGGAAAAAACTCTGATACACGGCCGTGTAAATTTTAGTTTACACGTGCTTTTTAGTTTTAGGAGTTATGATTTTAGTTTAGCGTTTAAAGTTTAGGGGTTTAGGTTGTAGGGTTTAGAATTTAAAGTTAGTGTTTGGAATTTAAGGTTTAGAGTGTGGAGTTTAGTTTTGTAGGGTTAGAGTTGGAAATTTAGGATTTGAGTTTTTATAATGTAAATACATAGGCTTGTATAATTTTACACAACCTGTGTATCAAAGTTTTGCCATATATATATTGCATGAGTTGATATTTGTTTGCCGCAGGGCTGAAATTCCAGCCCAAATGGTAATCGGATGTTGGAGTCTTTCACACGTGAAAAATGTCAAATAATTTACTTTAGGTTTACGCGTAAATTTGTAGGCAATTTAATATTTATTTGTAAATCAAATAAGCATAAATGACAATAAAGTTGAATATTACAACATATATTTGTCGTGTTTCAGAATCATACTAACAAAAGATTAAAGTTTATTAGAAGTAAATGACACATCTTCAATTGTAATTTGATATTTTAAAATTAAAATAAACTAAAAATTTATATAATTTATAATTTTTAAAATTGTAAATATATTTTATGATTTTTATATAATTTATTTCAATTAAATCCTTATTCTCACTCTAAATCGAAAAAAATCTATTTTTTAATTTACACTTTTTTCAGTTAAACATTTTTTTATATTATGACTTGTAATTGTAATATTATTGTAAGGGAAGGCAATAAATTTTGAAATTAGAATAACAAGTAATTTTATATTTAGATTTCATACGTGTTTAAAACTTTTATTCAACATACATGGACTAAAGTAAACTTTTATATATAGTAAAGAGAATAAATTGTTTGTTTTTACTAAAAATAAACTTTTAGTTGTAGTACAAAATTTCTATTATACTTTAAACAAAATAAAAGAGTAAACTATTTCTTATTGTGCTTTTTAAAATGTTCAATTTAAAGCACAACTCAGGATTTTTTAACTTCCCAGTGTTCTACCATTTTAAAATTTGGAATGCATATGTATTCAATGCGGATACTTTCATAATTGAGTAATGTTGAAATTTTGCAGGTGCTAAACGATGAGATCTTTGCTATATTAGTTCTCATGGCACTCTTCACCACCTTCATCACAACCCCCGCCGTTATGGCCATCTACAAGCCGGCCCGAGGTTCCTCCGCCCTTGCTCGCCGAAAACTACTCGACTTGACCAACTCAGACGAGTCAAAAGACCAGCTTAGGGTCCTGGCTTGCCTCCATGGTATTGGTAATGTACCTTCAATCATCAACTTAATCGAGTCAACAAGAAGCACAAAGAAATCCCAACTCAAGCTTTTCATCATGCACCTTGTTCAACTCACCGAACACTCCTCTTCAATCATCATGGTCCATCGGGCTCGAAGAAACGGGCTCCCATTCATTAACAGGCTTCGTAAGGGAGGATGGCAAGACCGGGTAACGGGAGCATTCCAGGCCTACAGTCAATTAGGCCAGGTCTTGGTTCGGCCGAGCACAGCTATCTCGGCATTAAGCACAATCCATGAGGATATTTGTCATATGGCAGAGACCAAAAGGGTGACCATGATCATCTTACCATTCCACAAGCAATGGAGGGGAGAGAGTGACCATAAGATAATAGACAATGTAGGGCATGAGTGGAGGTTGGTTAACCAACGGATGCTGAAAGCTGCACCCTGTTCTGTGGCAGTGTTTGTGGACCGTGGGTTCTATAATGGAGCCCAAAGGGTTTGCATATTGTTCTTTGGTGGGCCTGATGATCGGGAGGCTTTGGAGTTGGGTGGTAGAATGGCTGAACACCCGGCAGTTAAAGTGGATGTTGTGAGGTTCGTTGACAAGGAAGGATTACAAAGAGATGATGTGATTTTGAGGCCTTCAGAAAGCAAGCGCACTGAAAAGAATTACAGCTTCTCTACTGCCTCTATCAACAATGAAAAAAAAATAGTCTTATATTATGAAAACAAAATTTGTTATATTGGTGCTTGTGCTAAAAATGTGACATTTTCATTTGTTTTAAACCAGGAATTGGATGATGGTGTAGTGGCAGAATTTAGAAGCAAGTGGGATGGAACAGTGGAGTATATAGAAAAGGCAGGTAGCAAGGTTGCTGAACAAGTGTTGGGATTGGGACAAAGTGGGGATTATGATCTTATAGTAGTCAGAAAAGGGAGGTTCCCATCATGTATGGTGGCGAAATTGGCAGACCTCCAAGCTGAGCATGCTGAGTTAGGCCCTGTCGGGGACTTGTTAGCCTCATCGAATCGCCGTGTGTTGTCATCGGTGTTGGTAATACAACAGCACAATACGACTGAGGCAGAGGAAACCGCGGTGGCAAAAGTGGATCGAAATGAGAATGAAAACAATAAGGATGATGGGGTTGCAGGGATGGGAGAGATTTCAAAGGATGTGTAATTATAGAATTACTAGGCAGTTAGAAATTAAAACTCGGATGTCCATATGTCTCCATAAGATTAAATAAAAACCTTGTTGCCAAATGCCTACAGATAAGTGATGGCAGGGAATTAGTAGAGCTTTATGTTGTAGGGCAAAGGCTGAACTTGAGCCACTGGCAGTTAAAAAATGGTATAATTACACATTTGGTCCATGCTATTTATACATTCTTTTAATTTATTTTTAATTTTAAATTAATAAATTATTTAATTAGACGGCGACATAAAATATCGCTTTAATTATGATTGACATTTTTTTATTAAATATATATATTATCTTAACAAGATAAATGTCAGGATTCAAATTTATATAAAATGGGGACAACATAAGTATCTTTAGTCACTACGTCAATTAATAAATCTCAATCATTATCGACATTTTAATCTTTATTAACATTAACTCCAATATTGGGTTTAGAGGGGGAACATCGTACCGATGAGCATCAATTTTTTCACTTATAGTTCACCTAATTATTTAAGAGAGAATATTTTTCAATGTCTATGATTTTCAAAAGTCTAGAAGGACAGCAATATAAAAAATTGACTCTCATAAACATCGAATTCGCTGTAAAAACCCTATTTCAAAAAAAATATTAAAATATCCTTTTGAGAAAAATAAATCCAAAACCCCAATATTAAGGTTAAAGAACCAATCTAACTTTAATATTTATCAAAACGCCGCTAATAATTATTTTAATATACAAACGTCAATAAATGCCTACTCAACTGAAGTAGTATTTTAGTTGACAAAAATGTTGGCTTGCTGCCCGTTATAACATGATTTACAAAAAAAAAAAAAAAAAAAAAAAAATCTTACATAACAAATACCATGACTGATGGTTGCTAAACATTGTTCTTTACAAATTGAAACCCAGTTTAGTCCAGAGCCCAAGCCTGTATCCAAAAACCAAAACCCGAATGAGCGAGGGAGCACCACAATCTTTGTATACAAACATCACCTTACATAAAAATTAGTATAAAAAAAAGGATGGACACATAATTTTATATTAGGGGATGCTATTGACTTGAATTTTATGTTAGAGGATGCGAAAATTATGTAAAATTTTAAAATTAAAGAGGTGAGAAATTAGATTATATCGTAAGAAACAAAAAATTCTTTTAAAAATTTAAAATTTTCAGACCTGGATTTTGCCTTCAGCGGAAGCAGCATATAGCATTCCACCATCAACGTCGGAAACCAAGGATGCAATCTTTGCATGTCCTTTTCCCTTCATTTTAATGGAGGCAACTCTGCTCACTCTTTCTTTCAACCAAACCTCAATCACCCCAAGTTTCGTAGCTGTAAATATGAAGTCATTGTTGACTGCAATTCTTTGGATGTCCAATCCCGCTGGAAATGTTCCCATTACCGCTTTGCTGGTTCCGCAGAACACCTTCCATTCAGACATCCAAATTTAGCTCACCAACATAAAATACACTCCCTGTATTTATAGATATAGATATAGATATAGATATATATATATATATATATATATATATATATATATATTCGTACCTTTCCTGATATTCCGTCAACTGCAGAACCACCAGCGAAGAGAAGATCATCATGTATGTTGAGAGAATTTACAGTTTGTTTGCCCAGCAATTTTCTTGTTCCTAGACAGAATGTGTTCACAGCACTACTGCACAAATCCACCTCCTGCCACAATTTTTCTTACTCCGCCGATTCATGAGCATTACTCAACATTGGCAAGACTTAACGACATATATTTATGGGAAAACTATCAAAATAATATCTCATCTATTCTCACGTTATTGTTTTGGTACACAATTGTTTTTGGCAAAATAGTACCTAAAATTATGTTTCATTTTTATTTTGGTACACTCCATTAAAAAGTTAACATGTTGACTAGGAGAGAGAAAATCACACGTGGTATGCTCATTAGGAGAGAGAAACTTGTGATTTTCTCTCTCTAGTCAGTATGCCTTTAATTTTTTAATAACGGGTATCAAAATATAAACAAAACGTAACGCTAGGTACTATTTTGCCAACAAAAATAGGTGGGTACCAAAACAAAAAAACGAGTAAATGTGGGTACCAAAAATGTAGTTTTCCCTACATTTATTTGTTCCAAAACAACCTATATTCCTTTGAAAAGGGTTCTAACCTGTATGTTGTATCCAGAGCGACCACAATATAGCTTATCTCCTGTCATGGCTAAGCACTTTACATTTTTATTAAAATTTATATGCTTTGGAATCCCAGACCAATTATAAACCTGCAAAAAAGTCCATTGTTTTATAAACTAAACTACTTGTTCTGTGTTAATTTTAATCACAAAGGCAATGTTCCATACCTTAACTCCATTTCCTTGAGAAATAAAACACGCAAATTTAGCATTTGCTACCAATTCATGCACTGCCTCTTTCACATCATGAACTTGAATACACTGTATTTCTTCTGCTTTCAATGCCCATACCTGCAAACAAAAAACTTGTAATTGAACCATTAAAACCAAGAGGATAAAAGAAACCGATATCGGATCGGACATGAGATCATTTAC
The DNA here is from genome assembly GCA_019671005.1 of Hibiscus mutabilis. Lineage (NCBI taxonomy): Eukaryota > Viridiplantae > Streptophyta > Magnoliopsida > Malvales > Malvaceae > Hibiscus > Hibiscus mutabilis. The sequence continues at coordinate 31,477,150 of CM033713.1, forward strand.
CCGAATCGTTTTGTCCAAGGAACCACTATATAATCTGTCACCTGAAGATGGAACATACAAACATGTAACAGCTTTGATGTGCTCATGAGCTTCTTGAACCAGCCTTAACCTTCTTCTCCCAGCATCCCAAACCTATCAGGAACGAAAATTAACTACGGTTATCGGAAGAATCCAATGAATGTAAGCATGTTTGAGGGAAAAGAGTAAATTAAACTCAAACCTTTATGGTTCCATCTGAGTGACTGCTTATCAAACAACCCTTAAGATAAACCATACATAGAACCTCACCGTTGGCGCTCAAATCTAATTCTACAACATCGGTACAGCTCCACATTTCTGTCTGTAAACATAATTTATTACGTACAATTAGTTATCTGATGTTCTCGTAGTATATACGATGAAGGGTGTGTTGAGTTATGAACTTACTGCATTGACAGATGATAAATTCATTAAAGCTTTTAGTATATCGGCTGCTACGAATGAATTCCTCTTGAGCTTTCTCAAATTTTGTATATGCATTTAGCATACTTCCCCAGTTCTTCAATGGCAGCTAAGAATATGATATTCAATGTTAATGATTATTTGATATGGAGATGAACATGATACTGCAATTGTAAAGTCACTAACTTGGATCATTAATGAAGGTTTTCAAAGCAAGGCCCGCCAATATCTTCTCCTCCAAGTTCTTAGATGATTGTAGGACATTTATGAATTCTTCGAGCAACGATTCGCGAGCAGACTCTCGTACTCCGGTATCTGGCATTGTTGAAAGCATGTAAGTGAGCCATGTAGCAATCACAAGGCATAATTTTGCCATTTTTAAGGAATTGTTTTTGAAGCATTCCTCTAATGCTTTGAAAATACGACCCTTTTCATGGTTGCAGATGACAAATGCCATTCTTTTCTCCCATGAACATACAACTTTCTCTTCCCCTTCTTGTAACAAATAGTATGATTCAAGATCGAACCAAATTCGAGAGAAAAAATTTAAAAAGAATATGTTTTGGACTTTAATGCTTACCATTGTTTCAGTCCAATCTGCCTTCACTAAAGCATTGTAAGGGTGATCGAACCCTGCAATCTTGAGTAGCCAGGATTCAATATAGGACTCTCCTGAGGAAGTGATACGGCCTGGAAGCGATAGCAGTGCATCGAGAACCATCATTTGTTGATTCGGAAACTCCTTTCTTCGGAGTGCTTCGATCAATGCCTCTATTGCTTCTTCCCTATAAATGCTCATCTTCCGTGGCTCGGCCTGGAAAAATTCACGCCCGGGTTACTACTAGTAGTATATGAACAACTTTTTCAAGATAATAAAGGTTTTTTTTTTTCATTTTAAAAACGAACCAGGAGATCAAGCTGCAAAAGAAGAGTGGCAGTGGCAGGTTGATGTTCCATGGGAGTCATTTGAAGATATACAAGAAAACTATGCATGGTGCTAAAAGCTCCTTCGGTTTTAATCATTTCCAATATCTGATTGCTGATTGTTCTCCTATAAGAAATGAAGAAATATGATTTAGACATCGAAATTTGGTCCGGTATCGAGTGATAGCAATGTGAAAAGTTGATACCTATTCAGCCGAACCAGTTCAGAGAGAAAATCTACGCATATGCCTCGTATACTATCGTTGCTAGCGTGAAATAAATCGAGAACATATGAAAGTTCGATTCTGTTTGCAATCAGATTCTTGCAGCTTTTATCGACCCGCATACAACATAATAGTATGGAAATAATAGACCTCCTTCCTTCTATCCTATGCAGGCACTTCACCAGGGAAACAATTCCATTTGACGAAACAACAATCAAGGCATTTAAGGACCGGCTGTTTTCATCTCCGCTCATCAATATTTGTTCGAGCATTGCTATAGCGGCATCCTCGGGTTCGATCATTAAAAATAAGTCATCTAATTCTTTGTTTGTACGTAGTATTATCTGCATAAGTGAAGGCACAAGGTCGTGAGACGAAAGCTGAGAAAATGACGGTCTCAATTGATACATAAGAACTGCAGCCTCAGCTGGGCCATTCTTGAGTAAAGCAGCGAGACAATCGAAATCTGAATCCACACTTGTTAATGTCTCCGCAATGTTTTCATCCCCGAAAATTAGTTCAGAAAGAATGTAAATAGTGGCTCTCAGAACTTCTCTATCAAAAGAAGCTGGTAGTATTTCCATAAAACCGTTAACAATTGTCGGTTTTGATAAATAAGAATGAACTGCAGCATCACCCTTTGAGTCCTTCCATAGTCTAGCAATTTCAAGCACTGTTGATTCACATTCTTGTAGGTTGTTTGAAGTACAAAGACAGGACACAAAAGGTTTTAAACCGTTGATGATCTTCTCAACCGCAGCTTGCGATATCACGCTGGTCGGGGATGTGGCCACCACTGGCCGTGTGAACCTTTTGCCCCTTTGCTTTACATAATCATCCATGGCCTTGAAGTTTGAGAACTCGGATGTTTGGTTCGATGGGGACACCAATACAATTTCTTTCCCTAAGGGGGAGCTAAATCTAGTCTTTGGTGTTTCGGAATATGAAAGCTCCTGAGCAAGATCAGGATGCTGCTCTTTCCAAGATGTTATTAACCTCTTCAAAACATAGTTCGTCTTAGGGAGTGCATTCGAAGAGAGCGGTTGCCGAGTAATTGGGCAGTTTGTGTTCCCACGGCTAAGCCATTCTTCGATAGCTTTTCGTTCATATGTTTGTCCTGTTTCGAGTGTAACAGGGTCATTGAAAATCTGGCCTGTGATGGGGCAGACAAAATCTTTCAGTGGTTTTGAATGCGGAGTTAACTTCTCCGATAAGGGGGGTGAAACGCAGCCATGGCTACCTTCATCGTTTTCATTCTGAAAACTGAGAAACAATTGGAATACTAAACATCAGAAAATGACTGTTAAAATCCTTTAGTATAGCAAGTTTCTTACCTATTTTCTGATGTTCGGATGTTCACATGTTCATAAGTCATACTTGAAGGCCGACCACAATTCTTCCTACAAATTTTCGGCATTTCCTAAATTTCGAAGTGTTAAAACATTTCAGCTTCAAATGCATTAAGAAACAAATGAAATGAATAATTTATTTGGTACTTTCTGAATTGAGACATACTATCACTTCACCATCCGAATCTGCTGAGCTTGTGCCATGACCATTGCTCTTTCAAGGTGAGATGGGCAAAGAGATATCATCACTCGGAACTGTGATACGACATGATAAAAGAAACAACAACGATCTCGATTCCTTTCTCGAGTTCACATCAGATTTCGGGGATGAAGCTTTGGAGGAAGATGTTCTAGGTGAATCTATAGGTGAAAAGACCGATGGCGATTGAGTTCGATTAAGTTTTGCCAGTTGTTGAACTGTCGATCCAGGCACACCATCCTGGGATCATAAAAGAAAAGGAATCACTAAACAATCCTCCATATTATCAATAAAAAAATAATTGAATCGATTCAAGTCTCGGCCTTACATGAGGATCACACGCAGCAGATTCATCCATGTCATGCGGAAAAGGTGAAGAATTTAAAGTCACTCTGCTATAACCGAATGTGTAAGTAAACATGGTAAGAAGTAAATTGGAAAAAAGAAGTCACATAGTATTTTACTAGTAATTGAAGCTAACCGTTTGTTTTCTCTTCCACCATGTTTAGATTTGAGAACTGGGGAAAATCCGGCGCTTTTAGGCAGTATAGGACCGAATTTTAGGTAATCCGGGATTGACCGGCTTACCTCATGTAGAGGAGTCATTGGTGGCTCAGCGATCGGTAACATAGGAGCCATAACTTTCTTGCTAGCACCTGGACTCGAATCGGAATTCATACAATCCTTGTAGTATTTGGCAAACAATTGTGTATTCTCGTCTAATGATTCGCTATAAAGTTGCTCAAGTTTCTTCAATTTCTCCATTTGATCCGGCCTCATATTGAAAACCAAAGATTCATTGAAGAATTGATCCAAATCAGCAGTAAAAGACATCTCAGAAGAGTCAGGGATTACTTCCATCATAAGCGTATGCCTAGCTTCTGCATACCACCCTGCAATTGAGCTCATGTGTGGGAGGAACAGTTTTTTCCAAAGTTCGGGAGCGAAATCAATCCGTGAAAAAAAGGGTTCGATTATAAACATCTCAAGAACATGAAGAACCGAGTTACGGACATCGTTACTCAGCTTCCATAGGTACGAAAGGTTCAAATAAGCCCATGCGGATAGGTAAGGTTAGGGACACCAGCAGTTTTCTGATCCGAAGTCAACATAGCACACACGTGAAGCATCTTCTCAGCATAATCTAACCTAGCATGCTTGGTTTCGATATTCGATGTGTTGATAGCTTCTTCAAGGGCTTCCATTCCCCAGTCGAGATTTGCGAGCACGGCTTGATCAGAATATCGGACCTCAATACCATTTCCTGAGCTTCCATCTTCGGCTGCTAATCTCTCAGCACACTGTTCTTTGTGTTGGATCCTTTGTTCTTTGTCGATCAACCGATCTTGAGTGAAACTTCCGACAGTTGTAATCAGTGTTCTTACAATATCCTTTTGATCCATTGCAAACGTATAGTGCGCAGCCATCTTTTCTTTATAAAAAAAAATCTAAATTAAACCATTAAAACACAATCAAAATCAAACTTTTAATGAAGAACAGCTTACCTAAAAAATTAAAAGCATGGAAGAGACTAGTGAAAGAAACGATAACGAAAGCTTAAGAAAAGAAGCTAATCCATTAGCTACGGTGTTGAAAGAAAAGAAGTGAGGCTTAGATATAGTGAGTTCCAAAGTAGAAGCTCTCACTGCTGATGGGATAAGTTATTTGGAAGCCAAACATCTGATGCTTCTAAACTATTGTGTATTATTTACTAGGCAAGGCAAAAGGGTGTTCAATTGAGGGAGTCTTGTTTGTTGAAAAGATTAGGCCCAAATTCAAAAGCTTACAAGGGTTTATGCTTTGAATGAAGCATCAAATGGACCTGAGAAGACAGGAACCTGGATATGCTTATTAGCAATGCAGATATGATATCAGATGATGGGACTGGTGTTTATAGACCAATTATTGGAACTGAAAGTAGACATATGGAAAAGATGGAAAGGCGTGCACAGCAAGAGGAAGAACTTGAATTTTAAAATATTGGAGGTAGCTCCAATGGAATTATGAGACGAATAAATTAGAGATGAAGGCCGGCCTTTGAATTAGCAGGCAGCGTTAGCTGTGCCGGCCATGGCTGTGGCTGTGGCTTTTAGTGATGATCAAAGCTTTTGGTGGTTTAGCATTAATATATTAGGACTAACGGATTTGGTTTAAGTGGTATGCACTTTGGTATCTTTTAAGTAGGTCTTGAGCTCGAAGAGTTGCATATGCAGAAAATTTTCGATGGGAGACTCACCAACAAAGTCAGATGTGCAACACGAGTCGGTCCGAATTATTCAAGGCGAAGCCCTAAAAACCGGACGGTCAACCAAATATATATATTTTAAAAATCAATGTTTAGAGTAAGCATATACTTAATTAATATATTACACATCAATGTTTAGTTTAAGAATATTCTAATTAATACATCACAAAGCAATATTAGTTTAAGCACATAATAGTTATTATATTTCTGATCAACAATTTTGAACTCTTCAAGGGGCAGAATTCATGTCCTTTTCAATATTTTTTTCTCTTTACCTCACTTTTGGAATTAGTTTGATTTCATTCAATATTGCTAAAATAAGTTCGTTTTTAATACATCAGTTGTAAATTGTGTTAAAAATCAAACATGTCTCGTATTTTTTCCCCACATCCCTTAATAAATGTCACGTTTTTTTCATCAGCAAACCCCAATGACCTTTGGATAAGAATAATTTTCTATTTCAAAAATCAAATTATTGTTTATTTAATAAAAATCAAATTTTAATTATAGTTGTTACATCGAACCCGTAGAGTGGTCCTAGTGGTAAAAGATGATGTATTTTATCCAGGTAATCCTGGTTCGAATACCATGTGTGTACGGTGTGTGTGCCTTATTAAAGGGCTAAGAAAATTAAACAGTACTACTTTGTAATTATACCGGCATATTCAAAAAAATTATATTTGATACATCAAGCAGTAACAGTTAGTTATCCATCACACTAGCATATTTAAAAGAAATTGTAAGAATTTAAGAATTTAAGTAAGACATGGCAGAACCTCCGTTTGTACCAATGTTGTCGAAGTGTGCAATTGCGCCTTAGCACTGAACAATAAAAGTACCTCAAGTTTTTTTTTTGTGTAAAATATACTAGTGGTCACTAAATTATAGGTTTAGTAATAAACATGGCACATTTTTTCTAAAGTAATAATTGGTTCACTCAATTATAAGTTTAGGAACAAATATATCACTAAATTAGAATTTTGTGACAAATAAGTCACCCTGTCATTAAAATTGAAACAAAGGCTCAGTGTAATAAAACTTATGCATTCTATTAATTTGGTCATAATTCGAAATAATTCAATAAATTTAACCCTTCATATTTAAAAATTTCGGCACTACACCATCTTGACACATCCTTTGATAACTTATCACACTACATGCTATTGTCCCTCAGTCACATAATCAACAAATGCGATAGCTCGATAGACACTTTCACTTCATTACTGAAGAACTGACAAACTAATGGAATATACTCATTATGACCTTAATGCCTCATGTTAATAGACACGATCACTTCACTAATGAAAATTTTAAATATGAGGGGTTAAGTAATGTCTTACCTTAGCTTAAAATATTGAAGGGACTCCTCCTCACCTTTCCCTTTTCCTCTCCCTTTGGAGGACTCTCCAATATCTTTAAAGACTTGAATCAAACAAAAAGATGGATCAAACTAAATAATGTGACAATTAAGAGAGGAAATCAACCATAAACATGCAAATGAATGATAAAGGTTAAAGAAATCCAACCTCGACACCAACCCTTCTAAACCCCAAATTCTACTTGCTTGTGAGCTCAATGAATGACCAAATTTGATGATGACATGATTCAAGATGACGTGTTTTGGTGGAGAGTTTTGCTATGTAATTCTTTAAATTTGGAGCTTCAGTTTTTAAGGAGGAAGATGAAGGAAATGAAGAAGAAGAAGAATGAAAGAGAATTTTGTTTGGTGATAGGAATGGCTTAATTGGCCAACGGTCCCTCAAAAGTTTATGTTTACTAAAAGGCATCAATCATTCATTGTCCCCAAAGAAAGAAATACATATAATTGAGCTCAACCTCCTAAGTCATAAATGTAAGGTCCATCATCTATTGCTCCCAAAATCCGGTTACTAGACCTAAATTGCTAACCGAAACTTGGACCATTACACCATGTTATAAATTCTTTTAAGGGTAAAGTACACAAATGGTCACTAAACTATATCTAAAAATATAAAATGGTCATCAAACTTTCAAAAGTTACATAACGGGTATTAAACTTTAGTTTTTGATACAAAATGGTCATTGGGCTGTTAACTGTCGTTAAATGGGTGACATGACAGTTACAAAAATTTGAATAATAAAATATTCAATCCTCCATATTGACACATTTAATCAATTTATTCTTAATTTAACCCTCATTATTGATGTCTAAAGTGATTGAATGTGTAAATATTGAGAATTAAATAGATTATATACAAATTTTCGTAACTGTCACGTCTCTAAGTCAACGAAGGTTAACGGCTCAGTGACCATTTTGTACTAAAAACTAAAGTTTAATGTCCATTATGTAACTTTTAAAAATTTGATGACCATTTTGTATTTTTGGGATAGTTTAGTGACCATTTGTGTACTTTACCCTTCTTTTAAACGTTATTTACATGGATTCATTTTTAATTCATCGGTAGTAAATTGTGTTAAAACAAAAATTCTACCGTACACTTTTTACCAAATGTTTCTATATAAAACAAAACTTTTAATCTATTAGTTCGGTACTTTTAGAAATTTTGGTGATTGTAATAATAATTAGTATCTTGTTAGAAATATGTGGAACTTTTAATCTAGATCATGTGGGGTCTGATCATTGTCCCTTATTGGTTCGTGTGGATAAGAATGTATGTCGAAATATTAATCGGTCATTCCGGTTTGTGGCTGCATGGCAGGAACATTCAAATTTCACGGATTTCTTGGTGTCCACGTGGGATGACAATAGGGAGTTGGGCTATAACCTCGAATCTTTTGCGGAGAAAGTAGGGGAATGGAATAAAGACACTTTTTGTCACATTGGGCAGAGGAAGAAAAAGTTATTGGCTAGATTGCGAGGGATTGATCGCACTCTTCAGGTTCGTTTTTCAGATCATTTGAGGGATTTGAAATTGCAGCTGGAAGTGGAACTTGAGGTCGTGTTAGAACAGGAGGAGAGCTTATGGTACTAGAAGGTGATATCGCAGTGGATCTTGTAACACGAGGTCTTATCATGCATCCACTATGACTAGACATTGTATGAACATGATGCATAAGCTTGTGGGAGAGAACAAGAATGTGTGTGCGGATCAGGATGAACTAAGTGCTACGGTCGTGGCTTACTTCCAACGTTTGTTCACGACTTCTGCGGTGGATGGGATTGGCTATCCAATTCGGGGTTGGTTTCCTGTATTGAGCCAGGAGGAGCTTTCTTCCCTTACACGCATGGTTTTGGACAGTGAGATCCGAGAGGTTATCTTTAGCATGAGTCCTTTGAAGGCGTCGAGTGTTGATGGGATACATGCGGTTTTCTATCAGAAGAATTGGGATGTTGTGGGCCCAAGTGTATGTTGTTATATCAAACACATTTTTGCTTCTAGAGAGCTCGAGGAGCGTTTAAATCAAACTCTTATTGTTCTCATTCCGAAGGTTAAAAATCCAGAGTATATGACTCAATTCTGTCCCATTAGTCTTTGCTCGGTGTTATATAAGGTGGTCACTAAGATTTTTGTGAACCGTATTAAGCTCTTCTTTGCAGCCGATATGATTTTATTTGCCAAAGCGTCTATGGAACAATTGGAGGTGTTCAGTATAACGCCCCAGTTTTGGGCCTAGCAGTTTTGAGGCTTGTTAGACGGTCCGGTAGACCGGGTTAGGGATTCAAGTTGGATTTAGGAGTAAATATTTTTATGAAAGACAAAAATATGGAAAAATGGTTAAAATAATATTTTAATATATGAAAAATATTGGTGAAATCAATTTTGGAAAATGGGATTTGGAAGGGTGAAATTTTGGTTAGTGACTAAAATGTAGTTTTTGAAAACTATTTTTAAAGGTGACTAAATTGTAAAGGATCAAATTCTTAGAATCCTTAAGGAGCTATTTTAACAAGTTGTTGCTGGTGGTTTCCCCTTCAATTAAGACTTTTTAACATGTGTTTTTAAAGGTAATTAAAAGGGATTTTGATAATAAAAGTTAGTTATTGGTTTTAAAGAAATTTGACGTAAACTTCTCTCCACTTCTTTTCTGCCAAACACTCTTGTTTTCATCAAAATCCAGAGGTGAGATATCTTTTTACTTGGATTCTTGATTTGCAATTGCTTCTTTACCTTTGATTTACAAAACCTCATTGAAATCTTGTGTTTTTCTAGCTTTAATCAATCAATTGAGGGAGAAATCACACAATAGAGGTAAGGTTCATTCTCCTCTATTGATGGTTCTTTATTGATATTCCCAAGTATTTAATCCTTGATTTATGATTTATAATATGATTTTATGTTTTTACAATGATTAATTGATTTAATTGGGTTTAATTGGTGAAATTATGAAAGATTCGTAGTGGGTCTATTTTCCAGTGTAGATGATTGATTTTAAAAATATTTTGGATGATTTATAATGTTGATAAGTTCTTTTTAACATTAGAATCCCGAAACTCCTTGAATCCTTGATTATTAGGTTGTTAAATTTGTGCTTTTGTGGAGTTGTGGTGGCTGTGTAGTTGCTAGAAGTACATGGACGAATTAACCTGTTTTTAGATGTTATTAGATGTTGATTGAAGTGTTAGATTGATAGGTTGTGGCTGGGTTGTGTTTGGAAAGAGTTAGATGATGATTTCGGTTATTGTGGTTGGGTAATTGTGAAAGGATTGTGAGGTATTGCAAGGAATTGTTGTTGCAGTGTTTTGAATGCATTGAGATGCATTAATCCTCTATTTTAATGTGGTTAAAACAGCGGAGGTCGATTCGGAAGCGATCAGTGAAGCTTTGGAGGCTTCGGACGCTTGATTTCGCGTCGGTGAATTGAGGTTTCGCTTATTGGTGAGTGAGAACATGGATTTCAGCTTTGAAATGATTTAAAGGTGGTTTATGGGAGTTTAAACTGAGCTTTAAACACTGGTTTAAACTCAGAAGTAAGTATGATGTGGTTTTATCCCTCAGTCGTGCTATTATGAAATGGTTTTATGCACTTGTTTTGATTTGCATTTTACCTACTGTTTAAACATGTTTTAAAGAATATGAGATAATGTTTTGATCATGAAATGATGATGGATGCACGTGGTAAGTGATCAATGTAAGTATATGGTTTATACTTGAGTTTTAAGCATGTGTTGTTGCTTGGAAAATGGTTTGGTTTAATGCTTGTAAAAATAGTGAGGGAAATGGAAAATGGTGAATTATATTGGCACATGATGTGGTTTTAAAAATTGTTATCGAATATAGTTGACCAGCCATAGGATTGATAGAGCACTGTAATAAGTCGCCTTGTATGTTGAGGGGTTTTGATTTGGTGTACCAAAAACTCCATCCAAGTACCCTAACGGTCAAGGGGTTATATGGTACCGTAAACTCCTATTATAGGATTTAGCGTTTAACCGATGATTAGGGTTGGTGTCCCCGTGAGTTGTAAATTGTACTAGGTTGGTAATGTACCGCGATTATGATTGTATCGCTATTCCGGTTGAGATGGCTTGAAGTGTTGTGGGGACACTTGTTAAATCCGTGTATCCGATGAACTATTTTGATAAAGGAACTTGGTTATAATCACTTGTAAGCCAATATAATTGTTAATGTATCATTGAAAGGTTTATGTTGTATAATGTGATTTATACATGTTTACTCTTTAAGCTTTGCATATAGTTGTTATGCATGGAAAGGCTTAAATTGAGGTTTGGCAATGGGATTTGTTGTTGGTCATTGATACATGTTGCATATGGTTTAATATGCTGGTTTTTAAAGATGTTAAGTGTTGTGTGTAATAAGTGCTACGCAAATGTGCAAGTATACACGTCGCAAGTAATAAAGTGATACGAGTATCGAGTATCGTCTCCACAGGGATTGGTTTGGGCCACTTTGCTTAAGTTACTGCACTGTGAAAATAAAAACACAATTGATAATAGAGGTTTTAATTAACGAGAAAACTAAGAGCAATAAACTAAAAGAATAGATGAAATTAAAATAGAGTAAATAGGCCAGGTTATCGTGAGTTGAGGTGTGATAGCTGATTGGATCGTCTTGGAAAAAGAGTGCAAGGGCAACTTGCACAGCGGGGTTGCCTTGGCAACTAATCGATGGTTGCCTGGGCGACTAGCTGGGCAACTACTTGGGCGGCTGGGCATCAACTTCAAGGTCCGGCGGAGCGTTCTTCAATGGTTTCTTCTTATCCCTAAGTCAAAACTCTAGCTACCTATGCATGCCTTGATAATACATCCCTGCGTGAATCAAGGGTGAACAACAACCAATCTTGTGCTCCTTTTAGCCGTTGAAATCCTTAACTTATTCCTAAGCCAGATTAATCTTCACCATCAATAGATTGAATAAAGACCATACTCATTCGTTTCTTGAATCTAACTCTCCCGATATTAGATAAATAGATGAAGTTATGATCCTCTCCCAATTCACTCGCAAACAAGAATAAAAGCCAAGAATGAGTAAACCTTGAATAGAAAAGTGCAAACTCTTATTACCTAAACAAAATCCAATTGTTTCTCACAACAACAAAACACAATAACCCCAACCAATCAAGTTAGTTCATGGTTGGGTTCAAAAGATATACAAAGAATAATCCTCAAACCATGAATCTAATGGAAGCAAAGAAGAAGAAGAAGAAATTAAACTCTCTCCCCCTTGCTCTCTTGTCGAAATTTCTCTCTTCTTGCCCTATGGGGTTGTCAAAATTTTCCCTCCTCTTGCCCTCCTTGGAGTTGTCGAAATTCCCCTCTCTCTCGCTCTCCTCTCAAGTTGACCATATGGCCTCTTATTTATAGGGCTAGGTCAAAGTCCTTCTTTGAGGAGGAAGTTAAGTTGAAATTAAATTATCTTTAAAGAATATAATTCTTTATTATAATTATATTCCTACTAGAACTTCTCCTATCTTCTTGGAATTTAATTCTTCTTTAATCTCTTCATGGAAATCAAATTCCTTTGGGATTTAGCTTTTCTCCACGTCATCTTGGGCTTGTCTAGTCATCAATTTTGACTACCATATCACCTTATTCTTTGTCGACAATTGCCCTGGCAACTGGCTCGGCGTCTCCTTCATGCATTGCCCTAGCAACTAGCTCGGCATCTCCTTCATGCATTGCCCTGGCAACTGGTTCTAGCCTTGTTTAGGCAAGTGATTCTGCACACACACAAAAACACACCAAAGCAACATCTTTTTCCACAAAAATCACCAAGTTATGTAATCAAGCTCAACGGTGGAAAAAAACACGAATTAATGCATGAATGACTAATTATGCAACTAATATGAGCTTAAGTCTAACAATAATATGAGTAAAAAGGGTAATAAAAATAGTACTTTTGAACACTTATCACGCCCCCAAACTCGAACTATTGCTTGTCCTCAAGCAATGCAAACTAACAATTACCTGCCAAGACTTTAATCATCAAAGACATGCTTCAAATTTGAATTCAAACCTCGGAACTGTGGCACAATGTATGACCACCTTTTAATTTTTCAAATAGCACAAAAATTACCCAGAACCAAACTATAATGCTCGTGACAATGTGTGTGCGTAGTTGTGTACAAGTTGATTTTCAAGATTCTATGTGAACAATAAGCTTTTATCAATTTAATTACCGGGGCATTTATTTTTATTTTCACTAGAGCCAATTTCGTGCACCTCTAGCAAAGTAAGCAATTTCTCATTTTATTTTAGTCGACTAGAGCCAATTTCGGGCACCTCTAGCGATTCTTTAATGTGCATTAACTACTAGAGCCAGTTTCGGGCACCTCTAGCAAGAAAGTGCATTTACTACTAGAGCCAGTTTCGGGCACCTCTAGCAAGAATTTAACTTTTAATTTTCAAAAACCCAAATTTTAAGCAACCTAAGTTCACTAAGTTTCTTTCAATCAACAAGCCACAACCGTGTAAAAAAAATCAGCATCATAGTAAAATTCTAAGTTCTTTTCATGCAATCCTAAAATTAAAGGTTCTTTCATTTAAGTGCAGTGGCAAAAATTCATCATTGGATATTTAACAAGTCTTAAGCAATTAAATCCAATTAAAGGCATGGCAAGTAACATATGCAACCTATATGTGATCGCTGGAGATGAATGCAACTAAACATGAAACTAACTAGAAACCAATACCCCCCCAAACTCGAGAGAAGCATTGTCCTCAATGCATGTAAAAGTGAAAGAAAATTTAAAAGAAACTAAACGAAATGAGTTAGTCGGAGAGGTCATCACCTCGAGTGATAAGTTTCCTTCGTGTCGTTTGCTTGATTCATTTTTCAGTCGGTGGTTGAATGCTTGTAGCTGGTACCGCGTGAATAGCATTGCTTTGATTTGATCCATGTTTGGGCATCAGAAGTTGCCAACGCCATTGTTGTTGCCTGGGCATCGCCAGTTTCTGTTGTGGTTGCTGTGGCAAGTAGTCGGCAGTAAATTTCCTTAGCATGGTGGTTGTGAGTCTTGTTGTGGAAAAGAAAACCTGGAAACTAAAGATAATGAAGAAAAATAAAATATCTCCTAAAAATTCCAAAAATAAATAAAGAGAGAAAAAGAATAACCAAAAATAATAAAAAATAGCTCAAAAAAAAGAAAAAAAGAAAAAGAAAATATCGAAAGGAGAGCATGCTTATGCATCTCCTAAGGTGTCAACTTCTTTGTTACATTCTACATGGGCACCATTGTAGTGCTTTAATCTTTGTCCATTAACTTTGAATTCATGCTCGTCGGTAATGGACTTGATTATCATGGCACCATGGGAGAATGGTTTGACAACTTCAAATGGTCCCGACCATCTTGATTTTAGTTTTCCAGGGAAAAGTTTCAGCCGAGAATTGAATAAGAGAACTAGTTGCCCTGGCATGAATTGCCACGGCAATAGTTTCTTGTCGTGCCATTGCTTTGTTTTCTCCTTGTAGATTTATGCATTGTTATAGGCGAGTGCACGGAATTCTTCTATCTCGTTGAGGTACAACAAACGCTTTTTCCCGGTACTTTCCCAATCATATTCACGTCTTTATTACCCATTGGTTTGTAGGTGATATTGCCTGTCCTCTGGCAACGATCAGATTGCTTGTAAAACTCTTGGGCATCTTTATACAGTGTTGGCCAATACAAACCGGATTGAAAAACTTTGGCTGCGGTACGAGTTCCTCCAAAATGTCCTCCATAGGGTGAAGAATGGCATTGTCGGAGTACATTCTGTTGCTCCTCTTCTGGGACACACCGGCGTATAACCTGATCTGCATATTGTTTAAAAAAAAGAGGCTCATCCCAAAAGTAATGCTTAGCATCATGGCAGAACCGCTTCTTCCCTTGGTGAGTAAGGCCATAAGGTAAAATACCACAAACAAGGAAATTAACTAAATCCGCGTACTAGGGTGTTACCGAGGCATGTGCTGCCTTGGCGACTGCTCCCAAAATTGCCGAGGCGTCGAGGGTTGCCGAGGCATGTGCGTCTATGGTTGTCGAGGCATGCGCGTCCATGGTTACCGAGGCAACTAAAAGTTGTTCATCCGGGAATGCATCGCATATCTCTAGATCCGCGTCCTCCTCTCTATTGCGTTCTAAACGTGATAAGTGATTGGCCACTTAATTTTCTGTTCCTTTCCTGTGCATTGGCCTAGGACTGCTCCTACCCTGAAATCACTTGCATCACACATGAGCTCAAAAGGTAGCGTCCAATCTGGTGGAACGACAATGGGTGCCGAGGAAAGCTTTTCCTTTAGGGTTTCGAATGCTTGGGTGCAAGAATCATCAAAATGGAAGACTTTATCTTGGTGGGGATAACTTCTCGATCACGTCCACCTTGGCTTTCTCTACTTCAATTCCCTTGGATGAAATATTGTGGCCGAGCAATATTCCTTCATCTACCATAAGATGGCACTTCTCCCAATTAAGGACTAAATCGGTTTCTTCACATCTTGCCAACACATTCTCTAAATTGTCGAGGCAACTGTTGAAGTCACTACCAAAAATGGAAAAATCATCCATGAAGATCTCAAGGAAGTTTTCGACCATGTCTGAAAAGAGTGCCATCATGCATCTTCTAATGTTAGTACATATCTGAGAAAACTTGAGGATGGTCGTTTTCGATACTTCTTATAGTCTATCCGCACCCTCCATCGGGTGACAATATTGCCCAAAAAGAGTTTGGCCAATGTGCTTGCCACTACTCCCTTTTGCGTTACCATGGTGGAGGTGTCTTTCTTCTTTGTTCGCTTGTAGTCCATGTATACTCTCCACCTTGCTACTATTCCTGAAGGCACAAATATATTAATAGGAAAAATTATATCCATTCTCAACCATTCAATTACCTCATTCTTGTCGACTTCTATTATGGTTGGATGTAGCCTTTGTTATCGTGGCAATTGTTGCTCAAGCCAATTTTCGTGGCAATCAGTTGCCAAAATTTGCTGTAAGTCAAGGGAAGAACCAATTTTCTGAAAAGCTTTACGAATCCAAACACCGTTTTTTTGGCCTCTCAAACATCTCCATCAGTAGAGATTTCGATGGCTTCAAATCTACCAACCTCGGTTCCTCAAGACATACCTGCAATGGACGATGTGAGTTTTTAAAGAATTCGAAAGGTTCAACCATTACCTGCTCATATTCCATTGGCAAAGTATTATCATCTCGTTGATCTTGCATGTGGTTGTGTAATTGTCGTGGCAATTGTAGATGAGAGCAATCTACAGATTCCTACTTTAACATTAACGTTGTAACCTTATGGGCATCAAGTTCCTCAAAATTTGCTGTAGTATTGTTGTTCTCAGCTTCACTGAGTGTTGTCGCGGCATTGCTCTGTTCAGGCTCCTCAATCATTGCCGAGGCAAGTTGTTGTTCAGGCTCATCATGTGTTGGGCAGTCTCTCTCATTGGCATCCTCTTGACTTTGAGGTTCTAGTTGTTCCCCACACATCGGAGAGCTTTCTTTGCATTGCTCCTTATCCTCTTGCCTTGGGACGTCAGTATCCCTAGGAATGAATTGTTGGTGCATGTTATCCATGACATATATGGATCTCCCCAATTGATCTTCTGAATCCCCTAAGGTTGCATCCCACTGAGCTATCCTCGTATACATAGATTTTGATAGCTCTCGAATCTCTTCAATTGATCCGTCAAGTCTAGCCAAGGAAGCTAGTAACGTTTCCTCCAAGGAATTAGAATGCTCTTGAAAAGGACTACATTGCCATGGCATATCTGTTGCTGCGGCAAAATTGTTATGGTAAAAAATTTTTGAGCTTTTTGACCATACCATGAAGAATTTTGCTGTTGGTTCCCTCTATGGTCCTCCATGTAGTTATATGCACCGAAAATGCGAGGGCAATTTTCAAATACATGATGTTCTCCACACATAGCACAAGATTTTTCCACGGTATAAGTTCTTTGGGCTTTTCTCGGTTGGTATAGGTAATCATCAAAGGGTGCAAGAAACTCTTGATTGGATTGATTCATATCTTCCAACATCATCTCTCGAATAGATCGACTTTTATTTCCCGACATGTTGATGTCCCTTAACTTGTAGCACACCTAATTTTTTTTGATAAAACAAACAAAAGAAAAGTTAGTAAAACTAATAGAAAAAATGCAATAACAAAAACAACTAACACCAATTGCCAATCCCTGGCAACGGCGCCAAAAACTTGTTGCGTGTAATAAGTGCTACGCAAATGTGCAAGTATACACGTCGCAAGTAATAAAGTGATACGAGTATCGAGTATCGTCTCTACAGGGATTGGTTTGGGCCACTTTGCTTAAGTTACTGCACTGTGAAAATAAAAACACAATTGATAATAGAGGTTTTAATTAACGAGAAAACTAAGAGCAATAAACTAAAAGAATAGATGAAATTAAAATAGAGTAAATAGGCCAGGTTATCGTGAGTTGAGGTGTGATAGCCGATTGGATCGTCTTGGAAAAAGAGTGCAAGGGCAACTCAGTTGTCGTGGCAACTTGCACAGCGGGGTTGCCTTGGCAACTAATCGATGGTTGCCTGGGCGACTAGCTGGGCAACTACTTGGGCGGCTGGGCAGCAACTTCAAGGTCCGGCGGAGCGTTCTTCAATGGTTTCTTCTTATCCCTAAGTCGAAACTCTAGCTACTTGTGCATGCCTTGATAATACATCCCTGCGTGAATCAAGGGTGAACAACAACCAATCTTGCGCTCCTCTTAGCCGTTGAAATCCTTAACTTATTCCTAAGCCAGATTAATCTTCACCATCAATAGATTGAATAAAGACCATACTCATTCGTTTCTTGAATCTAACTCTCCCGATATTAGATAAATAGATGAAGTTACGAGATCCTCTCCCAATTCACTCGCAAACAAGAATAAAAGCCAAGAATAAGTAAACCTTGAATAGAAAAGTGCAAACTCTTATTACCTAAACAAAATCCAATTGTTTCTCACAACAACAAAACACAATAACCCCAACCAATCAAGTTAGTTAATGGTTGGGTTCAAAAGATATACAAAGAATAATCCCCAAACCATGAATCTAATGGAAGCAAAGAAGAAGAAGAAGAAATCAAACTCTCTCCCCTTGCTCTCTTGTCGAAATTTCTCTCTTCTTGCCCTATGGGGTTGTCGAAATTTTCCCTCCTCTTGCCCTCCTTGGAGTTGTCGAAATTCCCCCCTCTCCCGTTCTCCTCTCAAGTTGACGATATGGCCTCTTATTTATAGGGCTAGGTCAAAGTCCTTCTTTGAGGAGGAAGTTAAGTTGGAATTAAATTATCTTTAAAGAATATAATTCTTTATTATAATTATATTCCTACTAGAACTTCTCTTATCTTCTTGGAATTTAATTCTTCTTTAATCTCTTCATGGAAATCAAATTCCTTTGGGATTTAGCTTTGCTCCATGTCATCTTTGGCTTGTCTAGTCATCAATTTTGACTACCATATCACCTTATTCTTTGTCGACAATTGCCCTGGATTTTTGATGTGGTTTGACCCTTGAATATGTTGGATGTATGCTAGAAGCATGTTAGGGTGTTTTGGTATGTTCAGAAGCATGTTAAACCAACAAAAGTGGACATTACAAGCCCAGGTGTACTAGTACGGGTGTTCTTGTTTCAGTACGAGTAAGCCATTTCAGGCTTAACGTACCTGTACATGGGAAATCATTTTAGTACGGGTTTAGGCAAATTTGGCCAGCGTCGGTACGTGATTAGAGGTTTCAATACGGCATAATGGTTTTATGTAGAGCGTTTCGATACGCGTGGGCGTTTCAAAACGAGTTTAAGCTACTGGAATTTTTGAGTATGAATTAATGTTGGCGTATCGATACACCCTCTTGCCTGTACCGATACGGTGTCAGTTAAATTAGTTATTTGGAATATTCTAAAGTTCTGGTTTCTTACGTTTTAGTCCCTGAATGTTGTAGATGCAATTGAATAAGTATGAATGACCTTTTTGAGCTGATTTTTGACATGTAAGCACAAAACCTGCTTAATTAAAGGTTGGTAACATAAAAATGAGCTAGGTCTCTGTAGTTTTTTGAAATTACAATTTGGTCCCTAAATTGCAATTGTGTTCAATTGGATGTTAATTTGATGCCTGATTGAGTTGAGTTTTCACCTGTGATCAGTATGTACATGTAGGATAATAATTGTTCATCTAGAAATAATAAAAGAAAAAATGGACGTGTTTTAGGTTTCATCTTTACGGTTTACTTCGGTAAACCTAATACAAATCGCTCGGTTCAGTCTTGAGACTAGACTAGGTTGAGAGGGTTACATTTGCTGGTATCAGAGCCAGGTTTGCAATAATTGGGAGTTGGTTTGATTGTTGTAATGTTGTTGTGATTTATAATCCGTTGTTTGTGATGCACGGCGATTGTAATATGCATGTTGATTGCTTTATGCCATATTAGGGGGAAATTTGGGAAACCCATTGCCTTATTATTATAGTCTGAAATGTTATGATTTTGAAATGGAAGTCTTGGATCCTTGCTTGAAGCTAGCCTAAATATTTTGTTTTGAAATGATTATCATACCTTAGATATTTTTTTAGCACGATGGGACCAAGAAGAGAGTTGCGATCTGGTATGATTATTGCTGTAGTTGGGCAGGGAAACGAGGGGGATGTTGTACCTCTTCAGGGGTTGCCACCGCCCCCACCTAATCTACCTATGAATGTGGAGCAAGTACCACCTGTGTCAGCTGGGCCAGGGATAAGTGACATGGCGCCTCTAATTCAGGCCATGACTAGTGTGTTCTAGGCAATAGTTGCGGATGTTCATGTGTTGGCACTAGTGGTTGGGCATGCGGGTTTTCTGTTAGAGCATCTTCGCAATCTAGGTAGAGTTGAGTTTCATGGTTTAGCACCAGAGGCTTCTGAGGATTGGTTGGCCAGTATAGAGAGGATACTGGGCCAAATGGGTTATTTTGATGCCCGTAAGCTGAGATGTACTGTGTACCTGTTATCGGGATATGCTTATATATGGTGGACTACCACGATATTCAAGATGGTAACCGAGGATGTATCTTGGAAGTTCTTTTGTGGTGCTGCTCGAAAGAAGTACATGAGAGTCTGATATTAGGAAGAAAAAAAGAGAGAGTTTATGGCTCTTGTGTAGGGCAGTATGTCTATTTTTGATTATGAGGTAAAGTTGGTGAGGTTGAGCCGGTATGCACCTAAGTTAGCTCCTGACGAGCGTTAGTGATGTGATCGCTTCTGCTACGAGCTTGTACAGGAGGTTAAGACATACATGCTTGCTGTTGAATATACTGATTTTGATGTGCTAGTTACGAGAGCCAAGGACATTGAGCAAAACCTTGGTTTGGATTCGGGGTCTCAAGGCTTTAGCTCTGGTAAGAGAGTGGTAGATTCCAATTTTGATAGTGGTCAGGCCAAGAGACATCGTGATAGGAGGTATCGCCCTGAGCCGAGGCGTGGCGGAGGTTTTGTTGGTCGTGGAGCGTAGGGGCATGGTACCCAGGTTAGGGCTTCGCATAATACTTGTTGGCTTGTGGATCGCGTGATCATTTGAGGCGAGATTGCCCACGTTTGGCCAGAGAGGGTCAGGCACCTGCGGCTGTTGTGGCCAATGCTTGTTGGAGTTGTGGGTCTGACGACCATTTGAGACGTGATTGTCCTTTGTTAGCCGGAGGTGGGCAGGGTGTTGCGCCTATTGTTACTCCGTAGATAGGCTGTGGTCGTGGCCGTGGCCTGTTTCAGCACAAAGATGGTGGACAGAGGACTGTAGCTCATACCGTTGCTATCTAGCCTGAGGGGGGTGGACTGACTAGGGTGTATGAGCACCATGAGAGTCGTACTGACACTGATATGATTGCAGGTACTTTCACTTTACAGTATTTGCCGTTGTATTCGTTGGTTGATTCTGGTTCTACCCATTCATACATCTTGAGTGAGCATCCACAGCTACTTGATATACATGTTAAAATTCTTAATGTGGGTGTTAGAGTGACTAGTTCTCTTGGGGAGACAGTCGTGGTTAGGAAGTTGTATCGTAGATGTCCGTTGATGGTTCAGGGACATGTTGTTGTCGTAGATTTGATGGAGTTGCCATTCCATGGTTTTGATGTAATCCTGGGGATGGATTGGTTGACTGAGCATAGGGCTATGGTGGATTTTGAGACCAAACGGATATCCTTAAGGTTATCGGATAATTTTGAGCTAGTGGTTGCAGGTGAGAATGCTAAGTTCTTATCTAATACTGTTTCGGCTCTGGAAGCGAGACGATTGTTGAATTCTGAATGTCAGGCTTTCTTGGCCTATGTTGAGGGTGTAGGATATTTGCACAGTATGTGAGTTTCCAAGTGTTTTTTGGAAGAGTTATCAGGGTTGCCACCAGATCGAAAGGTAGAGTTCGGCATTGAGGTTTATGCAGGTACGACATCAGTGTCAATTGCTCCATATCGCATGGCCCCGAAAGAGTTGAAGGAGTTGAAAATACAACTGCAGGAGTTGTTTGATCGAGGTTTCATTAGACCTAGTATTTTACTATGGGGTGCACCGGTGTTGTTTGTGAAGAAGAAGGATGGTACATTGCAGATGTGTATAGGCTATCAGTAACTGAACAAGTTGACGATAAAGAAAAAGTATCCTTTTCCACTGATAGATAACCTGTTTGATCAATTCAGGGGTGCATCGGTATTCTCTAAGATAGATTTGAGGTTTGAGTACTATCAGTTAAAGGTGAAAGATGTGGATGTGCCTAAGATAGCTTTTCGTAAGAAGTACGGGCATTATGAGTCTTTGATGATGTCGTTTGGGCTGACCAATGCGTCGGCTACTTTTATGGACATGATAAATCGGGTGTTCCATGAGTTTTTAGATTAGTTTATGACCGTGTTTATCGATGATATCCTAGTGTACTCTCGTACCGAGGAGGATTATGATAGACATTTGTGGATTGTGCTTTAGACGTTGTTGGCTAATCAACTTTATGAAAAGTTAAGCAAGTGTGAGTTCTGGCGTAATGAGGTTGTTTTCCTTGGGCATGTGGTATCGGCCGAGGGGACTCGTGTTGATCCGCACAAGATTGAGGATGTGATGAGTTGGAAGGTGCCTAAATCTGTGACAGAAGTTTAAAGTTCCCTTGGTTTTGTTGGTTATTACCGTAGGTTTGTTGAAGGGTTTTCCAGTATAGCTATTCCGTTGACCAAGTTGTTGCAAAAGAAGGTTCGTTTTGAGTGCTCAGGGGATAGGCAGCGGGCTTTTGAAAGGTTGAAGGAAGCTCTGATGCGAGCTCCGATTTTGGTTCAGTCTGAATCAGGAAAAGAGTTCGTTGTTTATAGTTATGTGTCTTATGTTGGGCTTGGTTGCGTGTAAGAGAGTAAGGTGGTTGCCTATGCATCTAGACAGTTGAAGGTGCATGAGCGTAAGTACCCTACTCATGATCTTGAGCTCGCCGTAGTTGTTTTTGCATTGAAAATCTAGAGGCTTTACCTTTACGGTGAGAAATGTGTGGTTTACACGGATCATAAGAGTTTGAAGTATCTGTTGTCGCAGAAGGAGTTAAATATTAGGAAACAAAGATGGTTGGAGTTGTTTAAAGATTATGATCTGTCTATTGAGTATCACCCATGTAAAGCTAACGTTGTAGCTGATGCTTTGAGTAGGAAAGCTGTTGTGGAGTTAAGAGCTGTGTTTGTTCTGTTAAGTGTGACTTGCGACGGCGGGTTGTTAGCTGAGTTGCAAGTGAAATCATCATTGTCACAGTTGATTACGGAGAAGCAATTGTATAATGAGAGTTTGGTACTGCATGTAAAGGATATCATGGATGGGAATCCTATAGATTTTCATTTTAATGATGATGGAGTGTTGCGTTTTAAAGGTCGGGTTGTGGTGCCCGAATATGAGGAGTTGAGGCGTATCATATTGACCGAAGCGCATGCTAGTCCTTTTGCTATGCATCCCGGTAGTACTAAGATGTATCGAGGTTTGAAGGAAGAGTACTACTGGGTTGGCTTGAAGAAATATGTGGCTGATTTTGTTGCTTGATGCATAGTATGTTAGCGTGTGAAAGCTGAGCATCAGTTTCTTTCCAATTATTGCAACCGTTGAGTATATCGGAATGGAAATGGAAAAGAATCACCATGGATTTTGTGTCTGGGTTACCTTTGACACCGACCAAAAAGGATTCTATTTGGGTGATTGTCGATCAGTTTACGAAGTGTGCACATTTCGTGCCAGTGCATGCGACTTATACCTTGGATAGGTTGGCCGATCTGTACATATCTGAGATTGTGCGTTTGCACGGGGTGCCCAAGTCTATAGTTTCAGATAGAGATCCACATTTTACAGGAAGGTTTTGCGTGTGTTTGTATCGTGCTCTAGGAACTTGGCTGTATTTCAGTACTTCTTATCATCCTCAGACAGATGGTCAGTCGGAGCGTGTGATACAGGTATTGGAGGATATGTTGAGGTGTTGTATCATTGAGTTTCTGGGAACATGGAAAAACAATTGTCTTTGGTGGAGTTTGCCTATAATAATAGTTATCAGGATAGTATACAGATGGCACCGTACGAGGCATTGTATGGTAGGAAGTGTCGTACACCGTTGTGTTGGGATGAAGTTGGGGGAAAACACGTTTCGATGCATGATGTGTTGAAAGACACCAATGAAAAGGTGAAGTTGGTATGTGAGCACTTGAGAGCGGCTTCAGATCATCAGAAATCCTATGCAGATTTGAAGCTTGGGGATGTGGAGTATGTTGTTAGTGATCGAGTGTTTTTGAAGGTGTCTCCTTGGAAGAATGTGATGCATTTTGGGCAGAAAAGAAAGCTTAGCATGAGGTTTATTGGACTATACGAGGTGGTTGAATGTGTGGGTCCTGTTGCTTATCGTTTGAGGTTACCTCCTAAATTGGAGAGGATTCATGATGTGTTTCATGTTTCGATGTTACGGAGGTATCGGTCAAATCCATCGTATGTTATGCCGATGGAGGATATTGAGTTAAGGCCAGATCTATCTTATGATGAGGAACCGGTAGAGATTCTTGACACCAGTAGTAAGGTTCTGCGTGTTAAGATGGTTGAGCTTGTTAAGGTGTTGTGGAGGCACCGCGGAGTTGATGAGGCCACGTGGGAACGCAAGATAGATATGTTGGAACAGTTTCCGCATTTGTTTCTTCCAGGTAAAATTTCAAGGACAAAATTTCTTAAGTGGGAAAAAGTTGTAACGCCCTGGTTTTGGGCCTAGCAGTTTTGAGGCTTGTTAGACAGTCTGGTGGACCGGGTTAGGGATTTGAGTCGGATTCAGGAGTAAATATTTTTGTGAAAGATAAAAATATAGATAAATGGTTAAAAATCATATTTTAATATATGAAAAATATTGGTGAAATAAATTTTGGAAAATGGGATTTGGAAGGGTGACATTTTGGTTAGTGACTAAAATGTAATTTTTGAAAACTAGTTTTAAAGGTGACTAAATTGTAAAGGATTAAATTATTAGAATTCTTAAGGATCTATTTTACCAAGTTGTTTCTGGTGTTTTCTTCCTTCAATTAATACTTGTTAACATGTGTTTTTAAAGGTAATTAAAAGGGATTTTGATCATAAAAGTTAGTTATCGGTTTAAAAGAAATTTGACGTAAACTTTTCTTTCAACTTTTCTCTCTACTTATTTTCTGCCAAACACTCTTGTTTCCATCAAAATCCAGAGGTGAGAGATCTTTTTACTTGGATTCTTGATTTGTAATTGCTTATTTACCTTTGATTTACAAAACCTCATTAAAATCTTGTGTTTTTCTAGCTTTAATCAATCAATTGAGGGAGAAATCACACAATAGAGGTAAGGTTTGTTCTTCTCCTCTATTGATGGTTATTTATTGATACTCCAAAGTATTTGATCCTTGATTTATGATTTATAATCTGATTTTATGTTTTTACAATGATTAATTGATTTAATTGGGTTTAATTGGTGAAATTATGGAAGATTCATAGCTGATCTATTTTCCAGTGTTTATGATTGATTTAAAACATATTTTGGATGATTTATAATGTTGATAAGTTGCTTTTAACATTGGAATCCTGAAACTCCTTGAATCCTTGATTATTAGGTTGTTAGATTTGTGTTTTTGTGGAGTTGTGGTGGCTATGTAGTTGCTAGAAGTATATGGATGAATTAATCCTGTTTTTAGATGTTATTAGATGTTGATTGAAGTGTTAGATTGATAGATTATGGCTAGGTTGTGTTTGGAAAGAGTTAGATGATGATTTCGGTTATTGTGGTTGGGTAATTGTGAAAAGGATTTTGAGGTATTGCAAGGAATTGTTGTTGCAATGTTTTGAATGTATTGAGATGCATTAATCCTCTATTTTAATGTTGTTAAAACATGAGAGGTCGATCCGGAAGCGACCGGTGAAGCTTTGGAGGCTTCAGACGCTTGATTTCACCTCGGCGAATTAAGGTTTCGCGTATCGGTGAGTGAGACTGTGGATTTCAGCTTTGAAATGATTTAAAGGTGGTTTATGGGAGTTTAAACTGAGCTTGAAACACTGTTTTAAACTCAAAAGTAAGTATGATGTGGTTTTCTCTCTCGGTCGTACTATTATGAAATGGTTTTATGCACTAGTTTTGATTTGCATTGTACCTACTGTTTAAGCATGTTTTAAAGTATATGAGATACTGTTTTGATCATGAAATGATGATGGATGCACGTAGTAAGTGATCCATGTAAGTATATGGTTTATACTTGAGTTTTAAGCATGTGTTGTTGCTTGGAAAATGGTTTGGTTTAATGCTTGTAAAAACGGTAAGGTAAATGGTGAATTATATTGGCAAGTGATGTGGTTTTAAAAATTGTTTTCAAATATAGTTGGCCGGCCATAGGATTGATAGTTGTAACCCACTCGACCCGGCCTAGACGCCCAACCGAATCGAGTGAGCTACATTAGGTTTGCCGAAGCAAACCAGAGAAGGGTTACAAAAAGTCAGTCCATTTTTTTCCTTTTATCTTGTCTAGATGCAAGTTATTAATCCTACATGTCCATACTCACAGCAGGTGAAATTTAGAAGAAAATGAATCACAAATAGGTGGCCAATTGCATCACATTTATTTCGAGGACTAAAACGTAAATACTTTAAATTATTGGTCCAAATTTGAAATTAAGGTTAACAATCCTCAATTAGTCCATTTACATGCCTGCATATCAAATTTCAAGTCAATATGATCATCCATGTCCATTCAATTACACTCGCAATACTTAGGGACTAAAACACAAGAGACCAAAAACTGATTTCCATGACATTACCTGTAAAAACTGCCTCTCGTACCGATACGATCATAGTCGTAACGATACGAAGCAACCACGCGTATCGGTACACGATGTACCGTATCGTTAGGCCACGCCAGCTGGCACAATATTAAAGTCATACCGGTACGAGCCCTTTGTGTTCCAGTACACGGGTTTTTCCCCAAAAAACAACTTTCCAGTACGAGTTCCCGGACCGATACACTTATCCCGTACCGGTACGCGAAGCTTAAATTATTTATCTGTATCGATACTCAAATACCCGTATTGATCCTGAACGCCCTGATTTGCCTAGCCGTACCGATATGGTCCCTTGCGTATCGGTAAGCATAGGCCTATAATGTTATTTTTATCTATTTTTCACTCAAATTTTGATACATTTGGATCCTAGCAACTTGTATACATGGATATAAACATTCAACAATACATATACCAACACTTGTACCATAGTTTAGCAGCAAAACATGTTTATGCTATCATAAAAGTTACTCTAGAGGCATACTCCCTAAAACACTTCACCAAACATTCCAAAGTGCTCAAATAAACATTTAGCAGCACAAGCATCAAGCCAATATCACTTCAACACCAAATTCAACATGTTATGATTAACAAAGCATGCCATCCAAGCAAGACCATCTAGATGCATACCTAGGCAACCTCATAACATCAACCATGGGTAACGATGCACAACAAACTTAACAACATCAATCAAACTCTGAAATCACAGCATTACACATTCTCTAAATAAGGGAAAAGAGAATTAAAAATCTAAAAATCCATGGCGACCACATTGTCTTATTAACCAGAAACATAAACTGAGTTCATACTCAAAATTGCTTTGCCTCTTGGATCACTACGACTCTGCCTTTGCTGCCCCAAGCCTTAATGCTCTGCATCATTAGGAAAAAGAGAGCGTAAGCACATTTGCTTAGTGAGGATACTCTAAAAACAATCATGCATTAAAACCCTTGAAAACCAACACTTGTTTTCAGACCATGCTTATGACCTAAGCAACTCCCAATGATTCCAACTCAAACCATGCATATCGACCATATGCAAAACAATGTATATACCACATACTTAAACTCCAAAGCATTTTATACAAAACCATGCTTGAATTCGAAAGTATTAAATACAAAACCATGCTTAAATCCCAAAGCAGTAAAAATAGATTCAACAATAGAATTCTCATATATTGGCAATTATAGTGACCTCGGATAGCCGACAACTATCCTTGATTAGCCGACCGCTAATCTTTAGTTAACCGACCGTTAACTTCACACATCGGATACATGGATCTCCCTTAATGACCGACCATCATCAAGACTACCCCATGCCGACCGCATGACTTTACAACCTTGCCGACCGCAAGCTTCACATCAACAAGAGGAACCAACCGCTCAACCCAAGTGATAACAACATAGTCCGAGTAGCCGACCGCTATACCTCAAGGACCTTTAACCACGATCGATTTTTAAACATATTATAGTGCACTTTATCCTATGGCATGCCAACTATATCTGAATGTTTCTCACCTTGTCACATAGCCAATGTATCATTTACAAAACCATTTTCTCACTGTTTTACAATGCATTACACAAAATCCCCACATATGCAAATCACATTGCCATAGCAATATTACATTCCCGACCGGAATCAAAACCAATGCTCACTAGAATTTCATATACTTTTAAACCACTGCATATGTAGTCAAAATCATGCATTTACAGTAAGTAAATCAAACCATGTTTACGACCAAAACATGAATCACACATGCTCATATCCGAACCGATATTAAAGAGCAAAAGAAAGAAACTTACTTCCAAGCTTAGGTTAGCGTTTCAAACTTAAACTAAACTTCCAAAATCACTTTCAAACCTTTGAAAGATTTTTAAGACCGTTTCCACTCACCGATTTCACTTCGCCCTGCTTGTTACCACGAAACAAGCTCCCGGCAAGCCACAAACCACCTCAAGATGCTACGTCTTGATTACCCCCTCTAATGAGTGAGTTTCCCCTTAATTGGAAGTTTTCCTCTTGAATCTCTGATAGGAAAAGAGACTGTTTGGCTGCGAGCATTTTGAGAGAAAAAAAAGTTACGTCAAATTTTGATTTGGAAAAATAACTACCTTTTAACTAAATCCTTATTAATTCTTTTAATTAAAACTCTTTTAAAAATAATCCTAATTAAGAGAAAAGTCAAATTAGACCAAATGGTAAAATAGCTCCTTAAAGATTCAAAGTTTTGAATCTTTACAAAACAGTCACCTTTTAAAAATAGTTTTCAAAAATTGCATTTTGGTCCCTAGCCAAAATGTTACCCTTCCAAAGCTTATTTTCCAAAATTGCTTTCACCAATATTTTTAATATATTAAAATAGGATTTTTAAACATTTTCCATATTTTTATCTTTTAGAAAAATATTTGGTCCCAAATTAGACTAAAATCTCTAACTCGGTCCACCGGACCGTCTAGCTAGCCTTAAAACCGCTAAGCCCAAAACTGAGGTGTTACAACTCTCCCCCTCTTAAGAAATTTTGTCCATAAAATTTACCTGGAGGAAAAAGATACGAAAATTGCTCCAACATATCCGCCTTACTTTCCCAAGTGGCTTCATCGACACCTCGATGTCGCCACAAGACTTTGACCAGTTCTATCATCTTACCACGTAGAACCTTACTGCTAGAATCAAGGACTTCCACCGGCTCCTCATCAAAGGATAAATCTGGTCTCAACTCAATATGCTCCACCGGCATAACATGCGAAGGATCTGACCAATACCTCTGAAGCATAGATACATAGAACACATCATGTATTTTCTCAAGCTCGGGAGGCAACCTCAACCGATAAGCCACGAGACCAACACATTACATGATCTCATATGGTCCAATAAACCACAGACTAAGCTTACCCTTACGTCTGAATTGCATCACTTTCTTCCACGGTGAACTTTCAAGAACACACGATCGCCCACCGCGTATTCAATTTCCCTATACTTCAAATCCATGTAAGATTTCTGCTGATCCTCAGCCGCCTTCAAGCGTTCACACACAAGCTTAACTTTATCATATGTGTCTTTCAACACATGTGGAAACGAAACATGCTTTTCCCCTACCTCGACCCAACACAAGGGCGTACGACACCTTCTGCCATATAACGCCTCATATGGTGCCATCTGAATGCTCGCATGGTAGCTGTTATTATAAGAAACTTTAACCAAGGGTAAATGCTTCTCCCAGGTTCCTTGGAAATCAACAATACAACACCTTAGCATATCCTCCAAGACCTGGATGATACGATGTACTAAAACTCAACCTCGAACCCAAAGCCTAATGTAAACATCTCCAAAACCTTGCTGTGAACCTCAGATCCCTATCTAAAACAATAGACTTTGGTATACAAATATGCTAGCTTGTCCAAGGTGTACATCGTATGTACTTGCAGAAATGCACACACTTTGTAAACCGATCAACAATCACCCAAATAGAATCCTTTTTAGCCGGTGTTAATGGCAACCCTGTCACGAAGTCCATGGTTATTCTCTCCCATTTTTATTTTAGAATTTTCAGCGGTTGCAATAACCCGGATGGAAACTAATGTTCAACCTTGATCCGCTGCCACACCATACACTTAGAAACTAACTCAGCCACATCTTTTTTCAACCCAACCTATTAGTACCTTTCCTTCAAATCACGATACATCTTGGAACTACCTGGATGCATAGCAAAAGGACTAGAATGTGCTTCCACCAATATAGTGTGCCTAAGCTCTAGAACTTCCAGCACCACTATTCGGCCCTTAAAGCACAAAACAC
Organism: Hibiscus mutabilis; assembly: GCA_019671005.1. Lineage (NCBI taxonomy): Eukaryota > Viridiplantae > Streptophyta > Magnoliopsida > Malvales > Malvaceae > Hibiscus > Hibiscus mutabilis. Next base: position 31,507,022 of record CM033713.1, read on the forward strand.
CATCATCATCAAAATGAAATCCTTCGGATTACCATCTGCTATGTCCTTAACATGAGGAACCAAAGAATCATCAAACGGTTGCTTAGCCTTAATCATCTGTGACAAAGTAGGCTTAACTTACAATTCAGCTAACAACCCACATTCCCGTGTCACACTCAACTTCGCAAGTATCTCCCTAAGCTCAACCGCTACCTTACGACTCAACGCATCCGCAACAACATTGGCCTTTCTAGGATGATACTCAATTGTCAAGTCATAATCCTTAAGCAACTCCAACCACCTTTGTTGCCTAAGGTTTGTAATCACTCATTTTTGTCTGGATTTTAGTATTTTTAGTATTATTGTAACAGTAATATTATTAATTTAAAATAAAAAATATGGTAAAAAAGGTTGGTTAAAGTGTAAAAAAGGCAATATAATGCGTGGAGCTTAGTGCTCCACGTCACCCTTAAAACCCCCCACACTTGCATATAAATATGACGCATGGGGAGAGCAGCAAAAGGGGAGCCGGTAATGGCACCCCAAATAAGAGAGCCATGCTCTCGGGTAGCCAAGGACCGGGGCAATGCCCTCAGTCCTAACTAGTTCGATCGAGGTCCTATTTTGGATCCTATCTAGTTAATTTTTGAAGGGATCGTGGTAGATCTCGGTGGGAGTCAGTCGGGGTTCGTTATTCGGGCTCCTAGTGAAGTATATTTTTATTTACGTTGTATGATTTAATAAAATGTCGTTTAATTTTGTTCTTATTTTTAGTTGCTATGCTTTATATTAGTATTTTATGCTCTATATTTATTTACGTTTTAGATTAATATTTTATTTATGTTAGATTAGTTTTTATTTACGTGATAGATTAATATTTATGTATGTTTCAGATTAGTATTTTATTTATGTTAGATTAGTATTTTATTATGTTAGTATTTATTGATATTTTTATCACATTGTATTTATTTATATTTGCCATGTTTTAAGTTGCATTTTGGAAATATAAATTGTCAATGTGGGTGCCCCTTTATTCGAGCGTAAACGTCGCTAGTATCAGACGTAGTGATGGTGGTCTTTCGGTTTACTCTCGAATAATAGGGCCTTTAAAATCTACTCGCACTTATAACCAAATTTTAATTTAATCGTCACTTTAATCTGAAAAGTTTAATATTAATAAAGCGTCAATTATCAAAGTACCAATTTTGGGCGGTGTGGGGGTGCTAATCCTTCCCCATCCGTAACCGACTCCCGAACCCCATATTTTTCAAATCTCTAGTTTTATGGTGTCCGGGCTACCTTAGTGGTCGGTGGCGACTCCATTTTTAATATAGAAATCATTTTTTTAAAACCCCATGGAAGATATTATTTTCATAAAAAATGCGAAATACCTGAGACACGTCCTTAAATTTAAACCCTCCCTTTTTAGCAAACCAAAAAAGGGGATATCGCTACAGATGGCGACTCCGCTGGGGATACTTTTTTCAAAAATAAAAGAGAGTCGAGCTTTTTAAATAATTATCGCTTTACTAATATCGAAAATGTTGGATTAAAGTGACTATTAAATTAACATTTGGTTATAATTGCGCGTTTATTTTAACGCATTTAAAATTTGGCATATAAACTCGTCCTTTTAAATGGGGGAAAACGCTAGTGCTTTCATGCGGATATCGTTCCTCCGTATGGGCCTAGCAAGTACCTTCGGGGCTCGAGTACCTTATGCTTTCGTGAAGATGTCGTTCCTTCGTATGGGTATAAGCGAATGGGTCCCCCTGAGTTGAACCCGGTTGAAAGGAGCCTATAATGGGTGATGACCGGGGGCCTTGCTACTCTTAGTAGGGGACAACAAGGACAATTCGAGTACCTTTTAGCACCGAAACTTCAAATAGAGAATATAGAAAGCCCACCATTTTAGAGCCATGCGGATAACTTAGGTGTTTTAGACGGGATAAATAGGATTGATTTACTTGTTGCCTTATCTACTTTGCTTTTTATTTATGTATCTATTGATTTTATTCGGTACTAACTCATTTTTTTGTTTTATTTTATTTTTACTTTACACATACTTTTGTTGCATTAGCGTTGCATGACATAAAGGTGTTGGTTCAAGTGGTTTGCCCGATCAGAAATCTTCATCATGGATAAAATGTATCTCAAGAACAGCCGTTAGACATTGGTCAGAAGTTAACCAGTGGGCCCAAGGTAACAATTTTCTAAGTGAGCGCATAATGCCAGGATATACATACAAGAGCATACAATAGAATGGCCTATGAGAGCTTAAAAAGATTTGGGAAGGATGGGATCGATGACTATATGACCTATATTCTGATACTTATGGTGACATAACACATTTAATGTATGTCCGGGTTGATCAGCCTTTGCGTCGAGCCATATTTCAGTTCTGGAACCTTGCTTTTTGTTGCTTCACTTTCAACGGACATGACATGATACCCACGGTAGAAGAGTACATAGCCTTTCTCAACAAGAAGAATGTTCAAAAAGATTAGATCTATACGAAGCTGCCAAAGAACTAGAATTATCCATTGAATTTCAAAACCTTTGCCAGGATGAGTGATGATTGGGTCAACGACCTGATTCAGAGTCGAAGAGACAGCCTAGCCTATACATGGAAGTGTATCCGAGACATCATACCCGCACACCCGGATAAGGCGATGAAGATGTACATGTTCTCTTTAGGCATATAGGGTTTGATTATTTTCTCGAGGGTTCTTGAAAACATTGACGTAGCCATCTTGGATATGTTTGAACGCATGAAGCGGAAGGCAAACTCGGTACCAGCGATTTTAACCGATACTTTCATTTCCTTGAGTGTGATCCAAAAACATGTAGATGAGCATATCTGTAGAAGTCTTCTTTTCTGGCTCCGGAATCTGGACCCTTTAATTCCTATGAAAGCCGTTCGAAAGGGTGATTACCAGCGGAATCAACGCTTTTATTTGCATTCATTTTGCATATCATGACATGGTGTTGATTCAAGAACAGTTCATTTAAAAGGATTTCAAAATAGAAAATAGTCTACTTTGCTGAAAATGATAATATTACAGTATCAAGTTAGACCGAGCAAAGACCAATTGAGAAAGAAGACGGTCCGATAGTAAGGCAAGTGTGGCGCAGAGGATCCATTGGGGACTACAAAATACTAATTTTAAAATTTTCACATTTAACCCTTTGTAAAAATCTCAAAGATTTTAATTTAACTTCTTCAAAAAAAATTGAAAAATATTATTATTGTGTTTTGAATTATTTTCCCTCCTAAAACTTAAAAAAAACCCTAAAAGTTTCCTTTTTAAGTAAGTTAAAACTTTTTGATAATAAGAAAGGGGAAATCTTTAAACCAAATGATCTTTGAGAATTTTAATTTAAACCCAAAAGTTTTAAAGACTTTAAGTAGACCCCCTTTGGACCGCTAGGATCCAACCCTATTTAGACGCATTATTCGAAGATCGATTTGTTTGCACCCATATCAACCGAAGAAGAAACTCATGTCTACATTATGCCTACACTTGTCAATGTTTTTTAAAAGCCAAAGCATGAAGATCATGACGTCACAAGTCTATGGAGTAGCATAAGAGGAGAAAACGAGGTCACCCATCATCTTGAAGACGGCGTCGAGACATGGCGCACGAGCTTTGCTTCCCGAAGTCAAGATCTCTAGAAGGAAGCTAACTTTTACCTGTAATTCATTATTAGTTTCTTGCAACCAGACATTTTTCTATTGAACAAAAGTCTATTAAGGACTGTTCGAGAATCAACACCGCATTTGTATTCATGCATTGCATCACATTGTACAGTCATGGCATATTTTACATAACATTATCATTACCTTGCATAAAATTTTTGGGGAGTAATCCCAAGACCAATTAGAGTTTTATCGTGAATAAAAGAATTAAACACACTCAAAAATCAAGTTTCAAGCAGTTAAAAGATGGGCTCGAGAAAAAAATAGAAGAAGTTTGATGCCTTCGATGCAAGAAAACTCTGTTTGAACCCTGATTTGGTCATTCCTTCAAATTTCAAAGATTCACAGATTTGCACATGATGAGGGAACAAGATACCCCCAAGATTCTCCTGACCATGTTCTGCAAAAAGATGGAGGGATGCATTGAGAATGAAAAATTATCGTTCCATTGCTTCCACGATAGTCTAACAGGACCCACCGTGATATGGTATAACTGTTTGAGTAGAGACCAAGTTCAGTCGTGGGGAGACTTAGCCGATGTCTTTTTGGGCCAATATAAATATGCTTTGGGCCTAGCACCAAGTCGTCAGTATCTCCAGGGTACGAAGATGAAACCCGATGAAGGCTTCAAGGAATGTGCTTTGAGGTGGCTGTGTTTAGCGACCCAGTTGCAGCCTCTCGTAGATGAAGAGGAAAGTGACTTCCATGTTTCATGCCACCTTTCATATTTTTTCTTTGAAAAGATGCTCGGGAAAATGAAGGCCAGCTTTGAGGACTTCATGATAGTCGAAGAGAGAATTGAACATGCACTCCGGGACCTAAGTTTAAGGACCAGACCTACCTAGGAGTAGAAGAAAAAAAAGATATAAATGGGTACCACTAGAAAGAGATAAATAGGTACCACTTTCAAGATTCTCATAACGGTAAGAGAATGAGTCTGATAATCCCTCTGAATCAATGAGGGAAATTCATCGAGCAAGTTTGAAAATATTTGGGGTACTCATTTTAGACATATTTTCTCATTTGGTTGAAGGTTAGCAGCTCACCCCTAGGCCAATGAATATTACACCTGACACATTTGTCCACAACTTTGACGTGAATAGTGCATTGAGTTTTATGTGGGCGTATTGGAGCATGGCACCGAGAAATCCAGAAGCTGGTTGGCGAGGGAGTCCTAACGCAAGAATTGATCCAACAAGGAAAAACAAGAGAAATGGCAAGCCTACACTACATTGAAAGGGCCGGAATGAGTTAGTACTCGGGAGGTAGTCCGAAGGTCCCTATGGTTTTCCCATCAGTTCACAAAGAAATTCTCAATGCTTTGAAGAAAGAAAAAAGAAAAAAAACTCTCAAATAGATATTTTTTTCACATTTCGATTTAGAAAGCATTTTTGCATTCTTTGGTTCTTCAAACATCTCATTCATTGTTATAAGGTAGTTTTTTATTTTCCATACACATATACACATTTTTTTGAATGGAAATATGTATATATCATTTCTATACTAGGTCCTTGAATCTCAAATGCAAGAATAAATGTGGTTCAATTCGGAAATCAACTCTAAGTTTCTTATATTTAGAAGAAATTGAAAATTGTGAGGATATTACAAATGTGAGTATCCGTTAATCCACTTAGGCCAACAGAGGAACAAAGCGAGTGTTTAGACATCCCATTTTAGGAATTTTTCTTCTCAGGCACTTGTCGTTTAAGATCCTTGAATCGATAGTTGAGCCTAAACCTTTACCCCCTGAAGGCTTTCTCAGGACATCTATGATTTGAAAGACGAATGGTATTCTTTCACTTCACTAAGAGAAAGAGATGAAACCATATAGATTGGACATGAAGGCTATAGAACCACCAGAGGAAATGGATAAAGACAAGTTTATGCTCAGAAAGTAAACCAAGCAACATAAGAAATGGCAATCAGAAGGCCGAAGCAATTAAGAGCGAGTACACTAAGTTAAATAGTGTAAGAAGAAGATACATGAAGACTCTATCGTTTGATAGGTGTTGCGCGTAATAAGTGCTACGCAATTGTGCAAGTATACACACGCAAGTAATAAAGTGATATGATAAGTATCGAGTATCGTCTCCACGGGGATCGGTTTGGGCCACTTTGACTTAGTTATCGCATTGTAAAAGCAAAAGCACAATTGATAAATGTAGGAGTTCTAACTAACGAAAAAAATAAAAGAGCAAGTAAATAAAATAAATACATAATCAAATAAGAGGGAATAGGCCAGGTTATCGTGAGTTGAGGTGTGATAGCCGATTGGTTCGTCGTGGTGATTGAGTAGCAGCCAAATTCCCAGGGTAATTCTGTTACGATTGCCTGGTCGATTGCCAGGGCAATTTGGTTGCAATTGCCTGGTTGATTGCCAGGGCAATTCTGCCCTGTTGCCTGGTCGGTTGCCAGGGTAATTCCCCCTCGTTGTTTGATCAGATTGTCTGGGCAATGCTCCCGCAATTGCTTGGGCAATTAAGGATGGGTCGATTGCCTGAGCAATTGAGCATTCACTTCCAAAGTTTGGCGAAGCGTTCTTCAACGATTTCTTCTTATCCCTAAGTCGAAACTCTAGCTATTTGTGCATGTCTTGATAATACATCCCTGCGTGAATCAAGGGTGAACAACAACCAATCTTGCGCTCCTCTTAGCTTTTGAAATCCTAAACTTATTCCTAAGCTGGATTAGTCTTCACCATCAATTGATTGAATAAAGACCATGCTCATTCGTTTCTTGAATCTAACTCTCCCGATATTAAATAAATATATGAAGTTACGAGATCCTCTCTCAATTCACTCGCAAACAAGATTGAGAACCAAGAATGAACAAACTTTGAAAATTGAATTGCAAATCAAAAACCTAAACAAAATCCAATTATTTTTCACAACAAAAAACACAATAACCCCAACCAATCAAGTTAGTTCATGGTTGGGTTCAAAAGATATACAAAGAATAATTCCCAAACCATGAATCTAATGGAAGCAAAGAAGAAGAAGAAGAAATCGATCAGCCCTCTTTGGAAAACCTCTCAATCGAACTCTCCCTCCAAGCTTTCTCCCTTGTCGAAATCTCTCCCCTCTTGCCCCTTTAGAGTCGTCAAAATTTCTCTTCTCTCTTGCTTTGGAGTTGTCGAAATTTCTCTCCTCTTTTGCTTTGCTTTCTTTGACGGCTTGGTCCTTTAAATAGGAGATGCCTAGTTCAAAATCCTTCTTGAGGAGGAAGTTAAGATGGAATTAAATATCTTTAAAGAATATAATTCTTTATTATATTTAAATTCCTTCTAGAACTTCTCCTATCTTCTAGGGATTTAATTTCTCTTTAACCTCTTCAAGGAAATCAAACTCATTTTATATTTAACTTTGCTCCACGTCATCTTGGGCTTATCTAGTCATCAATTTCGACTACCATATCATCTTATTCTTTGTCGAAAATTTCCTTGACAACTAGCTCGGCATCTCCTTCATGCATTGCCCTGTCAACTACGTCGGCATCTCCTTCATGCACTGCCCTGGCAACTGGTTCTAGCCTTGTTATGGCAAGTGATTCTGCACACACACAAAAACACACCAAAGCATCATCTTTTTCCACAAAAATCACCAAGTTATGTAATCAAGCTCAACAGTGGAAAGAAACATGAATTAATGCATGAATGACTAATTATGAAACTAATATGAGCCTAAGTCTAACAATAATATGAGTAAAAAGGGTAATAAAAATAGTACTTTTGAACACTTATCACACCCCCAAACTAGAACTATTGCTTGTCCTCAAGCAATGCAAACTAACAATTACCTGCCAAGACTTTAATCATCAAATACATGCTTCAAACTTGAATTCAAACCTCGGAACCGTGGCACAAAGTATGATCACCTTTTAATTTTTCGGATAGCACAAAAATTACCCAGAATCAAACTATAATGCTCGTGGCAATGTGTGTGCGTAGTTGTATACAAGTTGATTTTCAAGATTCTATGTGAACAATAGGCTTTTATCAATTTAATTACCGGGGCATTTATTTTTATATTCACTAGAGCCAATTTCGGGCACCTCTAGCGATTATTTAATGCGCATTAACTACTAGAGCCAGTTTCGGGCACCTCTAGCAAGAATTTAACTTTTAATTTTCAATTTTAAATTTATCCAAATTTTAAGCAACCTAAGTTCACTAAGTTTCTTTCAATCAACAAGCCACAACCGTGTAAAAAAATTCAGCATTATAGTAAAAGTCTAAGTTCTTTTCATGCAATCCTAAAATTAAAGGTTCTTTCAATTAAGTGCAGTGGCAAAAATTCATCATTGGATATTCAACAAGTCTTAAGCAACCTAAATCCAATTAAAGGCATGGCAAGTAACATATGCAACCTATATGTGATTGTCAAAGAAGAATGCAACTAAACATGAAACTAACTAGAAACCAACACCCCCCAAACTCGAGAGAAGCATTGTCCTCAATGCATGTAAAAGTGAAACAAAATTTTAAAGAAACTAAATGAAATGAGTTAGTCGGAGAGGTCGTCACCTCGGGTGATAAGTTTTTGTAGCGATGTCCCTTTCTTCAATCATCGCTAAATAAAAACGAGGATTTTTGAAGTGTTTGAAAGGTGTTTGTGATTCTTTTGGATATAAAATGTTTATTCCGTGGGATTTTAAAAAAATCACATTTTAAAAAATGGAGTCGTCACCGGCCACTTAGGTAGGCCGGACACCATAAAACCAGAGATTCAAAAAATGTTGGGTTTGGGAGTCGGTTACGGATGGGGAAGGATTAGCACCCCCACACCGCCCAAAATTGGTACTTTAATAATTACCGCTTTATTAATATTGGATTTTCCAGATAAAAGTGACGATTATTTTAAAATTCGGTCATAATTGCGAGTAAATTTTAAGGGCCCCGTTATCCGAGAATAAACGCCCAACCACTATCACTACGCCTAATACTGGCCCCGCTTACGCTCGGATAAAAGGGCACGGCATTAACAATTTATATACCATATGCAATTTTAGTGACAAAAATATAAGACATAACAGATAATTTAAGAACAATAAATATTCACATAATAGAATACTAATCTAACATATATGAAATACGTAATTAAAATACACATATACATACCAAGCTTAATATCAGATAAAAGCAAACTTAACATGCCACAATAACAAGGTAGGAATAAATACATATATAGACGAACATATATTTCAAAAAGACATATATACTAGTAATAAAACATATTTCAACATATATGGGACAATATATCATACAAAAAAGAAAATACACTTACATGTAACCTAAAAAAGCCAAGAGAACATACACATATAAAAATATATAAAACATGCTGTGTACGAACCAACTAGAACATAACATACTTAATACGAATAACCGGATAAAAAAGATACATAACTATCATAAGCTTAATACACATATACATGTAAACATAAAAATACGAGGGATATAAAATAAGATAAAAGAATACATTAACATATACGATTATAATACGAACATGAGTATTTACAAAGAAACAGGACTGAAATGAAAGAAAAATAAAAGTCAGTGGCAGAAATTAAAGAACAATAATATGTAATTTAAGGACGAAAATGCGAAGTAAACGGAACCTAAAAGGATCAAAACTGTAATTGGACCAAGGGGCAGACCCAAAATGAAAAGTTCAAAAACGCGGGATGGTTAAAGGCGTAATTTTACCATCTAAAAACTGATTCGGTGTAATTTAGGGACTGGATTGCGAGATTTTGAAATACAAGAGGGACCAGAGTTGTAAATATACCATGCAGCAAGACAAAAGTGAAAATATTGGAAACGCGGGGGGATTTAGTATGTAATTTACCCATTTAACGAAATAATAATAACTATATAAACCCTATTTTTAGGCCGAAACCAAAATTTCGGCCATTTCTTTCATTTTCCAGTTTTGTAATAAACCCTTGTTCTTCATTTTCTCTCCACTCTCTCTATAAAACCCAGAATTCGGCGGCCGGCCGCCGTGTTCTCCGCCGCCGGCCGCCGCTAGCTGACGCCGGCGAGCCTCAAAAACCTACCAAAATAACCCCCGTCTCACCCTCAACACGAATCCGAGGTTGGATTCAGAGGATACGCCTCTATTTGCCCTAGATCTAGGAAATACGAAACGAAAAAAACCCATTTTTTTAAACCCAAAACGAAACTACAAGGGGTCTCCCCCTCACTTCAGTTCACCGTATCTGGCTTGGGGAAGCCGAAAGGCTTGTCACTGATGAGGGGAGACCCACAAACGGCGACGGTAAGACAACTCTCTCTCTTTTTTTTACCTCTTTTGTGTATGCATGCAAAAATAAAAAAAGGAAACGAGTATTTACCACTGGACTGACTTTTGTATTTCGATTGTAACTTCTGGTTCGATTACAACTTGTTCTTTTGATTACTACTCTCTGTTCTTGTCTGTTACAACTCTCTACGTTACAAAGTATTTGTTTCGTACATATATATGCCTGTCTTTGTTTTGGTACAAGTTGCATATTATTTGCTTTTTTCAGATCTGGACTGACATTTCTTTTCTTGCTGTGTTTGACATGTTCTGAGCGCGGTGGTTGAAGATCGGCGGTGTGGGGGTTCTGCCAGCGGCCAGACGTGTTCTCGGTCGTTAGATCATATCTGATCTAACGGTCGAGATGGCTTGAAGGATGAACGGCCCAGATGAAGCCTCGATTTGGTGAAACGGCTCCAGATCGTGCCACGTGGAGCTCAGCTGTCGAGGAGTCAGAGCGCGTGGGGCTCACGCACGAGTGGGATATCAAAGCGTCCGCGCATGGAGCACGCGGCTGGCAGATATTTTGGTCCTTGGTTAGATCGTGGCCGTTGGATCAGATCTTGATCCAACGGCCCACAGTCACTTGCACACAATAAATGTAATTAGATAGGGTTTGGGTTTGGGCCAACCGGGCCTTGTAATTATTTGTAATTGGACTTGGACTGTAAATTATTTATTTGGTTTAATATATATTTTTTGGATTTCATTTTATATATTAGCGCAATAATATTAGTAATAGTATAATTACAATACCCATACGATAATACAAACGTATATACTTATGCAAACATTAATTAATATAACATACTAGCATACGTATATATAATCATACACATAATTAATCATAACATCTATATACATTAAACAAATACGCTTGTACTCTATAGATACATATGCGACACACATACACCATTAATACGTATACATACATAGCTTATAATATACATGCACACACCACACCTTATATATATATTAGTAACACTCATGCATATAATATAATATGTATACATGCAACACTAATATGTATTTACAGGTAAAAATAAGTGATTACAGTTGCCCCTATTTGCTTGTTCTCATGGAATGGGAAACAAAGCAAAGATTCATAAGCACTCATTTTTATCAGACTTCCCTATTTGTAGCTTTGGAAAAACGTATTCTTTTGGACATCTCCGCTCTTCCTTAGCTGAATCTTCGGGCTCGTAAGTTCTTCTTATATAGAGCTTCGTCACCTTCCGATCTTGGAGCTACAGGCTCTTCCTATATAGAACCCTTCGCTCTGAAACCTCGAGTTATGAGTCCCTCCTATATTAGAACTTTTCACTTCGAGACAGTAAAGCTTGGAGTCCTTCCTATATAGAACTCTTCGCCTTCAACGCTGGTTTCTCCTATATAAAACCTTTTGCGTCGCAGATGGATTCTTCCGACTGGGAGTTCCTCCTATATAGAACTGCTAGTCTTCAAACCCTGGAGCCGTCAGTCCTTCCTATATAGAACTTTTGGCGTCTAAAATCTTAGAGCTACAGGTTCTTCCTATATAGAACCTTTCACTCTAAGACAGTGAAGCTCGGAGTCTTTCCTATATAAGACTCTTCGCTTTCGACACAACAGGTTTCCTATATAACCTTGTGTGTCATAGGTGAATTCCTTCGACTGGAGTTCTTCCTATATAGAACTGCGAGTCTTCACCTTGGAGCCGTCGGTCCTTCCTATATAGAACTTTTCGGCATCTAAAATCTTAGAGTTACGGATTCTTCCTATATAGAATCTTTTACTCTAAGACATTGAAGCTCGGAGCCCTTCCTATATAGAACTCTTCGCTTTCGACACAGCAGGATTTCCTATATAATCTTGTGTGTCATGGGTGAATTCCTTCGCCTGGGAGTCCTTCCTATATAGAACTGCTAGTCTTCACCCTGGAGCTGTCAGTCCTTCTTATATAGAACTTTCAGCTTCTGAAGCCTCAGAGCGGAGGATTCTTCCTATATAGAACCTCTCTCTGGAGCTTGGAAACATATGCCTTTTGTATGTAAAACATTGTCTTCTCATTCGGGATTCACACCACGATGGCCATCAATGTCTCTTTGGATCTGCAGATACCTGTCTGAGATAAAAACAAAATGCTATGACAAATAAATTGACATGCTCCTAATCCTAGTGATGTCTGGCTATTCATGATGCATGAGTATCAATATCTTGGTGGTCTTATTTTGGTCCTTATTTGATCTTGATGTTCGCTTTCTCCTATCTTACGGGCATCGATACCCCGCTTCACTGTCAGGTTCAACCATCCCAACCTTTCTTTTTCTCCAGTTACGACTTGGAATTCTAAAGTGCCCTTTCGGGTTTTCACTTTAGAGAGAGTTTTTTTTTGTGGGGTGCCCTTCTGGGTTTTCACCCAAGAGATCTCTCTTGTTATATCGCATGCCTTCCTTGAATAGACAGGATGTACGCCATTGGTCATCCTATCCGGTTGTTTGAAGTTTTCCGCCTTCCCTATCAACAGCCATTATGTAGGTAACTAGAAGATGGAGTTAACATCATTTTCTTTGATCACCTGCATTTTTAAGGTTAAATCACAGTAATGCTCCAAAATCTCTTGTTTCCCTATAAGCCTATGTTAACTTATTTGACTGAAATTAACAAGAAGGCAAGGAATAGATACTCAAAAACACGGTTTTATTACGATTAAGGGCTTGGGATATCTTAAAAAAAGAAAGGTATGACACACATGAGAAAGAAGAAAAGTTAAGTATGAAATACAAGACCCCTCATTATCTTCGATATGAATGATACATGATCCCGTCAACCGGTGTAGAATTTTTTTGCCTGGAGCCTCCTCTTCATGATGTTCATGGGGATACCATTCTCTTCGGATATTCAACTTTTCAATTTACTCGAGCCGCCCTTTGCGGGTTTTCAACTCGGGTTCTCCCTTTGCTTCAAGACGCCCGGTTTCGGGTTTTCGCCCTGAGCTCTCCATTTTTGTTCTCTTTTCATTTTTTTGTTGTTTTTTGTTGTTTTTTTTCAAAGATAGTATTTCTTGACAGCATCAGAATTTACGGGATTTTTTAGCTCGTCTCCATCCATTTCTGTTATGATCAGGGCTCCTCCTGAGAAGGCCTTTTTTACGACGTACGGTCCTTCCCAGTTGGGCATCCATTTTCCTCGAGAATCTTTCTGGATAGGGAGGATTTTTTTGAGCACCAGATCCCCTTCTTTGAATTCTCTTGGGCGCACATTTTTATTGTATGCCTGCATCATCTGCTTTTGGTACATCTGACCATGACAAATGGCCTTTAGTCTCTTTTTGTCATTGAGATTTAGCTGGTCGTATCTAGCCTGCCCCATTCGGCTTCTTCCAATTTTACTTCGTTTAGAACCCGGAGAGATGGGATCTCTACCTCGATTGGGAGTACTGCTTCGGTACCATACACCAAGGAGTAGGGTGTTGCCCCCGTTGATGTGCGAATGGACGTCCTATAGGCGAAAAGGGCAAATGGCAACTTCTCATGCCAATCCCTGTAGGTATCCGTAGTCTTCGCTATGATCTTCTTTATGTTCTTGTTTGCTGCTTCCACTGCTCCATTCATTTTAGAACGATAGACTGTGGAATTGTGGTGTGTTATCTTGAATTGAGTGCACACGTCTGTCATCATTTTGTTATTCAGATTGGAAGCGTTGTCGGTGATGACCCTTTCCGGCAATCCGTATCGACAAATAATCTCCTTCTTTAAGAACTTACATACTGTAGTCCTTGTGATGTTGGCGTAAGACGCTGCTTCTACCCATTTAGTGAAGTAGTCTATGGCGACCAAAATGAAACGGTGTCCATTGGAAGCTTTCGGATGAATCTGCCCGATGACGTCCATGCCCCACGCCGCGAAAGGCCACGGAGAATTCATGGTGTGTAAAGGCGATGGGGGTGCGTGAATTTTGTCAGCGTAGATTTGGCATTTGTGGCATTTCCTGGCGTAATCAATGCAATCTCCCTCCATGGTCAACCAGAAATAACCATATCTCAAAATTTTTCGGGCTATAGACAGCCCGTTGGCGTGCGTTCCACAGAGCCCGTCATGTACTTCGGCTAAAATCTCCTTCACCTCCCGGGCATCCACACATCTCAGCAATGTCTGATCATGACTCCTCCTATATAGGATCTCCCCATCTAGGACATATTTTGTTGCCATTTTTCTGAGCGTTTTCACATTGTTGTCGTTTGCCCCTTCTGGATACTTTCGAAGCTTGACATATTGCAAGATGTCATAGTACCATGGGTTTCCATCAATCTCTTCCTGTACATTACAACAATGAGCAGGCTTTTCAAACGTCTGCATCTCAATGGGCTTCATTTCTGCCCCGGTGTTTGTTTTAAACATGGATGCTAAGGTTGCCAATGCATCTGCCATCTGATTTTTTTCTCGGGGTAGGTAATTGAAGCTGACCTTTTCGAACTCTTTGGTGAGCTCTTGGATCAATTCGTAATATTTGACCAACTTCGGGTCCCTGGTTTCCCATTCCCCGCGCAATTGGTAAATTACTAAGGTTAAATCTCCGAATACTCGAAGTTCCTTAACCTTTCTCTCAATAGCTGAGTTCAGTCCCATAACGCAAGCTTCGTATTCAGCTATATTGTTTGTGCCGAAGAATTCCAATCTGCTGGTGAAAGGATAATAGACGTCCTCAGGAGAAATTAGCACTGCTCCTATCCCATGTCCGAGGGCGTTAGAGGCTCCATCGAAGTAAAGTTTCCATGATTTATCATCTGAAGCCTCTTCTTCGGTTGTAATGCACATCAAGTCTTCGTCTGGGAATTTAAAGTTCAATGCCTCATAGTCATCCGAAGCACGACTAGCTAGGAAATCTGCTATGGCACTCCCCTTTACGGCTTTCTGGTTAACGTATACGATGTCGAATTCGGATAAGAGCATCTGCCATCGGGCCATCCTTCCCATTAGTGCTGGCGCTTCCATTAAGAACTTCAATGGATCTAGCTTGGATATCAACCAGGTAGTATGGTACAACATGTACTGTCTAAGCCGCTTGGTAGCCCAAACTAGAGCACAACACAGCTTCTGCACTGGCGGGTACCGCGTTTCGCAATCATTGAATTTCCTGCTTAGGTAATAGATGGCTTGCTCCCTTTTTCTTGACTCATCATGTTGCCCCAGTACGCATCCCATTGAATTCTCAAAACTGTCAAGTAGAGAATTAATGGTCGACCAGGTACTGGTGTGACTAAAATTGGAGCATTTGTCAGGTACTTTTTGATCTTTTCTAGGGCTCTTTGACATTCCTCATCCCACACGCCAGGATTATTCTTTCTAAGAAGTCTGAAGACCGGGTCACATTGATCGGTTAATTGGGAAATGAAACGAGAGATATAATTTAGCCTTCCCAGGAAACCGCGGACTTCCTTCTGAGTGCGGGGTGGTGAGAGGTCCTGGATGGCTTTCACTTTATCTGGATCAATCTCAATCCTTCTTCTGCTTACCATGAACCCTAGGAGTTTTCCAGAAGTAACGGCGAAGGTACACTTGGCAGGATTGAGCCTCAGTTGGTACTTCCGTAGTCTTTGGAATAGTTTTCTCAAGTTTTGTAGGTGCTCTTCCTCTGTTCGGGATTTGGCAATCATATCGTCCACGTATACTTCTATTTCTTTGTGCATCATGTCATGGAAAAGAGTCACCATTGCTCTTTGGTATGTTGCCCCTGCTTTCTTTAACCCAAACGGCATCACTCGATAACAAAAAGTGCCCCACATGGTTATGAACGTGGTCTTCTCCATGTCGTTAGGGTCCATCTTTATCTGGTTGTGCCCTAAGAAGCCGTCCATGAAGGAAAACCATGAATGTCCTGTGGTGTTGTCAACCAGCGTGTCAATATGTGGTAAAGGGAACTTGTCTTTAGGGCTGGCTCGGTTCAGATCCCTATAATCTACACACATACGAACTTTCCCGTCTTTCTTTGGTACTGGTACAATGTTTGCAACCCATTCGGGGTATTTGGCTACCTCCAAGAATCCAGCATCAAACTGCTTTTTCACTTTCTCTCGGATCTTTAACAACATATCTGGTCTCATTCTCTGAAGTTTTTGCTGTATTGGTTTGCACTCCGATTTTGTTGGCAATTTGTGCACCACTATGTCGGTATTCAACCCTAGCATATCTTGATAAGTCCAGGCGAAGACATCCTTGAATTCCTGAAGTAGGGTTATCAGTTCATGCTTGGTTTTTGAGGAAATCGTCGTTCCTACTTTTATTTCTTTTCTCTCTCCTTCAGTCCCCAAGTTTACAACTTCTGTTTCTTCTTGATGGGGCATGATCTGCCTTTCTTCGTTGGCCACCATTCTCTTTAACTCTTCCGGGACCTCACTTTCTATCTCATCATATCCTTCCTCCATTCCTTCCGAGACATCAGGGCATTTAAAATTCACTCCAGGATTGGATCTGGTATCATTTATATCATCAATCGTGAGCGACCTGCATTAAATGAGAATGAATTGTATTGTGAAAGAGACAACTTTATATGAAGGGAATGAACATGAAGAATGCATGAATGAAATAAATGAAACTTTGGTCATTTTAGGAAAGTGAGGATATTTTCATTTCAATCAAAAAGTTAACATATGTGCCCCGTACAAGAGATCCCCATTGTTTACGGGCAAAAACAAAAGGTTGATTCGGAGCATTACTCTGATCTATTCCTAAAAACTACAGGTAGATCAATGCAGCTCCAGTTATCGAGTGTTTCCCCGGGACGGCAAGGGCGGATGTTGGTCAACATTTTGCTGCCTCGGTCCTTTTCAGCTATCATGTTGATGTACATCCCTTCAAATGATTCACTGAGTATCTCCTCCTGGTTGAGTACTTCATTTTTCTTCATTGCCTCTCCAACCTCTTGACCTGGCTGGTAGAACCCTCCGGAGACAAAAGTGGTTTTCAAACTAGGAAAAGACATCGGTCTCCACGGAATGTCTTCTCCTTTAGATCTGGCTTTTCTTTGCTCCTCCTTCCTCTTATATTCCTCTTTCTTCTGTTGGACATTTGGTTGGTAACCCAGCCCGAAACGATCCTTCTTGGTTTTCATATTCTTAGGTCTCAAGTTTCCTTGTAATTTCTTCCCCAACCCTTTTCCTACTTTGGCTCCTCGGCCCAAAGTTTCTGCGACAGTCATCTTGGTACAATTAGATAACCTGGGGTATGGGATCTGACTTCCCTCCGAAACGAATGTGGCATTTACTAGTTCCAATGCTCGGAACGAGCATTCTGCAGCATCTTCATCATTTTGAATGTAGGGGGCGTCTGATGTCACTGAAGCAACAAATTCCTGCTCTGCCTCTACTGTGACCAATTTGCCTTCGACTACAAATTTTAATTTCTGATGCAATGATGAGGGGAAAACTCCTGCGGAGTGGATCCATGGTCTTCCCAACAAGCAGCTGTAAGATGGTTTTATGTCCATCACCACAAAATCGATCACATATTCAGTTGGTCCGATCAATAGGGGCACCTCAATTTTCCCCATTGTTCCTCTTTGCGTACCATCAAAGGCTCTTACCGAATTGTGGCAGGGCTTTAGGTGCGAACAGTTTATTGGCAGTTTTTGCAGGGTCACCATAGGCAAGACGTTCAATGCTGACCCGTTGTCGATCAGTACGCCTGGTATTACATACCCTTTGCAGTGGGTAGTGATGTTAAGGGCTTTGGTGGACCCCATTCCTCCCTCAGGGATCTCATCATCATTGAACGTTATATGATTATAGGCAGTGATATGCCCCACTATCATGTCCAGATTTGTCACAGAAATGTCCTGGGGCACAAAAGTTTGATTCAGCACTTTCAATAGCGTCTCTCGGTGCTTTTCTGAACTCAAGAGTAATTCCAGTACTCTGATCCTGGTCGGTTGCTTTCATAGTTGTTCCACTACGCTGTACTCGCTATGTCTTAAGAACTTCAGAAATTCTTTGGCCTGGGCCTCAGTTACCGGCTCATTTATCTTTGGGGGAGGTTCTTCTCCAAATATCTGCGTAGGGCTAACTGCTGTACTCTTCCCCTTATCTTTTTTAGCTGTTTTCAAACCCTCGGAGGAATAACATATGCCGCTCCTTGTGACATGGCCTGCCTCACCAACGTTCACATCGTTCTGGCTTTGTTGGTCTTTCAGCGTAGGCTCTTTTACCTGACCGTGTTCTGGTTTTTCTGGCGTGGTCACATTTACAGCATAATTCCAGGGGGTTTGCCGCATATCTTTGAATGGGAATGGAGATGGTGCTGAAATGATGATCTTGGGACTTATCTTGCTGGTTTCTCCTTAGGAGACACATGTATTCCCTGGCCTGGGGGAGATGATAAAAGGTTTATCCTTCCCGTATTTAGATTTGGGGCTATCCGTCATGTGTACGTTCGACCCTTTCTTCCCCATGGGCTCCTCGAAGAATTCTATTTGCTTTTCATTCATCAATTGCTGCACCAATTTCTTGAACTCATCGCACTCTTGGATATCATGCCCTTCAGTCTGGTGGAATTCGCAATACACTCCACATCCATTCCGCCTTGTTATCATGCCTTTGTCGATCATACAGGCCATGCATAACTGTTGAAATACCCATCGTAAAGGAGATTTGATTTCTGACACATCATTCTTAATCCTCCTGGTAAAGTATTCTTCAATAACATTTACCCCTCTGCTCCCATGATTAGGCAACGGGTTATTGGCTACACTCGGCTCTTCAAACTTCAATATCCCGGAATCGATTAAGTTCTGCACAAGCTTTTTGAAAGCAAGGCAGTTCTCAGTGGGATGTCCAGGGGTACCGTCGTGATAGTCGCAATGCGCGTTCGGATTATACCAAGACGGGAAGGGCGGATTGACAGGAGTAACGATGTATGGATTTTACCAGTGTCCGCTTCATACAACCGAGTAAAGTTCTGAGTACGAAATGTAGGGGAGTGAAAGTTCTTCTCTCTTTCTCTTTTCTGGCGATTCTCTCATCTCTTTGATTCGAGTTTTGTGTTTTTCCCACAGGTGCTTGTGGCTGTGAGACTGTGAAGTTCTTTGGGGCGGTATAAGTGCTGGTGGTGTTTACTTCATTTCTCTTATTATACTTCCAAGACCCTTCCCCGCCATCAATTCTACCGCTCTTAATTGCCAGTTCAAGGGACTTCCCAGTCCTGATTAAGTCAGCAAAGCACTGCGTTGTGTTATTAATGAGACGATCAAAGAGTGCCCCTTTTAGAGTATTGACAAATAACGGCGTAATTTCATGCTCCGGGATGGGTGGCTGAATTTGGGCGGCCACTTCTCTCCACCTTTGGGCATATTGCCGCAGGCTTTCGTTGACTTCGCCCCCATATTTTCCAACATAATTCTGCTGGGGGTCATATCACATTACATGCTTGTATTGCTCAAGAAATGCTCTTGACAGATCTTTCCATGTCTTAACATTTGCTTTGCTCAACTGGGTGTACCACCAAACGCCACTCCAGCTTAGACTGCCCCGAAACAATAGATCGGTAGCTTTTCGTCCTTATGGTAGGCCGCCATCTTTCGACAAGACATTGTTATGTGTGCGGAAGGACATGTGGTTCCATCGTATTTGTCGAACTCGCGCGTTTAAATTTTGGCGGTAGGACAAGATCGACACTGCACTCAAGTCGCTAGCGTCATTTCCTGATTCTTCATTAGCTTGTAACGTTTTAAATTTTTCCTCCATAAGGCGAAACCTTTCCTCCCACTTTTTCTCTACCTCATTCCTGATCCTTTCAACCATGTTCAGGTCCGGCACTTCTTCTTCATAGAGTGCTTCAAAGATCGAGGGGTTGAGTCTCGTGTGCCCCTATTTGAAAACTAGATGACATTCCTGCAGGGTCGATATACACCTTCCTAGCCGGGTTTGGTGCAGTTGGTTGAACCTTGTAGTGAGCTGGGGTACCCTTTGGCTCTTGAATGGTTTCTCCTTCGACTCTTTTTCCAAGACTCTTAGCCAATAATGCGGTTATGTCGGATACTATAGATGCTTGCGACTGTGCAATCTGATCACTGAGGCTTCTCTGGGCCTCTTCAAGTCTTGTCTCGAGCTCTTTTTGCCCTTTTTCTAGACTGATTATCCTGTCTTCCATGAGCTTGCTTTGAAACCGGGTAAAGTATGGGTGATGAATGATTGCGGGTTAACTACACACAACGCCACAATATTCATAATGTTAATATGGTTGCAAGAAAATAGATGCATGTATAATGATGCGAATGTCATGATGCAATGCAAGAATGTATGCAGATAAGGTATCGATTCACTGGTAATCACCCTTTTGAACTACTTCCACGGGAATTAAAGGGGCTGAATTACAACAGAATTCATATTACAAAATGAAGATTCCTAATACAAAAGAGCTAAATACAACACAAAGCCTTATAGATAAGCCCTAGCCCTATCTCCTAATTTTCCAATTGCCCTGAGCAGGTTGAGGAACCTGGGAGCTTCTTCCATTTCCGGGACTATGAAAGGTCGAAGTGTTTCAGCCTCGACAGCCAAATCATTCACATGCCTGGCGACTCGCTGTATGTCCACCATCAGGTTTGCGTAATATTGGTCCCTATCCTGTACCATCCGGGCAGCGTCACGCAATCTCTTTTGCCAATAGGTGTCCCCTCCGGGTGTAGCCTCCTCGAACACACTAATTCTTTCCTTGTAATCCTCAACAGTTGCTTCGAGGGACTCAATTCGTGCTCGTAACATGCTTACTTCGCGCTCTCTTTCTTGCAGCTCAGCGAAGCTATTTCTCTGGCAGTACATTCGAAGGGAGTGTTCAACTTCCGCCACTTTTCCTTTTAATTCGCCATTCTGACTTTGGCTTTGCTCCAGACTTTGAATAGTGTCATCGTACAGTTTTTGCATCTCTAACAGTCTATTTCGGCTATTCATGGATTTTCTTTTCCATACGGCGACGCTTTCTCTCTCATGATGGACAGCTTGTTTTCCCTTGCTGATTTCTTGCCTGAATCTTTCTTTCTCTTGATCATTGGCCTTCTTGGCAAACCGTTTTTATTCCTCCATAGCCAAACGGCAGCTTTCTATCTCTTTCTCGATCGCTCTCTTGTTGATTTCTCGTTCTTCTTCCATCAAACGGATGTCGTTCATTCTTTCTCTTTCCACAACTATGAATTGACTCCGGCCGGCCTTCTGTATTTTTGCTTGTAATAGAAGGGATTCTCTTTGATAAAGAGTGTTCTTGTCGCTCAAATCTGCATTTAATTTCTTCAACTGCCTAATGATCCTATCCCGCTCGTCAACCTCTAAGCTTGCCTTATAGAGCTCGCTCGCATGTTGAGTCTGTTGGATGTCCATTTTCTTTTTAATTTCTTCGAGTTCATTCCGTAAGATATCAGCTTCAGACGGTACCACCCTTGTAAGCTCTTCGAATGACACTATTGGTCCTTGATCAGATTCGGGAATCATATCGTTTACCCTCAAACGTCTCCAAATATCGTAGTCTGGGGTGGTTATGTACTCGGTATCTCCTTCCACCCTAATCCGGTAACAATAATCCCAAGCCCTCATGATAGTCTGAACTTTCTCTTTGAACTCCCTTTTAAAAAGAAATTCAGTTCGGCTTAACCCGGCGGTGTTGGGAATGAACTGTCGTGATCTGAATTGTCGGGACACCAGAAGTGGGGCACAAGCAATTCCTCCATGTAGTCCTAACATCATCAACCAATTGAAATCACCACAACTATATAAAAAGTAATTAACTCTACCGAGCCACGGGACCCTCCATACTATGTCTTCGCCTTGGATATTTCTGAAGAAACCGGTCCATTTTCTTGTTTTCAAGTCCTCTCGCCACTCTTTTGTTAAGTATTCCTGTAAAGGCGAAAAATCTCGGAAGGATATTCCTGGCAGAACCCTCGTCGGTGTCTTCCACATGTGGCTCTGAATCCATACCTGTAACAGTTGTGCGCATCCTCAAAAACGCCCTTCTTCGTGCTTCCGACTGGCATTTAGAGAAATAAAGGTCTCGGCCACAATAGCTGGTACTGGGTTTGCTCACCGTTTTATCCGCTCAAACAAATCTAAAATGGCCACATCAATGTTTCCCAGAATTCTTGGGAAGATCACCAATCCATATATTCCCAAGGCAAGCATATCTAACTTTTTCTCCTCATCCGGATGTGCAGGTAGGATGTCTCGAATGTTTTCCCATGCAAATAATGTACTATCTCCTCGAAGTCGGATCAAGCCATTGACCCAATCGTCGCTCATTCCGGTAAAGGTTTTGAGCTTGGAAGTGTAATTCTGATTCCTCAGAGGTTTTGCGTAAATCCAATCTTCCTGAACATTTTTATGATTAAGAAGAGCGGTGTATTCTTCTACTGTGGGCATCATGTCCTGTCCATTGAAGGTGAAGCAGCAAAAGGCAGGATTCCAGAACTGAAAAATGGCTCAGAGTAGGGGCTGGTTGACCCGGATGTACATCAGCTGTGCAATGTCACCATAACTATCACGGAATCTATTTTGTAATCTCTGGTCCCATTCTTCCCAGATACTTTGAAGATCCCCTAAGTTATTTTGTTGAAGACTCACATAGGTGTATCCGGCTATCACGCGTTCACTTGGTAAACTGTCCCCTTGGGCCTTCTGGCTGACTCCTGACCAATGTCTAACAGACAAGTTGAGTTCCTCTTTTCTAACACACCTTTTTTCCATTGTGAAAGACTTTCTGATCGGGTAAACCACTTGATCCAGTACCTTTATGTAATGCGAATGTAATAATGCATGAAAAAAATAGCCAAAAAAAGGAAACAAGTCAGTACCGGATAGAATTAATTAATACACAAATAAAAGTACATATTAAATAAGGTAAACAAACAAAAACAAAGAAACCTATTTATCCGTCTAAAACACCTAAGGTTATTCGCATGGCTCTAAAGGGGTGGGTTTCTCTATGTTCTCTACATGCAGTGTTGGTGCTAAGAGGTACCCGAATTTTCCTTGTTGTCCTCTACTAAGAGTAGCAAGGCCCCCGATCATCACCCATTATAGGCTCCTTTCAACCGGGTTCAATTCAGGGGGACCCATTCGCTTATGCTTGCACGAAGGAACGATATCCTTACGAAAGCATAAGGTACTCGAGCCCCGAAGGTACTTACTAGGCCTACACGGGAGAACGATATCTCCACGAAAGCATTAGCGTTTTCCCCCCACTTAAAAAGACGGGTTTATATGCCATATTTTAAATGCGTTAAAATAAACGCGCAATTATAACCGAATGTTAATTTAATAGTCATTTTAACCCGGAATTTCTAATATTATTAAAGCGGTAATTATTTGAAAAAGCTTGACTCTCATTTGTTTTTTTTTTGAAAAAAAAACAAAAAATGTCCCCAGCGGAGTCGCCATCTGTAGCGATGTCCCTTTCTTCAATCATCGCTAAATAAAAACGAGGATTTTTGAAGTGTTTGAAAGGTGCTTGTGATTCTTTTGGATATAAAATGTTTATTCCGTGGGATTTTAAAAAAACCGCATTTTAAAAAATGGAGTCGCCACCGGCCACTTAGGTAGGCCGGACACCATAAAACCAGAGATTCAAAAAATGTTGGGTTCGGGAGTCGGTTACGGATGGGGAAGGATTAGCACCCCCACACCGCCCAAAATTGGTACTTTAATAATTACCGCTTTATTAATATTGGATTTTCTGGGTAAAAGTGACGATTATTTTAAAATTCGGTCATAATTGCGAGTAAATTTTAAGGGCCCCGTTATCCGAGAATAAACGCCCAACCACTATCACTACGCCTGATACTGGCCCCGTTTACGCTCGGATAAAAGGGCACCGCATTAACAATTTATATACCATATGCAATTTTAGTGACAAAAATATAAGACATAGCAGATAATTTAAGAACAATAAATATTCACATAATAGAATACTAATCTAACATATATGAAATACGTAATTAAAATACACGTATACATACCAAGCTTAATATTAGATAAAAGCAAACTTAACATGCCACAATAACAAGGTAGGAATAAATACATATATAGACGAACATATATTTCAAAAAGACATGCATACTAGTAATAAAACATATTTCAACATATATGGGACAATATATCATACAAAAAAGAAAATACACTAACATGTAACCTAAAAAAAGCCAAGAGAACATACACATATAAAAATATATAAAACATGTTGTGTACGAACCAACTAGAACATAACATACTTAATACGAATAACCGGATAAAAAAGATACATAACTATCATAAGCTTAATACACATATACATGTAAACATAAAAATACGAGGCATATACGAGGGATATAAAATAAGACAAAAGAATACATTAACATATACGATTATAATACGAACATGAGTATTTACAAAGAAACAGGACTGAAATGAAAGAAAAATAAAAGTCAGTGGCAGAAATTAAAGAACAATAATATGTAATTTAAGGACGAAAATGCGAAGTAAACGGAACCTAAAAGGATCAAAACTGTAATTGGACCAAGGGGCAGACCCAAAATGAAAAGTTCAAAAACGCGGGATGGTTAAAGGCGTAATTTTACCATTTGAAAACTGATTCGGTGTAATTTAGGGATTGGATTGCGAGATTTTGAAATACAAGAGGGACCAGAGTTGTAAATATACCATGCGGTAAGACAAAGTGAAAATATTGGAAACGCGGGGGGATTTAGTATGTAATTTACCCATTTAACGAAATAATAATAACTATATAAACCCTATTTTTAGGCCGAAACCAAAATTTCGGCCATTTCTTTCATTTTCCAGTTTTGTAATAAACCCTTGTTCTTCATTTTCTCTCCACTCTCTCTATAAAACCCAGAATCCGGCGGCCGGCCGCCGTGTCCTCCGCCGCTAACCGGTGTCGTTGAGCCTCAAAAACCTACCAAAATAACCCCGTCTCACCCTCGACACGAATCCGAGGTTGGATTCAGAGGATACGCCTCTATTTGCCCTAGATCTAGGAAATACGAAACGAAAAAAACCCATTTTTTTAAACCCAAAACGAAACTACAAGGGGTCTCCCCCTCCCTTCAGTTCACCGTATATGGCTTGGGGAAGCCGAAAGGCTTGTCACTGATGAGGGGAGACCCACAAACGGCGTCGGTAAGACAACTCTCTCTCTCTT
The DNA here is from genome assembly GCA_019671005.1 of Hibiscus mutabilis. Taxonomy (NCBI): domain Eukaryota; kingdom Viridiplantae; phylum Streptophyta; class Magnoliopsida; order Malvales; family Malvaceae; genus Hibiscus; species Hibiscus mutabilis. The sequence continues at coordinate 31,532,155 of CM033713.1, forward strand.
TTTTACCTCTTTTGTGTATGCATGCAAAAATAAAAAAAGGAAACGAGTATTTACCACTGGACTGACTTTTGTATTTCGATTGTAACTTCTGGTTCGATTACAACTTGTTCTTTTGATTACTACTCTCTGTTCTTGTCTGTTACAACTCTCTCCATTACAAAGTATTTGTTTCGTACATATATATGCCTGTCTTTGTTTTGGTACAAGTTGCATATTATTTGCTTTTTTCAGATCTGGACTGACATTTCTTTTCTTGTTGTGTTTGACATGTTCTGAGCGCGGTGGTTGAAGATCAGCATGGTGGCGGTGTGGGGGTTCTGCCAGCGGCCAGACGTGTTCTCGGCCGTTAGATCAGATCTGATCTAACGGTCGAGATGGCTTGAAGGATGAACGGCCCAGATAAAGCCTCGATTTGGTGAAACGGCTCCAGATCGTGCCACGTGGAGCTCAGCAGTCGAGGAGTCAGAGCGCGTGGGGCTCACGCACGCGTGGGATATCAAAGCGTCCGCGCGTGGACCACACGCGCGCGTGGCACTCGAACGGTCCATACGTGTGGAGCACGCGGCTGGCAGATATTTTGGTCCTTGGTTAGATCGTAGCCGTTGGATCAGATCTTGATCCAACGGCCCACAGTCACCTGCACACAATAAATGTAATTAGATAGGGTTTGGGTTTGGGACAACCGGGCCTTGTAATTATTTGTAATTGGACTTGGACTGTAATTTATTTATTTGGTTTAATATATATATTTTTGGATTTCATTTTATATATTAGCCCAATAATATTAGTAATAGTATAATTACAATACCCATACGATAATACAAACGTATATACTTATGCAAACATTAATTAATATAACATACTAGCATACGTACATATAATCATACACATAATTAATCATAACATCTATATACATTAAACAAATACGCTCGTACTCTATAGATACATATGCGACACACATACACCATTAATACGTATACATACATAGCTTATAATATACATGCACACACCACACCTTATATATATATATATTAGTAACACTCATGCATATAATATAATATGTATACATGCAACACTAATATGTATTTACAGGTAAAAATGAGTGATTACAGTTTCCTTCGTGTTGTTTGCTTGATTCATATTCCAGACGGTGGTTGAATGTTGGTACCGCGTGAATAGCATTGCTTTGATTTGATCTATGTTTGCCGATGCAGGTTCACTTGCCTGGGCATCAGTAGTTGCCGAAGCCATTGTTGTTGCCTGGGCATCGCCAGTTTCTGTTGTGGTTGTTGTGGCAAGTAGTCGGCAGTGAATTTCCTTAGCATGGTGGTTGCGAGTCTTGTTGTGGAAAAGGAAAGAAAACAAAGAAAACCTGGAAACTAAAGATAATGAAGAAAAATAAAATATCTCCTAAAAATAAAAATGAAAGTAAAAAGAAAAATAAAAAGAAAATATTGAAAGGAAAGCATGCTCGTGCATCTCCTAAGGTGACCACTTCTTTGTTATATTCCACATGGACACCGTTGTAGTGCTTCAATCTTTATCCGTTGACTTTGAATTCATGTTCATCAGTGATGGACTTGATTATCACGACACCAAAAGAGAATGGTTTGACAACTTTGAATGGTCTTGACCATCTTGATTTCAGTTTTCCTGGGAAAAGTTTTAGCCGCAAATTGAATAAGAGAACTAGTTGCCCTGTCATGAATTGTCGCGGTAATAGTTTCTTGTCATGCCATTGCTTTGTTTTCTCCTTGTAGATTTGTGCATTGTTATAGACGAGTGCACGGAATTCTTCTATCTCGTTGAGGTCCAACAAATACTTTTGTCCGGCACTTTCTCAATCCATATTCACGGTCTTGATTGCCCAATATGCCTTGTGTTCGATTTCCACTGGTAGATGGCAAGTTTTACCATAGACAAGTCGGAAGGAGGACATACCTAAGGGTGTTTTGAATGTAGTACGATATGCCCAAAGTGCGTCATCTAGTCTTACTGACCAATCCTTCCTAGAGGGATTTAAAACTTTCTCGACTATACCCTTCAATTCTCGGTTGGAAATTTCTGCTTGCCCATTGGTTTGTGGGTGATATGTCGTGGCAATCTTGTGTGATACACCGAAGAGTTGCAACATCTTGGCAATAAGTCTGTTGTCAAAAAGCTTTCCTTCATCACTGATAATTGCTCTCGGCATCCTAAACAGTGTAAATATATTTTTCTGCAATAATCGTTGCACGGTCTTAGAATCGTTGTTGGAAACTGCAGCTGCCTCAACCCATTTAGACACGTAGTAAACGGCAAGTAGAATGTAGAGGTTGCCGAATGAAGATGGGAAAGGTCCCATAAAACCAATCCTCCATACATCGAACAATTCCACCTCGATGATGTTTTGGAGCAGCATCTTATGTCGTCTAGAGATATTGCCCGTCCTCTGGCAACGATCACATTGCTTGTAAAACTCTTGGGCATCTTTGTACAGTGTTGGCCAATACAAATCGGATTGCAAAACTTTGGCCGCAGTACGAGTTCCTCCAAAATGTCCTCCATAGGGTAAAGAATGGCATTGCCGGAGTACATTCTACTGCTCTTCTTCAGGGACACATCGGCGTATGACCTGATCTGCACATTGTTTAAACAAAAGAGGATCGTCCCAAAAGTAATGCTTAGCATCATGGCAGAACCGCTTCTTCCCATGGTAAGTAAGGCCATAAGGTAAAATACCACAAACAAGGAAATTAACTAAATCCGCGTACCAGAGTATTGCTGAGGCATGTATTGTCGTGGCAACTACTTCCATGGTTGCCGAGGCGTGTGCGTCTAGAGTTGTCGAGGCATACGTGTCCATGGTTGCCAAGGCGTGCGTATTAGTGGTTGTTGAGGCGTGAGCGTCTGGAGTTGTCGAGGTGTGCGCGTCTAGAGTTGCCGAGGTATGCGCGTCAAGAGCTACTGCAGTGTCGAGGGTTGCCGAGGCATGCGCATCCATGGTTGCCGAGGCGTGCACGTCAAGAGCTGTTACAGCGTCGAGGGTTGCCGAGGCATGCGCATCCATGGTTGCCGAGGCATCAAGGGTTACCGAGGCGTGCGCATCCATGGTTGTCGAGGCAACTAAAAGTTGCTCATCCGGGAATGCATGCATATCTCTAAATCAGCGTCCTCCTCCCTGTGCGTTGGCCTAGGACTGCTCCTACCGCAAAATCACTTGCATCACATATGAGCTCAAAAGGTAGCGTCTAATCTGGTGGAACGATAATGGGTGCCGAGGCAAGCATTTCCTTTAGGGTTTCAAATGCTTGGGCGCAAGAATCATCAAAATTGAAGACTTTATCATGTTCAAGCAAATTGCACAAGGGTTTAGTAATTTTAGAAAAATTATGAATAAACTGCTTGTAAAAACCTGCATGTCCAAGAATGCTTTGAATTCCTTTAACCGAACTTGCTGAAGGTAATCTCTCGATCACGTCCACCTTGGCTTTGTCTACTTCAATCCCCTTGGATGAAATCTTGTGGCGGAGCACTATTCCTTCATCTACCATAAGATGGCACTTCTCTTAATTAAGGACTAAATCAGTTTCTTCACATCTTGCCAACACCTTCTCTAAATTGCCGAGGCACCTGTCGAAGTCATTACCAAAAACGAAAAAATCATCCATGAATATCTCAAGGAAGTCTTCAACCATGTCTGAAAAGAGTGCCATCATGCATCTTTTAATGTTACTGCATATCTAAGAAAACCTGAGGAGAGTCGTTTCCGATACTTCTTATAGTCCACCCGCACCCTCCATCGAGTGACAATATTACCCCAAAAGAATTGGGCCAATGTGCTCCCAACGACTCCCCTTTGTGTTACCATGGTGAAGGTGTCTTTCTTTCGTGTTCCCTTGTAGTCCATGCACATCTTCCACCTTGCTACTATTCCTGAAGGCATGAATATATTATTAAGAAAAATTATATCCATTCCCAACCATTCAATTACCTCATTCTTGTCGACTTCTATCATGGTTGGATGTAGCCTTTGTTGTCGTGGCAATTGCTGCTCAAGCCAATTGTCGTGGCAATCAGTTGCCAAAATTTGCAGTAAGTCAAGGGAAGAACCAATTTTCTGAAAAGCTTCACGAATCCAAACACCTTTTTCTTTTGGCCTCCCAAACATCTCCATCAATAGAGATTTCGATGGCTTCAAATCTACCAACATTGGTTCCTCAAGACACACCTGCAATGGACGAGGTGAGTTTTTAAAGAATTCAAAATGTTCAACCATTACCTGCTCATATTCCATTAGCAAAGTATTATCATCTCGTTGATCTTGCATGTGGTCGTGCAATTATCGTGGCAACTGTAGATGAGAACAATCTAAAGATTCCTGCTTCAACATCAACGTTGTAACCTTCTGGGCATCAGGTTCCTCAGAATTTGCTGTAGTATTGTTGTTCTCAGCTTCACTGAGTGTTGTCGCGGCATTGCTCTGTTCAGGCTTCCTCAATCATTGCCGAGGTAATTTGTTGCTCGGGCTCATCATATGTTGGGCAGACTTTCTCATCAACATACTCTCGACTTTGAGGTTTTAGTTGTTCCTCACACATCGAAGAGCTTTCCTTGCATTGTTCCTTGTCCTCTTGCCTTGGGACTTCAGTATCCATAGGAATGAATCGTTGGTGCATGTTATCCATGACATATGTGGATCTCTTCAATTGATCTTCCGAATCCCCCAAGGTTGTATCCCACTGAGCTATCCTCGTATCCATAGACTTTGATAGCTCTTGAATCTCTTCAATTGATCCGTCAAGTCTAGCCAATGAAGCTAGCAACGTTTCCTCCAAGGAATTGGAATGCTCTTGAAAAGGACTACATTGCCATGGCATATCTATTGCTACGGCAAAATTGTTATGGTAAAAACATTTTGAGCTTTTTGACCATACTATGAAGAATTTTGCTGCTGGTTCCCCCTATGGTCCTCCATGTAGTCATATGCACCTAAAATGCGAGGGCAATTTTCAAACACATGATGTTCTCCGCACATAGCACAAGATTTTTCCACGTTATAGGCTCTTTGGGCTTTTCTCGGTTGGTATAGGTAATCATCAAAGGGTGCAAGAAACTCTTGACTGGATTGATTCATATCTTCCAACATCAACTCTCGAATAGATCGGCTTTTATTTCCCGACATGTTGATGTCCCTTATCTTGTAGCGCACCTATTTTTTTGATAAAACAAACAAAAAGAAAAGTTAGTAAAACTAAGAGAAAAAATGCAATAACAAAAACAACTAACACCAATTGCCAATCCCCGGCAACGGCGCAAAAAACTTGTTGCGCGTAATAAGTGCTAAGCAATTGTGCAAGTATACACGTCGCAAGTAATAAAGTGATATGATAAGTATCGAGTATCATCTCCACAGGGATTGGTTTGGGCCACTTTGTCTTAGTTATCGCACTGTAAAAGTAAAAACACAATTGATAATTGTAGGAGTTCTAACTAACGAATAAAATAAAAGAGAAAGTAAATAAAATAAAGACGTAATCAAATAAGAAGGAATAGGCCAGGTTATCGTGAGTTGAGGTGTGATAGCCGATTGGTTCATCGTGGTGATTGAGTAGCAGCCAGATTGCCAGGGCAATTCTGTTACGATTTCCTGGTCGATTGCCAGGGCAATTTGGTTGCAATTGCCTGGTTGATTGCCAGGGCAATTCTGTCGTGTTGCCTGGTCGGTTGCCAGGGCAATTCCCCCTCGTTGTCTGATCAAATTGCCTGGGCAATGCTCCCGCGATTGCCTGGGCAATTAAGGATGGGTCGATTGCCTGAGCAATTGAGCATTCACTTCCAAAGTTCGGCGAAGCGTTCTTCAATGGTTTCTTTTTACCCCTAAGTCGAAACTCTAGCTATTTGTGTATGCCTTGATAATACATCCCTGCGTGAATCAAGGGTGAACAACAACCAATCTTGCGCTCATCTTAGCCGTTGAAATCCTAAACTTATTCCTAAGCCGGATTAGTCTTCACCATCAATTGATTGAATAAAGACCATGCTCATTCGTTTCTTGAATCTAACTCTCCCGATATTAGATAAATAGATGAAGTTACGAGATCCTCTCCCAATTCACTCGCAAACAAGATTGAGAACCAAGAATGAACAAACTTTGAAAATCGAATTGCAAATCAAAAACCTAAACAAAATCCAATTGTTTTTCACAACAAAACACAATAACCCCAACCAATCAAGTTAGTTCATGGTTGGGTTCAAAAGATATACAAAGAATAATTCCCAAACCATGAATCTAATAGAAGAAAAGAAGAAGAAGAAGAAATCGATCAACCCTCTTTGGAAAACCTCTCAATCGAACTCTCCCTCCAAGCTTTCTCTATTGTTGAAATCTCTCCCCTCTTGCCCCTTTGGAGTTGTCGAAATTTCTCTACTCTCTTGCTTTGGAGTTGTCGAAATTTCTCTCCTCTCTTGCTTTGCTCTCTTTGACTGCTTGGTCCTTTAAATAGGAGATGGCTAGGTCAAAATCCTTCTTGAGGATGAAGTTAAGATGGAATTAAATATCTTTAAAGAATATAATTCTTTATTATATTTAAATTCCTTCTAGAACTTCTCCTATCTTCTTGGGATTTAATTTCTCTTTAACCTCTTCAAGGAAATCAAACTCCTTTTGGATTTAACTTTGCTCCACGTCATCTTGGCTTATGTAGTCATCAATTTCGACTACCATATCATCTTATTATTTGTCGAAAATTGCCTTGGCAACTAGCTCGGCATCTCCTTCATGCATTGCCCTGGCAACTACGTCGGCATCTCCTTCATGCACTGCCCTGGCAACTGGTTCTAGCCTTGTTATGGCAAGTGATTCTGCACACACACAAAAACACACCAAAGCATCATCTTTTTCCACAAAAATCACCAAGTTATCTAATCAAGTTCAACGGTGGAAAGAAACATGAATTAATGCATGAATGACTAATTATGCAACTAATATGAGCCTAAGTCTAACAATAATATGAGTAAAAAGGTAATAAAAATAGTACTTTTGAACACTTATCAATAGGCATCAGTTTAGAAGAGTTGGGTAGAATTGCTTACGTTCAAGCGGGAACAAACGACAATGTCTGGTATAGATACAGTTTGATTCGAGAATACATCCACAGACTCGAATAAGAGGAAAGAGACTCTAGGCTAAAAATCCAAAATAGGCAGTCTAAAAAAAGATAAAAAAAAATAGACAAAAATAGACAAAAAAAGAAAAAAAGAAAACAAAAGAGATTACACTTAACTGCTTGGGTTTACTAAAAGGTATTCCTAGATAAGAGTGTTTAAAAAGTGAGAAATGAGTAGAATTTTTTGGGGCACTCTGTTGTAGTGAAAAGCTTAGAAGGTTGTCGTATGCTTCATCCATCTTTTAAGTCAAAAGTGGAGTAGCTACATGAGTGATACATTCAAATCATGACTATGTCGAGTAACTCGGGGTTCTGTTGTATGCTCCATCATTATCATCGAGACAAATGACTGTGATGATTTGAATTCCCTTAGAAGAAAAAAGAAGAAGAAAGAAAAGAAAAAGAAAGAGACAAAAAAAAAGACAAAAAGGAATAAAAAGAAAATATTGTATATACTTCATACACAGACCAAACAATACAAGATCAAGACTTCAACTGTAAGAAATGAGCAAGAGATACATAAAGAATCAACAATTTTGAAGACTTGTACAGAAGCTTGAATTGAAGCCAAGTCAAGACAAGTCGGCCTGAAGATTGCCAATTTCGAAAAGGAAAATAAACTTTAGGGTAAAAACCCAAAAATGGGTAGTTTAGAGCAATCCCAAAAATGAATAGGAAATAGTAGTTTTCTTGAGCATGTTGACATCAATATCCAACCAAAATACACTGATCTGAAGATATAGAAGAAGGAAGTGAACTCTAGGGTGAAAACCCAAAGGTGGGTAGTCTAGAGCAATCCAAATAAAAAAAGAAAGAAAAAAGAAAAAAATAAGAAGAAAGAAAGAGGAACATTTCATTTGGGCATACCAATCACAAGAACTCCCAGAAATGTACATAATCCTTCATTCAATGAACTTTGTAGGATCAATCTTTTTTAAGGAAAACAAGCATCAATACACAGCCAGAGTGCAACGCGGACCAAAATAAAGAGAGTGAGGAAATGAACTCTAGGGTGAAAACCCAAAAACGGGAAGTCTAGAGTGATCTCAAAAAAGAAAAAAAAAGAATACTCCATGTGAGCATATCCAGATCATACGAGCACAGAGATATAGCTTCTTCTAACCATGAACCAAAGGCCTACATTACAAGCCTCCAAAGACCATTCTGATCATCCATAGATATCCAAGTTGAATGAGAATGTCTTCAGATTTCATGTCGCATATAAGGGTTAACCTTACTTCAAGGAACGTCAAACTTCGAAGTGCTTGATCGACACCCAAATGAGGGAAGAATGAGGCATGGTGAGTTAGTGAAATTAAGAGAGCCACCTTAAATGGGTTAGAAATTAGGTATAGGATTGTGCCTCTTGAAAGCCTAATAGACTAGAAGAAACTATACATTTACGTATATCTCCACAATAGTCAAGATCTCCTAAATATGCGCTTCATTAGAGTTGATCTATGGCAATTTGAAGCTGATGTGCTATGGTGTTTGATATTTTGGGGGCAAACATGTTTTAAAAGGTTTGACATTTTATCCCAAAGTTTTGAAGTTTACCATTTCCCCCAAGCACTAGTTTTTAAAATGTATGGCAATATACTTTGAATGTTGTTTACCATTCTCCAAACATTAATTTTCAAAAATGTTTGGCTTTTAAAAAAAGAAAAAAAAAAGAAGATGTTTACCATTTGTTCCAAACAATGTTTTTAAAATGTTCGGTATTCCCTCCAAGTTGTGATTTTCAAAATGACTGTTATCTTTTCAAACAATCATTATTTTTGTATTGAAATATACACAAGTAAATTACCTTTTGCATTACTTTAAAAATGAATGATGATGAGATTTAAAGAATAGGGACCGAGAGTTAGTTCAATTCGAAATTCTACGAGAAGATCAAGGATGAGCTCAGGGGATGGAAGCATTTTTGCTCACCCTAGTGATTAGAAATAAATCAAGGCTCTGTATGATGGGTCAGGAAATTCGAAGTAGTGGAACCCGTGATTGAATGGGGCAATGCCAAGCGAAGAAGATGACAAGGGTTCTTATAAGAATAATATAAGGACCAGAAGATCATTTATGAAGATAGGTGATAACCCTGAAGACAAGAAACCTTCCGCACGAAAGATTTGAAAGCATGTTAATTTAGATTCGTAGTGATTGATCAAATGGGGATTTAAGAGTATACAGTGAAGAAATAAAGAGATGAAGAAATCTGAGGAACGACCTTTCAGGGTGTAAGACTTTAGAATAGAAAAAGATTGAAAAAAAAGAGAAGAGAAAAGAAAAAGAAAGAGAGAGAAAAAAGAGAAAAAAAGAAGAAAAAATTAAGAAGAAAAGATAGAGAAGAAAAAAGAATTATAGTACGAAAGGGTTAAAAGATATGAATGCGATAAATAATTGATCAAAGAGCACGTTGTGACAGAAGAGAAGGAAATCTGAAGAACGACCATTTCAGTGCGCAAGACTGTAGAACAGAAAAAAATGGGGGAAAAGAAAAAAAGAGAGAAGAGAGTGAGATAAAAAAAAGAGAAGAAAGAAAGAAATGAGAAAAGAAAAGAAAAAAAGAGAGAAAGAGAAGAAAAGAAAAAAAGAGAAGAAGAAGAAGAAGAAAAAGAAAAAGAACAAGAACAAGAAAACATTACATTACATGCATCATATAGATAGAGACATGTCAATTTTTGCTTGTTTTAGACAGGTATTTGAAGAATTGTTAAAAAGTTTGAAGAAGTAGATTTTATTAAAGAAAGATTTTGGCAGCCTCAATAGCGTAAGGCTAGAAAGTTCGGCAGCCATAGTAGCGTGAGTCTAGAAAGATCGGTGACCATTTTCAGTGTGAATCCCTAAATTCCCAGAAAGATAGGTAGCCATTTTCGACGTGAACCCCTAAATTTGAAGAAAGTTCGGCAACCTTAGTAGCGTGAGTACAGAAAGATTACATTACATGCATCATATAGATAGGTAGCCATTTTAGGCGTGAATCCCTAAGCTTTATCGTCTCAGAGTGAAAAGTTCTATATATGAGGGACTCGTAACTCGAGGCCTCAGAGTGAAAGGTTCTATATAGGAAGAACCCTAACTCCAGGATTTCAAGGTAAAAAGTTCTATATAGAAAGAACTTTCATTCTAAAAGATCCACCCAAGAAAGCAAAAGGTTCTATATAGGAAGGACATGTAGCTCCAAGATCAGAAGGCGAAAAAGTTCTATATAGAAAGACTTACAAGCTTGAAGAGTTGGCCGAGGAAGAGCGGAAAGTTCCAGAAGAACCTATGATTCTGAAGCCAAGGAAAAGGAAGTAGGTCAAAATGAGTGTTTTTGATCTTTGCTTTGTTCTCGTTTCACAAGAACAAGCAAAGAGGGGCAGTTGTAATCACTCATTTTTGTCCGGGTTTTAGTATTTTTAGTATTATTGTAATAGTAATATTATTAATTTAAAATAAAAAAATAGGGTAAAAAAAGGTTGGTTAAAGTGTAAAAAAAGCAATATAATGCGTGGAGCTTAGTGCTCCACGTCACCCTTAAAACCCCCCACTTGCCTATAAATATGAAGCATGGGGAGAGCAACAAATGGGGAGCCAGTAATGGCACCCAAATAATAGAGCCATGCTCTCTGGTAGCCAAGAACCGGGTCAATGCTCTCGGTCCTAACTGGTTTGATTGGGGTCCTATTTTGGATCCGATCTAGTTAATTTTTGAAGGGGTCGTGGTAGATCTCGGTGGGAGTCAGTCGAGGTTCGTTATTCGGGCTCCTGGTGAGGTATATTTTTATTTATGTTATATGATTTAATAAAATGTCGTTTAATTTTGTTCTTATTTTTAGTTGGTATGCTTTATATTAGTATTTTATGCTCTATATTTATTTACGTTTTAGATTAATATTTTATTTATGTTAGATTAGTTTTTATTTATGTGATAGATTAATATTTACGTATGTTTCGGATTAGTATTTTATTTATGTTAGATTAGTATTTTATTATGTTAGTATTTATTGATATTTTTATCACATTGTATTTATTTATATTTGCCATGTTTTAAGTTGCATTTTGGAAATATAAGCTGTCAATGTGGGTGCCCCTTTATTAGAGTGTAAACGTGGCTAGTATCAGGCGTAGTGATGGTAGTCATTCGGTTTACTCTCGAATAACAGGGCCTTTAAAATCTACTTGCACTTATAACCAAATTTTAATTTAATCGTCACTTTAATCTGAAAAGTTTAATATTAATAAAGCGGCAATTATTAAAGTACCAATTTTGGGCGGTGTGGGGGTGTTAATCCTTCCCCGTCCGTAACCGACTCCCGAACCCTACATTTTTCAAATCTCTGGTTTTATAGTGTCCAGCCTACCTCAGTGGCCAGTGGCGACTCCATTTTTAATACAGAAATCGATTTTTTTAAAACCCCACGGAAGATATTATTTTCATAAAAAATGCAAAATACCCGAGACACATCCCTAAATTTAAACCCTCCATTTTATAGCGAACCGAAAAATGGGATATCGCTACAAGGTTCAAATCCTTTTGAGACAAAAAATATTTCAAACTCTTATGATCCATGAAAACCACACACTTCTCACTATAAAGGTAGTGACGCCAAATCTTCAAGGCAAACACCACAGCTGCAAGCTCCAAATCGTGAGTTGGATAGTTGCGCTCATGAACCTTCAACTGCCTTGACACATAGGCCACAACCTTTCCATCTTGCATCAGCACACAACCCAAGCCAACATACGACGCATCACAATAAACCATAAACTCCTTCCCAGATTCTGGTTGAATCAACATAGGAGCATGTGTCAAAACCTCCTTCAACTTGTCAAAACGTTGCTGCTGGTTCTCCGTCCACACGAAATGAACACACTTCAAGGAAAACATCATTCTATCTGCTCAAGAAGCCGACTCAACATTGGACAAGAATTTCACATTCTTACCAACCACCACAACTTCATAATCATCGGCCAACTTTAGAGAAATCCTTTTAGACTCACAATCCACCACTGCCTTGTTCTCACTTAACCAATCCATACCCAAGATAACGTCAAAACCATGAAACGGCAACTCCATCAAATCTACAGCAAATTCATAACCTTGCACTGTCAAAGGACAAAGCATATACAACCTTCTGGTTGGAATCGTCTCCCCAAAAGAACTAGTTACCAACATGCCAACATCTAAAATCTCAACAAGAACATTCAGCAATGATGTATGCTCACTTAAAATATATGAATGAGTAGACCCCAAATCAATCAAAGAAAACAACGACAAGGAATGCAAGGTAAAAGTACATGTGATCACATTAGTGTTGTTTCGTTCCTCATGATGAGCATAGATCCGCGCTGGCCCACCATTCTCGGTTGTACAGCAACAGCATGAGACAGAACTCTCTGACCATCCTTGCGCCTATGAAAATTACCCCTGCCACGGCCTCGGCCCCTAGTAGGTACAGCAGCCCAAACAGGTGCATCACCCATAGCTCGAGGACAGTCATGCTTTATGTGACTAGGAGATACACATATCCAGCAACTCATGGTATTTCCCCAACACTCACCCATACGGCGTCTACCACAACGCTCACACTCAAGCATAATACGAACACCTTGGTTACCATGGCCAACTCCGACTCCTTGTCTATGATCCAACTTATGCCTCTTATCATGAAACCTCATATTCTTCTTCCCGAAATTGCTAAAATCAGCCCCACGCTTGTTCAAGCTCATGCCCGAACCTTATCCTGATACCCTCAAGGACTGTTCAATATCCTTAGCACGGTTCACAAGCACATCAAAATTTGTGTAGTCCACAGCCAACAGGTATGTTTTAATATCCTTCACAACCCATAGCGAAACCTGTTGCACCTCTCAAGATCATTCGAAACCAACTCCGAAGCATAGTGACTCAAACGGACAAATTTCACCTCATATTCATCCACGGACATGCCACCCTATTCTAAGGCCATAAACTCTCGTTTCCTCGCATCTAGATACTGAGGGCCAAGATACTTCTTCTTGAAAGCTCTTCAAAAAAACTCTTAAGTTACATCCGCCTCTGGAACACTAGCAATTGTGGTAACGCACCAATGATAAGCGTCACCATATAACAATGACACGGTACAACCCAGCTTACGCTCATCATTACAGCCTATCTGATTCAGAATACGAATCGTACTCTCTAGACAACCCTCAGCTGTCTCAGGGCTCAAACCCCTGAACTCAACACCTCCCAAACTACGGAGACGTTCTAAGGGTAACCCTGGATTTACTACCACAGCAGGTGCCGATGTCTGCGCATGCACTCCAGCCATCGATGCTTGAAAAGCTCCAGTTATCACCTGAACCAATAGAGTCAAATCACCAAACACTAGCACTTGATGAGCCTGGGGTACACCACCAGCCCCAACATCAACAGGCAGAACCAATGGAAGAGGAAGAGGTAAAACGTTAGGGGGATTCTCTTCCTCAATATTATTCTGCCCAACTCTGGCATTACCAGCCATTGAACGTGTCTCACGTCGAGCCATGCTATCAAAAGCATCAAAACGCATTAAAGTCAGGCTAATATAAGGCAAAGGACCCAAGACCATCTTATAAAACATTTTAGAACCTCGGTAATAGGTAATGTGTTCCCAATTCATACCCCAACATGATATAAATCAAACACCGTACACAGACACAAGTACCGTCCATAACAACTAATGATAATATATCAAACAACAACACCCTAATCTTTTGTAACATGACTCTGATACCAACAAATGTAGCCCCTTCGACCCGACCTAGATGTCTGACCGAATCGAGTGAACTACATTAGGTTTACCAAAACAAACTGGAGAAGGGTTACAAAAAGTCGGTCCATTTTTTTCCTTTTATCTTGTCTAGATGCAAGTTATTAATCCTACATGTCCATACTCACAGCAGGTGAAATTTAGAAGAAAATGAATCACAAATAGGCGGCCAATTGCATCACATTCATTTTGAGGACTAAAATGTAAATACTTAAAATTATTGGTCCAAAATTGAAATTAAAGTTACTAATCCTCAATTAATCCATTTATATGCCCGCATATCAAATTTCAGGTCAATATGATCATCCATGTGCATTCAATTACATTTGCAATACCTAGGGACTAAAACACAAGATACTAGAAACTGGTTTCCATGACATTACCTGTAAAAATTGCCTCACGTACCGATACAATCACAACCGTACCGATACGGAGCAACCACGCGTACTGGTACACGATGTACCATATCAGTACACTACGTCAACTGGCACAATATTAAAGTTGTACCGGTACGAACCCTTGGTACTTCGGTACACGAGTTTTTCCCTAAAAAACAACTTTCCAGTAACGAGTTCTCATACTGATACACCTTATCTCGTACCAGTACGCAAAGCTTAAATTGCTTATTCGTACTGACTCTCATATACCTATACCGATCCTGAACGCCCTGATTTGCCTAGCAGTACCGATACGGTCCCTTACGTATCGGTACGCATAGGTCTGTAATGTCATTTTCTCTGGTTTTTCACTCAAATCTAGATGCATTTGGATCCTAGCAACTTGCATACATGGATATAAACATTCAACAATACATATACCAACACTTGTACCATGGTTTAGCAGCAAAACATGCTTATGCTATCATAAAGGTTACTTTAGAGGCATACTCCCTAAAACACTCCACCAAACATTCCAAAGTGCTCAAATAGACATTTACCGGCACAAGCATCAAGCAAATATCACTTCAACACCCAATTCAACATGTTATGATTAACAAAGCATGTCATGCAAGCAAGAACATCTAGATGCATATCTAGGCAACCTCATAACATCAACCATGGCTAACGATGCACAACAAACTTAACAACATCAATCAAACTCCGAAATCACAGCATTACACATGTTCAAAACTAGGGGAAAACATAATTACAAATCCAAAAATCCATGGCGAACACATTTCCTTATTAATCAAAAACATAAACCGAGTTCATACTCAAAATTGCTTTGCCTCTTGGATCACTACGACTTTGCCTTTGCTGCCCCAAGCCTTAATGCTCTGCATCATTAGGAAAAAGAGAGCGTAAGCACACTTGCTTAGTGAGGATGCTCTAAAAACAATCATGCATTAAAACCCTTGAAAACCAACACTTGTTTTCAAACCATGCTTACGACCTAAGCAACTTCCAATGATTCCAACTCAAACCATGCATATCGACCATATGCAAAACAATGTATATACCACATGCTTAAACCCCCAAAGCATTTTATACAAAACTATTCTTGAATTCCAAAGCATTAAATACAAAACCATGCTTAAATCCCAAAGCATTAAAAATAGATTCAACAATAGAATTCTCATATATTGGCAATTATAGTGACATCGGATAGCCGACCACTATCCTTGATTAGCTGACCGCTAATCTTTAGTTAACCAACTGTTAACTTTACACATCGAATACACGGATCTCCCTTAATAACCGACCATTATCACGACTACCCCATGCCGACCGCATGACTTTACAACCTTGCCGACCCCAAGCTTCACATCAACAAAGGGAACCGACCGCTCAACCCAAGTGATAACAACATAGTCCGAGTGTAGCGATATACCTTTTGACGTTCGCTAAAAAAATGAGTTTTAAGGTATTTGGGGTCTTTCGGGTATTTAAAAAATATTTATTCTGTGAGGTTTTAGAAAAAAAAACGTATTTTATTTAAAATGGAGTCACCACCAGCCACTAAGGTAGGCTGGACACCGTAAAACCTGAGATTTTTAGAATGTTGGGTTTGAGAGTCGGTTACAGATGGGGAATGATTAGCACCACCACACCGCCCAAAATTGGTACTTTAATAATTACCGCTTTATTAATATTAAGTTTTTCAGATTAAAGTGATGATTAAATTAAAATTTGGTTATAAGTGCGAGTAGATTTTAAAGGCCCCGTTATTCGAGAATAAACCGATAAACCACTATCACTGCGCTTGATACTGGCCTCGTTTACGCTCGAATAAAAGGGCACCGCATTGACAAAATATATATCCGTTATGCAAACTTAAAACAAAAATATTAAACACTCATTGACATGATATCAAAAAACATAAACACATGAATCCTGCAAAAAATAAAATAAATAAATAAACAAAGTACATAAAAAACATAACATATCAAGAATAAATGAAAAACAAGTATAAACATGAACAAGAAAGAAAATATGCTCCCTAAACTATAGTTAAATCGAACATGCTTAGGCACGTTAATAAATATAACACATGCATTATATACATGTAATATGATATTAACTCATATTAATGCCTAACACGTAACATAATTTACATACATAAAATAAAAACATGGCATTATACGTGACAAAAGAAAACACGCTAACATGTAACCTAAAAGCAAAGAGAATATACAATACATGCTAAAATACAAAAAACATGTTATATACGAGCCAACTAAAAAACTCGAATCGAACATGTATGATACAAACAAGCGAACAAAAATATAAAAACACATAACATCATAAACTAAACATATATATATAACATGAGAATATGAAATGTATAAAAAAGCACATGAAAACACAAAAAAAGGCCATGTCAACATGATAAAAAAAACATGAATATTTAGTTATGAAAAGATGACTGAAATGAAAAATAAAGAAAACATAAAACAGAAATTAAAAGATAATAAAAATACGATTTAGGGACTTATTTGGAAATTGGAATAAACTGGGAATGACCAGATGTGTAATATGACCAAGGGGCATACTCAAAATGCAAAGTTCAAAAATGCGGAGTGACTTTGGGGAGTAATTTCCCATTGAAAAGCTTATTACAGTTTAATTTGGTGACCAAATTAAAAGATTTCGAAAAGCTATAGGGACCAGGCTTGCAGATTACCCAAGGGGCGAGACAGAACTGAAAATTACAAACTCAATGGAGGATTTATGAAGCAATTTGCCCATTTTCTTTATTTCAAATCTATAAAACTCAAAAACCGGCCCTCATTTCACCTCTTTTCCATTTTTTTAAAACCTTAAGAGAAACTCTCTATTCTCTCTGAAATTCCAGAGACACCAACCCCCAAACTTCCCTCAGCCACCGTATTTTCTAGAAGCAGGCGGTGGTCCAGCTACTCTGGCCACCGCCCCAACACTCAAAAGTCCTAAAACCTAGCCACAACTCCCCTCCAGAATAGAAACCTCTCTGCTATTACAAAGGTCGAACCAAATCCTTTCCCAAAAACTATAACTCTCCTATTTCAAGACCACAAAGCCCATATCCCTGACGTTTCGAAACAAAAAAAACAAAGAAAAAATCCCCTTTTGTGGCTCACTCCTCGAAGTTTATCGCCGGCAATGAAGGATTTTTCCTTAGGTAAACTCTATTTTTTTACTTATTATTATTTTTTACATGCATGTATGAGATTAGAAAAAGAAATGAGGATTACCACTTAAACTTGACTCTCTTTTTTTGTATTTCCGAAACTGGTAACTTGATACAAAAAAAGTGTATACATCTGATATATATCTGCCTTTTTTTATTTCTTGTTTGGTAGAGAATGCATACTTTTACATATTTGTTTTCTGACAAATACATTGTTTTTGGTGTTTTTTTGATGATTGACACGATGGTTGAAGCCGGTATGAAGGAGGCATGGTGGAGGTGATCATCCGTCTAGATTTGTTCTCGACCGTTGGATCAGATCCAACGGCTGAGATGCCCTGAAAATCGAACGGTTCAGATGCATGCTTGAACGGGCGGGATTGCACCAGATGATGCCACGTGGCGTCTTGATATCTGAGAAATCAGCGCGTGCACACCACGCACGTGGAAGTCCAGTAGCCCCGGGAGTGAGCCACAAGCGCCAGATGGAAGGTTTTCTCCTTTTGATCATGGTCGTTGGATCAAAATCTGATCCAACGGCTCAGATTGGGCTGCGCAAGGAAAAAGGATAATTAGGGTTTAGTTTAATCAGATGGGTTAGGGTTTGGGCCGATCAGGCCTTGTAAATTATGTTTGTGGGTTTTGTAACTAAGGACCTGGACTGTTAATTAAATTTTTTGGGTTTTAATATATTTTATTTCATTTTATTTCATTTTATTTTCGCCCAACACCGATAATAATAATAATAAATAATAATACGATGATACATACATACATAGACACACATGCATACACATTATGTATAACATACGAACACGTATGCCATGATAATTACTAATACGTACACACATAATATATAGTATACACGCATTCACATATCAATCATATATATATATATTACATATACTAATCACACGTACATAATATAATACATGTATACGGGCGATAATAGTATATACTAATTATTAAACTAATATTAATAAGATATTTATAAAGCAGATAAAAATGAGTGATTACACCAAGTAGCCGACCGCTATACCTCAAGGACCCTTAACCACGATCGATTTTTAAACATATTATAGTGCACTTTATCCTATGGCATGCCAACTATATCCGAATGTTTTCTCACATTGTCACATAGCCAATATCATTTGCAAAACTATTTACTCACTGTTTTACAATGCATTCACAAAATCCCCACATATGCAAATCACATTGCCATAGCAATATTATATTCCTGACCGAAATCAAAACCAATGCTTACTAACATTTTATATACTTTTAAACCACTACATATGTATTCAAAATCATGCATTTATAGTAAGTAAATCAAACCATATTTACAACCAAAACATGAATCACACATGCTCATATCCGAACCGATATTAAAAAGCAAAGGAAGGAAACTTACTTCCAAGCTTAGGTAAGTGTTTCAAACTTAACCTAAACTTCCAAAACTACTTTCAAACCTTTGAAAGACTTTTAAGACCGTTTCCACTCACCGATTTCACTTCGTCTTGCTTGCTACTGCGAAACAAGCTCCCAACAAGCCACAAACCACCTCTAGATGCTATGTCTTGATTATCCCCTCTAATGAGTGAGTTTCCCCTTAATTGGATGTTTTTCTCTTGAATCTCTGGTAGGAAAAGGGAGTGTTTGGCTGAGAACATTTTGAGAGAAAATATGAGAGAAAGAAAGTTACGTCAAATTGTGATTTGAAAAAATAACTACCTTTTAACTGCATGGTTTTCAAGGCATGATAATGTTTTAAATGATGTTTAAATCTCTTATGGGATTTGCTGTTGGTCAATGATACATGTTGCATATGGTTTAATATGTTGATTTTTAAAGATGTTAAGTGTATGGTTTTCAAGGCGTGATAATGTTTTAAATGATGTTTAAAAGATGATTGAAATGGGATTTCAATGTGTTGTAAAGAAATGGTCACTAAGCCTAGTGTGTTTATGCTCTCTTTGTCCATCAATTCAGAGAATTAAAGGCTCAGAAGGCAGAGGGAAGCAAGGGATCACAAAAAGACTAGTTATTTTTGGACTAGACTATAAGTAATAAGGGCAATAGGGCTTCTGTTGTTGTTTTGGGACATGTTTTGCTAAACTCCTTGTTTGAGCAAGTTTGTTTTGTTGCTCTTGGGTTGTAAAAGGCCATTTTGGATTGGTTGTGGTGATGGTTTGAGATTCCATGTTTTGCATGCTTTGGTTTTTGGGAAGCATGCCTCTAGATTTACATTTGAAGCATGTTGCCATGAATTGATGTTGGAACTGGTTTGTTTTGATGTGGTTTATCCCTTGAATATGTTGGATGTATGCTAGGAGCATGTTAGGGTATTTTGGTATGTTCGAAAGCATGTTAAACCAGCAAAAGTGGACATTACTTGCCTAGGCGTACTGATACGGGTGTCCTTGTTTCGGTACGAATAAGCCATTTCAAGCTTATCGTACCGGTATACTGGCAAGCATTTTGGTACAGGTTTAGGCAAATTTGGCCAGTGTTTTGGTACACGAGGAGATGTTTCAATACGGCATAGTAGTTTTATGAAGGGCATTTCGATACGCGTGGGCGCACCGGAACGAGTTTAAGCTACTGAAATTTTGGATTATGAATTAATGTAGGCATATCGATACACCCCCTTTCCTGTACCATACGGTGTCAGTTAAATTAGTTATTTGGAATATTCTAAAGTTTTGGTTTCTTACGATTTAGTCCCTAAATGTTGTGGATGCAATTGAATGAGTATGAATGACCTTTTGAGTTGATTTTTTACATGTATGCACGAAATCTGCTTAATTAAAGGTTGGTAACATAAAAATGAGCTAGGTACCTGTAGTTTTCTAAAATTGCAATTTGGTCCCTATATTGCAGTTGTGTTCAATTAGATGTTAATTCGATGCTCGATTGAGTTAAGTTTTCACCTGTGATCAGTATGTACATGTAGGATAATAATTGTTCATCTAAACAAGATAAAAGAAAAAAATGGACGTGTTTTGGGTTTTATCTTCACGGTTTACTTTGGTAAACCTAATGTAGCTCGCTCGATTCGGTCTTGCAACTAGGCCGGTTGAGGGGGTTACACTCAGTCGTGTGATGAATATGTTTTGCATTGCGTCTGGCCACAAGATTAGTGTTGATAAGATGATTATTTTCTTTTCTCGAAATATGTCGAATGATTTAGGACTTTAGATTAGTGGGGCTTTTGGTTTTCGTGTGGTGGAGGATTTGGGTCGACATCTTGGTGTTCCTCTCCTTCATGCACGAGCAAATTTTGCAACATACCAATATTTGATTCAGAAGGTGCGTGATAAACTATCGGGTTGGCAAACTAAATCTTTGTCCTTGGCTGGGAGGGTTGTTTTAGCAAAATCTGTGCTTGCGGACATACCCTCATACGCTATGTAAACATCGATTCTCTCGAAGAATGTTTGTATCTAGATTGAGAGGCTAATTAATCAGTTTATTTGGGAACATGGAAGAGATGCAAAAGGGATTCACTTGGTGAATTGGGGAACCCTTTGTTCTCCTATTCAACAAGAGGGCTCGGTTTGAAACATTTGAGTATCCAAAATGATGCGTTTATAATGAAACTTGCATTTTAATTAATGGCCAATAGGGATCAGCTTTGGGTTCGAACAAAATATGAGTGTGGGAGGTTGGGTTCTAACCCACATGTGTGTCGAAACGGATCTCACCTGTGGAGGAGTATTTGCCAAGTTTGGGAATTGGTTTCTTGCAACACACAGTGGCAGATTGGGGATGGATCATACATGCGATTTTGGAATGATGCTTAGCTTGGGGATTTTGGTGTCTGTCGAACCATGTTTTGAATGGTGACTGGCTGGGCTCTAAAGATGCTTTGGTTTCGCATATGGTGATTGCTGATGGGAACTAGAGATGGGAGGCTTTTGAAAATGTTCTCCTTGTATCTTTTTTGCTTCATATCGTTGCGTACAAAGCTCTAGGTATACGAACCATAAATTCTCGGTTCGATTAGCGTATAATGTATGTTTGCCTGCATCGAGTGCACTTGTAGAATCGATCTAGAAAGTGGTGAATAAGTTGCGGGGTTGGCCGAAAGTGAAGATGTTTTTATGGTTAGTCTGCCACAAGAAGTTGGTGATGAATTCAGAAAGGGTTCGCTGTCACCTTGCACATGATAGCAATTGTAGTGCTTGCGGAGCTATCGAGGAGAATATCGATCATATACTTCGAGAGTGTTCGTTGGTCATTCTTTTATGGGTCAATTTGATCAAAGGTGATAAACTTACCGAATTTCTCCTATTAGATATTAAGGATTGGGTGCTTAAAAACGTGGCACAGCCAGATTATTTTGTAGTTGATTCGGTTGACTGGAATGTTCTCTTCGTTGCTTTAACTTGGAACATTTGGTTGCAACGTAGCCTTTTGATTTTTGATCCGACGTCCATTGATAGGTGACCGGTGCTGCTTAAGAGCAGTAAGATCTTAGCTGAGTTTCAAGGAGATAGTGGGGTGGTGCATGATGGTCGAGGTGCAGTGGCGCTGGCTGTGCGGGTATTGCATTGGACTGCCCCTCCTGCAGAATGGTGCAAGGTAAATACGGATGGTGCGGGAAATTTGGTTTCGGGGGGCAGCGTCGTGTGGTGGTATGGTGAGAGACTTGAACGACCAATGGATGATAGGGTTTGAAAGTAGTTGGGGTTGTGCTTGGTAATTGATGTTGAGTTGTGGGGCATGTATGAGGGACTTCTTTGTTCTCGGATTTTAGCTATTCTAAAACTAATTGTAGAGTCGGATAACCTTGAGGTTGTTCAGTTAATTCAAAGTGTCGTGGCCAATCTTATGGTGTCCTCGCTTGTGGCAAATATAATGAGTTTGCTGCGGAAGTCTTGGGAGGTTCGAATTGTGCATGTTCATCGAGAAGGTAATAAGGTCGCTGATGAATTGATAAAGATAGCTCGGAATGAAAACTTGTTGTTTCATCGTTTTATGTCGTCCCTAGATGAGATTTTATCTTTGTTGCATAGTGATGTGATTGGTTAGGTATTCAGACGTTTTTTATATGTAATTTTGGGCTAAGTTTTCTCAAATGTGTTAATGTTTATATTACCATGTGTACTATTTTACTTCGACTAGGTTTGGAGTTTTTTTTTTAATGAGGCACACACTAATATCCGTTTCTTTATAAAAAAAAACATATTCTTTTAAAAATTTTGGTAACTAGTTTAATAGTTTGGTTTTGTATGAAAAAAAATTCAGTGGTCCTCTTGCAACCAAGAGGAATCGATCCAAGGACCCTTTAAATAGGAGTGTAACACGGACAAAAATTGTCTCTTTTCGGTACCCAACACTAAAAAAATAAATTTTAAGCTTTAATCTTAAATCTCAAATCCTAAACTATAAATCCTAAACCCTAATCTTAATCCTTAACCTTAAATTATAAACCTAATTTTTTAATATTGACACTGAAAATGGGCAGATGTTTCTATTCGGTCCAACACTTGGCCACCAAACTTAGCCTTGAAAATTGCTAAAGTCTTACTAAAAAATTGTATTTCTATCTAGAAAATATGCATCTTTAGCTGTAATAATTGGGTAGTTTTTCCTCCGTTGCTTACTCCTCTGCACTTATGGTACCCAACTAGGGTTGAGTCTATGTTGCACTTATACGATTACAAGGACGGGTACGAGAACGGGGATAAAAAATAAATAATTTTCAAAATTATAAGATAAAAATACAACAAAGGTACGATAAATATAAAATAATAATAATAACCAACAATAACAAAATACTAATAAAAAGTTAATGTAAAAAATAACCTTATATTTTTTAATAAAGCGCTCATAAAAAATTGCCCATAATTAAATAAGCAGCAAATACTATAACATTTTATTAGGCCTAAAAAAATCATAATACGTTTTATTGAGCCCCACAGAAGTCATCAAACATCACCATTTAATGATAATAAATTAAAAACTTTTTTCACGTGTTCATCTTCTTCACGCATTTTCTTCTTCAACTCTTCTTCTTCTTTTGAGATTTTACCTGATTTTTTCTTCTGAATTTTTTTTCGTTGGTCGCTCCACCTCTGCCGGTGAAACTGCCGTTGGAATATATGTCGAAGCGCATGAGTCTCTCAGCTTCAAAACAACTTTGGGGACGACATGAAGGTCACTTGCCGTCCCCGAAATGTCCCAAGAAATATCCCAACCGTCCCCGATCGTTTTCAGCCATATCCTGTCAACGTAGAGTGTTCCCGGTACGTACCCCAGCCGTACCCGTCCCATACCTGTCTTAAAAATGTTTCGAATACTTAAAACGGCATGAGATTGTTGTACCCGTGCTTCCCAGGGTTGAGTCGGGCGATATAAACGAATTTAAGTGATAACTTGTAGGAGAAACATGCCGAGTTAGCTCAATAAACTCGTTTTTAACGGTGTCGAACAACTCTATTTGGCAAAATTCAGAACCGGATCTTATTGTAGCTATTGCTATGAACTTGTAGTTACTTAGAGAAGCAGCTAGGGTGAAAGCATGGAGAGCTGGTGGTGTGACTCGCTGAATTGTCAGTGGGTCGGTAGAAATCAGTTTGTCGTTAGGTAAAATCGCTTTATAAACACATTCACTGGTCTTCGCTTTTATGGAAATACAGAGTTGAGTCATCAACCCAACACGTCATCTACCGTGTTCAACAACCTTGACTCGGCGACTCCCATCATGACTCGAGTGAAAAAAAAAAAAACATAAATATCAGTACTCAAATCTTCCAGTTCCACTTCCCCGTTCCAATAATTTCTCCTATACGAAGCCTCAATTATCCAAACCCCAGATGGAGAAACGATGGAGCTAAATTCGGCGATGAAGTAGCGTCGGTTTTATAGTTTTCAAGACCATGGCATAAATACAATTTTAGTAAGATTAGTAAGATTTTAGCAAACTTCCAAGTTTAGCTTGGTGGTTAAGTATTAGACTCTTATTTAAGGAGTCCTTGGATTGATTCCTTTTAGTCATAAAAGTTCATTTTTTCTTTCTTTTATTCTATCTATCAGTATCAGTAAGTGATGACACGTGTTATGATTTTGTTGATTTCATAATTTTCAAGATCATGATATAAATACAATTTTAATAAAATTTTAGTAAATTTTTAAATTTATTTTAGTGGTTAAGCATTAGACTCTTATTAAAAGGGTTTTTTTTTATTTCACCGATAAGTGATGACACGTGTCATCATTCTATTGGTTTGAATAAAAATGACATAAAATTAAAAATATAAAATAAAAATTCACCTAAGCATAGCCGTTAAGTTTTTAACAATCAGGCCAAAATATAAACGAAACATAACGTTAATGATGTTTTTGCCAATAAAATAATAATTCGGTGATCAAAATAAGAAAGAGACAATAGATGACTGATGGTGTAATTTACCCATTATTTTTCAAGGGTAAACTACGTACCAAAATGGTCGTTTATATTTAGGAAGAATTTATTTTTACTCACCAAATTAAAAAATAAAGTAACGTTATTGTCACTTACGTTTTCATTGTTTAAACTTTAGGTCACTCAAACGTTTAGTATTGTTATCTATTAACAAAATGCTGAGCTGGCATAAAAGTAAATAAAATAAAAATATCTTTTCCACATATGATTAAAAATTAAAAATAAAAGCCTTATCTTTATGCTTTTATATCCTTAATTTTTTTTTTTCTTGTGTGTTTCATGAACCTCCATTAATGCCCGCCTTCAGGTGCTGTATCTCATATCAAAGTTACGAAATTGGCCGTTCCAAGCTTCCCAGTAAAACCCAGACCAAGTTAGTTAGGAGTTATGATGATAATAATTAATAAACCCGGCCTCAAATGAAATCAAAAGAGAGGAACACATTTGGTTTTGTGTTGGTCACCTAGTCCCCTCATAAAAAATTATGGGGAGTGATGAAGAGCTTGAAGAGGGAAGATAAACTAAATGCAAATGTTTGAACTCAAAACCAGCCAAACTACCGACAAAACTAGGAAAGCCAGAGAAAGATATTAGTTGCGAACATGATATATCATCAATTAGGAGTATGAACTATAACACAATCAATTCACTATAGCATCCAAATCCAATGCTTTGGCCAACACCCAATAACAGGCAACACAATCAATTCACTAATTCAATCTACCAACAGGTACCAACGACCAAAATCTTGTACAAATATATTTGAAATCAAACCTGGAGTCGTTAACAAGGCAAAAAAATCGGTGACTCGGAGTCGGAAGCCATGAAAGCATGCCCCTTACACTCTGAAACACATAAACGAGGGTGAATTTTCAAAAGAAAACATGAAAATGTGTTGCCTAACCCCTCACAAAGAGTTCCATGTTAGCTTGAAGAGATAAGGCAACTCAAAGGCACTCTCAACACATACGTTCTATATAGATAACAAATCACATATACCCAAAAGTGAGGGTTTATCATCAAGGCTAACAAAACTTGGAAATTTAGCATCATAATTATCCAAGTTCCCGTTCAACAACCTATTAACATTTAAGTAAAGATAAACAGGAGGAAGCCTCCCCCATTGCAAAGCCTAAAAGGATCCGTATTTAGTTAACACGGCTTTTAAAGACATCAAGACCCATCTCAGTTGGATCTGTTGCTTGCAATTCCACCTGAATTCCATCCAATTCTCTCTTGAATCTATCTTTGGAGCTAGCATATATCATCTTGCTCCTGATCCTCGATGTATCAGGAGACCTTCATAGGGCAACAACATAGTTAGTGAAAAACGGAAACAATGAAACACAAGGCATTAAATGCAATTCAGAGGATCAAGAAAATTGCAGTACCATGCAATGAAAAAAATTCTGCTCTTTGGGACATTCTCGGCAGTTAGAAAATCAAAATCATACACAGCATATCGACACTCATCAGCAGGAAGACATTTGGTAAAATCCTCATAGCTCTCCGTTGGCTCACCAAGCTTCTCAACAATGACTTGCTTCTGCTTCTCCTCAATTTTGAAAACAATGAAGCGGTGGGTTCTTTTTGCCTTAAGCTCCAAAAACTTCAGCTTGCACTCATCGTGCACAGCCATTCCTGATGCAGCATTGGCCTGAGGATTAAAATGACATCACATGACAAAACAAATATCTGACAGTCCCAATGTTTAGTAACATCAATAGCATACAAATGGAACATTGGGAACCATCCTAGAAAGGGATAAAAAAAAGAAGCTAAAATGAAGAAAACGTCAAGTAGTCCTATACTCTATATCAGTGTGAGTTGGTCCTAAGAAAATGAAAGATAAATAAACAAAATAAAAGCTGGACTTATATTCTCGACCTCTTTCAATATGTTAGTATAACATCTCCTGTTGAAAACATCTGCTTAGGATTCAGGAGCACATCTTATGTTGCCTTGAGAACACCCTAAATCAGCTGTTTGTGCTTCGGAATGGGACATCAAAGTTTATTCTTTACTATCCTAATCTTACGTTTGGATAATTAAAATTTGATTCTTTTATTTTTAAATTCGGTAATAGTAAAGCAATAATAACAAACAGGATTACAAGGACCCAAATTACAAGTGCAGACAGATTGGATAAACTTGTCAATATATTCAATAATATCCAATAAGATTGAATCCTTACAAGTAAAGGCAAAGAAATAAGAACAAAAAAAATACAAGGATCCTTACAAGCACAGACAGATTGGATCGACATTTTTTTTTATTTTGAAAAAATTGGATCGACATATAAATACATTAAACAATTTATAAATATCAGTGGTCAAGAGAAACAGTTAAAGATAGAGTCATCTTAACATAGATATCTCATCATATTCAGATTAACAGCATATTCAGTAAAATCAAGCATGTAAAAACAATAGAATCTAGATCACTGAGGGTTCGTCTCAGCACAAATTAAGTACATCTAATTTAAATACAACAAAAAACAGATCATCAAATCAAATTACAAACTACTGATTTAAAATTCTAAGATCTAGAAACTAAAAAAACAGTAGATGTATAAAAAATTCCACGAATTTCCAAGCATCAGTAAAGAGATCAATTAACCGATCGAAACACAAATTTAAGAATGAAAAATCAACAACAAAAAAAAGAGACGATCCAGTCGGACGGCTAAGAAATTACACAAAAATAGCAGAGATATGGTTTAACTCAAGGAAAACGATTATTTTTAAACTAAAACGAAATTAAAAAAAAAATACGATCCAGTTAGATTGCTAAGAAATTACAAAAAATGGCAGAGATTTTACTTAGTTCCAGGATAAACTATTAAATGGAAACTAAAAAACAACGATCCAGTCGGATTGCTAAGAAATTACACAAAAATACAATATGGTTTAATTTAATGATATACTATTAAATTAAAAAGCCGCTGAAATATTACCATCTTGCTTCAGGTTGTTTGTAAAGGAGAATTAAGAATGGAGATATCGACGGCGGAGGAAAGGGAGGAGAAAATATAGAGAGCTCCTCCGATGACGACGGTTGAAAAATGCAAAGGCTGGGCAAAGGTCGTTTTATTACGTTGAGAACTAATACTGTGCTTCTGTTGTATGCTAAGTTATCGTACGAAACATTTCATCGTCTAATTATATGCAGCCACGTCGTCTCTTTATTACAGACGGCACGTTTTCGTTCGGTTTATGTGTCATGCTCATGATTAAGGAAAATGCTAAACATCACTAATATTAAATATTACTGAATATTATTAAATTTATTAATAAAAATTAAAAATTTTAAGAATTCAACATATAATTAATAATTATTTAAATAAAATTTAAATTAAATTATTTTTTATATATATTTTATTTTTAACTATTATTTTCAAATAATATGATCCAATTCTCCATCATCCCTGAACCCTAGATTCAACCCTATATCTTTTAATCTTTATTTTAAAAATCTTTAAGAATTTCTGGTCTTTTGGTTGGGTTATAGATGTTAAAAATTTCTTTGGTTTTGTTTTGCTATAAATCTTTAAGATGATTATCGACTTACAAAATCTTAAAAAATTCTGGCCATTTACCGTCATTTAAACCGAGTTTTTTGTTGAGGAAATTCACAAAAGTGAGTCAAGGGTCGGTGAAGACAGTGGCTTCGCACCCACCTTTTAAGCAATCTGCAATAACTCCCTTGCTTCTCACCCAATTCTCTTCGCTAAAAAACATGTTCGATCCCAGTAAAGAACATCTCGAATCTTTTTTCAATTTGTCTGATCACTTAACGTTAAGTGATGGTTTTGATAGTTATGTTGATCATGCCATGTTCGATCCCAGTAAAGAACACCCTCATGAGTCTGGGATTTCCACTCCTCCTTTATAGAAAATTTGTCCTCGACGTGCAACGAACATCTTAAATTAAAGATTAAAAGATTTAGTGTTAAATGCAGAGTGTGGAGATAATGCAGAATTGGATCTTATTATTTTAAAATAAAGATTAAAAAATAATATAAAAATATAAAATTTAAATTAATTTTAATTTTATTTTGAATAATTATTAATTGTATGTGGAGTCTTTTAGATTTTTAATCATTAATTAAGAGCTATTAAAAAAATTAATGGTGTTCAGCGGTGTTCAGCGTTAGTGATGTTTAGCGGTGTGCGATGCCCGTGGTAGACTCATCCCATAATTAAGCTATGTATTTTATTTTAGGAAAATTCTACGACGCTCGACGAACACCTCTGAACACCACTAACGCTGAACATCATTAAATTGATTAATAAAGATTAAAAATTTTAAGGACTCAACATATAATTATAAAATTTATTTTAAATAAAATTTTAATTAAATTATTTTCCATATATATAATATTTTTTTAATTTTTTTAAATAATTGGATCAAATACCAACCTTAGTTAATTTTAAAAATAAAAACATAAAACCTGAAACCTTAAATCTAAAACCCTAAACCCTAAACCTTAAACCATAAACCCAAAACCATAAACTCGAAACCATAAACTATAAATTTGATATATCTCCTCCCGACCCAAATCGATTCCCTTGAGTAATAAAACTTCAAACCAGTAGATATTTTTTGGTTGATAGGATGTAAGTCAATAACATTCAAATTCATTATGGTCGAATTGTTTGATGGTTTTGAGTTTAGAGTTTATGATTTATGGTGTAGGGTTTAGAGTTTAGGGTTTCATGTTTATGATTTAAGGTCTAGGGTTTAGAGTTTTTTATTTTTTAAATTGACTAAGGTTAGTATTTGATGTAATTATTTAAAAAATAAAAAATATAATATATATAGAAAATAATTTAATTAAAATTTTATTTTAAATAATTTATAATTATATGTTGAGTCATTGAGATTTTTAATTTTTATTAATTAATTCAATAGTGTTCAGCGATGTTCGTCGAACGTGGTAGACTCATCTTTTATTTTATTACCTCGGCTGCTACACAGCTTCACATGTTAGCGGCTTCGCTTGACTCGGCTGAAGTTTACAATTTTTACTGCCTTTATCCAGAATTTTAATTTTAATATAATAAAATTAAATTTTCAATTGAATTAAGTAAATACTAATAATAACAACAATAATTGTAATAATAATTCAAGTCTGTATCATACCAACAATATGTTACTGAAAAAATAGAACTATAAAAATACGGAATTACTTAATGATCCTTTCTTAAAGAAAATAATATTATTTTATAACATAAGGAATATGTATAAAAAATAATTACATATTTTTTAATATAAAAATAAATACATAATTATTTCTAAAACAAAAGCACAGATTTTTCTTAATATTGACAGGTGGCTTTTATAGATATAGAAACTAATAATGGGCGTCAAAATAAATCAGAAATAATGGCGGAATATTGTAGCATGTATGATATGTCTGAGAAAGACTTATATCGTTAATAAAAGAGATAATGCTTGCTAGTTATATTAATTATACATATTTCCTAATATATCCTAAACATTATTGATATTATTGTCTAAATTTTGATGTTTTAAAACGAGTGACCCTATTTGAAAAAAGAAAATAATATTTATTTTAAAAAAATTGAATTTGAGTAATTTTGTTTATAAAAAATGTGCTTTGTTTATAAAAAATGTACTTTATTTAAAAATAAAAAAATATAAATATATATTACATTGTAATCTTCTTAAGACCGTAAAAAATTTATAATTAATGACAAGTGCAAAGACTACACCAAGAAAACTCAATAGAGATCCATAATTATTATAGGGGTAAACTACATAAATAGTCCCCAAACTTTTAGAGCATATTCATTTTGGTCACCTTACTTTTAAAATATTTGATAAGGTCACTCAACTTTTAGTTTGATTTCAATATAGTCACCGAACTTTTAGGGCGGATTTATTTTGGTCATCGTGCTTTTAAAATATTCGAAGGTCACTAAACTTTTAGTTCAATTTCAATATAGTCATTGAACTTTTAGTTCACTTTCAATATGGTCTCTCTCGTTATCTTCCGTTAAAAGATGACGTTAATTTTCGTTTTCCTTAATAAAAAATGGGTAAAGTACACCAATCATCACTCAACATTCTTCTCACTCATATTTTGGTCACTAGAGTTAAAAAAATTCAATTTAATAACTTAACTTTCGAATTGTCCATATTTTGGCCACTCTCAAATGACATGTTTATACAAATAGAAAAATTTGATTAATCCTTAAAAGATTTATTTTGGTTAATTGGTAAATTTAGATTATTAAATTCTCGATCTTATATTGTATTAATTAAACCAGATGATCGATTAACTAGTTAACTAAAATATTTGATTCTTGAAATGATTTTTTACTTTGTTTATTAAAATATCAAATATGATAATATGGTAAATTTAATAAATTTTCGGTTGTGATAAAAGTGTAAAAACAACTAGAAAGTCAAAAATTGAAAGTTCACACCCATTAATTCTATCCAGAGCCAAAACTTAAAAAAAAATAGAAGGGTATCAAAATCATTAGACTATAAGATATTGTAATGCATAAAATTTAGAAATATTATATATACTAGATCAGATTAGTTAATCAATTTTGCTTAAAATTGTGAACAGTAATTGAATCGAAATAATTTATTTTAAAAATTTGTACCGAAATCGGATTCAATTAATCCTTAAAAATTATTTTGGTTAATTGCTAAATTCAAATTATTCAATTCTCAATCTTAAATTGTACCAATTAAATCGGATAATCGATTGACGGTTAATTGGAATATTTGATTCAAGTAATAATTTTTTTTACTTTGCTTATTAAAATATCAAATATGGTAATATGGTAAATTTAATAAGCAAAGTAAAAAAGATTACTCGAATTTTTTTAAGGATTAATCGAATTTTTCTATTTGTATAACCATGTCATTTGAGAGTGACCAAAATATGAACGATTCGAAAGTTAAGTTATTAAATTGAATTTTTTTAACTCTAGTGACAAAAATAGGAGTGTGAAGAATATTGAGTGACGATTGGTGTAGTTTACCCATTTGTTTATTAAGGAAAAACAAAAACTAACGTCAGCTTTTAAAGGAAGGTAACGGGAGGGACCATATTGAAAGCGAACTAAAAGTTCCGTGACTATATTGAAATTGAACTAAAAGTTGGATGACCTTATCGAATATTTTTAAAGTATGGTGACCAAAATAAATCTACCCTAAAAGTTCGGTGACTATATTAAAATCAAACTAAAAATTGGATGACCTTATCGAATATTTTAAAAATACAGTGACCAAAATAAATCTACCCTAAAAGTTCGATGATCATTTATGTAGTTTACTCTTATTATAGATATAGAACTCTAATAAAAGATACTAATATTATTATGGACGAGCTAGAAGCAATCATTAGAAGAGACAAGAGTATTAAATCTTTAAATTTAAAAAAATAAAAAAAATAAAATTATATTTATTATACTAAAATATTTTTGAGAGGGACAAGAGCTATTCAAAACCATACATCCCTTCGTTCCTAAATATCTCTACCTATCATAGAATTCCTATTTGATAGAACATAAAGAGCTTTGGATTCCAAACAAAGAAACTTTAATCATCATGATTTGTTGACTCGTAACTCATTAGATGTGATGTTTTATTCCCCAATCATCTACATCTTTTATTTTCATCGTTTACACAATAAGTAAAATCTTGATCATGCAAAACAATTATGCAGGCTAAATGAAGATTTTAGAATATTGTGATTTTCATAGGGAAAACTCTAGAACGGTCGATAAACACAGTTAAACACCACTAACATAATATATCGTTGAACACCATTGATTTTTAATGACTTTTAAATAGTTATTAAAAATCACAAAGACTCGATGTGTAATTAATCATATTTCAAAATAAAATTAGAAAGAAAAAAAATTATTCCACGAATCATTCTCACCACATCATCCATGGTCTTATCCAATTAAATAAAACTACAATATCTTTATTTTTCATATAATATTTTTTTATAAATTAAAGTTTACGAATCATCATCTTATTCCTCATGTCTCATATATTAATTCTAATATGTTAATGAATAAAATCCTTAAAATAAAAAAAAAAACCCAAAAGCTTAACCCTCGAATCAAAAGAGACAAAAATAAAATAATTAATTCTAATATGTTCAATACCCTGAAATTAACATTTTTTTATTAATAATTCTAATCCATGAATCAAATTCCGAACAAGAGGACAAGCGACTAAAAGAACAAAAAGTAGGAATGACAAAATTACCCGTCCCGATCTGACCCAGGGTGCCCTGATCTGACCCGGTCGAGTTTTTTCCTTGAATTTCAGGGATCGGGGCAGGGCTTGAAAAGCATGAAGTCGGGGCACGGCGGGTTCGGGTATATGCTAGAAATTCTCCTCTCCGCTCCGATATATTTTTATTTATATTTATAAAAATATTACTATATATAAACACTTTTATGGATTTTAAGCTATTTTTTTGTACTTATCGTAAAATTTTGTTATATGTTGTTCAAATTTTAATATATTTGATTCTAACGGTCATTGGTTCAAGTTTATTCTTTTAAATATGTAATTTAATATGTGAGTAATTTAAAATTGATTTTATTTTAATTTTTATATAAGTTTAAAGTCCCTTAAAATTATAATTTGTGATTGTAGTGGAGTATTGGTCGGATCTAACCTCTATTATAGACAAATATTAAAGTTTTTAAAATATTTTAGGTCGAATCAAGATCTAATTTAAAAATTAATATATAAATAGGATAAATTAATATTTAAATTCAGAGTAAGGTGGAATCAAATTTAATAACTTATAAATCAGAGCCGCCCCGAGCCTTGCCAACCTGTCAAAAAGACTCTTAGGATTAAAAAAACAAATGACGGCGTGCGATTAAAATTTTTCAGGAAAAAAAATGACGGCATGCGGAGTTTCTTTTGATTAAAATAAGAAAGAAAATAGGCCACGCGATTAAAAAATTTTAGGAAAAAATTGAGGGCATGTGAACTGTTTTTTAATTAATTTATTTGTGGTTCAAACGAATATATTAATTATAAGGTTTTTAATAAATTAAAATTAATTGTTTTATTTTTCTTTTTTATTTTCGAGTTAAATTTTTGGGTGTTTTTTATTTTAAAGATTTTATATATTAATATATTAGAATTAATATATGAGGAATGAAGGAGATTGTGATTCGTAAATTTTAATTTAAGGTAAAGTAAACAAATAGTCACTAAATTATCTCGAAAAATATAAAATGGTCATTAAACTTTCAAATGTTATAGAATTGGCACTAAACTTTAGTTTTTATTACAAAATGATCACTAAGCCGTTAACAATAGTTAATTGGATGACGTGACATTTTAAAAATATTAAATAATATAGCATTTAATCCTCCATATCGACACATTTAATCAATTTATTCCTAATTTAACCCTCATTATTGATGTCTAAATTGATTGAATGTGTAGATGTTGAAGACTAAATGTGTTATTATACAAATTTTCATAACTGTCACGTCTCCCAGTTAATGACAGTTAATGGCCCAATGGCTATTTTGTAATAAAAAACTAAAGTTCAATAACCATTATGTAATTTTTGAAAGTTTGGTGACCATTTTGTATTTTTAGGGATAATTTAGAGACCATTTGTGTAATTTACCTTTAATTTATAAGAAAATATTATTTTAAAAATAAAAAATGTGATTTTATATAATTGGGTAGGACCATGGATGAAGTAGTGAGAATGATTCATAGAATAATTTCTTCTAATGTTGTTTTAAAATTGTTGAGATGATCAACCAATGGTGGAAGGCCAAGAGGGGTGAATTGAAAAATTAAAAATTTGGTGGAAGCAAGTAGGAAAGTGAAAAGAATTGGGACACACGATTTGCAGTGGTTCAACCTTCTAACAAGGTTTATATCCACTACCTTAGCTATCCACACTAAGAATTTTCTCAAATCCACTAGATTTACTTTCCTTTTCAGGCTAAAGGAGATAACTTACACTCCCTTAAGATTATACCCTAAAGTCTTAAGAAATCCTCACAAAGTGAATACAAATAAAGCAAACTGAAAATCCTATCAAAGGTAGAATGTTTGCCCAATACAAAGTTCACTCAAACCCCAAACTTGAATAAAAAAGGATTACAATTTAGCTCTCTCAAGTGGGATACAAGATATAACTCTAATAGGCTCAAAGATTGTTGGAAGTGTGCTTGAATGCTTTAGACTTGATGAATTGTTTTCGTTGAAGCTTTGAAGACTTGCTTTTACACCCTTTCATTGATTTTTAACCGTTTCGGTAGCTGAGATCATTATTTTAGCCGTTGAACTTTATTTTTCCCGCAATAAATGCAGCCCGCTAACATTGGGTATCGGTACTCGGGGATGGGTATTGGTACATGCTATAAGAAGAAAGAGCCGTTTTACAAATTGAAAATCGGGAAGCCGTATCGATACGGAGTGTGTATTTTACAAAGGCGTACTGGTACAGGCCGTACCGTATCGGTGCCAATTTTGCTCACTAGAATCCTAATAACTTGTGCAACAAAAATTATATCGATACGCCTCTAGGGGTATCGGTACGCTATAACTGATTTTTAAAGTTATGGCTCCAATAACCTGACAAGGCAACTGTCGAATATTTATTACAAAAGATTTACAAAATCTTAACACCCCATATCGGTACGCACAAGGTCGTACTGATACTCGAAGGCAAATTGTTTTCCGAGTTGAATGGCGTGCTGATAAGGCTACACACGTATCGGTACCCTATAGTCATTAAGTATAAAAACGAAATCTAGAAGCTAAAATCCGTATTAATACAACCAAGGGCGTATCGATACTCTTGGGCCAATTTGGCTATTTATGTACCAAAATACTTAAAAAATATTTGGGGTTTAAGATTTTTGACTTAGAAATTATTTTAAGTTCAAATCCTCTTCAATTTTGTGAGTCTTTGAATACTTTAAAATTTATCTCTTTTTACTAAATAGTCTTTGAAATTCCTTGTTATATCAAAATTAAAATATAAATTTTACAAAAATATGATTAATTGCATGTCGAGCCTTTGAGATTTTTAATAATCATTTAAAAGTTATTAAAAAATTAATGGTGCTTAACGGTGTATTACGTCAATAGTGTTCAACGATGTGCATCGCCCGTTCTAAACTCATCATTTTTACAATTATAATGAACAATCAAGAAAACATACTTTAATCCATCTAGTTGATTATAGAGAAAAC
The DNA here is from genome assembly GCA_019671005.1 of Hibiscus mutabilis. Taxonomy (NCBI): domain Eukaryota; kingdom Viridiplantae; phylum Streptophyta; class Magnoliopsida; order Malvales; family Malvaceae; genus Hibiscus; species Hibiscus mutabilis. The sequence goes on from CM033713.1 coordinate 31,568,363, forward strand.
ACTCGTAGAAAAGATCTGATTAAGAAGCGTTTGATTTCTCTCACTATATGTATACATAGTGCAATTTTTTTATTTCGTATATATAGTTAACTTACGGAAAAACTTTGATACATAGGCTGTGTAAACTTTAGTTTACACGTGCCTTTTAGTTTTAAGAGTTAGGGTTAGTTAGGTTGTAGGGTTTAGAATTTAAGGTTAGTGTTTAGAATTTAGGGTTTAAGGTTTAGAGTGTGGGGTTTAGTTTTTTAGGGATAGGGTTAGAAATTTAAGATTTGGGTTTTTATAGTGTAAATACAAAGGCTGTGTTTTACGCAGCATGTGTATCAAAGTTTTATCCTTAATCTATTATGTTTTATATGATTTTTTTGATAATGCAAAACAAAATAAGAACTAGTTTGTCAAAGTGGCCTCCTCCTGGAGTAGGTCGATGACCCCTGCCGGCGGTTCCTCATACACAAAAGTAGCAACAGGACCCCCACGATGCAGTCTAGCTAACCAATCCTCAACCCTGTTTGAACGACAATCAATCCTGCGAATATCCAAAATCCTTGATTCTAACAACCAGGCCAATACTTAACCATGCTTCTAGAGGATTTATTGGGAATGGCCTGGTTGTTAGAATCAAGGATTTACAAAAGAATCCAACTATCCATGCATGATTAAGAGCATCTAGAACAGCCCACAATACAGAACACCGGGGGAGACAACCATCCATGATTCCACAATACAGAACACCGGCCAATACTACGAGCGAATCCAACTATCCATTGCCCTTGATCGTCACGGATAATCCCCCCAGCAACGGCCATTCCATCACTCGGTCTTCTAGCAACATCGCAGTTCACCTTAACCCATCCAGACGGTCATTGCCAAAGCACATGAGTCGGAGATAGAGAAGAGGGGCTAGCTTGCTGCGAATCAAGAGAGCCAATGCACTATGCCCGAATTGTATTACAACGATAGGCAATGCCCTCCTTTTGAATGTAATTTGCATCAAATAAGATGCTGCATCTTTGCTTCCAAAGGAGCCAAAATGTAATGGCAAACCGAGCCTCCCAATTATCAATCTGACTCGCAAAATCACCCATCCCTCGGACATTGCAGCTCAGCCAATCTTGAAAAGAAACCGAGACAAAATCGTTGAATTTGTCCGGGCGTATCACATGTTGCGATACTCTCCGAGCCCCATTATATTGCCTTAGCACGTGATCCAAATTATCATCCCCCGTTTACATATGTTACACTGAACTGAGTCTGCTAAGTGTCTCCTGCTGCGCTCTATATTTGTAAGCAAGCGATCATGGCTTACGAGCCACATAAAAACCTTGATACGCTGCATGACTTTCAGCTTCTATACCTTTTTCCAAATTGGATCACCATCTCCCTCGCCATCATGAGATAACGTAGCATATGCTGATTTGGTGGAGAAAACGGTTTGCTTCCCACCGCCATCCCCAACATCCTAACCGGAGTCCATATGAGGAGGTAACACAGCTGCAATCTATTGTAGGACCTCATTTGGCAGACACGCAGACAAAAGGTCCCAATTCCATTCCCCATAATCTGTTATCATATCAAATATGGAACACGGTCTCGGGGGATTATTCAAAGTGCACAACAAAGCTAATCTTCCTTCCGTTCCAAGACAATTGTCATACCAAAAGTCTGTTTCTTGGCCATCCATGACATTCCAACTAATGTTTTCCTGAAGCTCACCCCAAACACTCATTAGGCCACGCCATAACCTAGAGCACTTATTCCGACGAATATCAAGAGGTACATCAACATCTACTTTATATTTAGCCCGTACCACTTGAACCCATAACTTCTTATCAGAAATAAGTTGGAACCCAATTTTCAACAAAAATGCCTTGTTCTGTAAACTTAAGTTCTTGATGCCCAAACCACCTTCCTTAGTCGATTTCTCTACAGAATCCCACCAAACAAAGGGTATATCTGAACCACCAGAATTTGAGCCCCACACAAAGTGGCGAATTAACTTTTCCATCGCATCGCAAACATCTTTCAGTAGCTATGTGGATTAAATAACATAAATTGGAATTGATTGCAAGACTGTTTTAGCAAGCGTTATCCGGCCTGCTAAAGATAAAGTTTTCGCAGCTCATCCTGATAGACGGTTATTCATCCTTTCAAGAAGATACGCATATATTGCCTTAGTAACTCTAGAGTGTAACAGAGGCACTCTAAGATAACGTACTAAATTCGCCACCTCTTCAAATCCAAAACTAGTTACTATATTAAACTGGGTATGTTCAGGACAATTCCTTGAGAAATAAATATGGGTTTTCGCAATACTCACCCTATGACCCGATTCTGCACAAAGAATTCTATAGCTTCCTTAATTGCTATCAATTGGCTCATGGAGGCTTTCGCGAAAAGGACAAGATCATCTGCAAAGAACAGATGAGACAGAGATGGGCCATCATGGCAAAGTTGAATTAATTTCCAATTACCTTTGTCTACTTGTTGTTCTATAATTTGAGACAAGCATTCTGTGCACAGTACAAAGTGTACGGCGATAAAGGATCACCTTGCTGGATCCCCTAGATGGTTTGAAATCTTCAGTTAAATCCTCATTCCATAAAACTTGTGTCGACACAAACCGAATACATCGCATGATGAGATTAATAAGTTTTACTGGGATACCTGCCAAATTCAATGTTTCTTCGATGTAGTCTCATTTAAGGCGATCATACGCCTTTTCTAAGTCTACTTTTATCGCCATCCAAGTCTTCCTTCTAGTTTTAGAGGCCATTGAGTGTATAACTTCTTGTGCGAAAATGATATTATCAATTATTTGGCGACCAGGGACAAAGCTAGCTTGTAACCCCTTTAGCCCGGCTTAGCCGAAACCAGACTAAAAAAATCACATTAGGTTTGCCGAAGCAAACCCGAACTAATAACCTAAATCGGTTCAATTTTTTTTATCTTGTTTGGATACAATCTTTTAACTTTCTAATCATTTAAGCTTCAGCGGAAATGTTACATTTAAAATCGATTTGCGGAACGAAGCCCAATTACACGATAATGCACATTAGGGATCAAAACGTATTTTTTACAAATTACAGGGCCTTTGTTACAACTTTAATTACCAATCCTTGATTAGTCCCATTATATGCTCGCAGTTTAATTTCTAGCTCAAAACAATCATCCACATTCATTCAATTGCACCCATTACAGACAGGGACTAATTTGCAAGATTTCCAAACTTTAGCAAAACCATATTGCATAAAATCAGCATAGCGTACCGATAAAGGCAAGCCCGTACCAATACGGGTTAACAGACATAACGACTCAGTGTATCTATACACTCGTGCTCGTACCGATACGGTGTGTTGACCACCCGTACCAGTACGGATTTGACCCGTACTGATCCTCTTCACATTTTCTCAAAACTCAAGATTTCAGTAACCAAATTGCATACCAATACGGTACCCCGCGTACCGATACAACATGCTAAAATTGAAAGGATCGTACTGATTCTCAAACCCATATACCAGCACAAGCATTAATTTTCCTTAAGGCATACCGATACGGTGGCTAAGCGTATCGGTACCCGTAGCTTTATTTCAACAATTTGAGCCCCAGCAGGATCCCGCGTACCGATCCTAAGGTACTCGTACCGGTACGCAGAGGCCTGTAATGACCTCTGGGTCCAACATATGATACTTTGGCTCAACCAAAACAACATTAGCACATATCCAAACATCATATAACACTATTGGCATGCTTAAACATCACCACATCAGCATTTTGGACCAACTTAGCAAAACTAGCAAATCAATCACAAAGTCTATAGGCATACTTCCTAGTCCACAACCAAATCACAAAACCATTCACTTCACAACTACTTAAAACTTATTACAAGTCCAAAACAACAATTAAAACTTGCATTAACAGGGAGTTCATCAAAAACTCTCACAAAACCTCATTCGACACATTGTTTTTATTACTACTATGTACATTTAAATCGTACTTTGAAAATGAGTCTTCGGAAATCCTTCCTTGCTTTCTTGCTGCCCGAAATCTCAAATTTTCTATATTGGTGGAAAACGAGAGCGTAAGCACACTAGACTTAGTAAGGAATGCTCAAAACCAGCAACCATCAATGCATTTAAAACCATTTTCCCATCATTTGATAAACACTTTCCAATATACTTTTAAAACATCATCCCAACATCATGCCTTAATAAAACCATACACTTAACATTTCCAAAACAACATATTAAACCATATGCAACATGTATCATGGATTCAACTGCAAAGTCCCATTTGCTACCCTCAATTTAAGCTTTCCCATGCATACTACCAATGCAAGGCTTAAAGAGTACAACTTGCTTAAACCACATTAAAAAAATAATCCATCTCATGATACATCATCAATTATATTGGCTTACAAGTGATCATTAACCAAGTTCCACTTTACAAAACTTAACATCGGATACACGGATTCAACAAGTGTTCCCTCAACACTTAACATACAATCCATCGGCATTACAAGGTTCACACACGGGAGTTTTCGGTACTCATAAACCCTTCCACCGTTGTGACACCCATGGTGGAGTCTTCGGTACCCATAAGCTCCTCAACACCACTCATCGATCAGATGTATAATCCACTAATGGGAGTCTTCAGTACAATTAAAACCCTCAACCGTTAGGGTACTTGGATGGAGTATTCGGTACACATAAACCCCTCAACATCCAAGGCGACTTTTTATAGTGCACTATCAATCATATGGCTGGCCAACTATATACGATAATATTTCCAAACCTTTTCATATCATTACTTGCCAAAATAATTCATTTTATTTATAACAACTCACTATTTTCATATGCATCATTAAACCAATGCAACATAACCTTGCATTTAACAATGTTCATAAACATTAACGAAATGAGCATTACTTCCAAATTCATCCACATCATTTTGTAATCATTTTTCAGCATTAAACTATGCTCTAAACATGCATATACAGTGAGTAATTAAACCATTTAATACAAGTGCATAAAATCAATTGCCAAACTGAGTTTGAGAGAGAGATTTCATCGTTTACTTACTTTCGAGCTTAGACCAGTGTTTAAAGCTTGATCTAAACTCCCAAACACAACTTTCAAACCTTTAAAAAGTGTTAAACACGTTCTCACTCACCGACACGCAAAGCCTCGCTTGCCGATACGATAATCTCGCCTCCTTGAGCTTCTGAAACTAAGACTCAAGCTTGAGGACCAACTTCCCCTACTTTATCCACACAAAACAGAGGTTCGTTGCATTAAAATGCAATCAACAACACAACCACACAAATCCTCAACATTCCTTCAACACAAAACACTCCACAACAACTGAAACTAACCTCTAACATCTTCCAAACCTAACCCGCCATACTTAACATTTCAACTCATCAAACAACATCTAAGGACACATCACAATCATCCTTATACCTCCAGCATACATAAAACCTTCACAACTCCCCAAAAACACCTAACTAGCAACCTAGAAAATTAAGAATTCAATTAGTTTCAAGATTCCTATGATGAAACCATCTTACTAACATCATTCAACATCAAAATCATGATCTATATCAATCCAAATCGCGAGAAAATAGAACAATTACGAGACTAAATCAATTCACCAATTAAACCTTGATTTAACCATTTTCCTTTAATTAAATCATCAAAACAAGTTAGAAACCATAAGTAAAGGATCAAGAACTTGAGAATTTCAATAAAGAACCTTGTATTAGAGGAGAAGAATGAATCTCACCTCTAATGGCTGCCTTTCCCCTTAATTAGATGGATTCCAAAGCCAAAACAATGAGAAATCAAGTTTATTTTGTTAGAAAACCATTATAATCTCAATTGAAATCAAAAGATTGATTAAAAGAAGATTTTACATGAGGATTTTAAAGAAAGAAAAAGTATTTGGCTGGAGAGAATTGGAGAGAGAATTCTTTTGTAAAAAGTTAGTTACGTAGATTTTGTTTTTAAGCAATTAATTAACTAATTAATTATCCAACTCATATTATTTTAAAACAATTAAAAATAGCTAATTAAGGGAAATTTCTGATATTAGACTTTAAGATAAATAGCTCCTTAAAGATTCAAAGTTTTGACCCTTTTACAAAACAGTCACTCAAAATAGTTTTAAAACTATACATTTTGGTCACTACCCAAAATGTCCAATTTCGAGACCCCTTTTTGTAAAATTGATTCCACCAAAATCATTTTCATATCAAATAATGATTTTAGATAATTTTTCCATATTTTTAACCCTTCCAAAAATATTTTATCCAATTTAAATATCAAAACTGACTCGAATTCCCTAATTCGATCCAACATACCATCTAAACCATTTAGCAAACTCATAAGCCCAAAACCGGGGTGTTACATAACTTGCATAGGAGTAATCCAACTCGGCAAGAAAATTTTCAAGCGACAAAGTAGAAGCTTTGTGATGATCTTATAAAGAACAGTGCATAGGCCTATCGGGCAGAATTGAGTAATGAACTCAGGCCCCTCCACCTTAGGAATTAAAACAGGAGTGTGAAATTTACCTATTCCTCAATCTGTTCAGTGACAAAAAATCTACGAACAAAGTCAACTACAGACTTCCCCACCATATCCCAATTCCTTTGGTAAAAAGCAACATGAATACCATCGATACCTGACGATTTTAATGGTTCCATACTGAACATAACCTTTCTAACTTCCTCCATCATGACATTCATTAGGAGGGGACGTAGCTCATCATTTGTATACTGTTGGAAAGTAGATTGGAAGTCCGAAGCAATTGTGGGTCTCAGCTCACTAGTAAACAACCCCTGAAAAAATTGCCTCGAATATTCCTTTAGGATTCGAAAATCATCGCACCACTTCCCATCATCAAGGCACTACATACGAATGGAATTGCGCGTTTGCCTCGCCATGGTGGCCGAATAAAAGTAAGTCGTATTCTTATCGCCTTTCGCAATCTAATCTACACGGGCTTTCTGATGCCATAGACTTTCTTCCTATTGAAGAACTAAGTTCAATTCATTTTTAAGGACTATCTCTAACTCTTTAAGACTGGGAAGATCAAATGCTCCAAAGCCTTCTCAACCCCCTAAATACGCGAAAGAAGATGGTTTTTAAGATGACCAATGTGGCCAAAGACTTCCATACTCCACACTTTACTTTTCTATTAAAAGTCATCGATATTTTCCGCGATCGGCCGATTATTGAGCCAAAAGTCCTTCAAGAGAATGGGGAAGTTGTCATTCCATGCATGGATGTTTCTATAAGGCCGTGAGGCGCGCTGACCATTCTGATAACTCGTATCCAGCATAATGGGCCTATGGTCCGACCCAATTGTTGTAGATGAAATACCTCAGAAAGAGAAAAAAAATCATACCATACAGCGTTGCAGAGGCACCGATCCAGTCTCTGAGAGAGCGAGCCACGCTTTCATGTAAACTGTGGACCACTATACCCCATATCTATAAGACCAGAATCAAACATGAAATCCCTAAACCACGAACAAACACCCGAGCGCCGTTGTGACCCACCATGTCTCTCCAACACACTGCCAATTACATTGAAGTCACCACCAATGACCCATGGCCAACCTAAGTCCAATTTCAACACCTTCAATTCATCCCATAAAGAGCATCGTTGACCGGCATCAGGACTAGCCTAAACAAAAGTCACAAAGAAGCTGCGCTCACCATTTGAACAAGTGCATATCCCATGAATATATTGTCAAAAAAACAACAATATCAAGATTAATCGAATTCCTCCATAATACCCAAATACCTCTAGAGAAACCCAGAGCCTTCACTCTATATGAGTATTCAAACCCTGACTTACAGATGAAATTATTATCGCTCCTTCCACTAACACGAGGTTCTATCAAAACAAAAATGTTAAGATTTTGTTTCTTCACCAGTAACTTAAAATATCTGTTAAATACAAGGTCCAGTGCACCCTATATATTCCAAAAAATTACTCTAACCATTAAATAATAATGAGAGGAAAAAACAACATGCTTACACATGCATGTCCGAGCCACCCTGATATATAAAGGTTGTATTTTTCTTCCACTGGATGCCTCCATCCACTACTCATGGTGCTTTCGCTTGCACATTCTGACTAGGGGCTACCACAACTTTAGCTCGATCGAGCTTTGAAGCCAAGGCCGACATCTGTGTAGCTAAAGCTGGTTTGAAAGTACCTTTATCGCTTTGGTTCATTAGTTTCAAACCCGATTTATAAATTCCCTTAGCCCATGTACCATTTTTTGCTACATTCCTCCCAATTGCACCTTTAATGGAGCTCGGTAGGATCCGTCTATTTTTTCCTTCAAGACCCTATCAACCTTGAATTCTACTACCTGACCTGTTGCATGTTTATCTCGGCTCAGAGATGAGACAGCTGGCACAATCACATCCTTAGATGCTACCAGAGGGGTAGAGATAGTAATTGGAGTGGTCGATGGAGGAGTTCGATCAACCTGGTTGTTTGGAACTGAAGATACAACACAGTGGTGGTCTGGCCTATTAGTGTTCCCCGTTAAAAGTCTACGTGATACTCCCTGATCGCTAGATTATGTGACATCCTTCCCAACAGCCTTAATTATCGGCACAGTAGGGACTCCATTCATATCATCATGAGTTTCTTGGTGCATTGAATGGCTCACATTATTTGGTACCTTTTCATGCCCATTATCCACATCCAGAGCCATAAACCTAGAACCCATGTTAGGCTCTACTCTCGGTGCAGTAGGTACATTCCTCGTCTCCTTACGTGAGTTTGTCGCTTGATCTCTACGGTTCACCACCTGTATTCACGGACCAAAGTGCTCTTCAGGGTTACGAGCGTTTCGCGCATTCGAAGAATCCTCAGATACAGCACTACCCAACCCACACAATTCTTTGTTGTGCCCATACTTTCCACAGGAAAAACAAATTGAGGGTAAGCCTTCATATTCCACATCCATACATTGGCCATCAATCATAACTCCTAACTTTAGAGGCTTATTCACATCCACTATAACTGCTAGCCTCGCAAAACGGCCACGCCTACCTTCTATAGTATTGTATAGACGCTTATTCAGATCCACTATAACTGCTGCGATATGTCTGAAAAGGCTCTTAGTATAATATCTATAAGGCAGCTTAGGAATTCTTACCCAAATCATGATTTTAGTTGGGTGAGCAACATCTGTAGAGAAGTTTCTACTCAATGGTTGGACGGTTAGGTAGCTCCCGCAGATAACCCAAGTACCACCCGATAAACCTTTGTAGAAATCATCCTCATGTGCAATCCGAACCAAAAAATACTCATTATCCAAATTTATCAAGTTAATCTCACCGACCGAATTCCACCAAGCCTGAATCCTGCTTTGGAGTGCTCTATATCCAATAGATTTTCCCAATAAACGAATGATAATAGAATGGGCAAGTTTTTCATCGATTGCATCATGAACTCTGTCTGAAAATCATCTTTCTGGCAGCACCTCATCTTCAATGACGAGGACATCCTCTGCCTTAACCTCCACGTTCAGATCACTTATCGTTCGGGCCTACGACTTCACATACATCTCTATTTTTTTAAAATATTGAGGAGTTGGGGGGCATAGCCCCCTCCTGGGGCCTTACTGCATTCCTCCCTGGTTATGAGATATCTTCAGAGAATCAAAAAATTTACATGCTCACATATCGGAGTTCTGATAAATTAAAGATCACGAGGTATATAGACTTCGATTTCGTTAGAATATTGATGTAATTTTTTTAGATAGAATACTAATTATAGATTGAATAGAAAGACCACTTAAGTTATTTTGTGATAATAGATTTACATTCATATATTCTATAAACAATATGAACACTTCAAAGTTGAATCACATAGATATTAAGTTCATGATTGTTAAAGAAAATTTAGAGTGACCATGTGTCTGTAGAGCATGTTGGTACAAACTATATAATTACACGTTTACTAAAAAACTATCAGCCTAGGTCTTTCATTAGCACCCTACTCATGTTGGTGCAATATTATTTAACGAAACTTTGTTTTAGTGGGAGTTTGTAATTTTATCATGCACATTCGTTTCAGACACAATTTCAGTTATTTTAGTTTAAAGATATTTTATAGTTATTTTCTGCAGAAATAAAGTTTTGTTGGTTTATCCACACTCTAATTTCATTAAAGTTTGATTGCAGTAGGTTTAGGTGGACTAGTTGAAAAAAAAAGCATGTTTGGTTCACATTGCATGTAATTTTCTATGCTACGCAATTCATTGATGAGTTCAATCATGATTGATATAACACATAATGTTTTGCTCCTATATAAATATAGTTGACGGATGAAATTGTTATAAAATACTCATTATATAATAGTAAATATTAAACACATATAATTGTACATTTATCCAAAAACATATATTGCCCAAATGAAAAATAATACCAAAAATTTAAGCTTTCAAACGTCAAAATTTAAGATCCTCAATTTACAAATATATATATATATATATATATTTTATTTGCAATAGTTTTCATGATGGTTTTTTTACGGCATAGATATTCTAAACACCACCGACTAAAAGCTTATATATACTTCTTCTGGAAGATGAGGTGTTGTAAGCGGGGAGGTTTTTAACCTTCGATTTTAGGATAATTAGAGTTTTTTCGAAGGTGTTATATATATAATAACACAAAATTTTGATAGTAATTTTTATCATGGTATTTATTTATTATATAAATACATAGTAATAAGAAATTTTTTAAATTTCAATGAATTAATTAAAAATTTTAAATATTTAAAAGGACTTAATGATCATTTTTTTAAAAAAATAAAGAGACAAATCATAAATTTTCAAAATTTTAGAGGAATCAAGTGATCATTCTAAAAAATTTAAAGATCAAAATAACATTTTTTTAAATTTTGTGGAGGCCATGACCCCACAAGCCCTCACATGGTTCGCATCTGGTTGTAAGTGATTGATTACTTTTAGTAGCTTTCATCGTATTTTTTTTAGTTTTCCGGATGGTATTAGCTTTTTGGTTGTGTTATGAGAATTAAGGCACGAAGTTATTTTTGCGCTGGGAGTGGTAATTTAAAATTTTTAATATGATAAATTCATTTTTTAGTTAAAATATTAATTAAATAAAATTTTTCTCTCCTAAATTTTACGTCTTTTCACCATTGAGCTTAATTATACTTTGTAAACTATGATATGTGTTTGTATTTCATTTAGTATCTTTTCTTGAGGAAAAAAAAGGCCTATCAATGCTAGGTGGACCCTTCAACTATGCTTTCGCTACAATTGAAACGTAATGGTTGTTGGTTTCGGTGTTCCCTTGATCCCCTTGATCGGATCTCCTTCCTCATGTCGTTCCGAGGTGGATGTGCTACTTATCTGTGTTTTTTATTTTGTATTGTGCTCCCCTATTTTGTTGTCCATTGTTTTTGTTATGTTGCTTTGTGTTCCCATGATTGATGTCCATGTTCCCTTGTTTTGTTGTTTTATTCTTCTGTTTTTATATGTTGTGCCTGTGTTGTGGTTTCTCTCTTCTCGTTTTCTTATATTTTTGTTGTTATTGTCATTGTTTTATTGTTTGTTTTTATTTTTGAATAAAATGTCGGTTCTTCTGTTAAAAAAACCTAAGACATAAAAGAACTGTATTTATAAAGTATAAAGATGATTTTTTGGTGCGGACATCAAAAACCTAGCAAAAAAATATATTTTTGGATGAAACTACTTAATTAAATTTATATGGTGCCTTTATAAATAAAATTTTTATTCTAAATGAGCAAGCATATTTGGTTGGTTGACTAAACTGTTCATCTTTGTTCCCTCATATTCTCTTAGCTCATGGGTTCTAGACTCGCTAGGAGCACTTCCCTTACTTCTCTTAGAGTCCTCCTTCCCCTCTCCTCTAAGTAAAATTAAAATTAGATTTAAGATTTGTCAAAAAATTTACTCAAAATGGATAAAAATTTACATTTGGTGTATTGTTACCGTGAAATTATATAGAGAGAGACGATCAAATGTGTACACTATCAATATGTTAAATACAACCTCAATGGATAAATACACATTTGTATGCCTATTTAATGATATGTAAATATATTTGGTAAGTAATTATATATTATATCTAAAATTATAGGCAATTAATTTACAGAACAGAGAATAATATCAGCATATTTCAAAGGGATAAACCAACCGTTAACCCTTGAACTTGTTTTTTTTTTCAATTTGGTCCCTAAACTTTTTTTTTACAAAATTAAAAGTTATTTTTCCATTAAAAAAGAGATGGTAATGTATAAACAAAGATAACACATCCCTAACATTAAAACCTAACGGATGTGAACAAGCAGAATAAAAAATCTTCCCTTGAATACAATCTTTATCTTTCATAAAAAACTCAACAACTATCAATAGTCTTCATGTCTCTTTTCAAACTAGACGTTATATTGATGTAAGACTAACGATCGAGTAAATCAGTCTTATTGATTGCTCCGCAAACGATTCAAAATGTATCAACAAATTGCTACAAAAGGAGGTTTAACCGAAGTCGTTTTAAAAAAACACAAGAGACCACAAACTTTCCCTGATCAGGAGGAGCACTGTGATGAATGCAACATGAAACGCTAAATTATCATCACGGTAGACAAAAATTGTGCCAAAAGACAAATAAAAAAATTAGCAAAACGCAAACGAAAGACGTCCTACAAAGGCAGATGAAAAGCATAACGCTTCGATATATGCGAAAAAAAGAAATCAAAATATATATGATATTTATTTAGATCTAAATTAAAAGAAAATAAGCAAAAAAGAAAGAAAAAAAGAAAAATAGGGGACAATACTAAACCGCCGCCTAAACCGTCAAACCCTAATATTTTTTAGACTATACTAATCCATAAACTTTGATTTTTGTTATTTTAGTGACGTGACATTATGAGAATGACAAAATGACTAAAAATGGGAAGAATTACCAATTTTAGGGGATAATGTAGACAAAAAAATGTTTAAAGAACAAATCGAAAATGTTACAAAGTTCAGGACTAAAAGTTTCTATAAAAAAAGGAAGTCGTAATTGTGCGTTTTATTTTTACTACAATAATTTTCTTTATAAATACAAACGGTGTTTTTGACATTAGAATTATAGTACAAGAAAGATATCAAAGCTCTATTGGATTTTTCTCTCTTCTTCCCATTTAAAATTTCTGAAAACTTTCATTGTTTTTGCTGTTAGAATGTCCCAAAAACCCAACCGTCACCAAAGGAGGGCCTCGCAGATCGTTTTTGGGTCCTTCGACAACATTATGACGGACGATAATCCTGCAGTTGCACCACTCAACCAAGCACCTCCTCCTCCCAAGCCGGTTCATGTCCCAAGTCCTCCACCTGCTGCTCCGTCACCGGTGGGGCATTCCGCAAACGTTGCCAAAGACAGCAAGAAGCCAAAAAATGCCAAAGCTTGATGCACTGTTGTTGGTTTGGATTAATTTATGTTATGTTTCATCGGTTTTAATGCATTAAAAAACGAAACTTGTTCTTCTGTTTGGTAATAAAAATCCTTGATAATGATTTTGTCAATAAAGTTTGCTTCTACAACATCATAACAATTTAAGCCTCCTGTCGTAGTCGTACTTCATACCTGTCGTAGTCGTACTTCATATCAAGTATGTTCGATAACTTTCATATGGTATTACTTTCTATTAAGTTGGTAATTCCATCCGACAATTTAAGTCAGATTACATAAAAATACTTTTATGAGATACATTTGTTAACTTAGAAATTGTCTTTCTATGTGTGCATTTTTTTTTTGCTAGATATGCTTTATGGGTTGGATTCACTTAAACCCAACGAGTCGTTTCAGTAAAAAATGATCGATCCGTAAATAAATTTATTTAATTCATATAATGGTTTATTTATTTTATTTTATATATACGTTAACTAGATATCACAATTAATTGGATTAATCATGCAACTGATAAATTAATATGAACTAAATCAATCAACAATCTCTAGAGCATATGGTTAAAAGTTCTTAATTGATATATTTTCATCTCCCTTAGGTTGTGGGTTCAATGCCTATTATTAGCAAAAATTCTCCTTCCCCCACCCCTAGGTAGGAATTATTTAAATTTTTTTTTGAATTGAATTGAATCGAATAAAAAAATTATTTAGTCTAAATTTAATTTGATCATTAAACATTTGCCTTTTCCTTTTAGATGAATTTATCAGTCTATTTTTTTTCGGATTTCCCCCATTTTTGTATACCGCTTAATATGGATGAATGTCGATTAATTTTGGGTAATAGTGATTAAAAACTAAATAACTAATTATGTAAAAATTAATGTTTGATAAAATAATTAAATTTTAACAAGTAGTGTATTTTTTACAAATAAACTGCATACGACTCATTTTATGATAATGGGCGTTATATTTTTTGACAAATATTAAATCTAATCATAATCTTCCTTATAGAAGAGAGGAAGAAAGACTCTAAAGGAAAGAAGATGAATGTTCCTAGCGGGTCTAGAACCCATGACCTAAAAAAATACGAAGAAACAATGATAAATAGCTTGGTTAACTGACCAAATATTTGAAGTTTGTGAATATGAATAAGATCATAATTGCTAACGTTATAATAAGTAATGTTTCGTATATTTAACGAAAGAAAAGTAATAGATTATTCACCCCATTAATTGTCTCAAATATTTATATTTCTTATTTGTTAAAAAAATATTTATATTTCTTAACACGGTATGTAATCAAGAGTTCAATTATAGTATCTCATTTATAATTACTTAGTTATAAGTTAATGAATTTGTTATACAATAAATATACTATATTAAGAAATATAGAAATTCAAACCAAAATTAATGGACAACAAGCACCACTAAAACAAATAAGATAAACCAAAGGAGACAAGTAGCTAATAAAGTGTTGTAGTTAAATACTTCTATTAGGAAGATGCAAATAGCTCATAATTTAGATATTGTTCTTGTAATAAAAAAAAGGGTAAACTACTTGAGTGAATATTCAACTGACCACCAAACTATTTAATTGGTCATATTTTGACCATCGGTCATTAAAATTTAACGGATAGGTGACGTGGTAGTTAAAATAAATTGTATAATTACACATTTGGTCTATGTTAGTTACTTATTATATCAATTTGATCCTAATTTTAATTTAATTAAATAAAATTAATCAACCAATCAGATGATGACACGTATCATAACTCCATTGGATGAATTTACTCTATTTTTAACTAAATGAGAAAGCTATGCATCAAACTTGCATCCTGTGGGTTGAAGTGCAGCACCTCTACCGCTAGATCAAGCCCTTCAATTGGCTTAGGATTGCTAACTTTGTTTATTTAAATCTGGCTTATCTACTCTTTTCTTTCATTCAAATTTCTCCCAATTTTTCTCCACACCAATCAACCCCGCACTTCTATTCCCTCTCCATCTCTAACCTATTCATATACAATCTTTTAAAACCAGTAAACAATGTATAGATATCTAATTCCTGTTCATTACCAAAACTAAACTATTCATATACAAGCTCACATAATAGCAAATGAGTAAGGACAACCTAAAAAGTCAGTGGAAAAAGCATCCGAAATTGGAATTAATTCTTAATTTAAATCCTACAGCATCACCAGAAACTCTACTAATCATGTACAATCTCAAACGATAGCAAAAACAATTCAATTCAGCAATAGTTTCATAAAAAGACATGAAATTTTCAAAACTAATACAATTTATTAAAATGGGTTACTGAAATGCTTTGTTTCAATAGGGGGATTGAAATCACCGGAAGTTGTTTTATTAGAGACAGAGCAGTTTGTGAAGAAAAAAAATTCCGAGAAAAAGGTTAGATATGGATAGGGAAGAGAAGTGCGGGGTGGATTAGTGTGGAGAAAGATTGGGGGAATTTTGAATGAAAGAAAATAATAGAAAAATTATATTTAAATAAACAAAGTTAGCAAATCTAAGCCAATTGCAGGGCTTCCCTTAGCAGTAGAGGTGTTGCCATTCAACCCACAAGTTGCAAATTTGATGCCCAACATTCTCGTTTAGTTAATTTTTCACCCAATTAGTTGACACGTGTCGCCATCTAATTGGATAAAAAATATTAAATAAAATAAATTAAAAATAGAATAAATTTATCCAATCGGGTCATCTGATTGGTTGATTAATTTTATTTAATTAAATTAAAATTAGGATCAAATTTATATAATGGTAACTAACAGTGACCAAATGTGTAATTATATAAAATTTCTTTAACTGCCATGTCACCTCTCCATTAGATTTTAACGGTCGATGGTCAAAATAAGACCAATTAAATAATTCAGTGGTCAGATTTTCAGTTTTTTTAGTTGGGTGGTCAAAATAGGAAGAACCTAATAGTTGGGTGATCACCCATGTAGTTTACCTTAAAAATACTAATATTTCATTTCGTTCATTTTTAGATTAATTAGTTTATCAAAAGTTTTTTATATTTAATTTCTTTTTATGTGAATTATGAGCTGGCCCATCTGGGATATTTTCGTGACCCTGAGCAAAAACTCAAAAGATGGGTCTCATGTAGAAAGAAAACATATTTCATTACTTTAAACAATAAATTAAATATTTCATTAACAAGCTATTGTTTTCATTGTTTTGTTTAGAATACACCTTGTTATACTTGAGATAAATCGACGACGAACGATAATGGCAAAACAAAGAAGAAGGCGATCGCAAACAAAGCAAGAAAAATAAAGAACACCAAAATTTATGTGAAAAACCCAAAAGGAAAACTACTTGCAGGGGATGAGAATTTTCACTATGATGAAGAAGAGATTACAAGTAGTTTGCATCTTATCACTTTGTAGAATATTTTCTACTTATATCTAATGTTGTACTGTGTTGCGTTTAAAACCATAATCCTTAGCATCTATTTTTAGAAATAGGTTACTTGCTTACAAAGAAAACTTGTATAAAAAGTAATTTTACTCAACATATATTTCCTACTTTTAATTAATATAAAGTAAACACAATTTACTAAAAGTAAGATTCTTGCTTTAAATCACATCCTAAACAAATTTGTTCACAACTCTAACAAATCTCCACATTAAATCAAATTCTGGTCGAAACAATTTCTCCATCTTTTCTACAAAACCCCTTCAAGGGGCGGTCTTCAATAAAGAAATTTGACCAAATTAATGCTTTGCTGAAACTTGACTAGAGGATGTGTAATAATCATCATTCCTATAAAAGTCCATAATAAGTCTTTAAAGTTAATGTATGGAATTGAAATGTTACCTTTTGTCATTAGTATTGCCTTGTCTATGGGTTCTTAGACTCTCGTAGTCTCTTCTTTCTTCTGAAATACTCATTTACCATAAACAACCCTTGTACAATTAGGAAGCCTCACTGGTTCCGTGTATTGTTCTAGTGCATTTATTGCATCTACTCTTGTACAACAAATATATGTTTGCTTGCATCTTCACAACAAACTATCTCAGTACAAGCTGATGACTTTCTTCTTGCATCTATGTCCTCTGATACGTAGAAAAAAAGTATATTTTATACCCTTTTATGAAGATTGTTGCTTGAACTTTGCGCCATTTTAGTTGCATTATCTTATTTTCTTGCATACATTAATAGTTTTTTCGTTTTGTGGACTTTATTTTGTGTTCTTCTGTTTTTGCCAAGAAATGATGTTGTTTTGCTTAATTTTTGCAGGAAAATTGCGAAAGAAAAAATTAACCAAGATGAGCACATGGAAAAGGATAGAAATTGTCAAAATGCTCCAACCATTTTTTATTGATAAAGAGATAAATCTCTTAAATTTTGTGGAGATTTAAATTAAGGGATGGAACAGTTAAAGATAAAGAGATAAGGAGCTTTTAAATTCTTTTTGAATTATCCCATCTTTAAATTAAAGATAAGAAAATATTTGAACTCTTTTTGAATTATCTCCTCTTTAAAAAGAAGTTGCACTTAACTCAAGAGAGGAAGGTAAAAGAAGAGGCTATTCTCGATAGAAAAGCCTTCTTCATTGTTGAAAACAGGCAGAACCGAAACTTTATCTTTTTCATAATAAGGAGCAACTACAATAAGAGAAGTTATGGACGAGCGTCCGTTGCACGAAGCCATCGACGGAGGCTTAGCAAAGAGCACTTAATTTCCTCATTAATTTCCTTATCTTTCTTTGGATTAGTTCAATGATTTGGTTTGTAAATCTGAATGATTTCCAACTAGCCATGAACTAATTAAGTTGGCTTGGATTATTGGGTTTTTTATGCTTTTGAATGAATGGTTATCTTTGGCTTTAATCTATTTTGATGTTTATTCAATTTAATTGTTCTTAATTGTGATTCAAGCAGTTTAGGGCTAAATGCTTGGTGTGCGTCCATTTACTTAGGCTCTGGAGAATGGGAACAAGGTTTTTGTGTAACATGAATGGTAGAAATACGGAGATAAATAGATTATATACTTTTAATTAAAAAATGGTGAATTACTAGAGATTTCACCTAAACTTAATAAGGTTTAAACAAAAGACGCAAATACCTTGATGTATTAGAATATTGATAATAAAATACGTAGGTATACATGTAAATAAGAGTTAATTATATATATATTGAAATTTTTGTAAAATATCGGGATCCTTGCGGATATTTTTCAATGATCCACACAATTATTTATACGCTTACGGTTCAATTATCCTCACGGTTAGGATATAGCAATCCCCGTCCTCGTCCCTATCCTTATTTAAACTTCGATGATAAAACTTTCCTCATTCATGTCCTCGTGGGTGAAAGTTTCGATTATTCCCCAACCTTGTTAATCCAGATCCCCATGGTTTGCGGATATTCCCCACCCAATTTCTACCCATAAGTGGGAGCTAGCTAACGTACCTCAAGGATAAGGAGAGAATTTCAGGCGACTAAAATGAGTTCTCTTAATCGGTGAAAAGGCTAACATAAGAATGTACTGTCGTAGCATGTTGTTCATCAGGTATTTGGTTATAGATAATTAGAAGGCATAGACGAAAATTCTGTCGAGCATCTAACTAGAGAAATTGACATGACAAGTCAAGCGTCAACAACATTGCAATACCCAATAACTTGTTATTTCAATTTTTGTTATTTATTATATTTCACTTCGTTCCATTCTCATTAAAATCATTTCCGTTGCTTTTTTGCTTTACGATTATGATTTTATTAAGAAGTGAATCATACACGCTTTAAACCTGAATTATGTTCCTCGTAAAAAACATGCTTAATCTTAAAATGGAGAAAAAAAGTGCAACACAATCAGGGAAGAAATTACAATAAGACAAACACCAAACCACATACAGCAAAACCCACTATTCCAGCAAGATCACCTAGAGCCAAGTGTTCAAAACTCACCCTTTTAACAGATCGAATGCGTCACCAAGTAGACAGTGAATCTCTCGCGAACGCCACCATTACTAAATTAATAGATTCATAATTATAATTCCAAAAGCTCTGAATACAGACCAACACGAAGCATCCAAGTCGTAATCAACAACGAATCTCCACAAAGCAACTAATCATATCCATAAGGAAAACAAATCAAATGGTGTACCAAGGACCCTACCTTCAAACAAAAAACACAGAAAAACAAAATGACTTCAATCATGATTCCTTACCATCACACCCCAACCACCTTAAGAAACTTTGAAAAATAAATCAAGGCCATCCCACCAAGCACATTCTCTTTGAGCTGGGATCAAAAGCGAGATCCAACCAACTTCAACATACATGGAACAGAAAGATACTTCTCGGCGCTACAAGAAACAAGTTAAAAAAATCGAGAAGCCTTGAGACACATGACTGATAACTAGTTGTCTCTAATGGTAGTATCATATCACCGCAAAGAAAAGCTAAGGCACACCCATCACAACAAACAACACAACCCATGATGAATTCAAAACAAAAAACAAATCACCCAAGTACAATGAATCACAAACATTAGACATCATATCAAACAAGACAGAATTATAATAAAGTCCTTAGAATAATATAGTTATTCTTGAATGTCCTTAGTCGAGTATTATTGTGGGCATGGACAACAATAATATATTAATACTAATATGTAGTTGATTGATGACAAAGTGTTGTCATTGACATGAAGATGTCAAAATTAATACATAAGTATGTGTTAGAGAATGACATGTTGGACTGACCCGCTATGAGCATGTTTCTTGGATTATTATGTGACAGTTTTGCTCATAGAGATAACTACATGTATGATCCTCAGACTTGAGATCATCATTATTTCAACATCGTGAGTGACATATTTTGATGTGGTTAAACGTGTGTCGTAACTGACTACACTATAAAGACTAATGTTGGATATGTCGCAATCTATGTAGCGGAATATGGTTGATCAAGATAAGATTTGTCCCTCCTACATAATAGGAGTAATATCATAGGCCACTTGATTGAGTGAGACTAGAAAATGCATGGCTATGCTCGAATAAATTGATATGAGATATCATAGTTATTCGTTTATAATAGTCTACTCAAGATATCAATCAATATTATATGAAATATACAAGTGTGACTATTCCATAACTTGTGTCCGATCTAGATATGAGGACAAAAAGATGTAATACATGAAAAGAGTTAATCACGAAGGTTATGTCGAACCACGTCTTCCTGTAACTTAGGTAGCAATGATGCATTGCTAGATGCCACTCATTACTTGTAATATTAGAATTGTTCTAGATATTACTACTAATGTTACATGAACCTATAAGGGTCACACCCTATGATTGAAACGAACAAATATCGACTTGATAGCATGTGTGCAAACTTGTTGTACACGTAATAAGTAAAAACCTAAGATTATTATAATTATTGTAATTATAGATAATCTTGTTTATATATTTTAATACTAGATAATTATTGTAATTATTAAATACTATTAAAATATATATATCTCTAAAGAAACCTAATTAAAATAGAATCAGATTCTACATATTTAATTATATTCAGTTAAATATATTGTGTATTTAATGAATTCGAATTTAATTAGAATTAGGTTTATGAATGCTATATAAAGGCATAAGGTCTAGCAGTCGAGATATGCTTTTTGCGAAAAACCTCTCTAACAGTTAGAGAAGTAAAGTATTGTTCGTTTCATTCGGGTGGACTGCGTAGAGGTCGAAACGCTATTGTGACGACTTGGATTTAATACCGTGATAGATGAATTGGATTCTCCTAACTCCTTGTGATTTTTCATATTTATTTAAGGTAACGTTTCATCCATTTTCACCCTAGATTCGTTCCTCGTACATGGATCATTGGTAAAATACGTTGGATAATTTTTTCGATGAGCCATGAGGTGTACCGACGTTTCCCAACAGTGGTATCAGAGCCAGGTTGTACAATATGAATTCAGGCTTAAATACTTGATGATGCTTTTGTATGAGATGCATGTTTTGTTTTTCTGTTTGGACGAGTATATGATATTTGTGCAAAACAAAGAAATTGAATTCAGTTACGATTAATATGTTAATCTATTTTAAATATGTTTTTACAATCGATGGTTAAACGTTAATAAGAAGTTTGTTGCTATATGGTTTTAATGTTCGTATGTTAATTGTTAACATGATGAACATGCGGTTCTGATAGCATATCATTTTCGGTAGATGAACAATGGTTGTTCAAGTGCGAAAAACCTTAGGGATTGAAAAATCCTAAAAACACGAATCTATTGATAAAAGTTATCAAATCGTGAGGTTTTTTTATAGTAATCAAAATGTCGGATCTGCCGGACCGCGTAGGCAACAATGTTCGTAGAAACTATTTTGGTAATTATAATTAACAAGATAAAACATATTTATGTTTTGGATAATATGCACGGTGTTTGAAATGCATGGTTATAGCCAAATAGCCCCTTTACTTTGGTTTTATATTTATAAATACGACATGCGTGTCGTGCCTTTCTTTTATCTATTGTAATTATCTTCTCATCTTACTCCCTCGTATGTAAAATGAGTTTATGAAAATTGTAATATTTGCGGAGAAAACGTGGATCATAGGAGCAGAATGATGGGCCGATCAAAGGTGGATTAGATGCTTGAGAAGCAAGTTCTATATTTAGTTTATTTTGGTTGTCCCATTGGCTTGGGATGAGCCACCTTTGTTTTACGGGCTATAATCATTGCATTTATATTTACTGCTTTACATATATGTGTTACAATGTATGTTTTAGAATGATGGTAATTGATTAGATCATACTTGAATGGTGAGATTAATATAACACAAAAAACCCTTCATATTTAATCAAAATAGCCATCCAATATTTGCCCTTGTTAAAACTTCAATCGGTACTATGTAGGTTTTGCCAAAGCGAAGTACTTATATCTATCTTGGTTAAACGCGAAGAATAAGCAAGTGATATTCACTGGTTGTAATATTAGTTAAACTAGGTTGTCCTAATGAGATTAGAAACCTAAAGGCTAATGATTTGGATAATCATGATATGATTAGGAACAATAGTTATTCGCCAAATATAGGAATTACATGAGATGTAATTAGCAAGTGTTGCTTACCTAAATAATTGAATTCTAGGAGTAAAGCCAAAGTTGACTTAGGATGAAATGAAATATGGATCCTTACCCACTAGAAATACTTTTTAGTAAGTTTTTCAATTTTGAGGGTTT
The DNA here is from genome assembly GCA_019671005.1 of Hibiscus mutabilis. NCBI lineage: Eukaryota > Viridiplantae > Streptophyta > Magnoliopsida > Malvales > Malvaceae > Hibiscus > Hibiscus mutabilis. The sequence continues at coordinate 31,591,061 of CM033713.1, forward strand.
TTAATAGTGGGAATGATATTACCTTATAAACATGATAAAGGTACTTATAAATCATATTTTATTGTTGTAGATTTATTATGGCAAACTCAAACTCATTATCATTGCGATCCGTCCTTGAGAAGGACAAATTGAATGGTTTGAACTTCCTTGACTGGTTTCGTAACTTGCAGATTATCCTCAAGCTAGAACGAAAATTACAATTCATCGAAGAACCTGTCCCTAAAAAGCCAGCAGATGATGCCTCTAAAGATGAATTGGAAGCCTTTGAAAAATACTCAAGTGACATGGTAGATGTCGGGTGTTTGATACTTGTGACCATGACTCCCGAGCTTCAAAAGCAACATAGGGACATGGTTCCCTATGAGATGGTTAAAAATCTCAAGGAATTATATGAGGGGAAAGCTCGTCAAGAGAGGTATGAGACCTCTAAGGCTTTGTTTCGATACAAGATGATGGAAGGAACTCCGGTAGGAACTCATGTTCTCAAAATGATAGGGTATATTCAGACCCTAGAAAAATTGAGCTTCCCTCTAAGTGTTGAATTGGCTACTGATGTTATCCTGCAATCATTGCCGAATAGTTTCAATCAGTTTGTTCTTAATTTCAATATGAATGAAATTAACAAATCGTTGCCCCAGTTGCTTGGTCTGTTAAGAACAACAAATAACAACATGAAAAATGTTGGCTGCAAGCCCATTCTGATGGTCTAAAAGGATAACAGAAAAGGAAAGCCCAACACCAAGGCAAAGCCAAAACCCAACAAAGGAAAGGCTGCATTAAAACCCAAAGGAGGAGTTGCAAAAGAAGGAAAGTGTTTCCATTGCAACAATGCTGGACATTGGAAGAGAAATTGCATTGTCTATCTTGAGGACATCAAGAAGGAAAGAGAAAATATACAGTCAGAATTAGGTATTTATGTTATTGATATAAATATATCAACGTCTACTTCTTGGGTATTAGATACCGGTTGTGGTTCTCACATTTGTACTTATGTAGAGGGACTAAAAAGGAATAGAAAATTGGCAAAATGAGATGTGGATCTACGAGTGGGAAATGGAGCAAGAGTTGCTGCATTAGCTATAGGAACATATACTTTGTCATTACCTATTGGACTTGTTTTAGATTTAGAGGATTGTTATTTCGTACCTAGTTTGACTAAGAACATTATTTCAATTTCTTGTTTGGACAAGATTGGTTTTGAGATTATTATTAAGAATAATAGTTGTTCCTTTTATCTCAATAATGTTTTTTATGGTACGACACATTTAATAAATGGCATATATATCTTAGATCAAGACAATTCTATGTATAACATAAATACGAAAAGATAAAAAACAAATGACTCTAATCAAACTTATTTCTGACATTGTCGCTTGGGTCATATAAGTGAGAAACACATATCAAAACTTCATAAAGATGGATTTTTGGATTCTTTTGTTTTTGAACAATTTAATATATGTGAACCTTGCTTAATAGGAAAATTGACCAAATCACCGTTTCACGGTAAAAACGAGCGAGCAAGTGATTTATTAGGTCTAATACATAGTGATGTATGTGGACCAATGAATACACAAGCCAGATGAGGGTTTCAATACTTCATTACTTTCACGGACGACTTCAGTAGATGTGGGTATATTTACCTAATGCATCATAAATATGAAGCCCTTGAAAAGTTCAAGGAATTCAAGAATGAAGTACAAAACCAACTAGGAAAGAGTGTCAAAGCTCTTCGATCAGATTGAGGAGGAAAATATTTAAGCTTAGAGTTTGATGAACTTCTTAAAGAATGTGGGATTGTCTCACAACTTACTCCTCCTGGTACTCCACAACATAATGGAGTATCTGAAAGGAGAAATTGAACATTATTAGACATGGTTCGATCAATGATGAGTCATACTGATCTTCCAACTTCTTTTTGAGGACATGCGCTAGAAACTACTACTTTCACACTAAATCGTGTTCCATCTAAATCGGTTCAAAAGACACCGTATGGGATATGGACTTGGAAGCGTCCTAGTATGTCTTTTATGAAAATTTGGGGATGTGAAGTTTATGTTAAACATCAGATGTCTACAAAACTCGAACCCAATTCTCATAAGTGTAATTTTGTGGGGTATCCTAAAGAAACTGAAGGATATTATTTCTTCAATCCATCTGAGAACAAAGTGTTTGTTGCTCGAACAAGAATCTTTCTCGAAAGAGAATTTATTTTCAGAAAAAAGAAGTGGGAGAAATATTGAACTTGAGGAAATTCAAAACCAACCACAGATCACTGAACCAGAGATTGAACAACAAAAAGTTCCACAAATAGTTGAGGAACATCCAATCGTTCTTGAAACACAACCTCTGCGGAGATCTATGAGAGAACGCAATGCACCTGAGAGATATGGATTTCTCATCACATTACATGGTGATGTTCTCCTCATGGACCAAGATGAGCCTAGGACTTATCAGGAAGTAGTGGCGAGCCCAGACTCTGAGAAATGGCTAGAAGCCATGAAATCCGAGATGGATTCCATGTCAGAAAACCAAGTGTGGACTTTGGTTGACCCACCTGAAGAGATAAAACCCATAAGGTGTAAATGGGTTTTTAAAAGGAAGACCGACATGGATGGCAATGCACAAACATACAAAGGGCGATTGGTCGCTAAGGGATTTCGTCTGATTCATAGTATAGACTATGATGAAACTTTTTCTCATATTGCTATGTTTAAATCCATTCGGATATTGCTTGCAATAGTTGTATTTCATGATTATGAAATCTGGCAAATGGATGTAACCGCTTTTCTTAATGGAAAATTAGATGAGGATGTGTACATGACACAACTTGAGGGTTTTGTCGATTCAAAAGATGCCCAAAAGTATGCAGGCTACAAAGATCCATTTATGGGTTGAAGCAAGCTTCTCAAAGTTGGAATCTTCGCTTTAATGATGCAATCAAAGAATTTGGTTTTATTAAAAATGAAGATGAGCCATGTGTTTTCAAGAAAACTAGTGGGGGCACTGTCACATTCTTGGTAGTGTATATGGATGACATACTAATAATAAGAAATGACATACCTACCTTACAGTCTGTAAAGACTTGGTTAGGAAAATGTTTTTCTATGAAAGACCTGGGTGAAGAAACCTACATATTAGGAGTCAAGATCTATAGAGATAGATCAAGACGACTCGTAAGACTAAGTCAAAATACATATATAGATAAAGTACTGAAAAGATTCAGTATGGAAGAATCTAAAAGAGGATTCTTACCTATGAGACATGGTATTTCACTCTCAAAGGAAATGTGTCCTTCAACGCCTAAAGAAAGAGAGCGCATGAGTAAGGTTCCATATGCTTCGGCTATTGGATCTATCATGTATGTCATGCTATGTACACATCCAGATGTATAATATGCATTAAGTATGACAAGTCGATACCAAGTGGATCCCGGTGAAGGTCATTGGGTTGCAGTAAAAAATATCCTTAAGTACTTAAGAAGAACTAAGGATACATTCCTTATGTGTGGAGGTGAGGAAGAGCTAAGTATAAAAGGTTATACTGACGCAAGCTTCCAAACTGATAAGAATGATTCTCGATCACAATCGGATTTTGTGTTTTGTCTTAATGGAGGTGTTGTAAGCTAGAAAAGTTCAAAGTAAGATACAGTAGCAGATTCTACAACAGAAGCCGAGTATATTGCAGCAAACGATGCTGCAAAAGAGGCTGTTTGGATCAAAAAGTTCATGTCAGAACTAGGGGTTGTGCCTAGCATATCAAATGATATAGATCTACATTGTGACAACAACGGAGCCATCGCACAAACAAAAGAACCCAGATCTCACCAGCGATCCAAATACATACTTAGGCGTTACCATCTTATTCGAAAAATCATTGATCAAGGGGACGTAGAAATATGCAGAGTACCAATGGATGACAATATCGCCGATCCACTGACAAAGCCTCTGACATAGAAGAAGCATGATCGTCACACTAAGTCTCTTGGTATTAGATACATGAGTGATTAATCTTAGTGCTAGTGGGAGATTGTTGGAGTATGCCCAAAGACCAATCATAAGATGGTTGTAAAAGACATACTTATTTTATCATGTTTATTAATATAAAGCCATTATTATTTTTCAGTCTTATTCTCTGCATTTATAAATAAACTGAATTATAATAAAGTCATTAGAATAATATAGTTATTCTTGAATGTCCTTAGTCAGGTATTATTGTGGGCATCGACAACAATAATATATTAAGACTAATATGTAGTTGATTGATGACAAAGTGTTGTCATTTATTACTACTAATGTTACATGAACCTACAAGGGTCACACCCTATGATTGAAACGAACAAATATCGACTTGATAGCATGTGCACATACTTGTTGTACACGTAATAAGTAAAAACTTAAGATTATTATAATTATTGTAATTATAGATAATCTTGTTTATATATTTTAACACTAGATAATTATTGTAATTATTGAATACTATTAAAATATATATCTCTAAAGAAACCTAATTAAAATAAAATCAGATTCTACATATTTAATTATATTTGATTAAATATATTGTATATTTAATGAATCTAAATTTAATTAGAATTAGGTTTTTGAATGCTATATAAAGGCATAAGGTCTAGTAGCCGAGATATGCTTTTTGCGAAAAACCTCTCTAACAGTTAGAGAAGTAAAATATTGTTCGTTTTATTCGGGTGGACTACGTAGAGGTCAGAACACTATTGTGATGACTTAGATTCGATATCGTGCTAGAAGAATTGGATTCTCCTAACTCCCTGCGATTTTTTAGATTTATTTAAGGTAACGTTTCATTCCTTTTCACCCTGGATTCGTTCCTCGTACATAGATCAGTGCGGAATACGTCAGATAATTTTTTTGTTGTGCCATGGAGTGTACCGACATTTCCCACTTGAATGGAGGTAGACAAAACATTCACACCACCAAACTCCAAAGGCCCAAGCCCGTGCAATAACTCAAGCAAAGTGACCCAAACCAATCCCTCTGGAGACAATCTTTGAACTATACTATCAATTGTCGACGTGTATACTTGCACCATTTACTTAGCACTTAAAACACACAACAAATTTTTGACACCGTTATCGGGGATTGACAATTGATGTTAGTTGTTTTTCTTATTGCAATTTTTTAAATTTTTTATTAACTATTTTTTTGGTTTGTTAATTTTTCTAGGTGTTACAAGTTGAAGAAACATCAACATATAGGGAGATAAAGGACGACCTATTCAAGAGTATCTTACACTCACCGATGACTACCTTTACCAACCCGCTAGAGCTTTCCAATGGAGAAGAAAAGATAAATTTCTTGAAGATGATGATCTTCAATCAATCTCAACACAATTTTCGGAATTGACAAACTTGATCGCTTCTATGCAAACACTGAGAGCAGCCCAAAAAGTCCATGTTGTGGCAATGTCCGGTACTTTTGTGGAGAACATCATTCATTTGAAAATTACCCTTACGACCTTGATGCATATAGCTACATAGAGGACTGTAGAATGAGTGTCAAAGATAGAGATGGCCATTTTACCCAACTAGGTCAGATTCTGAACCAACTCGACCTGATTGGGTTGAATTTTTTTAAAAAATTCAGGTTCAAGTTTGGTCGAGTTTTTATTAAGGGTGATTTTGGGTCAAGTTTGGGTTTAAGGTGAAAAATATCCGATCTGACATGACCTGTGACTAATAGTGTAATTTTCCTATATATTTTTTAATGATATCCGCAATGATGCTCCCCCTTTATATTTTTTATAATTAGGTCATTAAAATTGATTTTTTTACAATAAGGTCCCTAAAATTTAATTTTTAATAGATCAGGCCAGGTTCGGGTTTAAGTATATAATTTTCAGATCAAGCGGCCAAAACCCCAACTCTTGCCCATCCCTAATCAGAGACCATGGTAAAGCCTACAATCAAAGGTGGAACTAGCATCAAAATCTTTCATGATATGATCAAGAAGTTAAAAAATTTTATGACCATACTAGCTTTTTCATTGCATCAGAAATGTCATGTCAATATAGTCCTCATCAAGAGCATCCAAATTTCTTAGAGGATACATTTCAAACCTTCATGGCTAACACTGATGCTCTCATTGGTAAAACTATTGTAACAGACATGCCTTGGCAATTTAGTGCTCATCAACAGCCAAGCTTCTCGTGGAATAATCAAAGAGGTGAAAATTTCTATTCACCCAACAACTATGTTGCACCACCAGAATGGCATCAAATGCCATCACAAGGAAATATTATTCTTGAGCAATTAACTACAGATTGTTATGAACCCATCAAATCTTTTACCACGACAGAACTTTATCAAGAAATATCACTATAAAGCAATTTTTCTCAAGAGAAAAAAAGCTCTATTGAAGCTCTGTTAAAGGAAAGCGTGGCTAAAATTGACGCTAACATGGCTAGGTCTGATGCTATGAAACAAAGCCAAGCTGCAACCTTGAGAGATTCGAAAGAGCAAATGAGGAGGCTTACATATACCATGGATAGCATGCCTCGACAATCAATTCCTAGGGATACTGAAATCCCAAGGCAAGAGGATGAGGAGAACAATGAAGATATCTCTCTAATGTGTGGGAAACAATTAGAAACTCAAAGTCAATAGCAGACCAATAAGAAAGAATGTCTAGCACTAAATGAGCCTAAACAACGAATTTGCAAGGTCAAACGTGTAAAAATAGTTTAACAAGTTCAAATTTGGCGAAATGGGCTGTGAAAACGAACTCATGATGACAAAAAATTTTAGGTAGGATTTTCAAAAAAAGTCAACAGTTGGTCAACACTGTAGGCGATCATGTGCGGCACATGTGTAGGGGAGCTTCGGTGCACCTGCGGGTCATGATCTAGTGTGGCATATTACATTGTAGCATCGTGCACTCGCTTGTAGTATACGCACGCCCACTCTCGACAGCGCCTGCACGAAGGTGCATGCGGTGTCCTTCGATGGTCGAATGACAACGGTGAGCTCCAATCATGTTGTTTTGACGCCGATGAACACACCGGTGATCTCATATTCCAGTTTAGGTCGCCAGAACTGCCTCCATTCAACAACCCAAAACTTTTCTTCTCCCACTTCGACGAACGGTGAAGCCGACCATCGACCGACTTGTCTTAGCAAGCTTTATCCAATAGTAATGGCTGTGTCACTAACGACAGTTTAAACGATGGTAGATCGGAGTTCAAAACTCTCCCTTCACTTTCTCTCCCACTTTTCTCTCTCCTATTAATATCCTCTTCTACCATTTTTTTCAACCACCAACCAACCTTTTAAATTTCAAATAATCCTTATCCCAACAATTGGATAAATAAATTAGTAAACACTCATCTTCTTTCTTGTTTCCACTATAGACTCTAATTTTAATTGTTCTTAATTTAGTCACCCAAAAATAAAGATCCAAAACCCGGTTACTAACCCCAAAATTGGGTCGTTACAGGTGGTCATAAAAAGTTTGATCCCATTTGGTGGTTGTTTGCCAATGTAATCAGAACTGTACAGCGGAGCATTTTGTTTGATAGTTTGGTTCACCCACCACTCCTTTTTCATCTCACAAACCGTCTCATCTGGATAGAGACAAAAAAAATCATGAAGATTTATGGGCTTTTTGACGATGTATGTCAATCTTAAGAGAAATATTTACTTTTCTTTACACATTTAGGTTACTTTGGCACATTTGGATAGTGACAAAAAGAATCAACACTTTATTACTCTGAATTCCTAAAATTAATCCATTGTAATTACCTTTTACAAAAGTAAAAAGACCTTGCTTTGGTGAGCAACATATATCTCAGGATCTGACGAAACAACTTTTTCTAGAAAACTTTTGTCATAACATCATTAAATAGAAGCCATGCATCAAAAATTTGTCACATTCTAGAAGGTGGGTATTTTCCATCTGAAATGAAAGGGAAATCTTAAGTATAAAATTGATTGCGTTGTACGTTCTATCACACGTACATTTTGTTAAGAATATAATGACTCTATGAGCAAGTATATTTGATCGGTTGGCTAAGTTACTCATATCACACGTACATTTTGTTAAGAATATAATGACCCTATGAGCAAGTATATTTGATCGGTTGACTAAGTTACTCATCTAACCCTGTGACAAATGTACCCTCCCAAACCACTATCTCGATCAAACATAAAATGAACAAAAGTACCTCAACAAATTTCATCTAGTGTATAAACCAAATTTAAATCTATTGCTACATAAAAATAATTCAATTCTTCGAAAGCAAAAAAAAAAAAAATCCAACAAAATAACCCTTGAATGCAGAAAAATAGAAATAACAAAATCCTACGAGTTACACAATAAGGAAAATGAAGAATAGAAATACCAATGGAATCAAATTGGAGTAGGACAACGAGTATAACTAAAGTTTATTTGAGACGACGAGAGGAGATAACTGGTTCCCTACGATTCACTAAAAGCCATCAACGAGCGAGGAGTTGCACTGACTTTCAATTTGTAGCGAGATGTAGATGAATCATAGTTGAAAACTGGGCTTTAGGATTCGAAAATAGAAATGGTTTGTTTTTAATTTAGTTAAGAGTGATTTAGTATTGTTATATCTGGTACCTCTATTCTTTTAGAATTGCGGAAACAATTCTCAACGTCTCTGCCCTCTGAAAGTAGTCCTCCAACAGTAATTCTCCCGGAGATGAGCAATATCGGAGACAAAGGTATCAAAGATCTATATGGTCTTGGGAACATAGGCTGCCAGGAGCTACAACACCCCCACTCACGTGACTAGACTAAAAAAATAGTAATAAGAAGTTGAACCTATCTCTACCAACTCGTTCATAGATTGTCATTAAACTTAGTACCGCCCCCACCAACAACAGCTCTTGATGATATAAATAACGATGCAGCAGAAAAGAGAAGGGCAAGCTGAGATGAGAGGAATAATACATCCCCCCTCCCCCATCTAATTTTCTCCTCTCCTTACCACGACCACCACACGTGTTTTTTAACAAATCCTATTTAGGGGAGGAAAAGGAAAATTATGCTCCTAAATGAGTAATTAACTTGCAACTTAAAAGAGAGAAGAATATGTCAACCGAAAACTTTTAACCACTTACCGGATGAGTTCGAATTATTAACATTTTATGTTCAAATCAAGTTAGATGTAACTCAATTTGGGTTGATCCAATCGATTTTCCGAGTTCATACCTGGATAAGAGTAAAAGGTATGATGACAATGTCGAGTAGGAAAGTGTAGTAAAAAGGCACATAAGATTAGCAAATGATTTTTATCATCAAGCATTAGGCTATACAAGCATGTACAAATGTGGTAAATACAACTTTTAAGGGCTCCTATAAGGTCTACCTCAGCTTCAGCACCAGCCCCAAAATAACTTGGGCATGGAAACCATTGCAGTAGCTGACCTAAACTAGATTTTCCGAATCTCGTGGTTCGGAATTTATGTAATCGAGTGAAATTGTGCAGAAAATACTCTGACAGCATATAAGATATATCAGAATGTACTTAATCACCTAAGGTGGGAATCATAAGCATCAAAAATGGTATCGGGGGCAATTAGTGGCAACTTATCTATATACATGAAAAGCCTTCTAAGATTCTCCCTAGTCACTGTGGCCGTTTCGATTATATCCCTGCTGTCAGTATATACCCAGAGATCCCCTGAGTTGACTCTCTTTAGACTATCACGACAGAAGGGGCATGACTGCGATCTTGTCCGCCTGCAATTCGATATTGAAATTCGAGATCCGTGAGTGAGATGAACACTCATATTAGGCAAATCATGGTTGAATGATTAATCATGATAATAAGACTAGCTGCAAATAGACCATCCATTGACAACATCTACACGCCAGATTGACCAACAACAGTTTTAAGGATTGTAAAAGAAAAACAAGATAAAGATAGACCACTAATGTTTTTCAGCTCTACTTTCAGTTGTTCCGAGTTTTGATCATGCCATAAGGGTCGGGAAACTTTATGAAGAAACTGGGAATCGACCTAGAACATTTTCTCGGTTATTTCTAAAGAACACTATCCAAGTTAGATTCAGCAGTGCCCTTAGGTTTAAAGGTAACAAAAAACACTCTTTGATACCTGGACCAATCCGTAATCCTTCTCCATTGGAACCAACAAAAGTGTGGTACAAATTTTACTTATGTGGTAAAGCAATTTGCTAAACTCAAGTCAAGACGAGTGATGACATCAACAATTCTTCGGACCTGATAAAGAGTTCGAAAACCCAATACTGTGTGATGAAAAATATAGATATAGAGTTTGAAAACAAGTACGATGTTGAAGTCAGGACACAGTAGAAAACCCAAAAACAACCAAAAGCAACTAGGACTATACTGGATGACGTGTGGATCCTTCTTACAAAGATACAAGGAAAACATCAAATTGTCTGTTCTACATGATAATGCATGGTTGATGTTAAAAAAATCAACTTCTTTAAGCAGAGTAAAGATATAAAATACAGGAAGCAACACGAGAGATGAATAAGGGAATGAAAGGTAAGGAGAGGAAGAATACCAATCACGGTAACATTTCAAACACATAGCATGATTGCAGTTAGGCAGCACAATTTTACTGTTCAACTCCATGCATATTCCACATTCTTTTTCTCTTTCCACACCAACATCAGTAAGCTGCCTATACTCTTCATCTTCATTTCTTCGGTATCTTTCCATGCATACTGCTTTCTGTTTATTATCTTCGGTATCAGTCACACCCCTCTGAAGTTGCAGTAAAGAGGTATAGATAACAGCTGGATACAAAGAACCCAAAAGCATTACAATAACTCGGAATAAGTACATTCGATGAGTAACAAAACACTTGTACTAGGAAAAGATACCATAGAACTCTCGTATGCTAGCTTTCCTTTCATGTGTAGACATGGTGGTAGTTCCATCCACATAAACCTGCAGGATATGATACAACGATGGAAAAAACTAATTTTCATGATTACAAACACTAGATGAACATGAAGTAACAAGATATAACCTTGTACATTAGGATTCTTAACAGTCCAAGGGCACCTGCAAGGTGACAATCAGTCCACTGCACCAAGAATAAGAAGAGGTGTGCAGCTGGACTGTATGACATTCTCATTTGAAGGCATGGCCCATCATATTCCCTTGGAAAATCCGAAGCCCTGCACCTCCGGTTTCATGATGAGCAATTGCACAGAATGAGAAAAACATAGTGATGATATTAATCAATGCAAGCCAAAATATATCCGTTAACAAGCATGACTGCAAAGAAGAATTATGCAGGATGAGCAACAACCATGGTTTCACCTAGAAGTTCACTTCTATTCTATGATTCGAATTCAAAGGAACCATATTAGCTACTCATTGGACCCTGGGTTTAGCAACCGCAAATTTAATATTTTATGTTCTAGCTGTTTAAGATGCAGGCATTAGTTTCCCAAAAGGTCTTCAATATCAATGTAAAATAGAAATCCAGGAACTTAACCAACTAACATTGTCATAACAATTGTACTAACTGAATTACTCTATTTACAAGCATTTTACATCAAATACGGATAAGTTTAACAAAGAACACCCCAAAGGGCAAAATTATTTTAAATGTATACGAATCAAATCACTAAATTCATGCATTAATAAGCTGGGACCAGTGGTTGATAACTTGATCTTCATACTAGCATTATAGTGATGAAAAGATGAAAATAATATTGAAAGCAGTACAGTCAAGTGGAACCCATTGGCCACGTGATGTTAGATAGAGAAACAAAAACAAAAAATCTATCAAGATAACGAAAAGTATTCTCACAAACGAGTAATCTAGGAATCTCTGAAAAGAAATATTACCCTCTTTTGCTACTCTTAACGTTATCAAAATAAGATTCAAGTACCAAAATTGACACACAGATCATAATTAAGAAATAAAGTGTCCATTTGGGGAGGGGTCAGAAGAATAAGCTGAACTTAAACTACTATATAACCAGAATTATTAAATGCATAATGCATTACTTACTAAAATAAGCTGAAAGATATAACTTCAGCAAAAAGGTACTGTAACTAAAAAAAACTAAGCCCCCTCCCCTCTCAAAAAAAAAAAAAATCAAGTGTTCTTAATCTTCTGGAACTAAAACATGGTTTAATGCCCATTTTTTCTCGGGAAAGAAGAGCAGAAAATCAAATACTGAAGGGTGAAATTCAAAATGTCTTAGCTAAAAGCAACTGAAGAAAAGAACATTGAGCTTTTTCTATATATAATACATAAAAGTTATAAAATGAAAGAAGCAATTGTTACATTAACCGATCATAACAATGATTTGAAAACCAAAATTAAAATTTAAAAAAAGAAAAGAGAGGAGAAGAAGAAGAAGAAGATTATCTGGTTATAGGGAAAACAAATCAAGCTTGGTGAACAGCAGCATGAATTCCAAAGTTCAAACATAAGCTAAAGCAAAAACATCATAAAAAAAGAAGTAAAAACCCAAAAGGAAAAGAAATTAAAAAGAAAAGGACTTACAGAGTGTTGGCATGTTGAATATCAGCTTCAAGCACTTTAAGAGAGTCCTTGAAAGACTTTCGCATAGAACCTATATACACCTCTCCACACCCAAAAGACCCAAATTTGCCCTCAAAATAAAACCCCAAAAAACCCTAATTCCCTTTCTCCAAGCTTCAGTTTTTGAGAAAGAATCTTTGAGTTTTGGGTATGATTCTAGCTCAGTCACGCACAGAGAAGAAGTTTCCCTGGCTTTTGGTGGGTGGTTGTAGGTGCCGATGACAGAGCCTTCCTATTTGAAAGGGAAGGCAAGATCTTAAAATCTGACACGTGGATTATCCTCTGTCGTGGAACACCCATGTATATATACTCTACTACTATATTTATTTTTTCAATAAATGTTAGATTTGAAATATTTACTTGGATATTGTTTCAAGTTTTTTTTTTAATATATATCACTCACCTAAATAATTCTTAAAATATTGTAATTTTTACAGTGTAATTAAAATCGAATTTAAAAGAATCTGAATAATATTTTTTTTTAAAATAAAGGCAGCTTTATTAGAATTTAACTTTGAATAGAGTTCGGATTAAGGGTTGCTCGTCCACGTGGTAGCCATGCAGGGGTTTTTGGGGTGGGTCAAAGTCGGATTTAGCTGAATCCGACTTCAACCCTGTCCGATTTGAAGGCGGCCATGCATGCAGGGTTACATGCATCGTAAATTGGTTTATTTTTTTCTGATTCGATAGGCTGTAATTTTTAGGGTAGGGTGAGTGGCAGATTTATTTTTTGGGAAGGGGTGGTAGATGTGATTTTTTAATGGAAATTGGTCTAGGGTGTTTTAAAATGTATAGGGTAGAGGTTAAAAATTTGAAATTGTTAGTAAATGAGGGATAAAGGTAGTATAGGGGATAAAAATTTATTTTTGTGTTAAATAGTTAAGATTGGAAGAAAAATTTAGATTGAAGAAGAAGTAGAAAAGAAGAAATTTGAGGAGAAAATATTATAAGTAGATTCGATTTTTTTTAGAGTTTGGTCTTTTTATTTTGTATGTTTCATATATTTTAAATTTTATGCATGTAGTTTATTATTTGAGTTAGTTCGAATTTTATGCATGTGGATTCGGTTTTTAAAAATTTGTTTTTAATTTGATTTAGTATGTTAGAAAAAATTATTATGTTCATTTTGATTTAGTATATTAGAAAAAAAAATATTAGAACTATATTTAAAAAAAATTAATATAGTATATTTATTAAAAATATATATTCGAAAAGAACTCGTCCACGATGTTAGTAACATAATTTAAATGTTATTATGAACGTTTTGATTTAGTATGTTCATTCTGATTTGTGTATTATGATTGAAAATTCATTTATGTGTTTTGAATATGCAGAGAAAATGAGCAACAACAGATTTATGACGATTGTCCATTACAATGGACAAATGGTGAAAAGTGATGCCGAGGTTATATTTGAATCTGAAAGCACTACGAAGATGAGATTTGAAAAGGAAATCAATCTTCGAGAAATTGCTCGTCCACATGGAAGCCATGCAGGGGTTCTTGGGGTGGGTCAAAGTTGGATTCAGCTGAATCTGACTTCAACCCTGTCCGATTTGAAGGCGGCCATGCATGCAGGGTTGCATGCATCGTAAATTGGTTTATTTTTTCCTAATTCGATAGGCTGTAATTTTTAGGGTAGGGTGAGTGGCAGATTTGTTTTTTGGGAGGGGTGGTAGATGTGATTTTTGAATGGAAATTGGTTTAGGGTGTTTTAAAATGTATATGGTAGAGGTTAAAATTTTGAAATTGTTAGTAAATGAGGGATATGGGTAGTATAGGGGATAAAAAATTATTTTTTGTGTTAAATAGTTAAGACTGGAAGAAAAATTTTAATTGAAGAAGAAGTAGAAAAGAAGAAATTTGTGGAGAAAATATTATAAGTAGATTCGAATTTTTTTAGAGTTTTTTTTAGTTTGGTCTTTTTATTTTGTATGTTTCATATATTTTAAATTTTATGCATGTAGTTTATTATTAGAGTTAGTTCGAATTTTATGCATGTGGATTCGGTTTTTTAAAACTTTGTTTTTAATTTGATTTAGTGTGTTAGAAAACATTATTATGCTCATTTTGATTTAGTATATTAGAAAAATATATTTGAACTATATTTAAAAAATTAATATAGTATATTTATTAAAAAATATATATTCGAAAAGAACTCGTCCATGATGTTAGTGATGTAATTTAAATGTTATTATGAACATTTTGATTTAGTATGTTCATTTTGATTTGTGTATTATGACTGAAAATCCATTTATGTGTTTTGAATATGCAGAGAAAATGAGCAACAACAGATTTATGACGATTGTCCATTACAATGGACAAATGGTGAAAATTGATGTCGAGGTTATATTTGAATCTGAAAGCACTACGAAGATGAGATTCGAAAAATTGCTCGTCCACGTGGCAGCCATGTAGGGGTTCTTGGGGTGGGTCAAAGTCGAATTCAGCTGAATCCGACTTCAACCCTGTCCGATTTGAAGGTGGCCATGCATGCAGGGTTGCAGGCATCGTAAATTGGTTTATTTTTTCTGATTCGATAGGCTGTAATTTTTAGGGTAGGGTGAGTGGTAGATTTGTTTTCTCGGAGGGGTGGTAGATGTGATTTTTGAATGGAAATTGGTTTAGGGTGTTTTAAAATGTATAGTGGAAAGGTTAAAAATTTGTAATTGTTAGTAAATGAGGGATAAGGGTATTACAGGGGATAAAAATTTATTTTTTATGTTAAATAGTTGAGGTTGGAAGAAAAATTTAGATTAAAGAAGAAGAAGAAGAAGAAATTTGTGGAGAAAATATTATAAGTAGATTCAATTTTTTTTAGAGTTTTTTTTAGTTTGGTCTTTTTATTTTGTATGTTTCATATATTTTAAATTTTATGCATGTAGTTTATTATTTGAGTTAGTTCGAATTTTATGCATGTGGATTCGATTTTTTAAAAATTTGTTTTCAATTTGATTTAGTATGTTAGAAAAAAATTATTATGTTCATTTTGATTTAGTATACTATAAAAATATATTCGAACTATATTTAAAAAAATTAATATAGTATATTTATAAAAATTATATATTCGAAAAAATCTCGTCCACGATGTTAGTAACATAATTTAAATGTTATTATGAACATTTTGATTTAGTATGTTCATTTTGATTTGTGTATTATGATTGAAAATCCATTTATGTGTTTTGAATATGCAGAGAAAATGAGTAACAACAGATTTATGATGATTGTCCATTACAATGGACAAATGGTGAAACTGATGCCGAGGTTGTATTTGAATTTGAAAGCACTACGAAGATGAGATTCGAAAAGGAAATTATACTTCGAGAAATTGCTCGTCCACATGGCAGCCATGCAGGGGTTCTTGCGGTGGGTCAAAGTCGGATTCAGTTAAATCTGACTTCAACCATGTCCGATTTGAAGGTGGCCATACATGTAGGGTTGCATGCATCGTAAATTGTTTTTTTTTCTGATTCGATAGGCTGTAATTTTTAGGGTAGGGTGAGTGGCAGATTTGTTTTTTGGGAGGGATGGTAGATGTGATTTTTGAATGGAAATTGGTTTAGGTGTTTTAAAATGTATAGGGTAGAAGTTAAAAATTTGTAACTGTTAGTAAAGGAGGGATACGAGTAGCATAGGGGATAAAAATTTATTTTTTGTGTTAAATAGTTAATGTTGGAAGAAAAATTTAGATTGAAGAAGAAATTTGTGGAGAAAATATTATAAGTAGATTCGAATTTTTTTAGATTTTTTTTTTAGTTTGGTCTTTTTATTTTGTATGTTTCATATATTTTAAATTTTATGCATGTAGTTTATTATTTGAGTTAGTTAGAATTTTATGCATGTGGATTTGGTTTTTTAAAAATTTTGTTTTTAATTTGTTTTGGTATGTTAAAAAAATATTATGTTCGTTTTGATTTAGTATATTAGAAAAATATATTCGAACTATATTTTAAAAAAATAATATAGTATATTTATTAAAAATATATATTCGAAAAGAACTCGTCCACGATGTTAGTAACGTAATTTAAATGTTATTATGAATATTTTGATTTAGTATGTTCATTTTGATTTGTGTATTATGATTGAAAATCCATTTATGTGTTTTGAATATGCAGAGAAAATGAGCAGGAATAGATTTATGACGATTGTCCATTACAATGGACAAATGGTGAAAACCGATGCCGAGGTTGTATTTGAATTTGAAAGCACTACGAAGATGAGATTCAAAAAGGAAATCACTCTTCGAGAAATAAAGGAGAAAATATCACAGAAAATTGGAACAAAGATTCATGGTTTGCGTTACCGGTGGCTGACATGTGACAATCCGGTCAGATATTGTGCAATCACTCTCTAAGATGATGATGATGTTGGAATGATGATTGCAGAGTATGAATCTATAGAGACTCGATTTATCGAGTTGTTTGCCGAAGTGCGTGATGTTCCCGGCCCATCTAGTGACGTAGTTAGAGAATCTGCGCAAATGAATTTCGGTAATGAGATTGATATGCCGGAGGCAATTTTGTCACAGTGTTGGCAAGTGAGACATCGAGTTCATTTCATCCAGCTAGGCCATCGACATATGCTTCATCATACGATTCGGGTGTTGATCCGGCTGTTGAAGTTGATGTGGAACCCTTACGAGATCGATGAGGAGAAACACTTGATGATTCCAGCGAAGATGAAGATATTGGGGATCCAGATTTGTTCCCTGATGATGTTGGCGATGCCCTTGATTTTTGTGTTAAAGAATTTGTTCCGATCAGGTCGACATTACATTCTATGAACTTTCTTCTCACATGAGCTTAGTGGATTTCGATGCGATTAGGGTGTCTCAATTTCCGAATATGCCTTGATTAACTTTGAGTCAGCATGGTGAATTATATGTTAGGCTTCAATTTGATGACAAGAATGAAGCTAATTTGGCAGTGAAAGAGTACAGCATCAAGAACCACGTTGACTACGTTGTTGCAGAATCCAGCCAGATAACTTTCTTTGCCAAATGTGTGAAATACGGATAAGAGAGCAATTGGAAGATCCGAGTGTTGAAGCTTCAGAGGACAAATCGTTGGGAGGTCACAAAGTATAATGGTGATCACACATGTTTATGAACTTCCATCGACCAAGACCACTGGAAATTAAAATCAAGTGTAATAAGCCATCACATGATGAAATTTGTTGAAGCAAATCCAAGGGTTCCCATTTCAATGATTCAGGCAACCATTGCACAACAATTTGGATACTAGATAAAATACAAGAAGGGGTGGCATGCAAGAGATAAGACAATGGAGTCGGTGTATGGTGATTACGATAAGTCGTACAACGAGCTACCAGCTTTATTACTAACAATGACATATTTCATCCCAGGCACCATAGTGAGGTATCAAACCAAGGATGCAAACGACCGAGAAGGCCAATTTGTTGAAGGCCATAAATTTTTTCATCGACTTTTCTGGGCGTTTAAGCCTTCCATTGAAGGCTTTCCATATTGCAAACGTATGATCCAAGTCGATGGCACGTGGCTGTACGAGAGATACTCTCATGTACTGTTGATTGTTGTTGCGCAAGATGGTGACAACAATGTCTTACCGATTGCATTCTCAATTGTTGAGCAAGAGACGACGGAAGCTTGGAATTTCTTTTTGACCAATTTACGTGAGCGTGTCGTCCGAGAAGATGGGATCTACATTATATCCGATCGAGGGTCGGGTATCAAAGCCATAATTAATCGAGACAGAAGTCCTTGGACACTGTCGTACGCATACCCCACATATTATGTTCGTTATGTCAGTAAAAACAACTACGAGCAGTTCAAAAATCAATATCTTCGTAGTGAGATTTTAAGCATGGGTAAGCATCTTTTTTTTTCAAACTCAATTATAATTTTGAAAAAATTCATTCATTTATTTATGTATGTGTTTTAATTTGTATCGATACTAACAATATTATGACACAAGAGAAACGCGGTTGCACGGGAGATACCCTCAATACGCTCGACCAATGGCTTCTCGTTTACTAGGACCCCAATAAGATAAACCACGTCTTGTAGCGTGATCGTGCATTCTCCACAAGGCATATGAAATATATGTGTTTTGGGTCTCCAACACTCAATTAGAGTAGTAATCAATCCGGGAACCAACTTGTACCCATGGAGAAACGTGGCATGATAAAATCCCGCCACATATAAGAAATTTAGGATTCTGTGGTCTAGGGGTTTGACTACCATGCACATATGATGTTTACATGTATCCTCTATATCCTATAAATAACGCATTATTGAAACATAATTATCAACAAAAATACACATAAGTGACCAATTTCGTAATAAATAAATTTTAAAAAAATTGTACCAGCTCATCAACCCTAAAACTAGTAATGTGTCAATCTTATAATGCAACAGAGGAGCTTGCTCAGCCATCCTACATTCCATATATTAGAACATATTAATAAACTAGGACTAAATCTACCACGTTAAAAAATAACAATCATAATCAAATAAAAAATAACCCGGACAATCCTTTAAACTATCATATCAACGATTATCATTAATCGAATATTTAGGTTAATTTTAGTTTAAATCTATTTTCAATCTTTCTTAGTTACTTACTTCATTTTTTTACTTCATTTTTTCCTATACCTCTACTTCTATTTTCCTACACAATTAACAATAAAATTAGTTCAAATTAACTATAATAATATGACTAATGAACCTAAATTTAAAATTTAATTAAGTATCTACTTATTTATTTTCTCCAAATATTCAAATAAACATCTAAAAATAAAATAAAAAATGTTTTTTCTTTTATTATAAATAAATCTAATAAACCATAAATTAAAAATATTCTCTTCAGCCAACTATAAATAAATCTAAAAAAATCAAAAACTAACTATATTCTGTAAAAATATTCGAACATCAAAAATTCAAACATCAACTTAAAAATTAAAAAATTAACGAACTTAAATTAAATAATAAAATACAAATCTACTTACTATATTTTCTTTTCAAATATCTTCAACCCCATATTAAAAAAAGTTTTATTTTCTCTTAAATTAAGTATCTACTTATTTATTTTCTCTAAATATTCAAATAAACATCCAAATTTTTTTAAAAATATATATTTTTATTATAAATAAATCTAATAAACCATAAATTAAACAATATTCTCTTCAACCACCTATAAATAAATCTAAAAAATCAAAAACTAACTATATTCTCTAAAAATATTCGACCATCAAAAATTCAAACATCAACTTAAAAATTAAAAAAATGACGAACTTAAATTAAATAATAAAATACAAATCTACTTACTATATTTTCTTCTCAAATCTCTTCAACCACCTATTTAACACAAAATTCAAACAACAACTTAAAAATTTAAACAAATAAAAAACTTAAAATTAACAATAAAATACGCATCTACTTACTATATTTTATTCAAATCTCCTTCTCTTCAGCCACCTATTTAACACAAAAAGAAAAAAAATTAACTTAAAAACATAAAAGTCAGATTTTTCATAAAAGCTACAAAAATATACATTAAAAATAAAATTAATCAAATAATATTAATAAATTAAAAAATAAAATACATATCTTACTCAACATAAAAAAATTCTCCAATTCTCCAAATCTTCTTCTTCTTCAAAAATTTTTCTCCACACCATGTATCTTCGACCCCTATTTAACCTTATAAAAATTAAATCTCAATCGCTCACACTACCTACCCAATTAAATCTCATCATCCATCCAACCAATCCTAAACCCTCTATCCCTCATACCGGCTATGAATCCGTCTATCACCCTTTATCTTACATTTTTTTGCAGCAATCAAACACTGCATGCGTTCATGTAGACTGACGCATGGCAGAGACAGTGCAGGGTTGAAGTCAGATTCAGCTGAATCTGACTTTCACCCACCCCAAGAACCCCTGCATGGCTGCCACGTGGACGAGCAACCCTTAATTCAGACTCTATTCAAAGTCGGATTCTAATAAAGCTGCCTTTAGTTTTTTTTAAATTACTATTCATAGTCGGATTCTTTTGAATCCGACTTTAATTACACTATAAAGATTGCAATATTCCGGGAATTATTTGCGAGAGTGCCATATATTAGGAAAAAAACTTGGAACAATATCCAAGTAAAAATTTCGTTAGATTTTGTCGCTAATTTTTTTATAGTAAAAATATATTTTATATAAATTATTTTTAAAGTTCATTAAAAATTATTATAAATTGAGGGATCAAAATTTTATATATAATATTATAAATATGAATTTGATCTTAAATGAGTAGTTTTTAATTAATTCTTTTAAAAATTACTAATATAATGATTTCTAATTGATTAATTGATGACACTGAACTCAATTAAAAGTTTTTTTAAAATGGGAAGCAACTGTAGGAGGTACAAGTGGAATGATGTGCCCCATCAGCAGGGACGAACGCATGATTTTATGCTAAGGGGCGAACTTAGGGACAGACGCAGGATTTTATGCTATGGGGCAAATTTTTATATATCGTAAAATTATAGTAACATAAGTCAATGCAGAATAACAACCGTAGTAACTAGTAAGATAAATGCACACATCAAATAATGTTCTTCCTCGTTCTCAAACAACGATGATTTATAATTTGCACTAATATGCTAGAGTTTTACCTATTATAAATAAAAAAACTTAAACTATAAAAACTAGAGTTATAAGTTAACTCTTGAAATACTTAAGAATAAATTAAAAATAACTTCTAAGAGAAGTAATAATTACGAACCTACAAAATATCACAAGTGCGATCTTTTTACTTGTCAAAAGTAGGCATTCGAAATTGTGCAAGATGCTCATTCATTAGATCAAAATCATCAATAAGAGAATCTATAGATAAATCAAGGGCAATTTCCTTCTTAATATATGTTATTAAGTAGCTCGACAAAAACTCATCCTCCATTTTGTTACGCAAGTTAGTCTTCACTAGTTTCATCGTTGAAAAAGCACGCTTTGTAGTCACGGTAGAAACTGGAAGAGTTAAAGCAAGACGAGCAAGTCGATAAAAAGATGATAAATAGTTGACTTTTGAGTCTTTGCTAACACTTGACAAAGTTCTGAAATTGTTGATGCATTTCTCAATTCACTAGTTTTAATATAACTTGCTTGAGCATCTTTCAATTGATCTTGTCTCTTACACGATGAGATAACTAAATTTATGATGATAGTCAAATATGAGAAAATTGTGCTACTGGAATCACTTCTTTGGATGCAGTCACCAAAGTCAATTGTAATCGATGAGCAAGACAATGAATGTAATAAGTAAATGGACATTCTTTAAGGATTAATACTTGCAAACCATTGAATTCCCCATGCATATTGCTAGCTTCATCATATCCTTGACCTCTTATGTCTTTCACATTCAAACAATGATGTGAAAGAACATAAAAAATCTCCTTCTTCAATACAGAAGAAGTAGTTTCCTTCACATGGACTAGATCAAAAAATCTTTCACGTATAAAACCTTCTTTGTCAATATATCTCAACACAATCGCCATTTGTTCCTTTTTCGATTCAACACGGGCTTCACCAGCCATGACACAAAATTTTTTTTCTCCAATTTCGTCCCAAATATATTTGTGTATCCTAGATCGAAAAAGACAAAGGATCTCTGTAACACCCATAACGTATACTCA
This sequence comes from Hibiscus mutabilis, assembly GCA_019671005.1. Classification (NCBI taxonomy): domain Eukaryota; kingdom Viridiplantae; phylum Streptophyta; class Magnoliopsida; order Malvales; family Malvaceae; genus Hibiscus; species Hibiscus mutabilis. Next base: position 31,613,277 of record CM033713.1, read on the forward strand.
TAGTTGAATATACATTATAGATGTTACTTAAACATGCTACTGAAAGTTAAGCTTAAATTTTTTTATCCCTATACGATTCATCGTCTAGCTGATTATTTAAACTATCATTATAATTCAATTTAGTGCATCATATACTATCAGTAAGTAAATAGTTTACATGCCCACTAGAGATTTTCATAATTTAGAATGTCTTACTGATGTTCTGCAGATTGTAGCTTGAACAGCATACTTGATTCCTCTTCAAGTACTAAACTTGACCTACGTGTGAAACAATCACACGCTAAGTACGAACTTAGTGAGGCAGTTAAACTTATTTATTTTAAAAACATGTAATAATGTGATACAGTATGTCATATATTAAAGTACATTTCGTTTTCTCTATAACATGGAAAGTATATCACAATGTACATATGTTATGTATCATAACTAATCATGATATTATTGCATAATATATTCTCTATCATGGACATGCTTTCATCATGTAATCATTTACTCTATCATGGTCATGCTTTCATTATGCCATCATTTGCATAATATGTATTCTATCATGTATGTCATGTACTTCTCTGTCATGTAACATGTAACTTCTTTTCATGTATAATGAAATCATGTAACATCTTTTTCATGTATCATGTAATCATGTAACATCTGTATCATGTAATATGTAACATCTTGTTATTATTATTATCATCGTGTCTGGCTAGAGGCCCATGGAAACCTCGTAGCCTATCTACAACGTAGTGCCATGTAGAGTACGTACTCAAGAGGACGCTCTTTGCTCCTCATATAAGGACGCTCTTTGCTCCTTATATTAAAACACCTCATTAGTGCATTTTGCACTATGGGCTTGGATCCCCAGGGTGTATCTTGTTTCATTTTAATCTTGTTATTATCCATATTTCATGTATGCATAATGCATCATCATTTATGCAAACAATAATTCATACATGGTATTCCATCAAGCTTGCCATGTCGAGCAATGTATCATATCATGTATTATAGAGAATGCAATGCCATTTTCAATGTAATGCAAACATTTATAAATTCACTCACCTGGTCCATTTATTTTCTTTTATAGTACATCGAACCTTCTTTTGATTTGGATCCAACTTCATTTATCACATGAATATAAATAAACATTTGTTAGATTCACTTCTAACAATATTTCAATTAAGCTATTTAATCATTCAACATAAAAATTTCCATAAATTTCTTTCCTTCCTTATACTGTTCAGAAACTCATTTTTGGTCCCTAATGACTATTTTGATCTTCAAATAATTCCTCCAAGCTTACTAACCAACATTAGACACAAATTGTCTCAATTTCCATTTTCTGTCAACTTGCACTACCATCAAAGATTTACTTCTACAGAGAAGAATACATACTGAATCTTAATCTCCTTTATACCGTAGAAACTAGATTCGATAACGGTTCTAACGGTATAAGCCACATAATTTAATAAAATCTATAAAAATTATGAAAATTCATCAAACTCCCGTTTACAGGGCTGTCCCGACAGAAACTGTTCTATAATTTTTTTGACCTTCATTCGATTAAAAATTAATATCTTTTAACTCGGAACTTGAAATCAGTTTCTATTTGTTGGAAACGGAACTATATTCGATAAGCTTTTCAACCATATAAACTAATAACCCAGATTCAATTCGTATGATTTATGGAAAATTTTCAAAGTCGAATTCCAGTATTGAATTTTGAAATAGACTGCTATTATGTTTTCTGACCTTTCATCACTTAAAAATTCATATCTTTTGATATATGAATCGAAATCAATCACCGTTTGTTTTAAACGAAACTAGACGAATAAATATTTACATCGATATAAAATTCACCATCTAACCATTTTTGTAGAATTTATGGTGAATTTTCAAACTTACTGCCAAATCCAGTTTTCCTACACAGCTTCCATAAATAACTTCAACTTTTATACTAACTTCTCCTTACTTTGCTATTTGTCAAAATGGTCACTAATTCAATTCAACATCAGTTTAACATTATAACTTAAATTTCACATCCCCAACTTCAATATTAACATAAATACATTTCAAAATCATAAAAATTCAGATTAGTCCTTTAACTTTCAGAGTTTCCAAAATGGTCCTTATACCTTTAATTTAGGGTTTTGCTTCCAAATAACAATTCAAGCTTACTAGATCATTTATTCAACATCACAAACCCTAAATCAAACTTGAATCCATAAACCCTAATCATCTTCGTACAAACTAAAATATGTAGGGTTTAAATCTCAACTCAATAACATGATTTTAACATTATACTAGCTTGATTTCAACTTGAATTTCATCATGAAATCATAAAATTCCAAAAGCCCCAAACTTTTTCCATAAACCCTAATTTATTCTCATGCAAAATTATCATCAATCAAGCATGTTTTACATGAATTATTTACACCAAAAGATAGAACTTGAAGAGTAGAACAACTTTGCAGTTGAAGAGATTACCTGAAAATCGAGTTTCGGGGCTTGAATCGAACTTGGAAATTTTTTCTCCATTTTTCTTTCTTTCTCCCCCTCATATTTCGAAATTTTAGGATGAAGAATGGTCTTCATCTTTTGTTTTTCATCCAATTTGGCCAACTGACTTGTATAAATGAATTTTAAATTCATTTAGATAGTGAAATTACTAAAATACCCTTCTATCCCACGATTGAGATTGATCTTATCATTAATCAAGGGCCAAGATTTAATCTTCCATTTTCTTCTTCCAAAATTATCCTTGTAACTTTTTAAATATTTCAAAAATGCCATTAGGGCAAAATGACAAATTTTCCCTCCAACTAGTTTTTATTTACTAGTTTGCCATTCTTGTAAAAATTCAACTAAGTCTAGTTGGAATCAAACAAACTATAATAAAATATTCATAAAATAGTATTTTATGACTTTTCATGGCTTTTGGATCAGCCTCTGAAGTTCCAGTTCGATCCGATTTCTTGATATTCATAAAATACTTCTACTACGATTTTACCTTTTCCGAACTATCGGATTTATTTCGAAAATTCTATACTTCTATATTCAGGAAATAAACTCTATTATCTCATAAAACTTCCATTCCCAAGGAGTTAGACTGAATTTTCCTAACTCAGTCTATTATTCCGATAATTATCGAAAATCTTCATAGAATAAAATTTATCTTAGAAATCCTTTATTGATAATTCATTCGAATATTCTTTACTTTTACTGAATCCAAAATATTAATCAAAAACACTTTTATGGGATCTTCCCGAAGGTCACCCATCCTTGTATTTCTCTAGCCTGAGCACGCTTAATAATTTTATTCGATCCAAGTTCAATACCTTCTACTTTATCTTAATTCTCAAAATTGATATCAAGGTTCTTATTTCGATCAGATTCACCCTTATACTGAATAAAATCACTTGTTGTCGAAATTTACACTTTAATCCCCAAACTTTTCCAAAGTTTATACTTTTAACCCTAAAACTTTCAAAATTTACATTTTAGTCACTGGCCAAAATTTGGGATATTACGATCTCTTTCTGAATTCTTGGAGAAACATACTTTGAATTCTTTGGAGCATTATTTAAAGTTGTAGAAATCTCGTCATTGTAAGAAGCCAAGAAACATACTAATTCAAGAAAGTTTCCACGATTATTTGAATCTTCTGTCTCATCACGACCCCGTAAAGCACAACCTTGAAAGGTCAACTACCTCACAGCTTTTATAGAAACTTTGAGTTGAAACCGATTTCTTGCAACTTGTTGAAAAGTTTGTTTTTCGATCACCTTTTCAATATGTTGAAGAGAGTTTCTCAAATCGTGATAGCTTTTCATGGCATTCTTGTGGAGTGAGTTCACATCATTCCCGACATGAATAAGAAAAGCACAATTAGAGCCCGAATTAACTTTCTTCCGAGATCGAAAGCCATCATGAGTAAAATTATTTGATCCAAAGCGTCCAATGGGGCTTATTAAAAAGAAAGCATGGAAAACAATATAGAACATCTTTGGTTGGTGAATATTCCAACCAATCGGGAAATAACTTATACCAAGAAGGCAAAAATTGACGTCCATGCTTATCAACATATTTCGGATCATTAGTAGGAATGGGTTGATAAGGTCCCTTACTAATATACGCTCTCTGAACTTCATCTTGTTGATTTGGAGGAAAATCCCAAATAGAATTGCGTACTCCAGGATCACGCTCAATAGTTGATGCATCAAGGATTTCTTGTTCAACTCTTACAGCTTTACTTGGACGATTATCCACCCCCGAAGAACTAATAGGTGTCGAACTTGAATTTGGAGAACTCTCACTAATATGAGAATCCTTTCTTTTGAAAAAAGAATAGATTTTTCGATTGCCCATATCGAGTTTTAGAACTTTTTCTCTCCTCCGTTTCTTGAAAACAATAAAACATTTCACTCATTAATACATCAACAATCACATTAAAATATTTAAATTATAAAAATTTATACCAAAACTCCAATCGATTAGTAACATAATCTAATAACATTATAACAAGAATAATAATAATAATAATTAATAAACTATAAGCACTGAAAAAGGGGAATTCCTACTGCTATGTAAATTGTAAATAGGTTTAATTCAATTCAATTCAAGGGTTTAACACAAATCAAGACTAGGATTTAGAAAGATGAGTTCTTACCGGCTACCGTTGAGGCTTGAGAATTAAGATGCCGAGTCGACAGTTGGATGTGGCTCAGTGGCTGCAGGACAATCGAAATTTTTTAAGTTATCATAGAAAATAGGTCTTTACTCCAATCTCCATCGACTAGCAATCTTTTGGGTATTTATTATTTAAAATAAAATAATAATAACTTATAACTTATAAGGAAATTAAAATATACAAACAATAAATTAGGCTTAAAAAGAACCTATTGATAATAAATAAAAAGATAAATCATAGGAGAGTCATTATAGTTTTCAATGATTTTTAAAACGGCACTAAATTTTTTAGATTTATAATTTAACACAAAATTTTGAATACTTGCAATTTAGTCTAGACTTCTAATTAAAAGTAGAGAGATAAGTTCACAAAATTAGTAAGTTATATTAGAAATTTAGGAGGCGGAATTACAAAATTTTAGGGGTTGAAATTAAATAATAATAAAATATTAAAAAAGTACTTAAAACTATAAGGGAATTTAAAACTTATAGGGGGTGACTGTCCCCCAACTCCCTCGGTCTATCCCTGCCCATCTGCAAGAGTATGTGCAGCCATCTTCGTCGTTCGAGAAACGTATGCCACTGTTATGTGTTGATCCAACAAAGCACGCGCTTTTTGCAAATGATCAACAAATATGGACAGACCTGCTGACCAAGAGTTGAGCTGATTAACATCACCTTCGATCACGATCTTTGACCAGCGGCCAGCCACGATCTAAGGTCAGAAGCATAGCCCTCGACAATACAGGCCGAAGATGCAATTGGGATAAATTTTGCACATCCTGCGAAAACGCAAAGTATAGAAATAGTAATTGACTATTAACACTGTTTTCTTCTTACTACACAATTATAAAAAAACAAAAACAATCATTTGACTTTTCGATAAATTGCTAACTAATTTATTTATAGATTCAATCAAGTTAGTCCTAATTTAAAAATATTTAAAAAATAGTCCTTGTTATTTACACATTCTATTAATTTGGTCATATTTTAATTATAAATAATTTAATAAATTATGTTTTCTTTACAGTTTAGTCCTACGACCTTATGGTGACCTGCCCGGGGTATGATCCGCATTATACATGGTCCAGGTAATTTGGTTAATAAATTTAATTTCTTTTTTATATTTCAGCATTTTAATTTATGCATTTATTTAAAGAAAACACTTTGATATACAAGCCTTTCAATTTTAGGGTTTAGAGATTTAGGTTATGATTTAGGGTTCGGGGGTTGTGATTTAGGGTTTAGAATTGAAGGTTTATGGTTAGAATTTATAGTTTAGGGTTTAAGGTTTTAGGTTTTAGGTTTAGGTGTTGGGGTGTTATAGCTATAGATTTAGGTTTTAGATTTTATAGCTTAAATATGAAGGGTTGTGTAATTTTTTTTACACAATTTGTGTATCGAAATATAACCCTTTATTTAATCTTGTCCCTTAAGTTGCATCTCTTGCAATTTAATTCTACAGCTTTGCGGTGAACTGCCCCGGGTATGAGATTCACATTATATATGGTTCATGTAATTTGTTTAAATATATTCTTTATATATATATATATTACGTCTCCTAATATTTATATTTTTTTGACAAATCATATCTAATCCTAATCCTACCTAGAGGGAAGGGGAAGATGACTCTAGGGGAAGGAATATGGTGTTCCTAGTGGGTCTAGAACCCATGACCTAAGGGAAATGATGGAACAAAGATGAGCAGCTTGGCCAACCGGCCAAATGTGCTTGCTCTCCTAATATTTATACTTGTTTGCATTGACTTAAATATTAATTGATAATACAATGTTCCATTATTAGAGGTGTTGGGCTCAAATTCTTCAACCCTTCTTGCTTGCCAAGTAGTGGAGAAGTTGGTTTTTAGGTGATAGTGGTGGAAGCAAAATATGAGAGAATAAACAAAACGATTTAGAGTGGTTCAGCTTTCTAACCAAAGCCTACATCCACTACCTTAGCTTCCCCACTAAGGATTTCCAAATTCACTAAGAATTTCTTCATTTTCAAGGTTCAAGGGATAACCTTTACAACCACTTGACCTATACCCCAAGGCCAAGCAAAAACCTCTTAACAAAGAAAAAAACAAAAGCAAATTGAAAATCCTCTCAATAGGTGAATGTTTGCACTCTTAAAGCTCTCACCCAAATCCTAGGACACTTGAGCATATAATGACAATAAAGCTCACAAGTGTTGTCTATAGAAAAATTACAACAATTATGCTCTAAGACTCTTTTTCAATCATAGACATGTTGGCTTGATGATCATTTTTTGTTTCAGTGCTTGAAGGGTCCTTTTATCCTTCCAAATGAGTTCCTAGCCGTTGGTGACCATTGGGGATGAATTGGAGCCGTTTGGGGATCAATTTCCAACAAAATTTGCACTTTTGAAACAGGGGGTATCGATACTCGTAAAGGGATATCAGTACCGGCCTAATTTGGGAATAGCCATTGGAGCCAAAGCAATGAGGGGGTATCGATACGCATGGGGTGGTATCGATACCTGCATGGTGGTAACGATACTGCTAGGGCAGTATCGGTACCCATCTTTAAATCTAGAAAATTTGTTTCAATAAGCGTATCGATACTGAGGGTTCTATACCGGTACGGGCCTATCGAAATCGATACCAAGGGTTTGATATCGATACCAAGCTTCAGTTTTTGACTGTTTTGAAGATTAAAAGCATTAGTTCAAGTCAAAAACGTTCAAAAATCAATTTAAACATATTCCTCAAGATGTTTGGACTTAAAATCATTTTTGAAATCTTTTCAATTTAGTCCAAAACTATTTTTCAATTATTATATCAAAAAAATATCCTAACAATCTCCCTCTTTTTGATATAATAAAACTAACTTGAAAAATTGTTTTTGAGATTCTCCATCTCAGTAAAAATACATTTTGAATAATAGTTTAAAATTTGAAGATAGTTAAAACTGCCTCTTATTCATTTGGAAATTCATTTTTTCAAAACATTCTCCCCCTTTTTGTTATATCAAAAATGATTCAAACTTGATTTGAAAACTTTTAAGACCTACAACAATGGAGAATTTAAAAACAAATTTTGACAAAAATAAGAACTTTGTTTAAAATAGGGTCCCCCTTACTCAAGCATCACATGAATGTTAGTCCAACAAAGTATATGATTAACTAGTTGAATTAAAATAAATAAATAAAATTAAAATAAATAAATAAATTCAACTAATTTTACCACTTGAACCAAATGTAGGATATGAAGCCTTCCTTCATCAAGTGATATTCCTTGTGTGTATAGAGCTTTCATGGTTCTTCAACTTGTTGATCAATGCTCCATCACACCTATAAAAAGACAATCACAAATGTTTTGGTATCTAAATTGCTTTGGATCCATAGGCATTAGTAGCACAAACTTTAGTACCCTTAGGAATCCATTTTTCAATTTCATCCTCTTTATGTGAAGCAATTAGTCCTTTTGGGACCCAAATACTTCTAAAATGTTTTGGTATCTAGATTGTCTTTGATAAAAATTTGATTTTCCAAAATTGTTTTTCTTTTCTAATTCCTTGGAAATCAAATCTTTTTCTTTCTTAAGATCACCCACCTCATTTTGATGATCTTTTCCCATATTTTGAAGCAAATTTTGCAAATTTAAAACTTTTTGCTCAAAATCCTTAATTTTTGCTTCAAATTCCAAATTGGTTTTAGAAAGCATTTTATTTTCTATTTTTAATTTTGAAATCAATTTCTTGTTTTTAGAAAATGAAGCCTTAAATTCAAAAATCAATTCATCATAGGCTTCTTGTAACTCATCAAAAGTATAAGAATTGGAATTGAATGTGTTAGAAGCTATATCTCTCTCTTGGAGGGCTGATAAGTGTTCAAAAGTACTATTTTTCTTACCCTTTTTACTCATATTATTGTTAGACTTAGGCTTATATTAGTTGCATAGTTAGTCATTCGTGCATTAGTTCATGTTTCCTTTCACCTTTGAGCTTGATTACATAACTTGGTGATTTTTGTGGGAAAAGATGCTGCTTTGGTGTGTTTTGTGTGTATGTGCAGAATCACTTGCCAAAGCAAGGCTAGAACCAGTTGCCAGGGCAATGCATGAAGGAGATGCCGAGCTAGTTGCCAGGGCAATGCATGAAGGAGATGTCGAGCCAGTTGTCAGGGCAATTGTCGACAAAGAATAAGGTGATATGGTAGTCGAAATTGATGACTAGACAAGCCCAAGATGACGTGGAGCAAAGCTAAATCCTAAAGGAGTTTGATTTCCATGAAGAGGCTAAAGAAGAATTAAATCCCAATAAGATATGGGAAGTTCTAGAAGGAATATAAATATAATAAAGAATTATATTCTTTAAAGATAATTTAATTCCAACTTAACTTCCTCCTTAAAGAAGGACTTTGACCTAGCCCTATAAATAGATCACCAAGCCGTCAACTTCAAGGGGGAGAGTAGAGAGAATTTTCGACAAGCTTCAAGGGGGAGATCTCGACAAGAAGGCTTCATCCATCCTTCATCTTTTTCTTTCTTGTTCAATTAGGTTCATGCTAGGAATTATTTCATCTTGTGTTTCTTTGGAACCTAGCATGAACTAAATCTATTTGGCTAAGGTTATTGTGTTTTGTGGTTGTGAGAAACAATTGGATTTTGTTTAGGTAATAAGAGTTTGCACTTTTCTATTCAAGGTTTACTCATTCTTGGTTCTTATTCTTGTTTGTGAGTGAATTGGGAGAGAATCTCGTAACTTCATCTATTTATCTAATATCGGGAGAGTTAGATTCAAGAAACAAATGAGTATGATCTTTATTCAATCTATTGATGGTGAAGATTAATCCGGCTTAGGAATAAGTTAAGGATTTCAACGGCTAAGAGGATCGCAAGATTGGTTATTGTTCACCCTTGATTCACGCAGGGATGTATTATCAAGGCATGCACAAATAGCTAGAGTTTCGACTTAGGGATAAGAAGAAACCATTGAAGAACGCTCTGCCGAATCTTGAAGTTGCTGCCCAGATGCCCAAGTAGTTGCCCAACTAGTCACCCAGGCAACCATCGATTAGTTGCCAAGGCAACCCCGTTGTGCAAGTTGCCACGACAACTGAGTTGCCCTTGCACTATTTTACCAAGACGATCCAATCGGCTATCACACCTCAACTCACGATAACCTGGCCTATCTCTCTCACTTGATCTCATCTATTCTTTTACTTTATTGGTTTCTAGTTTAGTTATTAGTTTAAACTCCTATAATCTTCTACTTGTGTTTTCTTTTACTTTTTACAGTGCAAGAGATTAGATTCTTGAAGTGGCACCAATCCCTGTGGAGACGATATCTTTTATACTATAACTTGCGACGTGTATACTTGCACAATTGCGTAGCACTTATTACGCGCAACAAGTTTTTGGCGCCATTGCCGGGGATTGGCAATAGCAACTTTATTTTTATTTTCTTGCACTTTTTATTTTTCTTGTTTAAGATTCAAAGGGCTAACAAACTTTGTTTTTGCATTGGTATATGACCAGGGCGAGACTGAGACACCAGAATATCCCTTTGATCCAGAAATCGAACGAACCTTACAAAGAGTTAGATGAAGGTTAAGAGTAGCAATGGCTAATCAAGACGGAAATATGAATCAAGATGTTCCAGCAGGAGGAGGAGTGATTCTTGCACGAAACATAACTATTCGAGACTATCTTGAAGAAGTTCTTGATGGACTTAATCCAGGAGTTGTCGCACCTGAAATTGAAGCCGACCACTTTGAGTTGAAACCAGTGATGTTTAATATGATCAACACAATTGGTCAATTTGGCAGCTCAACAACTGAAGATGCACGACAACATCTTAAATCTTTCCTCGAGATTTGCAACTTATTCAAAATACACGGAGTCACCCTTGATGTTTTAAGATTAAGATTATTCCCCTATTCACTAAGGGATAGGGCGAAAGCATAGTTGAATAGCATTCCTGCCTGATCAATCGGATCTTGGACCAATCTTTGTCATGATTTCCTTGATCGGTTTAATACTACAAATTTGACTGATAAGCTTCGTAACGACATTACTTATTTTCGGCAGGCAGATGATGAATCCATGTACGAGGCTTGGGAGCGATACCGATAACTTCTACACAAATGCCCCCTACACGGATTCCCAGTGTGGAAACAAGTAACAATGTTTTACAACGCCTTGAATACACCAACAAGGATGATGCTAGACGCCTTAGCAAACGACATACTCCTAGATAAGTCACCGGAGGAAGCAATGTAAATTCTAAACAAGCTGGCCAAGAATGATTATCAATTCCCCTCTACTAGAAGAGGAGGAGTTAGACGCCAAGCCACAATACATGAAGTAGGATCATCAGACTCAGTTTCGGCACAATTGGCTACCTTAACCAAGATGGTCCAGAACATGCAAAAACCAAACAACACACATGAGGTCTAAGGTAATGGATTCCTTTTGTGGGTGGTAACCATGATTCTTCTGAATGTATGCAGAATCCGGAATCCAGCTTCTATGTGGGGAATTACAACCGGAACAACAATGTGATGTCCAATACATACAATCCAGCTTGGAAGAAGCACCCAAATTTTTTATGGAGTAATCCCAACAATGCTCTAAACCATAATAATCAGAATGCACAAGCATCGAAATTCCAGCAGAATATGCCACGGCAACAGTTGCCGCAGCAACAACTGACAACATCTAGTTCTTTGGAAAATTCTCTCAATACTTTTATGTTGAAAACTGAATCTTATGTGACTGAGAATAGTAACTTCATAAAAAGAACTGATGCTTTTATTAACAAGATCGAGATGAGATTGCAAAACCAAGAGGTGGCAATCAAATCATTGGAAAATCAAGTTGGGCAATTTTCTCAAAACCTGAATACTAGACCGCAAAGAGGTTTACCTAGCGATACTGAAGTCGCAAGAGGAACTGGCCATGAGCAATGTAAGGCGATCACCACTAGAAGTGGCCAACAACTTAAAGAGGCTCAAGCTCGCTCACCAAACAAAACTCCACAAAAATATCAAGACGAACCCAGCGGTAAAATCGCAGAGGATAAACCAGGAATTGCCGCGGCAACCGGCAATAAGTATTCCTCGGCAACCAACGATAGGCACGCCATGGCAACCCCAGTTGATGATGCCTCGACAACTCCAGTTGTTCCAGCAATGCCATCAATCAGATTCCAGACCAATGAAAGGATCGAAGATATCCGACTTCCACCACCATTCCCACAAAGGTTGAAGCGACAAAAGCAAGAATATCAATTCAAGAAGTTTCTTGATATCCTAAAGCAAGTCCACATCAACCTGCCATTGGTGGAAGCAATTGAACAAATGCCGAACTATGCCAAGTTCCTTAAAGACATTGTGTCCAAGAGAACAAGGCTAGGAGAGTTTGAAACAGTTGCCGCAACTGAGGGATGCATGGCCATGTTGCACAATCGTATGCCACCCAAGTTGAAGGATTCCAGAAGTTTCACAATACCCTGTTCCATTGGAAACCACTATGTCGGGAAAGCATTATGCGACCTTTAGGCTAGCATAAACTTGATGCCTAAATCGGTTTTCCAGAAACTAGGAATCGGGAAGGCAAGACTTATAACAGTTATGCTACAGCTAGCCGACAGATCCTATGTGCATTCAGAGGGAAAAATCGAAGACATACTGGTAAAAGTTGATAAATTTATTTTCCTGTTGACTTTATTATTTTGGATTGTGAAGCAGATAAGCATGTACCTATCATTCTCGGGAGACCATTCCTACCAACAGGGAGAACCTTGATCGATGTTGAAAAAGGAGAACTCACAATGAGGGTGAATGACCAGCAAGTTAAACTAAATGTGTTCCAAACACTAAGGCACACCGATGATCCAGAAGAATGCCAACTTCTTCATGCCACAGCAGAGTTTAACTTCGACGAGGAATTTAGTTGCCTCGGCAACTACATTACCGATCAAGAGGAACTTGAGGAGTATGAAAAACTGATCGATGAGGAACAACAAGAAGAGGCAAATTGGCTAGTCAATCGACCAAGTACATACTTTGAACCACTAGATTACTCAGGTAAGGAAGGTAAGCTCGAAAAGCCCTCTATTGAACAACCACCGATTCTTGAGTTGAAATAGTTGCCAAAGCAACTAAAATATGCATACTTAGGAACCGATAATATATTGCCTGTAATTATTTCTTCTAAGTTATAGCCTGAGCAGGAAAAGAAGCTGATCAAAATGTTGATGCTACACAAGAAGGCAATAGGGTGGACAATTACCGACTTGAAGGGAATTAGCCCGACAGTGTGCATGCACAAGATTTTGTTGGAAGATGATCACAAACCTTCAATTGAGGCCCAGAGGAGACTGAATCATGTCATGAAAGGGGTTGTAATGAAAGAAATCATCAAGTGGCTTGACGCCAGCATTATATACCCTATCTCTGATAGTAAATGGGTAAGTCCAGTACAATGTGTACCGAAAAAGTGAGGTATAACAGTGGTAAGTAATGAAAACAATGAACTTAATCCAACCAGGACTGTGACCGGTTGGAGGGTATTTATGGATTACCGAAAGCTAAACAAAGCCACTAGGAAATATCAATTCCCATTATCCTTTATTGATCAAATGCTTGACCTTCTTGCAGGTAAACCCTTTTATTGTTTTCTTGATGGTTATTCAGGTTACAATCAAATTGCCATAGCACCAGAAGATTAAGAAAAGACAACCTTCACATGCCCATATGGTACTTATGTTTTCCGAAGGATGCCGTTCGGATTGTGTAACACCCCGGCAACCTTCCAAAGATGCATGATGGCACTCTTTTCAGACATGGTCGAAGACTTCCTTGAGATCTTCATGGATGATTTTTCCATTTTAGGTAATGACTTCGATAGTTGCCTCAGCAATTTAGAGAAGGTGTTAGCAAGATGTGAAGAAACTGATTTAGTCCTCAATTGGGAGAATTGCCATTTTATGGTAGATGAAGGAATAGTGCTCAGCCACAAGATTTCATCCAAGAGAATTGAAGTAGACAAAGCCAAGGTGGACGTGATCGAGAGATTACCCCCACCAAGTTCGGTTACAGGAATTTGAAGCTTTCTTGGACATGCAGGTTTTTACAGGAGGTTCATTCATAATTTTTCTAAAATCACTAAACCCTTGTGCAATTTGCTTGAACATGATAAAGTCTTCGATTTTGATGATTCTTGCGCCCCAAGCATTTGAAACCTTAAAGGAAAAGCTTTCCACGACACCCATTGTCGTTCCACCAGATTGGACGCTACCTTTTGAGCTCATGTGTGATGCAAGCGATTTTGCGGTAGGAGCAATCCTAGGCCAACGCACAGGTAAGACCTTCCATGTGATATACTACGCTAGTAAAAATCTTAATAGTGCTCAAGTGAATTACACAACAACGGAGAAAGAATTACTAGCTGTAGTTTTCGCATTTGACAAGTTCCTATCCTATTTGATTGGTGCAAAGGTAATTGTTCATACGGACCACTCGACAATTAAATATCTATTTGCTAAAAAGGATGCCAAACCTCGTTTGATTCGTTGGATATTACTTTTACAAGAATTTGATATTGAAATTAAGGATAAGAAAGGAACAAAAAATCAAGTGGCCAATCACTTATCACGTTTAGAACGTAATAGGGAGGAGGACGCGAATTTAGAGATATGCGATGCATTCCCGAATGAGCAACTTTTAGTTGCCTCGGCAACCATGGGTGAGCATGCCTCGGCAACCCTCGACGCCTCGGTAGCCCTTGACGCGCACGCCTCGGCAACCACGGATGTGCATGCCTCAGCAACCCTCAACGTCGTAGTAGCTCTTGACGTGCACACCTCGGCAACCACGGATGCGCATGCCTCGGCAACCCTCGACGCCGCAGTAGCTCTTGATGCGCACGCCTCGGCAATTTTGGGAGCAGTCGACACGGCAGCACATGCCTCGACAATACCTTAGTACGCGGATTTAGTTAATTTCCTTGTTTGTGGTAGTTTTACCTTATGGCCTTACTCACCAAGGGAAGAAACGGTTCTGCCATGATGCTAAGCATTGCTTTTGGGACGAGCCTCTTTTGTTTAAACAATGTGCAGATTAAGTTATACGCCGATGTGTCCCTGAAGAAGAGCAGTAGAATGTACTCTAGCAATGCCTTTCTTCACCCTATGGAGGACATTTTGGAGGAACTCGTATCGCGGCCAAAGTTTTACAATCCGGTTTGTATTGGCCAACACTGTACAAAGATGCCCAAGACTTTTACAAGCAATGTGATCGTTGCCAGAGGACGGGCAATATCTCTAGACGACATGAGATGCCGCTCCAAAACATCATCGAGGTGGAATTGTTCGATGTGTGAGGGATCGATTTTATGGGACCTTTCCCATCTTCATTCGGCAACCTCTACATTCTACTTTCCGTTGACTACGTGTCTAAATGGGTTGAGGCAGCTGCAGTTTCCAACAACGATTCCAAGACCGTACAACGATTCTTGCAGAAAAACATATTTATACGGTTTGGGATGCCGAGAGCAATTATCAGTGACGAAGGTAAGCATTTTGACAACAGACTTATTTCCAAGATGTTGTAACGCTTTGGTGTATCACACAAGATTGCCACGGCATATCACCCACAAACCAATGGGCAAGCAGAAATTTCCAACCGAGAATTGAAGGGTATACTCGAGAAAGTTGTAAATCCCTCTAGGAAGTATTGGTCATTAAGACTAGATGACGCACTTTGGGCATATCGCACTGCATTCAAAACACCCTTAGGTATGTCCCCCTTCCGACTTGTCTATGGCAAAACATGCCATCTACCGGTGGAAATCGAACACAAGGCATATTGGGCAATCAAGACCGTGAATATGGATTGGGAAAGTGCCGGACAAAAGTGTTTGTTGGACCTCAACGAGTTAGAAGAATTCCGTGCACTCGCTTATAACAATACACGGATCTACAAGGAGAAAACAAAGCAATGGCATGATAAGAAATTATTGCCGCAGCAATTCATGCCAGGGCAACTAGTTCTTTTATTCAATTCTTGGCTAAAACTTTTTCTGGGAAAACTGAAATCAAGATGGTCGGGACCATTCGAAGTTGTCAAATCATTCTCTCATGGTGCCGTGATAATCAAGTCCATCACTGACAAACATGAATTCAAAGTTAATGGACAAAGATTAAAGCACTACAATGGTGCCCATGTGGAACGTAACAAAGAAGTGGTCACCTTAGGAGATGCATGAGCATGCTCTCCTTTCGATATTTTTATTTATTTTATTTTTTTTTAATTTTTTCGAACTATTTAATTTTTATTTTTTTATTATTTTTGATTATTTGCTCTTTTAGGATATATTTATTTTCTTTAAGATTAAAACTACATCTTTCATATTTATCTTTTTAAGTTTAAGAATACCTTTTTCTTTATTTTCTTTTATTAGTTTATCTTTAATTTTAATCCTTATTTGATTTGTCTTTGAATTGTAGGAAAAAAGTTCAAGATAAAGAGGAATTTTGATTCAAGAAGGAAACTTCTTTAACAAGGAAATTAATGGGCTGAATCTAAGGCTTATATAAAGCCTCCAACTTACCCTAAATAAACCCCCTAGCCGTCACTCTTCCCCTAAACCGAAACCCTCTTTTTCTCCTTTCCAAAATTAATCCCACCCACCATATTTACTACCTATCTTTTCTATATAACCCATCACCCTTAACTTCCAAGAAACCTATTCCTACTTTTCATCTTGCAACTCTTTAGTTTCTTTTATTTTATTTTCTTTGTTTTTTACAAAACTCACAACCAAGATCATCCATGGCATCCAAAATTAAATTTTTGGTTCATCCAAGTTCCTCCAAAGAACCAAGATACAAGAAGTTTGCTACACCGGTGGTTCAAGAAAGATTTCACTCCAAGTTTGAAAGCCGGAAGATTTACGAAGAACAAGGCTTTGAATACTCCAACTCTCATCAAGATTTCGGCCTTGAACCATTCATCTTCGAGAGGATTGCACATCAAAAGTGGCAAATCTTTTGCCATCATCGGAACCGGGTAACATCTCATGGGTAAGAGAATTCTTTGCTCACTCACCTAACCTGGATAATCCTTATGTTTTTGTTCGTGACAAGGCCATACTCATAAGCCCCGAAAATGTCAACACCTTTTACGGGCTCTACATTGAGAAGGACGAGCATCAAGCCTTTGTTGATCAAATCAAGCCCAAGTAACTCGACAAGGTGCTTCAAGAACTCGCTCTACCGGGAACTCATTGGAACGACGGCAAATACACGGGCATGGTAAATCGCCTTCGGCTTAAACCCGAGGCAAAACTATGGAATAAGTTTGTTAAAACTTCTTTAATGCCCACCACACACAATACTACCGTTGATATACCATGTCTTTTGCTCATATATTCTATCTTGCATAATCACATCATTAACATTGGAAAAATTATTTGTGATAAGATTTTTGTATGTAGCTCAAAGGACAAGGGTTCTCTTTTCTTCCCTTGCTTAATTTCCAATATTTGCAAGGAGATGCATGTCCCAAGTGAATCCACCGATGAAAAGGCCCTACCAAAGTCCGGTTGGAATTAAGCACAAATCCGAAAGCTAATGGGAGAGGCACCGGTAAAATCCTCAAGGCCTCCAATTACCGTGGCAACCCCTGCCGTCTCGGCAACCCCTAACGCCCAAGCACCTAATGCCCGGGCAACTTGGCCATCAACCCCGGGACACTTTGAAGCACTCTTGCAACCATTGGCGAGCAACCTTAGGCAAATTGAAGACCGGCAACTAATGTTCATGCGGTGCATGAAGGAGCACGACAATGCCATCACCCAAGTCATCCTAGAAAAGTACCCGGACAGCCGCGTACCGTTCCCAATCTTTCTGACCGAGATCCTTGTCACGACAACCAATAAAGCAGTCGCCACGACAACCGCAATAGATGATGCCGCGACAACCTACACCGCAACCAACCCTGAAGATGCCACAAAAACCAGAGCTAAAGACGTCCCGGCAATAATTGCAAAAGCCAAAAGTAAATCACCTATGCCCGAATCAACTCCTACAGAATCATTGTCTGATTTTTCAGATTCAGACGAGTCCTCCATTGCACCAACAAAGACCGCACCAATTGAATCCTCCAAGCGAAAAGCCAATGACATTGATGAAGAGGATGATGAGGACAACCCCGTACGAGGATCGATTCCACCATCGGCAACAAGGAAACAACCATCCCGTTCAAGCAAGAGAATCAAGACACTGACCAAAAGGAAACTAATCATCCACGATGACGAACTCTCGGAGTAAGTCCTCGTTTGCATTTTACTTTTCTTTATTTTTATTTCTTTTTAATGCATGCATTGAGGACAATGCCTCACTCGAGTTTGGGGGGGATTGTTATTAGTTAGTTACCATGTTTAGTTTCATTGATCTTAAGTATTGCATTTAGGATACATAAATTGCTTGTCATGCCTTTAGTTGGAACAAGAATTGCCTAGATTTGATGAATATCTGATGCTAACTTTGCCAATGCACTTAATTGATAGAATTTTTATTCTAGGATAACCATGGAAACACATAGAATTTTACTATGATGCTAAATTTTGATGAAACATTGTTGTGGTTTGATTGATTTAAGGAATTCTAGTGAACTTAGGTTGATAGTTAAAAAAATTGGGGGAATAGAATAAAAATTGGATAAATGCTAGAGGTGCCCGAAATTGGCTCTAGCATGTGCTAAAAATTTGATTGCTAGAGGTGCCCGAAATTGGCTCTAGCATGTGCTAAAAATTGATCGCTAGAGGTGCCCAAAACCGACTCTAGTCGAATAAATTAATTAACATAAGAAAACTAAAAACAAAACACTAGAGGTGGCCGAAACCGGCTCAAGTTAAAACATGTTAAGAGAACCCAATGAAGTAATTTGAAAACCTCTTGTTTGCATAGAATCTGAAAAATTAACTTGCACACAACTCCGCACACACTCACAAACATTATAGTTTGATTCCGAGTAACTCTTAAGTTTTTCGAAAAATGAAAAGCCAATCATACATTGTGCCCCGGTTCTGAGAATTGAAATCAAGTTCAAAGCTAAGTTTGTGAAAATTGAAGTCTTGGCGGGTAAGTATTAGTTTGCATTGCTTGAGGACAAGCAATAGTTCGAGTTTGGGGGTGTGATAAGTGTTCAAAAGTACTATTTTTCTTACCCTTTTTACTCATATTATTGTTAGACTTAGCCTCATAGTAGTTGCATAATTAGTCATTCATGCATTAATTCATGTTTCCTTCCACCGTTGACCTTGATTACATAACTTGGTGATTTTTGTGGGAAAAGATGCTGCTTTGGTGTGTTTTGTGTGTATGTGCAGAGTCACTTGCCAAACCAAGGCTAGAACCAGTTGCCAGGACAATGCATGAAGGAGATGCCGAGCTAGTTGCCAGGGCAATGCATGAAGGAGATGCCGAGCCAGTTGCCAGGGCAATTGTCGACAAAGAATAAGGTGATATGGTAGTCGAAATTGATGACTAGACAAGCCCAAGATGACGTAGAGCAAAGCTAAATCCCAAAGGAGTTTGATTTTCATGAAGAGGTTAAAGAAGAATTAAATCCCAAGAAGATAGGAGAAGTTCTAGAAGGAATATAAATATAATAAAGAATTATATTCTTTAAAGATAATTTAATTTCAACTTAACTTCCTCCTCAAAGAAGAACTTTGACCTAGCCCTATAAATAGATTACCAAGCCGTCAACTCCAAGGGGGAGAGTAGAGAGAATTTTTGACAAGCTTCAAGGGGGAGATCTCGACAATAAGGCTTCATCCATCATTCATCTTTTTCTTTCTTGTTCAATTAGGTTCATGCTAGAATTCTTTATCTTGTGTTTCTTTGGAACCTAGCCATGAACTAAATCTATTTGGGTAAGGTTATTGTGTTTTGTAGTTGTGAGAAACAATTGGATTTTGTTTAAGTAATAAGAGTTTGCACTTTTCTATTCAAGGTTTACTCATTCTTGGTTCTTATTCTTGTTTGTGAGTGGATTGGGAGAGGATCTCGTAACTTCATTTATTTATCTAATATCGGGAGAGTTAGATTCAAGAAACGAATGAGTATGATCTTTATTCAATCTATTGATGGTGAAGATTAATCCGACTTAGGAATAAGTTAAGGATTTCAACAGCTAAAAGGAGCACAAGTTGGTTGTTTTTTACCCTTGATTCACTCAGGGATGTATTATCAAGGCATGCACAAATATCTAGAGTTTTAACTTAGGATAAGAAGAAACCATTGAAGAACGCTCTGCCAAACCTTGAAGTTGCTGCCCAAATGCCCAAGTAGTTGCCCAACTAGTCACCCAGGCAACCATCGATTAGTTTCCAAGGCAACCCCGTTGTGCAAGTTGCCACGACAACTGAGTTGCCCTTGCACTATTTTACCAAGACGATCCAATCGGCTATCACACCTCAACTCACGATAACCTGGCCTATCTCTCTCACTTGATCTCATCTATTCTTTTACTTTATTGCTTTCTAGTTTAGTTATTAGTTTAAACTCCTATAATCTTCTACTTGTGTTTTCTTTTACTTTTTACAGTGCAAGAGATTAGATTCTTGAAGTGGCACCAATCCCTGTAGAGACGATATCTTTTATACTATAACTTGCGACGTGTATACTTGCACAATTACGTAGCACTTATTACGCACAACAAGGGCCATAAAGCATGGGTGGTCTACCTCATCTTCATCGTTAGAGTCTTTATCACTCTATGTTTCCACATATGCTTTCTTTGAAGATGATCCCTTTTTGTTAAAGCGAGGGGAATTGTATTTGGTGTGCCTCGTCTTCTTACATTCGGAGCACTTAGGGGGATCTTTCATCTTTTTCTTCTATTCATGCTTGGATTCTTCTATTTCGCTCTGCATGAATCGGGAAAACTTCTTGAAGAGATGGGTCATCTCTTCATTCCCACTTTCCTCTTCACTTGAATCTTCTTGATGACCAGTGGAGGATTAAAGAACAATATTGTTTACATCAACTCCTTGCTCTTTGATATTCTTCTCATTCTCACTTCTCAAGGGTTGAGACATCAATTTATGGGTAAGAAGAGACCCGATGAGCTCATCAAGCTTGAGCTCCTTCAAGTTTTTAGCTTCAATGATTGTTGTCTTCTTCGAGTCCCATGATTAGAGAAATGAATAAATCAACTTTATAAAGAGTTTGTCTTCTAAAATTTCCTCTCCAAATCCTTTTAGTTCGTTAGATATTATGAAGAAACGGTCGAACATTCTCTTGATGTCTTTATTTGGGCTCATCTTGAAGTTTCCGTAGTTGAGGTTGAGTAGACCAATCTTTGTCTCATTCACCTTATTTGTACTTTCATGGATCACTTCAAGCTTGTCCCAAACCTCATTGGCACTCTCACAAGAAGAAACCTTTGCATACACATCTGGGTTGTCATGACCCAAACTTCAAACTCGAGTATCAGGTTAACTCGAGGTAAGGGCCTCGTGTTTAGGCTATGTTATTGGGCTTTATAGACCTTTTTGGGCATAGGTCTTTAGTTTGGGTGTGGGCTTGAGATGGTAGCGTGAGGGTATTTTGGTAAATGACAAAATAGAGCGAAAAGAGAGGGAAAGTCTTTATTTCTCTACATATGCAAAAAAATGGTGATATCATCACCTTTACATCTTCTTCCTCTTTCTAAAACTCATTCTTGTCCTCCAAACATCTCTATCAAAGGTTGAATTTTGAGAGTTTGTGTTGCGAATCACATTTGGCTTGTTGAGGGAAGTTTTATCAGCCTTTAAGGATCTACATTTCAAGTAAGTCTTGCTTGGATTAGTGGAATGAAGAGTTTGTTGAGGGTTAGGAGAGTTAAACAAGATTGGGGTTTGGAGAGCTCTAATCTTGGGTTTAGATTATGTTTCAGTCTCTTTAATCCTCCAGAATTGTCATAATTCATTTTATAATCTTCCCATGTTGTAAAGGAGGTAGGGAGCTCATCAAAGGCTCAAGAAGGGAGGAAGGCTTCATTCCAGCCGTTAAGCTAAGGTTAGTACACTAATAACTCCTATGATTTCTTGCAACTCAAAAAAATATGCTTTGTGCATGATTTGGGTGGTTATGGTTGGATATGCTTTGGTTGACCCTTTAATGGTAAAATGTGGATTTGATGTTGTTAAAGCTTAATTTGGGTAGAAACTCACTTAATAGCTTCACCATAACTTGTAGGATCGATTTGGGGCTTAACCATATATGTTAAGTGGGGTTTTTAGGTGAAATCCAAACCCACCTTTTAAATTCTGGGACCGCGTACAAATACAAGGTGGTTAGTATAGGTAGGCCTTTGTAATAAAGGGAGATGGTTCGCGAGGGGTGTACCAGTACGTCTTTCTGTGTATCGGTACCTCCTGCTTAATAAGAATTCTAGTGGTGTTTTTGCATACCGGTACGTTAGAAAGCGTATCAGTACTAATATTACATTGCCTGAGAAAGGATTTCGTGTACCGGTACACCAAGGTAAGAGTACCGGTATGGGTGGGGATCGGTAAGGGGTGGATACGTACCGGTATTGCGTATCGATACGAAGACTAGCGTATCGATGTAGCTTGTCGTACCAAACCTTTCAAACATAAATTGAGTATCGGTGCTCATGAGAGAGTATCGGTACCTAGAGGGGCATACTAATACCCATATAGGAGTATCGGTACTTGCTGGGCAATCTGCACAAAAAATTTGAGTCTACTTTAGGAGGTTCTATAATTTGAGGTAAATGGCCTAAGGGGTCTCTTAAGGTATAAAATGAATATTAAAACTGTGAAAAGACATTTAAACCCCGTATATGAAATAAATGGGTAATAATTTGGTAAATATTGGGTAAACCGTGCGAGGTAGTAACCTATAGGGATCCTAGGTGGATCGATTAATATTGTATAGTAGCTAAGGCCCTTGCTTTGTGCTAACGGGTTACTCAGTTGTTGAGCCATCCCTTGTTGTTAGGATTTGGATACCCTAGAAGTGTGTTGCAACACCTTGAAGACTTCCGAATGTAGGATCCCGATGTTGTGTGGACACGGGCCTCATTCAAAGATGCTCGATGAGAGATTTCTAGCATGGATGTAGGATCCCGATACTGTGTGGACGCGGGCTTCATCCCCACAAGTATAGGATTCTGATGTTGTGTGGACGCGGGCTTTACTCGTAGTGTAGGATCTCGATGTTGTGTGGACGCGGGCCTCACTAAATATTATTAGGTGTTATCTGTGTGATGTTGTATGAACTCATGAGATACTTGTATATGTTGTGTGCATAATTATACATTCACGATGCTATGTGTTTAGCGATTATGGTAGTGTTATCGTTATCTTGCCATGATATATTTGATGTTGCATTGCTTTATTTATGATTTGCATGAAGCATGGTTGAGTGGCGGTGCATCCACTGAGCTTTGTTAGCTCAGTGTTCGGAATCATTGTTTCTGTTCGCAGGTAAGTAGGTTTCCTTGAGGCTTGAAGGAGCACCATCAAGGCTTGGATTTCAGCATCAACTTTAGTGGTTGAGTACAATTGCTAGATGTAATGGGCTATGTATTTTGTAGGACCCTATATGTAATTTGTAACTCTTATTTTGTATTAAATGGTCAATTCAAATATTTTTTAAGTATTGTAATTGGAGCTCCACTAATATTGTTTTGAATACTTGGATTTTACTATGTTTTAATCGTATGGATTTATGTTTATTTGGACTCGTTATTATTTTGGGCTTGAAAATAAAAAAATTTTGAAAGGGGTTTTGGGCTTAGGGCCCAAATATGACATTCGGGTCAATGGTGTTACATTTAGTGGTATTAGAGCCTAGGTTTAGTCGGTTCTAGGACATCTCTGGGGGTGTCTAGAGGAGTATATAGATGTTTAGCGAATACATGCCCATGAGTCGAAGTCATACTTGTTGTAATGCTAAAATTTGGTGGTGTGACCTTATTTGTTTGTTGTGCAGAAAAGAATCATACCGAGGAGGGCAAGAAACCATGAAGAAAGATTGGGTTCCCTAAAAGGGAGTTATGATGAGAAATATATACCAGCACAGAGGAAATGTCGAAGGATACAGTTCATCGGAGAGTCAACTACTTCTCACATCTAAACCGGGCATTACACCAGATTTAAGAACTATATCGAGGGCAGCTCATACCCCTCGAGAGACGCCTGTCGAAAGGGTGAGAAGGCAGAGTGCTACAGACTTTTATGGATTGGGGCAAGATAACCCAGTACAAGCAGAATAGTGGTTACAGGATACGTGTTAGATTATAAGACAAATGAGATTGAGATTAGAAGACAAGCTATCATGTATTCTGTCCTTGTTGAAAGACAATGCGAGAGAATGGTGGGAAATAGTAGAGCTTGGATGGCACCTCAATCGACCAAATTGGGATAACTTTCTCGAGGAGTTTGAGAAGAAGTATATGGGCGAGGCTCATATTGACACATTGAGGGACCAGTTTAATCATCTGGTGCAAGGAAACTGATCAGTCTTTGAGTATGAGCAAGAGTTGCTTTAGTTGAGTAGATATGCTCTTGAGTTAGTCTCTATAGAAAAAATGAGGTGTAAGAGGTTTTTGAAAGGTTTGAGGAAAAAAATTCAAACTTATCTAACTGCTGCATCACTGAGGGTGTTCTTAGAGTTAACTTCGAGAGCCAAGTCCCTTGAGCAGGTGCAAGGCTTAACGTATGGCCTGTCTAGTGGGCAAGAAAGTTTCGGTGGGAGGACTCAGAATCCCTCCAACAACAACTCGCAAACCTACTCTAGAAGGAGTAGAAACTGGTGAAACCATAATAGGGGAGCCTCGAATTGGAGTTCAAGATCAAACCGGAGATCTGAGTCAACTGGCCGTAGGAGGCCATCTTCGTCTTCATCCATAATGAGCTCGGAGGGTTTACAGATGAGTGTGGGCTTACCAGTTTGCAATCAATGTGGATGCAAGTACAGAGGTGAGTGTTGGGGAGCAGTAAGAGTTTGTTTCTAGTGTGGATCACCAGACCATTTCATGAAGGATTACCAGTAGCTATTGTGACCTCTCCAGATCAGGTTCAGAGGACTGTATATCCAGCCCAGAGGGGTAGAGGCCTTGCTCGGGAAGGAGCGAGTCATGTATCGGGAGGCATCTTTTAGTCTACTACATGAGCACTAGCTAGGCAGTATGAGGTCAGGGCTCAGAAATACTGTGCAGCTACAGATGTTATCTCAGGTACGTTCACCTTATTTTCGGTTCCTATAGTTGCTCTTGTAGATTCGGGATCTACCCACTCCTACATTCGTAGTGGGATATCCCAACAGTGGGGTATTCCTGCTGAGGACCTTGAGATAATAGTTCGTGTGACCAGTCCTTTAGGGTATGATGTGTAAGTAGATAAGGTATATCAGATGTGCCCAATTGAGGTTCAAGGGTTACTTTTCCCAACAGATTTAATGGTTCTACCATTTCAAGAGTTTGATGCCATCTTAGGGATGGATTGGCTCTTCGAGCATGATGCTAGTCTAGGATGTAGAGTGAAGAGCTTGAAGCTTCGTATTACAGATGGTTCGAAGTTTGTTATGAGAGACGAACGAAATTAGTGCCTTTCCAGTGTGGTGTCGGCTTTGTAAGCTTAGAGGTTAATACAACAAGGCTGTGAAGTTTTTTTGGCTCATGTAGTTGATACGAGGGTTGAGGGTCTGATGCTTGAGAACTTTCAGACTGTTAATGAGTTTATCAACGTGTTTTCGGAAGAGTTACTTGGACTACCTCCTGACCGTGAGTTAGAGTTTTGGATTGATATGATGTAGGGTACAGTACCAGTATCTATTACACCTTATCGGATAGCACCAACAGAGATAAAAGAGTTGAAAAAACAAATCCAAGAGTTTTTAGAGTGAGGTTTTATCCAACCGAGCGTCTCGTCTTAGGGAGCACCAGTCTTATTCGTCAAAAAGAAAGATAGGTCTATGAGGATGTGTATTAATTACCTGCAGCTTAACAAGGTAACAATAAAGAACCGGTATCCCTTCCTTAGGATTAATGATCTATTTGACCAGTTGAGGGGTGCCCGTGTGTTTTCAAAGATCGACTTGAGGTCAGGATACTACCAGTTGAAGATGGTGGACGAGGATGTTTAGAAAATCACTTTTAGGACGCGGTATGGGCACTACGAGTTCTTAGCAATGTCGTTTGGGCTTACCAACACACATGTAGCTTTCATGGACCTAATAAACCAAATCTTTCAACCGTATCTGGATCAGTTTGTCCTAGTCTTCAATGATGACATCTTGGTGTACTCGCTCTTGGAAGAAGAGCACGGTTACCATCTGTGAGTGGTTTTACAAACTCTTAGAGATACGCGTCTTTTCGCCAAGTTTAGTAAGTGAGAATTTTGGCTTTCGAAAGTGGTATTTCTTGGTCACATAGTTACCGTGGATGGGATCCGCGTGGATCAACAAAAAATTCAGGCTTTGGTAGAGTGGAAGCCCCTAAAGAATATTTCGAGAGTTCGTAGTTTCCTTGGGCTTGTTGGGTATTATAGGCGGTTTGTTAAAGGGTTCTCTATTGTATCCGCACCATTGACCAAATTATTGCAGAAAAGGGTTTCGTTTGAGTGGAATGAGAGAAAGCAACAAAGTTTTGAGCAATTAAAAGCTTATTTCACGAAGGCTCCGGGCTTAACTCAACCCAAAATGGGAAAAGAGTATGTTGTGTTTAGTGGCGTGTCTTTGAATGGGCTTAGGTGTGTTCTTATGCAAGAGAGTAAGGTGGTTGCTTATGTTTCGAGTCAACTTAAACCGCACAAGAAAAATTACCATACCCATGATTTGGATCTCACTGCAGTCATCTTTGTATTAAAGATTTGGAGGCACTATCTCTATGGGGAGAAGTGATATATCTATACAAACCATAAGAGTCTAAAGTACATGCTTACCTAGAAAGTGTTAAATCTGCGACAGCGCCGTTGGATCGAGTTGTTAAAAGATTATGACTGCGTTATTGAGTATCATCCAAGCAAAGTGAATGTGGTGGAAGATGCCTTGAGTCGTAAGTCTATGTTAGGCTTGAGAGCCATGTTCGTTCGCTTAAGAATGAATAATGACGGTAGACTCCAAACCGAGCTTCGGGTTGAGCCTACATTGGTACAAGATATTAGAAGGACTCAAGTTTTGGATGAGGATTTGGTAGCACAGATTGAGGCAGTTCAAAGAGGTAAAGCCTCGAACTTTAAGGTACGAGATGGTGGATACTTATACTTTAGAGGTCGACTGTGTGTCCTGGATTTGGAGGATTTGAGGGATAGCATCTTGATGGAGGCACACCGTAGTCCTTTCACTGTACATCCAAGAAGCAACAAGACGTACCAAGACCTTTGTCATTTTTATTGGTGGTCAAGTATGAAAAAAGATGTCTCTGATTTTGTGACAAGATGCTTAGCTTGTCAGCAAGTAAAGGGAAACATCAGGTTTCATCAGGGTTGCTTCAGCTGATTCATATACCACAATGGAAGTAGGATCAGATCACCATAGACTTTGTCACCGACTTGCCAATGACCCAAAAGAAGCATGATGCTATTTGGGTAATAGTGGATCGTTTGACCCACAATGGAAGTAGAAGGCGTTCTACGCTGTACATTACACACAAGAACGTCTCCTGCAGGAGATGTTCCGAACGGCTTCACATGCACACTGCACTGCATTATTGGTAATTGGACATGCATTATTGGTCACTACACATGTATTATTGTTCACTCCATCAGGAGACGTTCCACTGTTGGTCACGAGTTGCTCTACATCTATATAATGCATTCGGAGGTTGTAAGGGTTAGAAAAAGAGAGATACAGATTCAAAGAAAGGGAGGAGTTTCTACTCTAATCAAGCAATCAGGTATATTTTAGGTTTATTTATTTATTTTAATTTTTTAATTTGTTATTTTTGTTTATAATTTTTTTTTATAAATTTTGTTAATATATTTGACGTTCAACTGTTGGACGCTGGTTGATCTACTTCTATATAATGCATTGGGAGATTGTAAGGGTTAAAAAAAGAGATACAGATTCAAAGAAAGGGATGAGTTTCTACTCTAATCAAGCAATCAGGTATTTTAGGTTTATTTATTTATTTTAATTTGTTAATTTTGTTTATAAATTTATTATAAGTTTTGTTAATATATTTGACGTTCAACTGTTGGACGGTGGCTGATTTACTTCTATATAATGCATTGAGAGGTTGTAAGGGTTAAAAAAAGAGATACAGATTCAAAAAGAGAGAGGAGTTTCTACTCTAATCAAGCAATCAGGTATTTTAGGTTTATTTATTTATTTTAATTTTTTAACTTGTTATTTTTGTTTATAAATTTTGTTAATATATTTTTTCTTAATATAAATTTTTATTTATTTGTGTAGGGAATTTAATTCTGTTGAAGAACAAATTTATCATACTTTGGAAAAAAAATTAGATTTAATCGTATATTTTGCTTAGTAAATTATCAAGTAAGTTTATTTTATTTTTAAACGAAATCTAAATTTTAAGTATTTTTTAGTTAATAGTTAGTGATATAAAATAATAGTTAGTAAATTTAGTTTGTAATATATAACGAACAAATAATTACATGGAGTATTCTTCGTCTTCTTACCCTTCGACACAAGAAAAGGAATTTTACATATCTTTTCTTTTGTCGAAATAATAACAATTCTAGAACCCGTTCATCAAAGATTTCTATTCTTAATTTAGATTTTTTTTTTAGATTTTTCAGAACCCTTTATTTTTTTAGTTACTTATAATTAACTTATAATAGAATAAGTAATAATAAGGAATATATAATAAGTATAAACAAAATAAGTAGAATATAAAGTAATGGACAATAGAAAAAATGATTCTGATTCATTTTTTTTAAATTATTCCCGTATTTTAGTTTGACCCAAAAAGTATAATTTGTTTAACTTGTTAGATAGAAAAAATAAATTTGTATACTAAATTTTAAATAATAATGTTATTATACACGAGCTATTTTAAATATTAATAATAATATTTTTTAAATTTTTAGCTAAGTAATATAATTTAAATATTAATAATATTTTTAAAATTTTTTAGCTATCTATTTATTTAGTTAGTAATATTAAATAATTTTTGTTGAAGGATTTAGGATTTTTTTGGTTTCTCGTCAAATCCGGTAAGTTTTTGTCATTTATTTTTTAAATTTTAATTAGTTAATAATTTTTTTAATAGTTAATGTTTTTGTTACATATAGGTAGTAGTTTATGTATTAACAAATTTTAATAACAAAACTTTAAACTATGGTATTGACTGTTTTCTTTTTCAATATGTAGTTAGAATGAGCTCATCAACATATTGTGATACTGAAATCGTGGTTGGTCGTTGGGGCGAACCGCTTGATGATTTCAGTGAGGATGAAGAAAATATTATGCCTATTACGAAAGATGATGACGTTAATTTACTCGATGCTGATGATGTTGAGGCTGTTATGACAGATGCGACTAAGGGTAATGGTCTAGATGTTGAAGATGATGTTTGGGTCGCGGCTGTCGCTAGGATTGGGTTAGGAAATGATCAGCATGTTTAGGGTTATGTTGAACTGGAGTCTGAGCAATCGGAACCCATTTATCCAGCTTATGAACCTCCAGCCTGTATGTATGAGGTGGACTATGTTGCAATGCGAGATTCAGAACATGAATCCCGTGTATTTGGTTCTTCATCATCTTCTAACCATGGGAATTGGTACTGTAGGCTCAATTCGAGACAAAATAAGATGCTCAGCTGGTAGTTAAAGAGTACTACATTAAAAGGCATACGAGATCATGTGTTGCTGAGTCTGATAGGCATACCTATTACGTCAGGTGTATTAATTGGAAGAGCAAATGTCCTTGGAGGATAAGAATTTCGTACCGACAGAGGAGTCAGATGTGGGAGGTGACACGATTCAATGAGCAACACACTTGTTCAAATATATCATTACCACATGACCATATTAATTTAGACTCCGATCTAATATGTGCCTACACTAGGTTATTGGTTGAAAAGGATCCAAGGATTTCGATTGCAGTGTTAGTAGCATCCATTAGGAATTAACTTGGATATATTCCATCTTACTACAGACATGGATGGCAAAGCAGAAGGCGATGGCGCAGGTGTATGGTGATTGGGATAAATCGTATAATGATCTACCAGCTCTTTTACGAGCAATGCAAATATTCATCCCAGGAACCATGGTAGAATACGAAACAAAACCGACGTGCAACTTACAAGGCGCACTACTTCCTGGTAAAAGGATATTCAGTAAGTTATTCTGGGCATTCAATGCGTGCATTGAAAGGTTTCCATTCTGCAAACGCATGATTCAAGTGGATGGAACCTGGCTGTATGGGAAGTACGGTCATATATTACTCGTGGCTGTTGCACAAGATGGAGACAGTAATATATTCCCAATTGCCTTTGCCATAGTTGAGAAGGAAGATGCGGATGGATTGGAATTTTTTTGAAGCATTTACGCAACCATGTAGTAAAAGAAAACGGGGTTTGTATGATATCTGATAGAGGGATTGCGCTCTTATTAGTAATTGATAGACATGAGAGTTTATGGAAGCCGCCGTATGCATATCCAACATATTGTATACGGCATATTGCCGCAAATGCGAAGACGAATTTCAGAAACAATCAAATCCGTAAAGAGATCTTAGGGGGTAAATTTTTATTCGTTTTTTATAAAAAATTATATTAATTTATTTTTTAGTTGATGTTTTATTATTTGATTTAACTAACAATTTTTTAAATAGGGTATGAACTAGTTCGACCAAAATTCGAAGCGAGGATGAGAAAGTTGAGGCGACACGGTCAACGTGTATTTAATTTTGTAAATAACATCCCCAGGGAAAGATGGTCACAAGCCTATGATAAAGGTCGGCGTTATGGTCATATGACAAATAACCTTGTTGAGGCTATAAACTCAGTGCTTAAAGGAACACGACATCTCTCAATTGCAAGTATTGTGTGGGAGACTTACTTCAGATTGGGTAAAGTTTGGTCCGATAAAGGGCAAGAAGTTAACACACAGATAAACAGAGGACAAATGTGGTCCCAAACCTTGTAGAATAGAATGATCACTCTTTAAGTAGATACCACCCCTATGAGGGTCAGAATATTCGACCCAAATGGTTTTCAATTTTCTATCGAAGCCAAGGTCCAAGGTGAGGAAAGACTGTTCACCATAAACCTTAATCAGAGATGGTGTGATTATGGTGAATTTCAAGCATTTAGATATCCTTGCTCTCACGCATACACCGTATGTATGAATACTCATGTGGACCTTTACAGGTTTGCAGATAAGTGTTATAGGCTGCAGACTATGGCAAATATATATAGATCTCAGTTCAACATCATCCCGAACCAAGATTATTGGCAGGTAGAGACAATATATGAAGAATGGTTACCAAATCCAGAGCTTCGTAGAAAGTTAAAGGGTCGACTGAGTTCCACTCGCATTCATACGAATATGGATGATCCGGATGACAGAGATGGGGGAATTCAAGTTAAGCATTGCACACTTTGTAGAGGACCAAGTCACACAAGAAACAAGTGTCCGAACAAATCCAATATTTCCAACTATCGCGCTGGACCATCAACCTAATTTTTTGTTAATGTTAACTTGTTTTAAGATACTTTTTGGTTTCGAAATATTTGGCAATCTTTTTTACAATCAAAATTATTGGGCAATCTATAGCACTTTGAACAATGTTTTTGGACTTAATAAAAAAATATTAGATCTTTTAAAAAATTAAAGTCCAAAAAAAACTTCAAAAATAAATCAAAGTCCAAACAAACTTAAAAAGTCCAAACAAATATTACACTTAATGTCATAATTAAAAGATATGAACAAGTTTTAATGTTTCTCAAACAACCATAAAATTATCTCCTCCTCCTTGGTAATTCTTGTCGATGTAGAGACGTCGTTTGATCATAACGTCGAGGGGCTCGTACCATTATTCATGGAAATTTTGGGTCATTGGGAGTCCGCTCATCCTGATTAACCTGATCATCCATCATTTGTATGGTAGGCAGTGTAGAATACACATTAGTGCAAATAATGGAGTGGAAATGGTCGTAGTCGACAACCAAGATGTCATACTATCAACACTCATGCTCTGACCATATTCATATGATTGATGATGCTCAAATGATGGGATGTATACATCATCATCCTGGCCTAGAAAAGATGATGAGCTACCAGCAATTGTTGTATGGGCAGATGATTGTTTGAATACATTACTAAGTCTGGATGAGTTCACTTCAGCGTGTTGACATGAGGACTCGCCAATTGTTGGAAATCTACGAATTGGTTGTTCCTAAGGATTATTAGGGTCAGATGGTCCCTATACAGTTATTGTGGGCGCATGTATTGACCCTCATGGAGACCAATCTGTAGGCGCATTTATTATTGTATCGTGGGGTGGTTGTGCCGAGCTCAGATCTGCTTCAGGTTCGAATATTCTGCCAACATGTTGATATGAACATCTCTGCTTCATCTGCCATTTTTGACTTATTTTGTGGCCTGCCAAGAATGGTTTTCCATTATTATTAAACCACTCTGAGCACTCTGGACAACAATCAAAAGCACCGTCTTTAATTGGAGTACAATCTTCTGGCAGCCAGCTTGTTCTATCATTCCATAAATTAATGTCATAATCTCCTTGCTCATCACTCAAACATCTAGTATGTATGTGTTGAATATCGATCGGGGGTTTAGGAATGGGTTGGAAAAAGTTGAATTGTCGCAACACTCGATCAGCACACTGATACTCCACAATAGAAAAATGGATCAACGGTATAATCGCACCCCAAAATGTAGAGCATTCCCACACATCTGGTATGCAAGAAACCGCTTACTCACATTCGTACGGCCTCCAAATAAACTGTAAATAAAATTATGTAATATATTTATTTATATAATTAAATTAAAGATAATAAGGCTGGAGTGTATTTGAAAAAATTATAATACCTGATTTTTTTCCTTCAAATTCGATCTGGAGTCGTATATCTACAACATTATTGTGCACCACTCCCGCTTTTCTCATATCATGCCTCCATCTGCATAGAAATTAAATATTTCATTCTAAGTAATTTTAGATAAATCTAATAATCAATAACATATTCACAACAATTTGATTCATTGTATTACCTTCCTGCAAATGGATATTCAATGAGTGATCTGCAAACCGGCGTTAAATAAGGAAGTCTATACCATGCCCAAGATTGAAGCAAAGTAAGGCATCCACCGATATTCGTGTTCTTATTATTGTTATAAAGAACTGCCGCCTTACACATTTCATTGTACAAGAATGCCAATATAGCAGATCCCCAACTATATTGACGTATTTGCTGAAAATTTGCCAACAATGGCAGATATTGTGTGTGCACATAACTACCAGATTTATCTGGCATTAATGTACCTCCAATAGTGTGCAGCCGTTCAATCAGCGTTGTTATCAACCCAGTGACCAACTTATATCCCTGAAGAAATGTTACATTATAAAACCCGACAATCTGCAAGTAAATAACTATGCGATCAGATGGTATCCTTGGCGAAATATACGACTAAATTTAAATTTTTCTCCAAACTATGATGAATCTTTTCTTCAACAAAATTAAATTACGTACACAAATAAAATCTATATTAATACAAAAAATAAAAGAAACTAAAATATTTAAAATAAATAAATAACGCAAAAAATAAAAAATATTTAAATAAGTAAATATATATATATATACTAACCTCTTTTTTTCTGTATGTGAGAGTATCCAACTAAAAAATTAAAATTTATAGCAATACAAAAAAAATAAAAGAAACTTAAAAATTAAAAATAAATGAATAACACAAAAAATAAATAAATATTTTTTTAATAAATAAAAAATATATATACTAACCTCTTTTTTTTGAATTTGTTGCCCTGTGAGAATATCTAACTAAAAAAATTATATTAATACAAAAAATTAGAGAAACTGAAATATTTAAAATAAATTAATACAAACAATAAATAAATATTTAAATAAAAAATAGTATTACTACACTAACTAATTAACCTCTTCTCCCTTTTTTTATTTGGTGAATCTGCCTGCTGTGCTGCCGAGTGAGGGACTTTGTTTTTAAATTACATGAACCAACCTCCACACCCCGTCCAGCATTACATAGTGGAAGTGTGAAGGCATGAACGTCTCCTGCAGGAGTCGTCCATGCTGAGATTTCAATTTGAATCATGCAGCACAGAAGGCTTTTGCAGCAATCGTCCAAGCATAAACTGGGAAAAAAAGGAACGTCTCCTACAAGAGACGTTCACGTGAATTCAAAATTTATTTTTACCTGTTGCAACGTCAAATCTTGAAGAAAAAAAATTAAGTTGAACGTCTTCTGCAGACCACGTTCTTTAGTAACACTGTAGAAACTGCCGTAGAAACCAAAATAACGCTATGGCAACCCTATATCCCCTATATTACTTTTGCAACCACAATATTAACCAAATTTTCCCTATTATTAGTGACGGGTTTGTTAAAAAAAAGTTATTCGATGGCCAAAATAAAAAACGAGAATAATTTAGTGATTATTGTAAAAGGGAGAAAATGATAAAACTAGTAAAGTGAATCATTTTATTGAATTCATATTGTACGATTAAAAGACAAGTTTACAATAGAAATTAACATTACAAGATCTAATAAATTAACATTTCAATAAAAAATAACAATTAAATAATAACCTAATAAAAATTATCAATAAGAAATATAAGGGTATAATGATAAAATAAATTTTATTTATTTCACTGGCAATGGAAAGGAAAGAAAACTATTTCCCTTCTAGTTTTAGATCATCTCAGACAAAACCTTAGGCTCTCCAATGTATATCCAAGTCTAGGCTTCCCACTACCAGTGGGGATGAGATTTATTCCAGTACATCAAGCCATACATTCAACAGTAAACAGGGTGTCATCCAATTATACTACAGTACCTATGTTTCATATTCATAGAGTATTTCAAGATTTCATACAAACGGCACCCATATTTCAGACCGATGACCAGCACTGTCACATATGGCCCTGGAGGAAGTCCAGAATTAGCTCATTAACCAGTTCGGGTGACTGCTCTTGAACAAAGTGGGTTCCTTCCGGCAAATATATTATATCCAAATTTGGTACCAGTTCTTTTGCCTTCCCAAATTTTATGTATTCTTCCATCCCAGGAAATTTGAAGACATAATCTTTGCAGCCCATTATCAGTAATGCTGGAACTTTAACTATTGGATCTGCTATGCCAAAGTCTTCATCAAATGACCTACAAAAACATAAATTGAACTAAAATCTGAGTAATTACCGTGACTCGCAATCATAACATAGTTAAACCCTAAAAGCATTGCCTTTTACATGACTATATAGTATAAACCGATCGTATGATTAGCTTGCTGCTATAGCATGTGCATAATCACAAAAGGAGTAAAGGACCATGGAGTGTTCGGAACAAATATACAAAAAGTTCCATACATCACTGGTTGAAAACAACACCATACCTATATGGAACTTGCAATGCAGTCTTGAATCCGGATTTCTCGTATAAAGCTCCATATGTTGCGAGATCTTCCTCGGTGAACCAAGGTGGAAGAGGAATAGAAGGATCCACCAAATCCATGACCTCCTGGTTTTCAGCTGCAATTGGTATTTCACTCCTGGAGAACAGTATGTAGACGTTCCTTACAACAGTTTTAGCATCGAATCGTCCAAAGTCAGCTTCTGCTCGTCCAGGTTCCTATAGGAAATCCAAACAAAATATAACATAATCAAGTAAGAACATGGTCACTTCCATTCCAATTACTTGCAACAATTCAACAATTTAATCCAAAATATACCTTCCATCTCGATATGTAGAAGCCTTCGGGGAGAGTATCTCCCCACTTCCGAGGTTCCAAAGGAACATGTGGGACTCCCAATGTTATAATACCTGAGACTCTATCGGGGTGAAGTAGAGTTAACAGATAAGCAGGCCTGGCTCCAAAATCCTTAGCAACAACAAAAACCTACGCTCATAAACAAGTAGCAAAGCAACAAAGGCAAAGAATCAATAGCCTACTCCTTCACTCGAGCAAAATGACAGTAATACGGTGTGCACAAATCTGATAACGGGAAAATAACAAAATTACAAACCCTAACTCATTCCAACTTAATAGAAGTCGGAAATTCTGACCTTAGTAACTCCGAGGTGATCTAAGATAGCAACAAGGTCGGCAACGATGTCAGCAAAGGTTGTCTTCACAGGTTCGGGTGGTATGTCTGATAGTCCGTAGCCTCTATAATCGGGTGCAAGGGTCCGGAATCCGGCATCGCTTAGAGCTATCATCTGGTGTCGCCATGAATACCATATCTCCGGGAACCCATGTAAGAAGAGCACTACGTTAGAACCTGGAGATAGAACCCAACGTAACTAGATAAATAAGTAAAAAACAAATAAAAAGGCGTGGGGAATATGAAATCGAAATGGAACCCTTTTTTTTTACCATTCCCGAGCTCTGCAATGTGAAATTTTAGACCTCGTACAGTAACAAACTTGTGCTGGATTTGGTCCATGTTGAGAAGCTAGATATAGCCAGAATCTATGGCGGAAATAAAAAGGGAGGTGGAGTGGCTACAGGCGAATGTTAAATGGAGGAGAGAGTGGTTGAAAGGTGTTGACGGCGATTCGGGTTAGGGAAAACTAAAGTGAAAAAAAATCTTTCATTCTGAATGAATAATGGGTTGTTATCTCATTTTGATGCCTGTTTACAAGTTCAGATATACAAGCCCAAATTCAACCGTCGAACAACGGCCCAACAAAGTTCAACAGGTTAATAACTAGGGTTGTTCATCATAGTTAACTGTACCGTACAGCTTAAACAGTCGGTTAACTGTTATAATAATTATTAAAATTGTAATTTAACTGTTAAAAAATAGTTAACCGTTTTAATCATTAACTGTTATTAACGGTTGACGAAATTATTTTTAAATCAGGGTAAAAATAGCTTGACGATTAATCTTTGAAATTAGGGATTTTTGTTTAAATTAGATATTTGAAAAGGTTTAGAGTTTCCACCGGACACCATAAAAACAATCAGAGATTCGTATTTTTTAAAATTAGGGTTCGGGAGTCGATTACGTGTGGGGAAGAATTAACACCCCACAAACACCCGATATCGGTACCTTAAATTTTACATGGCATGATGGCATTTTGAGAATAATAATTCGAATTTAATTCGATCATTAATTAATAACCGAGTTTGTGTTTCAAATGGAAATATTCTTTTTATATGGAAATGTATTTTTGAATCGAATATGAATTGAAAACACCCCTATACGTTCAGGGCATCTCTATTCATATTCCAAAAATATATCTCGTACATAAAAGGTTTTCAATGCATGAATAATTATGGTCTTGATCATTTTAAGTGATAATCTAAAAAGGCTCTATTCAAATTTGTGTATTATAAGTCTATGAATATTTTTTAATTTAAAGGTTTACATGAGACAACACCCAATTGCTTGGGCACCATCCATATTTAAACCCTAAAATTATATATAATGTTCCTAGTTTAATTGCTTGGGCACCATCCATATTTAAAACCCAAAATTATATATAATATTCCTAGTTTAATTAATTAATCTAATTATTAAAGTTCTAGCCCTCTTTAAAGCTCTAATTAATTAACTAGATTATTTATCAATTTCTAAGGTTTTAATGAATACTAAGTATTCTACTTAAAAGCCCATGTTGGACAACACTCCATTGCAATGCGATATCATCCAAATTTGAACTTCAAAGCTTCCCACTTAATACTCATTAATTTGCTACAATGGTCTTCTTAATTAAATAATTAAATCCTAATAGAACTTAGAACTAAGGCTCTAAACAATTAATATTTAAATTTAAGTGTTTTAATGGTCTAACAACTAATACTACATGCTCAATTTAAAACATGCATCAATCATATAATTTAATTGCATTAAAATTAAATAAATGCTGTAAAGGATCAAATTGAAAGAAATTGAAACTTTAATTGATTTTATTTACAAAAGGACTAAATTGAAAAGATTACAAAGTTACAAGAGCTCAAACCCAATTAACCTGGATAAAATGACGCGGGTCAAACTCGACCCAATTTAAAAATGCGCAGATCCTCTCCCTTAATTCGATGCCAAAATGGCACCGTTTTGAATCATGTATATAAAGCGCTACACCGAGCTGACTCGCTTATTTCTCACCATCACACACTCTCTTTTTCCTCTCTCATCTTTATTCTTTCTGAACTAAAACACCCTAAAACCAAAAAGATTTCTGGAAATAGATCAAAATCCATAACTTTGGCTTGGTGTTAATCATCTTTGAAGATGAACACGACGAACACTTAAAAGCTTGGCTACTCTCCGCCTTGACCACCGCCTCCAAATATTCAACCTCTTAACTCCGGTCACCTTTTGCAGTTTGCTGGCCTTCGAGATATGAATTTTGGCTGTCACGGGAGATTTTCGGCCACCTATTTCGAACCTAAAACTCAATTGTTAGCTTAAAACCCCTAAATCTAAGCCCAATCCGATAGGATCTCTTATTCTTTCCCCTAAACACTACTCTACCCATGAACTAAACCCCTCTTTAACTCCAACATCTCCTAAAACACACTCTGACGGTCGAGATAAGCTTGTCAATTACTTTTATTTCCTTTTCTGTTTTTTTGTTTGTTTCAATCTGAACTATTTCATGTTTTTGCATGAAAATAAAAAATCAGAGACATATAATTTTGGACGACATTCACGACGATTTCGGTCGTCTTCTTCAGCGACTGATGAGCTCTTCCAGCAACTTATTCACTTTCGACGTTAGTTCGATTACAGGTAATATTCTCTCTTCACCTTTTTAATTGTACAGTTATTGCACAATTATTTCCATTATTCCTTAATAATTTTTCTCTCTCCACTATTTATAGCTGAGTGGAATATGATGTCACAGATGACATCATATGTGTGGCGTCATCATCAGCTAAGAGGAAAGAAAACCACAATCTATGTAATTCAATTTGAACCAATTTGGGCTGCCATGTGTATTATTTTGGGCGAGAAACTGAATATTTGTGCTTGTTGGGTTGTTTCTTATCTGGAAATGGGCTATGTATGAGTTGTATGTTTGATATTTGGGCCTTGTAATATATTTTGGGCTTTTTAAATATAAAATGGACATTTGGACTAATTTTATTATATATTGGACTTATTGTATTTATTTAATATGGGATGTATATGTATATATGTATGTACCTGGATAAAATTCGGGTCTTACAATTGCCCCTCTTTGCTCATTGTTGTGGAACAGAAATTGGGCAAAGAATGAAAAGACACAAATTTGTCTGAACCATCTCGCTGTCATCTAAGCTCCAAGTTTTTCTATAATGTTGGTGAAGTCTGAAAAAGCTAAACTATCTATTCTTATGAAATACAACAAAGCTCGGAGTGATCACACTCCTTATTATTCTGAAATGTGGATTCACCTCTCTGTAAAAGGTGTTGAACAATTAAGTTATTCTCTTTAGGAACTCCTCATGCTTTGTTGGAAATGTTGATACACCTTTCTGCAAAGGTGTCGAACAAGTGAGCTCTTGTCATTAGGAACTCCTCGTTACTCTTAAAAACATTAATCCACCTCTCTGTAAAGGTGTCGAACAAGCAAGCTCTTCTTATTAGGAACTTCTCATTACTCTTAAAAATATTATTCACCCTCTGTAAAAGTGTTGAACAAGCAAGCTTTTCTCATTAGGAACTTTGTATTCTTGTTTGGGCGAGTTCTTCTCATTAAGAACTCTTTATTTTTTGCTGGGTAAGTTCTTCTCATTAGGAACTCTGTACTCTTTGATGGGCGAGTCATTCTTGTTAGGAAATCTATATTATTTGTTGGGTAAACTCTTCTCATTATGAGCTCTATATTCTTTACTAGGCAAACTCTTCTTATTAGGAGCTCTATATTCTTTACTAGGCAAACTCTTCTCATTAGGAGCTTTGTATCCTTTGCTAGGCAAACTCTTCTTATTATGAGCTATTCATTATTTGCTAGGAATACTGATTCACCTCATTCTCTGGGGAAATAAACTACACCTGCAAAAAGAAATACCTCAATTAGTGAAAATTCAATCTGAAATGATATAAGATATACTCTATTTCTAGCTTAAAGCACTGAGATCTTTATAGTCACTGCTTCTTCTGCCTAAAGTGTATTAATCTTTCAATTTAAAACTCACATAAGATCTCTTGTTTCTCTTCCTCTGTTGATCGATCTCCTTATATGCTTAGAACGTATGTGACTTGTGAAAAGTCGAATCCATCATTAATATTTCAATATTAATTGTAAGGCAAATGTGCAATTTGGGTAAATCATTAAGAAACTTCAAGTGCTTCATTGAGAGACATTAAAACTTTTGAGCAATTAAATTGTGAATCTTCCTCATTTGAGCCCGAAGTTGGTCTATCTTGCTTTCCAACTTGGTAACCTGAACTTCATTCTTTTCCTTGAAACTAATGGCCCAA
The DNA here is from genome assembly GCA_019671005.1 of Hibiscus mutabilis. NCBI lineage: Eukaryota > Viridiplantae > Streptophyta > Magnoliopsida > Malvales > Malvaceae > Hibiscus > Hibiscus mutabilis. Next base: position 31,653,545 of record CM033713.1, read on the forward strand.
AATGTTAATATCTTTGTCAATACCATACCCCTGTTGTCTTGTTGTGACAATGCTAAAAAAGTTCTCATCATTTTCGAAGTTGTCGGCCCGAAGGACTTATTGATGGCCCAAAAGGTTTAGAATTGTACTGTACTTTTTGTCTTGTACAGACAATTAAATGTTCTCATCACTCCCAAAGGTGATGACCCGAAGGACTTACTGAAAACTTGAAGGCTTTAGAATTGCACTGCACTTTCTGTCTTATGCAGACAATCAAATGTTCTCGTCACTCCTGAAGGTGATGGCCCGAAGGATTTAACATCATGCCCAAAGGACTTACTGATGACCCGAAGGTTTTAGGATTATAATGCACTTTATGTCTTGTGCAAATAATTAAATGTTCTCGTCACTCCCGAAGGTAATGGCCCAAAGGATTTAACATTATACATGAAAGACTTATTGATAACCCCAAAGGTTTTAGAATTGTACTGCACTTTCTGTCTTTTACAGATAATCAGAAAATCTTTGCTGAAATTTGCTTTTTCAAAAGGAAGTTACGGGTTGATGTCTTTGCTTCACAGAAATGTGATTGAAATCTTTGTTGGATTTACTTCTCCAATCTCGAAGTTGTAAATTAAAATATTTGCTTGTTCTTTACTGATTTTGTAAATTCCTACCAAAATATGCAAAAATACTTTGAATGTATGAATTAGCATGCTCTTATCTTATGGATGCCTAGCTATATATAACGCATGAATGATGTCAATTGAGGAGCACTTGGATGTTCTCTAATCTTTTTTGCTTCTCCTGAGTTTTCTAATTCTATTGCAATGATACCTTATCTCTTTAGAGTGGTCTTCTTAAATCTTGCTTAGCTTGATCTTCTTGAGATTTGTCTTTAAAGTGTTGCTATTGTCTTCATGTCCCGACAAAATTTACCACATCTATTGTTGAGCTCTTTTTTTTAGCAGATTTTGAAATTTTCAATAATTTTTCAGGATTTGTACAACTCTCTTGTCTATTCTGATTTTCACTCTTATACACATTGATGCCCTACTGATTTCTTTGTTTCTTATCCCATCATGTAGAGTTTGCCCCTCTTTCATCAATTAGGGTGAGCAAATGCCTCAAGTCCCTAAACTTTCTCCAAGTCCCTAAACTTTATTCATGTTTATTCTTTAATTTCAAAAACCAACCAAAACTCTATGGTAAAAACTTACTTTAAGTCCCTAAACTATCTGATATATGTATTCTTTTCATTATCCTCGCTATGACCCCTGATAGGTTATTCCTCATCTGAACCGAAGGCTACTGTCAAAGATGAACGTCTCATACTCAACCATATCTTTACCATGTCAGGTCGATCATTTGCATCCATAGCCTTGCACTTTGAAATTCATCTCTGAAGCAATACAAGGAAATCCTTTTCTTTGTAAAAATCTCAGTTTGTTGACCATTATTTCAATGAAGGATACCTTATAAGACCCAAAAAATCAAAATCTTAATATAAGGAAAGAAAACAGAATATGATGCCTTGGATATCAAGTGCAAGAGCTTAGATTCAACCCTCCCATGATTAACATATCTTGTGAATGTTGTGCGAGTCAAGAAATTTCTTCTAGATCACTTGGTTCACACCCTATGATTACCGCATTGGTCGATCTAGTCAGAAACAACTCCTTTATGTTCTCTTTATTCCTTTCTATTCATAAATATGTTCAAGCTTCCTAGACTTTTTAATCAGTAGAGTGTAAAAATATCATTCTAAGAATAAAATTCTATAAGTGCATGTGTGTGCTTCTGATTGTAACTAGCCATTATTATTATATTATTATACACATATCTTCAAAGATACATCTCTAATGCTAGGGTATTGTACATGTAGAGCATAGCTCCTTATTAGATTTGTCGACTCCCCCACAGCTCCATCAGAGTGCTCCGAGATTTATTTATTCAATAGTCCATTATTTCTTTCTTTTTCCTTTTTTCTTCTCTTTTTTCTTTTCTCATTTTCTCATTTTCTTTTTTTTTCTTTTTTCCTTTTTTCTCTTTTCTCTCTTATTTTGCTAGCTGCAATCCTTGTGTTCTTATTAGAGTATAGAAGACTACGCGCTTAGAATTTTAATTTCAAGCAACTGTACTTGGTTAAAATTGTCTAGTCCACTTCACTATTTATGAATTTTAAAGATTTTTCATCGAACATCATCAAAGGTGTAATAATCTGCCTTTTTCTCGCTTTGCCAACTAAAGTAGACTAAAAAATAAATTTCAATGCATCGTCTTTACAACATCCAATCAATCTTTGTACCAAAATCAATGTCGCATCTTGCAATTGCCATCTAGGGGCCTACAAGGGTAAGAAAAATATACATATATTCATAGATTTCAAAAACATCCCTCCATGAAAACCGACAAACATGACATATGCCCATTAGAAAAAGATTCCTACTACTTTCAGGCCAGAAGTAGTAGAATTATCTCCATGTATAACTTCAAAAATGGTCCCTGTAGATTGTATCCACATGATGCACAAACATGAGTAAGACAGTCTTAGAAGCATTCATTCTGGTCTTCCGATTCCTCGACTGGTATAACAGCTTGCTATATTCTTTTGTCTCCTATTGTTGAACTAGCTCCCGTGTCAGGATTCCATTACTAACTAGCTTCTTGATTTCTTCCATTAAAGGCATATGCTTCTTAGTAGCATGTCCTGATGCCCCATGTGAAAGTCATAAACTTTGTCTGGATCATAGGTATGGGCAGATGGGTTTGGCATTATTTTCATTGGCCTAGGAGTGATATATTGACCTTCAATAAGATGAGGAAACAAGTCTAAAATAGGTACTCTAAATATCTCCATATTTGCACTCACTTGAGGAGTTTTCAGTGATAGTTTTGATGAATCAGCTGGCCTTTTTCTCTTACGGCTCCAGAAGCTTTGTACATTACATTCATTCAATTCTTTCTCTTTCTCCACTTCCTGATTAACATGTTCTTCAAATCTAGGTCCAATTTTCCCTTGTTAGATCCCCATTTCTATTACTTCTCCAATCACCATGAGGTCACTAAAGCTGCCCCTTGAATTCACACGCATTCTTTCAAAAAAAGAGATAGAAGAGTTCGATGAAACACGAGAGATATTTCTTTCTCTATCATGAGAGGTTGTACTTGGGCTGCTAATCTTTTCCACCTCTATGCATAATCTTTAAATCTTTCATTAACTTTCATACTCATATTCTGAAGAAGCCGACGATCTGGAGCCATGACTATAACATACTTGTATTGGCCGAAAAATGCTTTGGCCGAATCAACCCATGATCGAATCTATTATCGGCTTAATCTGTTGTACCACACTACAGTAGGTCCAACTAGGCTATCATGGAAATAATGGATCAATAATTTATCATTGCCCAAATGTCATTCCATTTTTCTATAAAACATTGCCAGGTGGATTTTAGGACAGCTAGAACCGTCATATTTCTCAAAATTGGAAACCTTAAACTCAGGCAGAATAACCAAATCAGGGACAAAATAGAATTATCTTGCATCATATTTGAGATTATCGTCGCCTTTTTCTGCTTTGATCTCTTCTGCAAGTCTCGTATATCTATCTTTCAACTGCTCGAGTCTTAATCCTGGGATGGTAGATTTCACAAAACCTATCCCAGCATTATGGTTAGATGCCCTGGGGTAAATTGTCAAACATGGTGTAGTAGTGTGGTTCTTCGCATTTTGTTGATGCTTAGCCATCCATTCTTGCAACCCTTCTTGAGTTTGTTCAATTCTTTCCATATCTTCATCCATGATAACATATTTCCAAATTTTCACTGATTCCCAAATTGTTGCCATCGAAACCCTCGATCGCTTCAGATTATGAATGTTAATGTAATGTTATTAATTAATGATGTCATGTTGTTAAATATGCAATGCATGAATGAGGAGGTACTGATTCAAGAGTGACCATCATAGAGCAACTTTCATTAAGATAAAATGATTCATTACACCAGATATTAGATACTACAATTATTGGTGAGCTCTAACTCTCAATTTCCTAACTTTCTCTAAGAGCCAAGTCAGCTTCCCTCCGTGATCTAAGGCTGGACCGGTACGCTGACTCAATGCTATGGCTACGTCAGCCAAATCTGTCACTTGTTAAGACACTTCTTGTGCTTGAATAACAACAACTTTCATGTCATTGTCCTTTTCTCATATCTTCATTCTCGATCTTTGAAATTGGACATGTCACTTTTCTTCACTTTCTTGACAATCTTTCTTAACATCATGAACAAGATCCTTGTATATTAGTGTGAGATTAAGATACTCATCTATTTTTCTTTTTTAGTGTTTTATTTTTAGCTCGACTGTCATTTAGCTTGGTAGCAATATCCTCATACATTTGCACATACATATTCATCATCTCACGTTTAGCTTGACTAACCCTTAGATCATCCATAAAGGTATCACGTTGTATTTTCATTGTTCGTAGATCACACGAAAGTGTATTGACTCGATCTTCACATGCTTTAAAGTTTCTTTTCCATCGTTCAGCTTTATACTTCAGTTTATTGATTCTTTTCTTTGACTGTTCCAAAGTCACACCCAAACCAACATTCTTGAGCATCGAACAACGTTCTTGATAATTGAATTGTAAGTTTCTCAACTTCTCATTCAAACCATCTATCTCTTGCCTTAATTTTCTTATTTAAACCTCATATTCGAACTGATACCCCTCATTCTGGGTACTTTTATCTTGAGTCTCACATTCAACTATTGAATCATGACGGCTTTTTGTTCCAAATTTCTATTTTTGGTGCTCCAAAAGAACTTGAACTCGACATTTAAAGATGATGCGATTCTCAATAGAATGTCCTTGAATTTCATCATGAAATTCAAAATGATTATTAGTGTCATACCATTTTGGATACGAAAGTTGTAAAGGTGTAATGAATTGGAGGGTCACCAACCGGGCCATTAACAATTAAGGATATAATTCTTTGTATGAAATAGAAATTGGATCAAAGTGATGTTTGTAATCTCTTATCTTCTGGCAATTAATTGAAGGAATACTAGAATTTGAATTTTGTCTTAGACACTTGATTGATTTTGATGGACTTGAACTTTCCTTCATTTTTGCATCTCCAGGCGCTCCATCAATTATCAAACTTTTAGAAAATTTGGGCCTTCCATCTTCAAAACGCAAAATGCCTACCCTGATAAGATTTTCAACCTTGTTCTTTCTGAGCCTCGTAATTCTCGGTAGTATGGTCTGAAGCTTCTTGATGGTAATCACTATAGACTCTCTAAGTAAATGCTGGCAAAACGGGCAGAAAATATGTATTGGAAAAATATAAAACAGTGCCAAGATGAGTCTTTTGCATGCAAGTATACACGGTCTGCAAGTAATACAACAGTTAAGTTGAGTATCGATCCCACAGAGATTGACTTGGAATGTAATTGCTTTGATTGTTACTTGCATTAAGGAAAAGTTGTTTTTTTTAAGTGGTTTTAGAAATAATTGAAATGAAAAGAAATAAAAGTAAAGTAAAGAAGTTTGCAAGGAATGTGCTTTAATGAATAATGAGCGTTGGCAGGGAATGCCTGGTTTTCACGCTATTCATGCCGTGCCAACCTTTAATAACAACCTGTCTTGGAATTGTTTGTTGAGTAGATTCAAAATTAGCAAAGCCTCTCTCGATGGTCATTGCCCTAAATTGATCATGTAAAAACCCCTATATCTCTGTAGTGCATGCTTTTAAATAAACCAATTTGATTAATATCCAATCTATACTTCTAAGGGGTAGATTTCACTCCTGAAGTAAGTTCATCTACTTGAACGACTTCTCTCGAAGCTTCTCTCCTTAGTATTCAACAACTTGATCGTTGCCACCCCAAGTCTGTTAAGATATTGAGGAGCAATAGGCCAACAGTGTCAGCTCTAGCTTGGCATAGTATTTTGGAAACAGTAAAGTATGCCGAATAGATAAAACATTGCCAAGGAAGATTTATTATTAAAAACTAAAACATAAAATAGTGTTTAACGCAAACATCCCCCACCAACTATGAAATTAGTTCATGGTGAGGGACTTAACCGCCCTTCAAGATCCAGGATTCTCGGCCAAGCTGGTCGAACCACCCTTTCGAGGTACAGCCGGTTTTCAATCGTTGTACACCAACTCCTCACTCTGATCGTCTATCTCTCCCTGTTTCTAGTCCTCCTCGACTGGTGTTTAAATAGGCATGCAAGGAAGGGATATGATGGGCTCCTCATTTGAATTTTAAATGCAAGTGATAAAAGATAATTATCTTATCCACATTTGAATGAGAGCTGATCAGTCCAGGGCTGATGTCATACTACCGACGCTGCCTTGGCAAACAAGCGTGGCATGAATCTGCCAACTAGTCTTGGCACCATCTTATCTCGGAGATTGATCCATCTTTTCAGAGCCTGATTATATCTTATTTTTTCGGGGTCCAACAGCCTCTTGGCAAGGCATCAAGTTTACTTCTCTGCCAACCGGTGCTTGGCATTGTCTGGTTTATCTGTGCCAACAACACTCGGCATTCTCTCTGGCGTTCCTTCCTATGTTGCTTTTCTTGGCCAAATCCTATGCCAAACCTGCAAAATTGCCCACAAAACAACCTTTCACACTAGCATAGACAAAATTTTAAACTCCTTATGCAAATGCATGGTTTTAACATCCTAATGCAACTAAATGCACCTAAAAGCAAGCAAAAGCATTGTAAGATTGGCATTAAAAACAGTACTTTTGGAGAGGTAACACACCCCCAAACCTAACCCATTGCTTGTCCTCAAGTAATGCAAACAAAATAAAAACAAAAATTGTGAAAATGTTACCTCGACAAAATTGTGAAAATGTATCTCAGTGCAATAGTGCCACAAGTAGTAATTCAAGTGCAACCATATAACTCTAGTCTAAGTTCATGAAGAGTGCATGATGTGTAGGCAATATGCATCAAGTATCCTTTTACCCCCTTAGCCAATTTTACTACCTAAACTCATATTCTTATTTTTATCATTTTTTTCTTGCCAAGGGTTTCTGTTGGCATTAATTTAAGCTTGATTTGTGATACTATTTAGCATGAGAGATAAGAGGGAGCATACCACGAATCCCCACCTTAATCTAAACATCACTAGGCTTTCTCTTCAACTCATACTCTAAGGTTTTGGACTTAAGAACTAAGAGGGAGCAAACTACGAAGCCCCAAGTAACTTATTATCCCTAGGTAGAGGAGAGTTCATTTTTTTCATTGCCCTAGCAGAACATTGCTGCCTTATTAGTTTCTTTTACCCTGGCATCATTTGATCTTTTTTTTCAAATTTGAGCATAGTTTCAAAAAGTCTAAGTTTGCTAAAAAACTAGATGCATACTACGTGTAAAGTGAAATTTCAGTTCCCTAAACTAGAGATCAATTTCCAAGCTAACCTAGCAAACAACTAAAGATTAAAATTTCCTCATTGGACAGACACCTAGATTAAATTAAACTTGCCTAATAAATGTTATCATTTTTTAAGATTAAACCGAGGCAAAAAAATTTAGTGGTTCGGTATGCATCTATCCTAAATGACCTAGATGGCATGGCAAATGACATAGTAACAGAAATTAAATATGAAATGCATAGCATGACACAAATTTGAGAAAATGCACACCCTCAAACCCAAGATGTGCATTGTCCTCAATGCATGAAACAACACATATATACAAGAAAAAAAAATAAAAATGCATGATCATGTAAATGCAATGAAATAAAATATAAAGGAGTTTAGATAGAAGAGGACTCCCCTTCGGAGACTATTTCTCGTGCGGCACGGGTCTTTCTTCTCACAAATGGCCCACGATCAGGGGCCATGTGCTTCTTTCTTTTCAGGCTTGGTTTTGAAACGGCAGTAGAGGCTCCAACTTCCTCATTTTTCTTAATAGGCTCCGATGCAGCAGGTGCATCGGTGGTATCAGATGGCGTGTATAGCAGGTGTTACTGCGACTTGGCTTTGGTTTCCTTTGATACAGATAACGAATCAGAACTGGCAAACTCGACTTGAACTGGAGACAATGGGACTGTGGCATCGGACGGGGTATAAACTGGACTAGCTGGCATGGCATTGTCGCTGGCAGAGGGATTGGCAGGGAAGTCTGGAAATGCTGGCACAAAATTAGTTGATAATTTTGTAAGAGACTCCCTAATTATAACATCCCTGGCCTGGATGTAATGTCGCATCTTGACATTGAACTCCTCAGCTTGTTCTAGCTTTTAGAGAATAATCTTCTGGTGATGGTGAACTTGGGACAGCATTGCCAGTGAACTGTCTGGCACAGTTTCTGGCATGGTTGCTCGCTCAGCCTTTGAAACTTTAGGCTTTGGCGTGGGTGCCTTTGCCTTTCTCTTGCCCTTGTCTTTTGGCTCAGCAACAATAAGATTTCTTCATATAGTAGTAGTAATTGTTGTTCCTTTGATCGTTTGTCCCTTATCGGTATCAAACTTGGGCACATCATGGAGCATGCAAATGTTAGAAATCAACAAAGGAAAGAACAAACTGTCATTACCTTTCGTTGCACACTTGTAAGTTTCATCAATAATAAGCTTGCCAACATTGATTTTGCGCCCTATAATAATGGAGTGCAACAGGATCATCTTCTCTTCTTATACAGTCTCGTTATGGGATGTGGCCATCAAAATTGCCTTCACAAATTGATTCCAACCTCTCCATTGGGGCTTCAATGCCAACCACTTCACCGTACGGTGCCCTTTGGATGACACTGTCCATGTCGTGCCAGGCTCACACAGATCTGCCAGCAGTCTCTTTCTCTTGGCAGCATTCATCGAATTAGCATATTCAAAATATTCATCCTCTGTACCATCTAACTCAAACATATTAAGAAGGGCGAATCCTTGGTCACAAGATGCGCATAGAATTCTTGAACGATGGTGGCATAGATCTCCCCTTTTTGCTGGCAAAACATACTCCATTTGTGTAGGCTAATCGTTGACATGACTTCTGGAGGGAAGCCATTGTTCGTCTCTGTTTTGAGGTCAAAGTGCTTCTCATAGCAAAAACTCCTCGAGGCAAAATTGGTTTCAAACTTTTTCTGAATCTCCTCGTTGAAAAATTGCTTGAAATAAGTTGAATAGGAAGCCATTGAAATTGTTGAAGAATTTGAACGGTGTTGAACAAAGATGATGAAGAAGAAGAAGAAGAGACGAATTGGGTTTTTGGTACTTGCTTGTCGAAAAGGAAAGTAAAAAAAGTGAGAGAGGTGTTTGGTTATTTAACCGGCTAGGGTGAGGAAGTGAAAGGTTTTGGGTCGGTTGAGTGTTTTAATGGGAGGAATAATTAGGGATAATGATGAAAAATAAAAAAAGAATTGATTTGAAAGGGGTAAAGTGATAAAGGTGAAGTGATAAGGTGATAGGTGATAGGATAAGGTAAGGATTTAAAGTGATAAGGAAAAATACTCTCTCTTTATTAAATGGGCCGATCAAGCTAGGGTTTCTCTCATCATTCCGTCTTTTACACCGCTGCATGCCAAGCTATTCTGGCACTATGTCTGGCAGATTTCTCTATTGGGGTATTGGCTTCTGCTAACAATACTGGCATTGTTCCTGGCATAATGAATCTGCATAACTCAAAGGAAACCTTTCAACACAGTAAAGGAATAAAAACTTGAAATTTAAAAGAAAGAAAAACTACTAAAAACCTTGAAACATAAAAACAAAGAAAAACAACTAACCCTAATATTTACAAAAATTCAAACCTGATGGTGCTTTCATATTACCTCTGCCAAGAGGATCACCTCCTTGGCATTGTTCTGATCACCTTCCATGTAGTGCTTTAAACGTTGACCATTCACCTTAAAGATTTCTCCTGTCTTCAAATTCTTAATGTCCACAGCTCCATGAGCATAGGGCTTTACAACTTCAAAAGGGCCCATCCATCTTGATCTTAGTTTTCCTAGAAACAACTTAAGTCGTGAGTTGAATAACAGAACACGTTGGCCTATCTCGAACTGTATCGACATTATCCTACTATCATGCCAACATTTTGGCTTTTCCTTATAGATCATGGCGTTCTCATAGGCTTGTGTTCTAAATTCCTCCAACTCATTTAGGTTTAACAACCTTTTTTCTCCAGCAGCTCTCCATGCCATGCCAAGTGTTCTAAAGGCCCAATAGGCTTTATGTTCAAGCTCCACTGGCAGATGGCATGGTTTCCCAAAAATAAGTCCAAACGGTGAAGTACCCGAAGAGTTTTAAAGGCAGTCCTATAAGCCCACAAGGACTCATCTAGTCTTAAGGACCAGTCTTTCCTTGATGGATTAACGGTCTTCTCTAGAATGTTTTTAATCTCCTTGTTTGAAATCTCGTCTTGCCCATTTGTTTGTGGATGATATGCCGTGGCAATTCTCTGCTATATACCATATCTGCACAAAGCTTTAGAGATTAGATTACATTTAAAATGGGTGTCATCATCATGAATAATCACTTTAGGGGTGCCAAATCTAGAAAATATGTGCTTATGTATGAACTTGGCAACGACCTTGGCATTGTTTGTTGGCAGAGCAACAGCTTCTACCCACTTAGGTACGTAGTCAACAGCCACAAGAATATATACATTACCAAATGAGGGTGGAAAAGGACCCATAAAGTCTATCCCCCATACATCAAATAAGTCCACATGCATAATGTTTTGGAGCGGTAGTTGGTGTCTGCCAGAGATGTTCCCTGTCCGTTCGCATCGATCATATGCCTTGGCATACTCGTGGGTATCCTTATATAGTGTGGGCCAAAAGAATCCTGACTGCAACACCTTAGCGGCAGTCTTCATCCCAGCAAAGTGACCTCCATATGGTGCGGCATGGCACAAGTGCAATATATTATGTTGCTCATCCTCGGGCACACACCGGTAGATCATATGGTCGGTAAACTGTTTGAACAATATTGGCTTGTCCCAATAGTAATGCCTAACGTCTCTCAATAACCTCTTCTTAGCATTGTATGCCAAGTTTGGTGGTAAAATGTTGCTCACCAAGTAGTTGACAATGTCAGCATACCATGGCACGGTATTAACTGCATGCAAATACTCGTCAGGAAATTCATCTCTTATAAAATTGGTTTTACCATCTTCAAGATGATGCTCCAAACGTGAGAGGTGGTCAGCTACTAAGTTTTCACTGCCCTTTTTGTCTTGGATCTCAAGATCGAATTCTTGGAGTAAGAGCGTCCATCGGATTAGTCTGGGTTTGGCATCCTTTTTTGCCAAGAGATACTTTAATGCCGAATGATCTGTAAAAACCACAACTTTGTTACCAAGTAAATAAGATCTAAATTTGTCAAAAGCGAATACAACCACAAGAAATTCTTTCTCGGTCGTAGAGTAATTCAGTTGTGCATCGTTCAATGTTCGGCTGGCATAGTAGATGGCATGGAAAATATTGCCATGCCTTTGTCCCAAGACTGCTCCAACGGCATAGTCGCTGGCATCGTACATGAGCTCAAAGGGCTCATTCCAGTCAGGTGCAACAACTATAGGGGCATTGATCAACTTGTCTTTAAGCTCTTAAAATGCTCTCAAATAAGAATCGTCAAATGCAAAAGTGGCATTATGTTTTAACAAGCATAAAGGTATAGCAATTTTTGAAAAATCTTTAATAAAATGCTAGTAAAAATCGGCATGTCCTAAAAAACTCCTTATACCTTTGACACTCGTTGGGGGCGGCAATTGCTTAATTACCTCAACTTTTGCTTGATCAACTTCTAGTCCTCTCTCAGTTACCTTGTGTCCGAGAACAATGCCTTCCTTCACTATGAAGTGGTATTTTTCCCAGTTTAACACTAGGTTCATCTCTATGCATATCTTCAAGACTTACTCCAAACTCTAAAGACGTTCCTCAAATTTTTTTTCCAGATATTGAGAAGTCATCCTTAAATACTTCCATATTGTGCTCTATCATATCGGAAAAAATAGACATCATGCAACGTTGAAATATTGCCGGTGCGTTGCATAGGCCGAATAGAATCCTCCTAAACGCAAACGTCCCCTAAGGGCACGTGAACGTGGTATTCTCTTAATTCTCATGGGTGATGGAAATTTGATTATAACCCAAATATCTATCCAAAAAACAATAGAAAGCTTTACCTGCCAACCTGTCTAGCATCTGGTCGATGAATGGCAATGGGAAGTGATCATTCCTCGTGGCATTGTTCAGCCTCCTATAGTCCATGCACACGCTCCATCCTGTGATAGTTCTGGAGGGAATCAATTCAGCTTTACTATTTTGTACCACGATCATGCCACCCTTTTTTGGCACATATTACACCGGGCTAACCCAAGAGCTATCAGAGATGGGATATATAATCCCGGTATCAAGCCATTTTATGATCTATTTTTTCACTACCTCTTTCATGATTGGGTTTAGCCTTCTCTGGCCTTTAATGGTCCTGCCATGGTACTCATCTAAGATAATCTTGTGCATACAAATGGTTGGGCTAATCCCTCGGATGTCTGCCAAGTTCCATCATAATGCTTGCTTATAATTGCGTAATGTTGCCAGCAATCTTTCTTCCTGATCATTAGTGAGATCAGTGGCAATGATCACCGGCAGAGTCGATTGCTTACCTAAATAAGCATACTTCAAGTGATCTGGCAGTGGTTTTAGTTCCAACAATGGTGGCTCCTCAATTGATGGTCTAGGTGCCTTGATCTCTCTACCGGCCAACTGTAGTGGCTCAAAATAACTCGCCTCCTCAGCCTCCAAGATTGATTCTTCTGGTTCCTCGAACAATTCAGCTATGCCGTCTAAGTCGTTGGCATTGAATTCTGTATTCTAGCATAAATGTGTCATGTCCAAAGTGTAGATGGATTCCATCATCTCCTGTGCTTGGCATTCATCAAGTTCATCTGCACATTTCAAAGCTTGAAACACATTAAATGTAACTTGCTGGTCATTCATGCGCATTGTTAGTTCCCCTTTATGAACATCAATCAAAGCCCTACCTGTGGCAAGGAAAGGTCTGCCCAAAATAATCGGGATATTAATATCCGCCTCATAATCCAAAATGATGAAATCAACTGGGAAAATAAATTTGTCTACCTTTACTAGCACATCCTCAATCTTACCCTTGGGATGTGCATAAGATCAGTCTGCCAGCTGGAGTGTCACAGTGGCAGGTCTGGCTTCTATGCCAAGCTTTATGAAAACTGACATTGGCATCAAGTTGATGCTGGCGCCTAAGTCACACAGTGCATTGCCCATGAATCTGTTGCCAATGGTGCAGAGAATAGTGAAACTTTTTGGATCTTTCAGCTTTGGCGGTAAACAGTTTAGGATCATGGCACTGCATCCTTCGGTCAAAGCAACAATTTCAAAGTCTCCCAACTTCCTCTTCTTGGAAAGGATGTCCTTCATGAATTTAACATAGTTAGGCATCTGCTCAAGGGCTTCTACCAATGGAATGTTGATTTGCAATTACTTAAGAACCTCTAAGAAATGCTTGAATTGCTAGTCTTGCTTATTCTTTTAAAGTCTCGCTGGAAATGGTGGTGGCAGATAAACATATGTCGGTGCGACTGGCTTTGCCAAGGTAGTGCTGGCATTAGTCTGGTTGGCATCAATTCTGGCATCAGTTTTGGCATCTATTTTGGCATTGCTACTGGCATCATCTATGTTTGGTCCCTCTTTCTCTGCTTTCCTGGGGTTTTCTGCTGGCACTGGCTTCTCGATTTGGCAGTTAACTGGCTGTTTGGTAGCCTTCTCCACCTCACACTGCTTATCGCTTCGAAGAGTTACGGCTTTACATTGTTCATTTTCTTTGTGCCGAGCATCTTCTGTGTCACTTGGTAGTGTTCCTTGGGGTCGATTGTTGAGTGCATTGGCAATCTACCCAAGTTGAACTTCCAAGTTCCTCATTGATGCTGCCAAACTCTAGACTGTGGCATCCTTCCTCTCCATGTACTCTGTGAGAGTGTCTCATTGGTTGAATCTCTGTCTTTGCTGGAAATTGTTTTGAGCTTTCTGCGGCATGGCATTCTAATAGAATGTTGGCATGCCATTGTTGTTGAAAGCTGGCTTGGCATTGTTATTATGCCTCTGGGTATTCTGGCGCTGGGCATTGTACTGGTTACTCCTTGATTTCCCCGTGCTAAACTAGGGTGTTGCCTCCAACCTGCATTATAAGTATTGGAGTTATGATTATAGTAACGATTAACATTGCCAATAAAGTTTATCGATTCAGGGTTGGCAGGGAATTCATCCATATGATGATTCTCTCCACAAATTGTACAAAATGGGTCTAATGCTTTAACTTCTTAGGCCTCATTGTTCTTTTGCAACTTTCTTACCATGCTAGTAAGGTTGGAAATCTCGGCATGGATGGACGTTAGTTCATCAACCTAAAATTTCCCATTGGTTTTAATTTCGGTCCCAAGTCTAGCAACATGATATTCAAAATTGTTGATTGCAATCCTCTCTAAAATGTTAACAGCCTCAGTATACGTCTTGTCAAGCAATGAACCGGCTGTTGAAACATCAACAATAGTCCTTGTTTGTGTATTTAATCCATTGTAAAAGGTTTGTATTTGAGTCCAATTCGGGAATCCATGCATAGGACACCTCCTCAGCATATCCTTAAATTGTTCCTATGCATCATATAAGGTCTCATCCTCAGCCTGCATGAATGTAATGATCTCACCTCGTAGCTTGCAGTGAGTGTTGGCGGCTGGAATCTTGTCAAGAACTTCTGGCATAGGTCTGCCCATGAAGTGACTGAGCCAGGTGGCAAGGAATTAACAAAGCCTTCGCTCTGTCTCTCAAAGAAAAAGTAAATAACTTCAGCTTCAAGATATCTTCAAGTACTCTATTTTGTTGGAGTAACTGGCAAATCTCCATGAACTACTTCAGATGTTGCCTCGGATCTCCAGTAAGTGCTCCATCAAACTGACCTACATTCAAAAGAGTTTGAATCATTACCGGCTTAAGTTCAAAATTGACAGCGTTTACCTCTATGCCAACAAGTCCTGACATTAAATTATCAATGGTTGGTGCTGAATGTTCTCTAATAGGTCTCTCATTAACAACTGGGACAACAGGTAGTTGTGGTATCTCATTGTTCAGTGGATTTCCTTCATTGTTCACCACACCATTCCCTCAATTACCTTGGTTTTGCATCTCTCAAAATCTTCTTTTTAACCTCCGCAAGGTTTTCTCAATTTCTGAATCGTATGGCCATTTGTCTACCACATGATGGCTTCTGGTCATACACTGATAAAAACAAAAGGTAAAAATAAAATTAAAAGAAAGACAAGTAAAAATTTGAAAACAATCAATTCCGTTGTAATCCCCGGCAACGGCACCAAAAACTTGTAAACTCTCTAAGTAAATGCTGGCAAAAGAGGCAGAAAATATAAAATAGTGCCAAGATGAGTATTTTGCGTGCAAGTATACACGGTCTACAAGTAATATAGTAGTTAAGCTGAGTATCGATCCCACAGAGATTGACTTGGAATGCAATCGCTTTGATTGTTACTTACCTTAAGAAAAAGTTGTTTTGTTTTGAAGTGGTTTTAGAAATAATTGAAATGAAAAGAAATAAAAGTAAAGTAAAGACATAGGAAAGGAAGGTGCTTTAATGAATGATGAGCGTTGGCAGAGAATGCCTGGTTTTCACGCTATTCATGTCGTGACAGCCTTTAATAACAACCTATCTTGGCATTGTTTGCCGAACAGATTCAAAATTAGCAAAGCCTCTCTCGATGGTCATTTCCCTAAATTGATGATGTAAAAACCCCTATATCTCTATAGTGCATGCTTTTAAATAAACTAATTTGATTAAGATCCAATCTATACTCCTAAAGGGTAGATTTCACTCCCGAAGTAAGTTCATCTACTTAAACGACTTTTCTCGAAGCTTCTCTCCTTAGTATTCAACAACTTGATTGTTGCCACCCCAAGTCTGTTAAGATATTGAGGAGCAATAGGCCAACAGTGCCAGCTCTCGCTTGGCATAGTATTTAGGAAACAATAAAGTATGTCGAATAGATAAAACATTGCCAAGGCAGATTTATTATTAAAAACTAAAACATAAAATAGCGTTCAACACAAACACCCCTCATGAACTACGAAATTAGTTCATGGTGAGGGACTTAACCATAAAACCGTAAATGTTTCCTAAGTACATCATCATTTAAATCAAAATAAACTAACTTGAAAGAGAAAATGGCCTAGAAGGGGTCTCTCGATGCAGCCCTTCAAGATTCAGGCTTCTCGGCCAAGCTGGTCGAACCACCCTTCCAAGGTGCAGTCGGTTGTTAATCATTGCACACTAACTCCTCACTCTGATCGTCTATCTCTCCCTGTTTCTAGTCCTCCTCGGCTGGTGTTTAAATAGGCGTGCAAGGAAGGGATAAGATAAGCTCCTCATTTGAATTTTAAATGCAAGTGATAAGAGATAATTATCTTATCCACATTTGAATGAGAGCTGATCAGGCTAGGGCTGGCGTCATACTGCCGATGCTGCCTTGGCATCCAAGCTTGGCATGAATCTGCCAACCAGTCTTGGCACCATCTTATCCGCTATTTTTTTAGAGATTGATCCAATTGCTATTTTTTCGGAGCTTGATCATATCCTATTTTTTCGGGGTCCAACAACCTTTTGGCATGGCATCAAGATCACTTCTCTACCAACCGGTGCTTGGCATTGTATGGTCCATCTGTGCCAACAGTACTCGACATTCTCTCTGGCGTTCCTTCCTATGTTGCTTTTCTAGGCTAAATCCTATGCCAAACCTGCAAAATTGCCAACAAAACAACCCTTCACACTACCATTGTAACACCCTTAACGTATACTCGTAGGCCGAATATACATTAAAGATGTTACAAAATTGTTGGAAAAGATCTTGACTTGTAATTTTTTTACCAAAATTCAGCCTTTAGTTTAACCCTTCCTCGGTTTTAAATTAAAAACTATGTCGTCTAAATGTAGCTAGTTTTAACCCTGAATTGGTTTACAAAACTTATAATTGAGTTATTGAAATAAAAATATAGCTCAGGGTGAAAACTATGGGTGTTGTCTAGACCCTTTTCTTGATTTTAAAACTTCTACACGATTAGGGTTAAACTATGTTTAATTATACCAAAATTTATTGCTACTATTAACAAACTATATTTCTAAACTTATTCATCACAAAAGCATATCTTTAACTAGTAAATGTATACTTTAAAACAATTTAACTATAAAATATTTACAAGCCCACTAGATATCAATTTACGATAAGGATGTACTTACTGTAGTAACTTGATTTTTCCAGACGTTCAGCTCCTCTTCGCTAGGCAATTCTGGAGAACCTACGTGTGATATAAGACACACGCTAAGTACGAACTTAGTGAGGTAGTTAAACTTATTTATTTCAGGAACATGAAATAATGTAATACAATATGGCATATATAAAAGTGCATTTCATTTTCTCTATAACATGGTAAGTATATCACAATGTACATGTATCATAGCTATCATATAAATCATGTTATTATTGCATAATATATTCTCTATCATGGACATGCTTTCAATATGTAATCATTTACATATCATGTACTTTATCATGGTCATACTTCATTATGCCATCATTTGCTTAACATGTATTCTATCATATAGCATGTAATATTTCTATCATGTAACATTTCTATCATATATCAATAACATTTCTATCTTGTATGTCATGTACTTCTCAGTCATGTAACATATAACTTCTTTATCATGTATCATGTAACATCTTCTCATGTATCATGTAATCATGTAACATATCTGTATCATGTATCATTTCTGTCATATGAATCATGTATCACCATGCAGTCATTTGCATGCTCATGATCTACCATGTAATCATCTTGTTATTATTACCATCGTGTCTGGCTAGAGGCCCATGGAAACCCCGTAGCCTATCTACACCATAGTGCCATGTAGAGTATGTACTCAGGATGACGCTCTTTGCTCCTCATATAAGGACTCTCTTTGCTTCTTATATTAAAACACCTCGCTAGTGCCATTTGCACCCCAGGGTGTATCTTGTTTCATTTTAATCTTGTCATTATCCATATTTCATGTATGCATAATGCATCATCATTTATGCACACAATAATTCGTACCTGGTATTCTTTCAAACTTTCCATGTCGAGCAATGTATCATATCATGTATTATAGAGAAATACAATGTCATTTTCAATGAAATGCAAACATTTATAAATACACTCACATGGGCCATGTAATAGTATGACTCACTAAGCTTACTCGAGGTTCTTATCTTTCTTTTATCACCGGTTCTCCTTCGATCTCTTTTAGAACTGTATAAGACCAATCGAACATTTTCATCATTTCTCTTGCGTTAAACTTAAATCTAACATTGCTAACTTGATTCTTAAACATAACTATTCGAATATAATTTTTTTGAAAATTTCCCCAATATTCTTCAAAGTTGCTGAATTGGTCCATAGGTCCTTAGTGACCATTTTGAACATTAAACAATTGTTCAAGCCTAATTTGAACAATTTCCATAATCATTTACTAATTTTGGACTATTACATTTTTATTCTCAAACTTTATAAAAGTGATATTTTAGTCACTACTTCACTTTTGTACATAAATTCATGAACAAATAAACCATTTATCTATTTTCTAACATTCTTGAAATTTTCCTTCAACTTTCAACTTTATTCAACTTGGTCCTTCACTAAATTCTTTATTTTCGAAAAAGGTCCTTAAACTTTTCCTTTTCTTGTCATTTCAATCCTTCAACTTTCATAACATGCTTGAATCTTCAATTCTAGCTCATTTTCATCTAAGCCACTATCAAAACAATAAATTTCCAAAATAATCCTCTATTTTCCCCTCTTGCCAAAATGGTCCTTTTTCATCATTTCAAGCCAATTTGATCACATTTTCAATAATTACTCTTTAATTCCTCCTTAATCTAATATTTCAAAATCCATCTTTCAACTTTTTGAAGTTGTCGAATAGGTTGCCAAAATTTTCCAAATGTACAATTTTGGTCCTAAATTGTCAATTTAGGCTTAAAATATTATTTTCTACCCATTTCCAACATCAAATAAATTTTTGACAGTTTAGTCCTTAATTTCTTCAAAATGTCGAAATGGTCCTCTAACTTTTCAAAATTTTCATTTGGTCCCTAATCACCAATTCAAGCTACTTTCACCATAATTCAATAATTCCAATGCTAAAATAAATTTTCTAACAATTTCCCCTAATTTTTCTCAATCTTTTCGAAATGGTCCCTATAGTTTCAATTGAGGAAATTATTTAATCTAACATCAAATTCAAGCTATCAACATCATAATCTATTCAATTTCATCCTCAATTTAACTCCCTAACCAAAATCCTCAATTCTTAGGGTTAGGGTTTATAACCTTGGACATGGAATTAATCCAAATTCAAGCTTGATTCTATCTCTACAACATCAATTCTACTAAATACAACTCTAATTTCCATCATAGACTTAAAATTCCATAATCATCTTCATCAATAACATGAACTAAAATTAACTTTTATCATGCAATATTACTATCAAAATGAAGAGAATCAAGTGTAGAACAATTTACCTAAATTAATTTTGCTTGAAACTTGTCTTGATTCTTCAATTTGGACTTGAAAATTGAAAATTTTCCTTTCTCCCCCTTTCTTTCTTGTTTCGAACAGCCCCTTGGCTGATGAAGATGATTTTTTATTCATCTTTTATTCTATTTAATCCATGTGTAAAGTTTAAATGAATTTTAAATTCATTTAAGTAGTGAATTTACTAATTTGCCCTTTTAATCCAATGGCCAAGATTCAATCTCATCAAAAATCAATGGCTATGATTAAATCCATGTGTATTTGACCTTTCAAAATTGCCCCTCAAAGTTTCAAAATATTTGCCCTCTAACTAGACTTTATTTACTTACATGACTTAAAATTGCCATTCCATAAAAATTGAACCAAATTGGTTCCATTCTAACTAGCCACCTTCCCAAAATATCACAAATTTTAATTTATGATATTTATTTGATCCAAATATTCTAATTTCATTCAATACGATTTCTAAATTTTCTTTCTTTGAGCTTTATAATCACTCCATCATATTCTAACTAAATCTAGTTCAAATCCCTCCAACATTAATAAAATATTCATAAAATAATATTTTATGAATTTTTCATAATCTTTGGAACTATCTTTAAAATTTCAATTTAATCCGATATACCGATATCCATAAAATACTTCTACTGTGATTTTACCTTCTCCGAGCTATTGGATTTATTCCGAAAATTCTATATTTCCATATTCGGGAAATAAACTATATTATCCCATAAAAACTTCATTTTCCAAGGGCTTAGACTGAATTTTCCTAACTCAGTCTATTATTCCGATAATTATCGAAAATCTTCATAGAATAAAATTTTTATTAGAATTCCTTTATCGATAATCCATACGAATTTTCTCTACTCTTACTGAGTCCAAAATATCAATCAGAAACATTTTTATGGGACCTTCCCGGAGGTCACCCTTCCTAATATTTCCCTAGCCTGAGCACGCTTAATAATTTTATTCGATCTAAATTCGAATAATATAAGCCTTGTATGAAAAATTCGGGCAACACGGAAATACCACTCTTGGGGGTGAACTATTCATTTACGGGGTTAAATTACATAACTTTTTAAAATTACACTTTGGTCCCTAAACTTTTCCAAAATTTACACTTTAAACCCTAAACTTTCAAAAATTATATTTTAGTCACTAAGCAACAATTGGGATATTACAATTCATCCCCTTAAGAAAATTTGTCCTCGAATTTTCAATATTTACCTGTTTCAAATAACTTTGTATATTGCTTATTCATTCTCTTTTCAGTTTCCCAAATGATTTTCTCTACTTTATGATTTCTCTAGAGGATCTTAACCATTGAAATTTTCTCGTTCTTTAATTATTTGACTTCGTATGCTAAGATTTTCACTGCTTCTTCTTCATACATCAAATCTGGCCGCCATTCAATTTCTTCAGAAGTAAATACATGTTAAGGATCTTACTGATACCCCCGAAGCATGAATACGTGAAACATATCATGAATCTTACTCATATCTAGAGGTAAACTCAATTGGTAATCCATTAATCCCACTCTTTTTAGAATTTCATATAGCCCAATAAATCTAGGACTAAGTTTTCCTTTTTAACTAAAACGTAATCATTATCCTCCAAGGTGAAACTTAAAAAAAACATTTTTTCTCTAATTCCATATTCAATATCCTTTTCTCTTCTTATTTACATAGTTTTTTTGTAGATCCATGGCGGCCTTGAGATTTTACTAAATAATCTTTACTTTATTCTCCATGTCTTTTGTTAAATCAACCCTTCTAACGTTTGAGTTATTCTGCACATTTCGATCTTGTAACTCAAACCAAATTAAGAGGAGTTCGGCACTTTCTTCCCTATGCCATCTTAATAATTGCTTGATAACTATTGTTATAAGCAAATTTGGTTAAGGGCAAGTACTTTTCTCATGATTTTGTAAACTCAGTTATACAAGTTCTTAGCATGTCCTATAGAATCCGTATAATCCTTTCAAAATGCCCATCTATTTGCGGATGAAAAGCTGTACTAAGATTTAGTTTAGTATCTAAAGCTTCAAATAACGTACCTCAATACCTTGAAGTAAACCTTGGGTCTCGGTCTGACACTATCGATGCTGAGACACCATGTAGTCTTACTATTTTTCGAACATAGAGTTCTGCATATTTATCTAGCGAATAATCTATTCAAACTGGAATAAAGTGATCAAACTTGTCAAACAATCCATAATGACTCATATTGAATTCATTTTACTTGATGTAGCTGACAATCACGTTATAAAATCCATAGTTACTTGTTCCCACTTCCATTAGGGAATAGAGATAGGCTGAAGTTATCCAAAAGGTACCGGGTGTTCAGCTTTTACTTGTTGACATATTAAACACTTTACCACAAATTTCGTAATTGTTCTTTTCATTCCTGATCACAATTTCAAGTTTTCAAATCTTGATACATCTTAATACTCCTTGGGTGCATAGTCAATGGACTATAATGGGTCTCTAATAATATCTCTTTCTTCAGGTTATCATTATCAAGAATATATACTTTACCTCAGTAATATAAACAACCATTTGGTTTAATTTCATAGTCCTATACTTTCCTAGTTTCAGCTCGTCTCCTCTTTTCAAGACATCTTTCATCCATAGATTACAAATCTTTGAATTAATCCAATAAAGTTGTCTTTATCTGAAATTTTGCTGTCAAGAAACCATCTCATTCCAATGACAACTGTGCATTCATCATACACAAAGTAGAAAATGTCTCCCGACTAAGAGCATCTGCAATTACATTAGCTTTTCCAGGATGGTAATCAATAACCACATCATAATCCTTTAAAAATTCAACCCACCTTCGTTGTCACAGATTCAGATCCTTTTGCGTCATCAGATACTTTAAATTCTTATGATCCGTGTAAATATGACACTTTTCACCATACAAATAATGTCGCCAGATTTTCAAAGCAAAAATCACAACTGCCATTTCCAAATCATGCGTTGGATAGTTCTTTTAATAAGTTTTTGAACTATCTTGAAGCATAGGCTACTACTCGACCTTCTTGCATTAGCACACAACCCAAACCGCAATGAAATACATCATTGTTCAAAACATATTCTTTTCCTGGTAACTAGAACTTACATTTAGAAAAGATGGCATAAAGCTATTAATCTCTTAAAGTTTACAGTATCACATGAAGATGGTAATCTTGCTCAGCTTCGGTCTTCGAATAAGCCAAAATATTATCTATGAAGACCTCAACAATCCAGATAGGGTTGAAATACCCTATTCATCAAATCCATGAATACAACAGAGGCATTTGAAAGCCCAAACAACATTACCAGAAACTCGTAATATCCATAACGAGTTATGAATCCTATCTCCGATACATTTTCTTCCTTGAACTGATAATAATCCTGATTGAAGATCTATCTTTAAAAACACTACTGCATCTTTAAACTGATCAAATAAATCCTCAATCCTTGGTAGGGGATACTTATTCTTAATGGTTACTTTATTCCATTATCAATAATCTATACATGATCATAGAGAACCACCTTTCATCTTTACAATTAATACCGGAGCATTCCATGGTAATTCACTTGGTCAAATGTAACCCCAGCCTAACAATTCTTGTAATTGAGCTTTTAGTTTCCTTACCTCGGTTGATGTCATCCTATGTAGTATCATTGATACCAGTTTAGTTCCCGGATAGACATCAATCTCAAATTGTATTTCCCTATCCGGAGGTAACCACGGTAACTCATCCGGAATTATATCAGGAAATTCCTTTTTAGGTGACATTTGAGTATCCACCACATAAATTAAACATACTTCACATCCATTGCATAGCAGCCTTTGAGCTGTCATTACGGAGATTACTAACTCTAAACAGTTAGTTCTTTTCCCCACAAGGATTACTTCAAAACCATCGGGTCCTTAAAGTACCAACATTTTCTTCTTACACTTCATATCTGTATCATATGCAAATAACCAATCCATTCCAAATTTGAACTTTAAAGCTTCTCACTTAATATTCATTAATTTGCTATAGTGACCATCTTAATTAATTATTAAATCCTAATAGAACTTAGAACTAAGGCTCTAAACAATTAATATTTAAATCTAAGTATTTTAATGGTCTAACAATTAATGCTACATGCTCAATTTAAAACATGCATCAATCATATAATTTAATTATATTTAAATTAAATAAGTAAATGCTGTAAATGACCAAATTGAAAGAAATTGAAACTTTAATTGATTTTATTTACAAAAGGAATGAATTGAAAAGATTACAAAGTTACAAGATCCCAAACTCAATTAACCCAGATAAAATGACACGGGTCAGACTCAACCCGATTTAAAAA
Organism: Hibiscus mutabilis; assembly: GCA_019671005.1. Classification (NCBI taxonomy): domain Eukaryota; kingdom Viridiplantae; phylum Streptophyta; class Magnoliopsida; order Malvales; family Malvaceae; genus Hibiscus; species Hibiscus mutabilis. Next base: position 31,677,508 of record CM033713.1, read on the forward strand.
TACGCAAATCATTTCCCTTGAAAAGTACCAAAACGACATCGCTTTGAATCGGGTATATAAAGCCCTAGATCGAGCTGACTCAATCATTTCTCACCCTCACACTCTCTCTCCTCTTTCTCATCTTTATTCTCTTTGAACTAAAACACCCCAAAACCAGAAAGATTTCTGAATATGGATCAAAATTCATAACTTTGGCTTGGTGTTCATCATCTCTGATGATGAACACGATGATGAACACGATGAACACTTAAAAGCCCAACCACTTTCCTTCATGACCACCGCTGTCAGATCTTCAACCTCCCAATTTTGATCATCTTTTCCTGTTTGTCGGTCATCGAGATACGAATTCCAACCGCCACGGGTGATTTCCAACCACCGAGTCAACCGCTGTATGCAATTTTCAGCCACCTATTTTGAACCCTAAACCCCTATATTTATCCTAAAAACTCTAAATCTAAGCCTAAATCGATAAGATTTTTCGTTCTTTCCCCTAAACACTACTCTACCCATGAACTGAACCCCTCTTCAACTCCAGCATCTCCTTAAATACACTTCGACCGTCGAGATAAGCTTCTCAATTACTTTCATTTTTTGTTTTTTTCTTTCTTTTGTTTCATTCTGAACTATATCAAGTTTTGCATGAAAATAAAAGACCAGAGACGAATATACCTCTGAAAGACGTTTACGACGATTTTAGTCATCCTTTCCGGCGATTGACGACCTCTTTCAGTGACTCCTTCACTTCCGACGTTGGTTCGGTTGCAATTCTCTCTTTACTTTTTTAATTGTACAATTATTGTCATTATTCCTTAATGATTTTTCTCTCTCTATTATTTATAGATGAGTGGATTATGATGTCACAGATGATGTCATATGTGTGACATCATCACCAGCTGTCACCAGCTAAGAGGAAAGAAAATCACAATCTGTGTGATTCAATTTGAACCAATCTGGGGTTACCACGTGTATTATTTTGGGCGGAAAACTAAATATTTGTACTTGTTGGGTTGTTTCTTATCCGGAAATGGGCTATGTATGAGTTGTATGTTTGGGATTTTCACCTTGTAATATATTTTGGGCTTTTTGAATATAAAATGGACATTTGGATTGATTTTATTATATATTGGACTTATTGTATTTATTTAATATGGGATATATATGTATATATGTACGTACCCGGATAAAATTTGGTCTTACAACGGTTAACTATTATTAACAGTTCAGTTACATGTTAACATGTAACCTATTACAATTTTGTTCAACATATTCACTGCTTCTTTTGAGAATAATGAAATTATTTCTCTGATAAATATTATATTATAAGAGGATATCAAGATTGACATAGTCAATCTTGTGATAAAATATATGTATGAATAATCTAATAACGATTAACATATAAGTTAACCATTAATCATCATTTCTAGAGTTTCGGTTGACCAAAACCAGTTAACCTTAACAGTTTGGTTAATTAACCTGTAAAAGATAGTAGTAGTTATATCAGTTAACGGTTACGATTTAATATACACACCCCTATTAATAATAGCCCAAAACAACTTTAACTGGGTATTTTTAACTAATTATGAACTTATTACAACTAGACCAGTCAGCTAACATATAACTACTCAACATTTATTTCCAAGATTTGTTTTTACCTTTGTCTCTTATATAAATTTTTAAAAAATTAATTTTATTTCTGAATTTGCTCCTCCACTTTTAAATATTTATGTTTTGTCCTCTAATCTCAAATCTTGGCTCAGTCCTGGAACGAACACCCAACTTCTCTCAAAATATTGTCAAGTAAGCATGACCTAGACTTTGTTAATCTTTCTGTAGTTTGATGTTGTACAGTCACATAATTTACCTCAAAGGTTTTTATTTTCAACCGTCTCTCGAATGAAATCGATATCTAAATCCACGTGCTTAGAGTATGCATGATAAACTGGATTCTCACTCATGGTTATAGCACTTGTGATGTCAGTTAGATGTGTTTATAATTGAGTATTCGAAAATGTTAATCTGTGTCCCGGCCTGTAAATTTGGGTACCTGTAAATTAGGTAGAAAAAATAATCGTGTACTTGTAAATCGGCCCATCGAGTACCCGAGATAAATTTATTCTTCACTATTTTTTTATTTTTTTTTGCGTCTTTGGGAATGTAAAAACCCTATCACCCAACCCTTTGGTTTCTTCTTGTTCTTCATTGTTCTTTAGTTTTTTTGTTCTTTAGTTTTAGTGTCTGATGTGTTCTTTGAATTAAAGAAAGAGGGAGTTTTTCGCCTTTTCAAATTCAAGGCTCCAGATATTGGAGAAATTTGGTAAATATCAGTGTTTAGAAAAAAATTGGAAAAATAGGAAATGTTGGGAAAATTTTAAGAATCTATGGCATTTTTTACAGTGTCATGGGAGAACGCCTCCTGTAGGAGGTGTTTTTGGTCCAAAAAATATTAAAACGACAATGTAAAAAATGCCTTAGATTCCTAAAATTTCCCCAACATACCCTATATTCTCAATATTAATTTCAAGTTAGATTATTTACCCAACGAAACCCCATATCTTTCTTTATTAATATTGTTTCAATTCTCAAAGTGACTTCGTTTGGTTTTCCTAGACACTTAACTATGGTACAACTGGCTCATTAGGCATTAGTTCATGCTTTTCATTTATGTGTTTTCCGATAAACGGTGAAGGTTTTAATCATGTGCTAGATGAGCGACCGCACATGGCCCTAAAAAAGATGTGATCAAAATGAGTTGTATTAAATTGATTTGTATTAAATGTTTATGGAAGAAAAACAAAATATTTTGACTTAATAAATTACAATAAAAAATGACTTTAAAGAGTACTCCTTAATATATTTTTTATTAAGATAAAAATATCTTTTAAAATTTTTTATATATTTTTGAGATTATAAATTAAAAGGCCTCATTTTAATAAATTGTGTATGCCATGTTAACCTTTAAGCCTTCCCTGCAAATAAATAAGATCAATATTCAATACTACTATTCAAAAAAAAAAGAAGTGAAGTCCGAGCATCCCTTTGGTTTCTTAATTGTTACTTTTTTATGGCTCTTGTGGGGGCAAGAAAAAAATTTAATTAGGTTTTGGTGGCTTGGTTCACTGAACCACAACTTCTTCCCTTGTAGAAAGTAGTTAGTTACTTTCTTAATAACAGTTAGTTTGTTAGTTGCAGGTTAGTTAGCAAAGTAATTAGCTTAGTCAGATAGTATTTAGTATAAATATATTGATGTAATCTTATTTTTTGATACGAGAAATAAAGAGAAAATTTTCAAGTATTATCCAATTAACATGGCATCTTTCTCTTTCTTTTCTCTTAGCGCTTGCCCCAATTTCTCATTCTTGTTTTCTCTTTTTTGCATCATTCTTCGGATACGTCGGGCGCGCTCCTCGTTTCTCATCAACTTTTCGGCATTGAAAACTACAACATCTAGAGCCGCTCTATGATAATTTCTCTTCTTGTGAAGAACAAATTAGGGTTTGTTGATGAAACCTGTTGCCGTGATGAGATGGAGGATTCTCTGAAATTTCAATGGGATCGCTGCAATACAATCGTCCTCTCCTGGATTCTGAACATTGTCAGCCCAAATCTCTCGGCCGGAATCATCTTTGCCTCTGATGCGTTACTTGTTTGGGCCAATCTGAAAAAATGGTTTGATAAAATTGATGATTCTCGAATTTTGTTTTGCATCGAGAAATTGCTACCATTACTCAAGGTGATTCCTTGATCTCTACTTATTTTACCAAATTGAAGCTCTTTTGGGATGAATTCAGCATTTTAGTTCCTTTTTCTTGTGAGTGTGCTCATTCTAAGGATAATTTTCATCATCATCATCAACAGCGTTTGTTCCAGTTCTTAATGGGGCTTAATGATACCTACACTGCCATCCGTAATTAGATCCTTCTTATGAGTCCTCTGCCCTCGGTGAACAAGGCCTATTCCATGATTATTCAAGAGAAGTCTCACCGAATTCATCTGAGTGGGGTGCCTTCCATGCTTGAGTCTACGGCTCTATATTCCAACTCCATGGCTCGTCGTCGTTTCCCTAGCATCTGTGATCACTGCAAAATCCATGACCATAGGAAAAAAATTACTTTCGCTTAATTGGCTATCCTCTTGACTTCAAGTTCACTCGTAAGAAGGAGGTTTAAGCAGCCATGATTGTTAATCCTACTGTTCTTGGTTTTCTTGAGGATGATGGTCTCAAGAGAGATGTTTCTATTTCTGGGCAGTCTGGTGTCCCTTTTGCCCCAGTCTTTACTCATGCTTAATACAATCAACTTCTGGAGCTTCGGACCAAGGCAACCCCAGTGGAATCTGCTGCTAACACTGCAGGTAATGGTAATTATTGTTTACTTGCTTTTGGTTTCCTAACTTAAGTCTTGGATACTGGTGCAACAGATTACATCTCATGTGATTTTCATAGTCTGCTAAATCCAATTGATTGTTCTTCGAATTCTTGTTTTGTTCACCTTCTTGATGGTAAAAAAATGTCCTACCACCTATACTGGTTCTGTTTATTTATCATATGATTGTATCATTTATAATGTTTTTTTTTTGTTCCTAACTTCACCCACAATTTACTTTCTGTTTCCAAATTATCAAAGGACCTTCATCTAATTACTCTTTTTATCCTGATCTATTTCTATTACAAGATATCTCCACTGGAAAGATGAGGATGATTGGTAGAGAATATCGAGGTCTTTACATTCTTGAGTCTCTTCATCTCTTTGGTTTGCCTGATTTACATTTTGTTTCTCGTTTTAATTCTGTTTTATGTTTGTCTTTTATGACCGATGTTACCAAATTGTGGCATGCTCATTTAGGGCATGCTCCTATTAATAAATTTCATAAAATACCTTTCTTTGATAATGTTCAGTTTAAATCTGATTGTGTCCATAAATGTTCTATTTGCCCACTTGCTAAGCAAACTAGATTATCCTTTCCCTCAAGTACTTCTAGAGCCTCTAAACCATTTCAACTAATTCATATAGACTTGTGAGGACCTTATAAAATTTCCACTCATGGTGGATATAGATTCTTTCTTACAATTGTTGATGATTTCAGTAGAATAAGCTTGGTGTATTTGTTGAGACTTAAATTTGATGCCATAATTCATCTTAGGAATTTTTTTATCTTAGTCAAAACTCAGTTCTCAGCCTCCATTCAAACCATTCGTAGTGATAATGGTTCTGCATTTTTTAATTCAGATTGTTCTACCCTTTTGCATTCTATGGATATCATCCATCAAAGTAGTTGTGTTCATACACCTTAGCAAAATGATGTTGCCGAATGTAAGCACAGACATTTTCTTGAGATTGCTCGAGCCTTTAGATTTTACTTCAACGTCCATATTAAATTTTGGGGCTACTTTGTGCTTGTTGCTTGTTATCTCATCAACAGATTGCCATCATCTGTTCTTCATTGGAAGATTCCTTATGAAATGTTTTACCATAAACCACCTTCCTTGTCTCATCTCAAAATTTTTAACCGTCTCTGTTATGCCACCACTCTTAATTACAAGAATAATTTTTTTCCTAAAGCCATTTTTTTTTTTTTGAGATATTCTTCCACCCAAAAAGGTTATTTGCTTTTCAATTTGAGTTCTCATTCTTTTTTTTATCAACATAAATGTATCATTCTATGAAACTGTTCCATTTTCATTTAATTCAAAATTTCACCGAGTTGTTTTTTTTCCTTTCCAGCCTTTTGATTTTGATGCAGATTTTTTAATTTTGTCTAATTTTCCTCTGTAAGATATTGGATGTAAATTAAATGTTGTAATCTTATCTTATCTCATCTAATAGTTTGAATTTAAAAGTCTAAATCTAGATAAACTCTATCTCATTAAAGGATAAGAGTTATATCTCTTAGGTAGACTACTCTAGGTTAACTACTTGTAAAGCCTATAAAATGAGTACTCTTGTACAACATTTTTAAAATAAGATTTAACAAAGAAACACTCTAAAATGTTCTCTGATTCTAACATGGTATCAGTTTAGGTCGATCCTTTCTTCCAAATTTCAATTTTTTTTCCTCTCTTCTCTCGACCTTTCTTCCCTATTTAGAAAACATGGCTACAGCAGAACCTGCTACTTCTGCAATTAGCTCTCCAGTAAGCTCTCATCCATCTGATTTTACCCTTTCAGATGCGTCTCTTTCTCCCATTCCGTCTCAATCAGTAAGACCAGCAGAGTGGAAATCCCAACGGGTCAAAGCCCCGAGAGAAGCACATGTTACTGCGCATGACAGTTCTTCCAGCAATTTCAGTAAGCAACAGATTGTGGAGCTCCAACAGATGTTTGGTCAAATATTCTCCAAATCAGATTCTACTGCATTTCCTGCTACAGGAGGTAGAATTTCTTGTTTGGCCACAGTCAATCCCTAGAGTGGATAGTAGATTCTGGTGCTTCTGACCATATGATAGGCAATCGTGATCTTTTTCATGAGTACAAGCCACATTCATTTGCATCATCTATCAAAGTTGCCGATGGATCTCTCTCCATTGTATCAGGAAGTGGTTCTATTAAATTAAATGATCATCTAATACTGTCTGATGTTCTTTATGTACCAAAACTGGCCTACAATCTTCTGTCTGTTAGCAAAATTGTTAAAGATGAGAATTGTGATGTTAACTTTGGGTTGTCTGGTTGTATTTTTCAGGCACAAGACTCGAGGACGGTGATTGTCAATGCTAGGCGACACAATGGGCTCTACATTCTTGATGGCCTATCCTCTCGAAACAAAACTATTCCTAGTTGTTCTACGTCTACAGTTTTTTCCTCTTCCCTTCTTTCCAATGATGTCATGCTATGGCATTTTCGATTAGGACACCCGAATTTCTACTATCTTGCGAAATTGTTTCCCAAGTTGTTTCTGAATAAACATCCCTCGTCATTCACCTGTGATGCATGTCAACTTGCCAAACATACAAGACAATCATATATTCCCACTAAATTTAAACCTACCTCTCCTTTCTCTATCATACACATCGATATTTGGGGTCCTTCTAAAGTTAAAAATGTATCTGGGGCTCGCTGGTTTGTGTCCTTTATTGATGATCACTCTCGGGTTACTTGGACCTATCTCATGAAAGAAAAGTCGGAGGTTGAAACGATATTTAAAATGTTTTATCACATGATCGAAAACCAATTTGAACGCAAAATAAAGATAGTTATAGTGATAATGGGAGTATCTTACTAAATCCCTTGGTTCCTTTTTTCGAGAGAAAGGTATCTTTCACCTTACTTCTTGTGTCAACACTCCTCAGCAAAATGGGGTTGCTAAAAGAAAAAACAGACATCTACTTGAGGTAACTCGGTCTCTTCTGCTTTCTGCTAATGCTCCTCAGTATCTTTGGGGGGAAACGCCTCTTACTGCTACTTTCCTAATTAATAGGATGCCTAGCAAAACTATGGGCTTCAAAACTCCTTTTGACACCCTTTACATCTTTTTCCACATTTCAAACCATGGTCATCTGCTATTCCTTTTCGAATATTTGGCTGCACAACTTTTGTTCATGTGTATAGCAACAATAGGAGTAAGCTTGATCCTAGGTCCTTGCGGTGTGTGTTTATAGGATACTCATCAAGTCAGAAGGGCTACAAATGTTACTCACCTATTACCAAGAAAACTTATGTTTCATTTGATGTTACTTTCTTTGAAAATCAACCTTATTTTGTAGGGACTAAGATTCAGGGGGAGAGATGTGAGGAATCTCAGCCTATTACTTACTCCTACTCATATTCTTCCTTTGTTGTCTCTTTTTTCGACCCTTGAACAAACACAGGACGAACAACCTAGCAACTCTGATGATCCTACAACTTCTCCAGAGCCTACATTTCCTAGCTCTCCTAGTGTTCTAGTAAAAAGATCTTCCCAGAGCCTACATCTCCCATCTCTTCTAATGTTCCAGTAGGAAAACCTTCTCCAGAACCAAGATCTCCCAGGCCTCACACTACTCAAACCCCACAATCTCTAGTCAAACAGCTTACTCCCTATACCAGAAGAAAGAAAATTGTCACAGAACCCATTGATCAGCCTAGTACTTGCCAAGAAACGATCTTAAGTCCTGTTGCTATGGAGGAAAGGGTAAGCAATGACGTCTCAAAAAGTCCAATTCATGAGAATTTAGATGATTTTCCAATTGCAATCAGAAAGGGGTAAGAAAATGCACTAATCATCCTATTGATAGATTTGTTGCTTATGGAAAACTATTGTCTGGTTTCAAGGCTTTTACAGCTAATATTAACAGTGTAAGGATCCCTAGAACAGTGGAAGAGGCATTTGAAAATCCTGATTGGAGGAAAGCTGTTGAAGAAGAGGTCAAAGCCCTACAACAAAATAACACATGGAGTTTAACTAAACTGCCAGAAGGAAAAAAGGTGGTCGGATGCAAGTGGGTTTTCACAGTAAAGTATCATTCTGATGGAAGCATCGAGAGGTTCAAGGCGAGGTTAGTGGCAAAGGGATTTACTCAGTCATATGGAGTAGACTATCAGGAGACTTTTGCACCTGTGGCAAAACTGAATACAATAAGGGTGTTGCTCTCATTAGCAGTTAATAAAGATTGAAAGTTGCACCAACTGGACATCAAGAATGCTTTTTTTGAATGGAAAGCTTGAAGAAGAAGTATATATGCAGATTGCACCAGGCTTAGAGGATGACTCAACGAAACAAAAAGTGTGCAAACTAAATAGATCCTTGTATGGGCTGAAGCAATCACCAAGGGCCTGGTTTGATAGATTCGCGAAGGCCATGGTGAAGAACGGGTTCAAGCAAACACAGGCAGATCATACATTGTTTAAGAAGGTAGCTTCAGATGGTAAAAAAACTCTCCTTATTGTTTACGTTGATGATATGATCATTACAGGAGATGACACAAAGGAAATTGAGAAACTAAAGACTTTTGTGGCAACAGAGTTTGAGACTAAAGACTTGGGAAGTCTTAGGTACTTTCTCGGAATGGAGGTGGCTAGATCAAATGAGAGAATAGTCATAAATCAAAGAAAGTACATCTTGGACTTGCTCTCGAAAACTGGAATGCTTGAATGTAATCCAGCAGACACTCCAATGGATGCAGGCTTGAAGTTTGGAAAAAATGACACGAGTACTCCCGTGAACAGAGAATCCTACCAAAGGCTGGTTGGGAAACTGATTTATTTATCACTCACCAGACCTGATATAGCTTATCCAGTAAACATAATCAGCCAGCACATGAGCGATCCTAGAGAAGAACATATGGAGGCAGCCAATAGAGTCCTGCGATACTTAAAGTTTACACCAGGATTTGGACTTATTTTCAGGAAAAATCAAGACAGATCTGTGAAGATTTACAAAGATTCTAGCTGGGCAGGAGAGTTAATAGATAGAAAATCTGTGAGTGGCTATTGTTCATTTGTGTGGGGAAACTTAGTCACATGGAGGAGTAAAAAGCAAACTGTGGTGTCTCAAAGTAGTGCAGAATCAGAATATAGGGCTATGGCCCTTGGAATTTGCAAAGGCATGTGGCTTAAAAAACTTTTCACCGAGTTGGAGTTGAATGAAAAACAGGAGTTTGAGGTACTGAGTGATAGCCAATCAGCAATGAATATTGCTAAGAATCCAGTACAACATGACCGGACTAAACATATCGAAATTGACAGACATTTTATTTATGAGAAGGTAAACAGTGGTGTCGTAAAGCTGCACTATGTTCCTACAAAGAGTCAACTGGCGGATATCTTTACAAAGGCACTTCCGATAGTGACCTTTGACGAGTTCTCATCCAAACTAGGAGTATACAACATATACACACCAGTTTGAGGGGGAGTGTAGGATATTGGATGTAAATTAAATATTGTAATCTTATCTTATCTCATCTAATAGTTTGAATTTAAAAGTCTAAATCTAGATAAACTCTATCTCATTAAAGGATAAGAGTTATATCTCTTAGGTAGACTACTCTAGGTTAACTACTTGTAAAGCCTATAAAAGGAGTACTCTTGTACAACATTTTTAAAATAAGATTTAATAGAGAAACACTCTAAAATGTTCTCTGATTCTAACATCCTCATACATCTTCTTCACCTGATTTTGATTTCCCAAATACTTTATTTTCTTCTCCTGCACAACCTTCTCTTTCTACAAATATTTCATCTGAATTTGACTTCCCCAATATTTTAGATTTTTCTTCTTCTTATTTATCAGATTCTTCATTACCAGTCTCAACAGGTACACCTAACTTGTCTTTTCTGAATTATTCTCTTTCTTTCATTGTCACTCGTAAATCTTCTCGTGTCTCTCGTTTACATCTTGGTTAAATGACTATGATCATTCCTGCCAATCTTCTTCCTCTTCTTCTTCTCCAAGTTTGTATCCAATTTCTTCTACCTTTTTTTATCATCATTTACCATTGACCATTCAGTCTTTTCTTACTTCTACCACCTTAACTGAACCTCATTCTTATTCTGAGGTCATAAAACACCTTGTCTGAATTTGAGCCATGCAAGAGAAAATACAGGCTTTGAAAGCTAATGAGACATGGTCTATTGTGCCTTTACCCAAGGACAAGCATCTTATTGACTATAAATGGGTCTATCGGATCAAATATAAATCCTCTGATGAAGTTTAGAGGTACAAAGCACACCTTGTTGTTAAAGGCTATAGCCAAAGGGAAGGTGTGGATTATGTTGATACATTCTCCCCTGTTGCAAAGTTAGTCACTATCAGCACTATTTTGCCTCTTGTTGCTTCTTTTCACTGGCCATTTTTTCAAATAGATGTCTATAATACATTTTTACAGGGGAACTTGTTTGAGGAAGTGTACATGAGTTTGCCTGCAGGTTTTTGCAGCCAGGGGAAGAACTTAGTGTGTAGACTGCAGAAATCCTTTTTTGGCCTTAAGCAAGCCTCAAGGCAGTGAAATATGAACCTAACAGATGCCTTAATAGCAGCTGATTACCAACAGAGCAAGTATGACTATTCCTTGTTTACCAAGAGACATGGTAACAAATTGGTGATTATGCTTATCTAGTTGATGACTTAATGCTGACAGAAAATGAAATGGGATTAATTGATGAATTAAAAGGGATTCTCCCCTGTTGCAAAGTTAGTCATTGTCAGCACTATTTTGGTTCTTGTTGCTTCTTTTCACTGGCCATTTTTCCAAATAGATGTCTATAATACATTTTTACAAGGGAACTTGTTTGAGGAAGTGTACATGAGTTTGCCTGCAGGTTTTTGCAGCCAGGGGAAGAACTTAGTGTGTCGACTGCAGAAATCCTTTTTTGGCCTTAAGCAAGCCTCAAGGCAGTGAAATATGAAACTAACAGAGGCCTTAATTGCAGCTGATTACCAACAGAGCAAGTATGACTATTCCTTGTTTACCAAGAGACATGGTAACAAGTTGGTGATTATGCTTATCTATGTTGATGACTTAATGCTGACAGAAAATGACATGGGATTAATTGATGAATTAAAAGGGATTCTGCACAAAGAATTTTAAGGTGAAAGACCTAGGAGAGTTAAAATATTTTTTAGGTTTAGAAGTCTTGAGATCAAATCCCTTCTACTAAACAAAAGGAAGCATGCCTCGACTCTTGTTGATGATACAATTCTAGGGAGAGTTAGACCATCTTTAACCCTTTTGAAACAGAACTTAAAGCTCACCAAAGTAGAGTTTGATGCCTCTGTGCAGAATAATGCAGAACAACAAGCTAAAGATCCCATACTTGAAGATAAATCAGTCTTTCAAAAATTGATTTATCTCTCACACACGTCCTGACATTACTTTTGCTGTTCAACATCTTAGTCAGTTCATGCAATTGCCAAAAAAGTCACACTTTGAAGCAGCTCTTCGAATAGTCAGTTATGTTAAAGGGAGTCGTGGTTAGAGAATTTTGTTAAGAAGCTCTAGTAAATGACAGCTCTTGACTTATTGTGATTCAGATTAGGCTTTTTGTCCAATGTAAAAAATGTATATCACTTATTTTTGCATCAAATTGGAGAATTCCTTGATTTCATGGAAATCTAAAAACAAAACACCATTGACAGATCTTCAGCTGAAGCCGAGTATAAAAGCATGGCAGTAACCTCAGCAGAGGTAGTCTGGTTGAATGGATTGTTGAAAGAACTTGATGTACCAGTTGTTGCTCCAACAATTCTACATTGTGATAGCAAAGCTGCACTTCAGATTGCTGCAAACCCTGTTTATCATGAGAAGACTAAGCATATCGAAATTGACTGTTACTTTATCAGGGAAAAAATTCAAGAAAGACTGATAAGTACCCAACATGTGACTTCAACAGAATAACTTGCAGATATTCTGACTAAGGCCTTGAGGATACAAGAACATAACCATTTGCTCTTCAAGTTATGGGTCAAAAATATTTTTTTACCACCAACTTGAGAGGGAGTGTAGAAAGTTAGTAGTTAGTTACTTTGTTGATAACAATTAGTTTGCTAGTTGCAGGTTAGTTAGCAAAGTAGTTAGCTTAGTCAGATTGTATTTTGTATAAATACATTGATGTAATCTTATTTTTTGATATGAGAAATAAAGAGAAAATTTTTCAAGTATTATCCAATTAACATTCCTTTATTTAATTATCAGCTTTTTGTTCAAAATAAATAATTTTTTTTAGTTTCATTTATTATTATTATTATGAAAAATAATAATATTATTAATTTTGTGACTCAAACACTTAATCTGAATTGAGATTTTAAATTTAATACTAAATTTGATGTAAATTAATATGATAAAATAAGATTCATTTCTAAATATTTATTAATTTAAATAAAATACTAAAATTACGTATTCAAATCATACAAATTTTACGACTCATCTCCATAAACCTTTTGCGTCTATAAACAGAAGTGGGTCAGTCATTGTTTTAGTTTTCAAATCAATACTAAATTTTAAGATTCATATTTTAATATAATTATCATATTTTAAGTACATAATATACTCTAGGCTGATTTATAAATTTTTAACACAAAATATACGTCTTGTCTACAAAAAACTTGTGCTTTCACTCTGTGTTTTACGACTCATCTCCATAAACCTTTTGCGTCTCAGTGCGCCTTACTCTTTTGAAAACTAAAACAATGACTGACCCACTTCTGTTTATAGACTTAGTATTGATCACCATTATCACCTGTTGTATTAACACATTCAACAGATTTTCCCTTTCACTTGCTACTGTTTCGAACATTCCTACACTTGTTTCCTCTTCTACTGTCGAACACTCCTCATCTTCCGTATAGAGTATACTGAATCCCCATATCATTAATTTTCTTTCGAAAAGGTCATTTCTTATTTGGCTACTCCTACTCATTCTCCTATTGTATCTCCATCAAGTCTACCAAATACTTTGCTATTTGAAATTTATGGAATACTTTTATAATAAATTATTTATCACACCATTTTTAAAAGATACCCTTAAAAGATCAACAACCAGTTGATTTAGCGGGATGAAGCGTTAGGTCCTTTAAGCAAGGTCAGAGATTCGAATCTTGACGTTGTGAATGAAAAAAAACTGGATTGAGAGGGTCATCCTCATATTGGGTCTTATAAAACCTAACCCGAATTAGTCAATCAATGGATCATATACTAGTGGCTAAAAAAAACACCCTTAAAAGTATTAAAAAAGCAAACAAAGAAAATAGAATAAATGGATGAAGCGGGATTTGAACCTAGGCCAATGGTGTAGGGGGATAAAGGGCCAACTTTTTTTTATATGTTATGTATTGATAACACTTATAATTAAAAGTTATTTTGTTGGTGAAAACTAAAAAGGTTTACCAAACACGTGGTACCATCTGATTGGTGAGTTAATTTATTAAATTAAGATTAAAGAAAATATAGTGACACGTGTCACCATCTAATTGGATGATTAAATTTATTAAATTAAATTAAAATTACCAACTTGACAGAATACGTAAGTAACAAGTACCAAATGTGTAACTATACGAAATTATGTTAACTGTCACGTCACCCGTTATATTTTAATGACAAGTGACTTGATTGATATCACTTAAATAGTCACCATTTGATCGGATGGTTAAATTTATTAAATTAAATTAAAATTAAGACTAATTTGATAGAATACTTAAGTAAAAAGGATAAAATATATAATTATATAAATTTATGTTAATTGTAAGTCATCTTTTCTAAATTTTAATGACATGTGACTTGATTGATATCACTCAAATAACTAAGTGGTCTTATTTACAAAACTAAAAAAATGATGGTCATAATAGAACCTCTCTCATGGTCATGTGATCATTATGTAGTTTTCAGAAAAATAAAGACCCCCTTAAATAATACTTGGATAAAAATTGAATCCATGAAAATGGAAATAATCTGAAGCCCAACTATCTGGTCCCAACAATGTCGTTCGTAGCCCAGTCAAACTCAAAAAGCAAAATCAGAGCAGCAAAGAAAAGAATGGAATCCCACCAAGAAGGCTTCGGAAACCCCAAAAACCTCTTTATTTTGAAAAACTTTTATCATCAGTAATTTTCAATTTCATACAAGTTTATAATCATTTCTATTTCAATCATTCTCGAAGGTATTTCCTTTTTTTGGTAGAAGTAGGATTTTATTTTGTTGACTGATTGTTCAGTTGAGTTTCCGAGATGAAAAAGTTGATTTTTTTAATGAAAAATTTTGGGTTTTTCCTTCTGCTATGTACATGTAGGGGAATTTAAGCACATTGGGAAATCAAATGGTAGTGAAGGTTGAGCACTGATGTCACTGTTCTGGATTGCGATTCGTCAACTAGCTGAAATAGAAGAACAAATGGTAGACTTGTGTTCTTTTGTTTTAATTTTGATTTAATATTTTTGGATGATTTTGATCATTGGTTCTTGATTCTTTTAAGAAAATTAACTTGTTTAGTCTTTAATGTTTAGCTGAGAGATGAATTGAAAGTTAGCTAGGCAGTTGGTAAAGAATTTTCTTTTCACAAGACTATATATTTTTGGTATTTTTTAACAATTAAGTATTTAATCTTAGTATCTCTCAAATTGTCATGCTTAATAATGGTTCATGGATGGAGATGTTTTGTATCTAGGTTGTGTGACTGCAATATATATTGGAGTTGTAAACTTTGTTCCAAAAGGATGACTAGCGAAAGGGTTTTATTTTATGGTTGGGGGTGTTAGTCTAATTCGTACCTATATATCGGACGAGTATCCACAAGATGTGGCTGTTGAGATGGATGTATGTTCAGACTAGGAAGGATAGAATTAGAAATGAGGCTACTCGATTCTGAGTTAGGATTTAACTCCTACAGAGCGTAAGTCGAGAGAAAACTATTCGCTGTAATTTAGCCATGTAGGATGAATATTGAGGGATGCGTCTATTAGAAGGATGTAGTTATTTGGCGTTGTATGGAGTGAAAAGTTGAATGAGAAATGAGAAGAAGTTATAGATTGGATAAGAAATTAGTACAGCTTGAAGAGAGAATAGTGGTTTTTAGGAATGTTTGGAAGAGAAGGATTCGTGTATGTAACCCAACATAAATAATTTTATGCCTTGGTTCCTGTGGCCGACCTCGAGTATATTGGAATTAAAGCTAGTCGGTTTGGAAATTGTCAGCGTTTTTTTTTGTAGTATGCATGAGAAACATGATAGATTTCCATTAACTGAACTATTTTCAAATTGAATTGTGATGGAATGTATTAATGTTTCAAATTGTTTTAACAGGCTTCCTCAAGGAAAGTGATTACGCGGGGGGAGTGGGAAAAGAGACTGAATGATGTTAAAATAAGGAAAGAAGACATGAATAAATTGGTTATGAATTTTCTTGTTACTGAGGGTTATGTTGAAGCTGCTGAAAAATTCTGGATGGAATCTGGAATGAAGCGTATCCTTCAGAGAAAAACAATACTAACTCTTGTTTTCTATTACTACTGATCTTCAAGTGCAAGTTTTATTTTTCTTATTGCAGAACAGCAGATAATGATCTTGCAACAATCACAGATCGCATGGCTGTTAAAAAGGCTGTACAATGTGGAAATGTTGAGGATGCGATCGAGAAAGTTAACGATTTAAATCCCGAGGTATTATGATTACAATGTGATGACCTCTGTAACTATTCATACTCTGTTGATTGCTTCTAGTGTTAAAACTAGTAAAGTTAGCATATGTTTCATATCATTGATTTATTGTTACTGTAAATCTTTCCTTCCTATTGTCTCTGTGAACTCGAAATTTGTCTTAAACACATAATGGAAGAAGTAATAATGTGCAATATGAAACATACCATTTTGCCTCAAATGAATAATCCCTTCTTTAGTGGTGGCTAAGCAATTTTCAAAAATCTATCAACAAAAGGAATTCTTGTCCCATATGAATATTTATTCTGATACATGCTGTAAACAAATATTGATCTCTATTCTTTGAAACTATCTTCAATTTCTAAAAATTGATTTCTTTTTTTCTTTTTCTTTTTTTTTTTTGCAGATATTGGATACCAATCCACAACGCTTTTTCCATCTCCAACAGCAGAGATTAATAGAATTGATTCGGAATGGGAAAATAGAAGCAGCCTTGGAGTTTGCTCAAGAGGAGCTTGCACCAAGGGGAGAAGAAAATGTAACTCTTCTTCACTAATGCTTGAGAACTCTCTTACGGATCTTATTTCGCGTCTTAACTTTTTGTACATGTAACCAGCAAAGCATTTTAGAAGAGTTGGAGAGAACTGTTTCACTCCTGGCTTTTGAAGATGTTTCAAACTGCCCGGTTGGAGAGCTTCTGGACATATCACGGTGACTTAAGGCGGCTAGTGAGGTGAATGCAGCCATTCTTACTAGCCAGAGTCATGAAAAAGGTCTGATGTTATTTAATACCCTTCATTTATTTACTTTTTGGGAGCAGATTACAGATTCTTAAGTTGGCTTACATGATACATAGTCATTCAAGAAGTACGACTTTCCTGCCGCGGCCCCTCCACAATATTTAGCAAGCAACTCGATACCAACTTCTCTAGGTTTTATCTTAATGTTCAACGGGAAATGGAACTTTTAAGCTCAATCAAACATTTTTTTTATCATGTCTTTTTCTTCTAGATAATGTTTTATAAATTACTTTTAAATTTTATTCACAACCCACTTAGTTCTTTAGATTTCTGGCCTTATTACCTGCATGTAAATAAAAAAGAAAAACTAAGAATGCAATTGTTTTCTTTGTAGCACATCCTAGGTGTCCTTTACCTATCTATAGGAATGTTAATCGCCCTTGTCCTTTATTTAATTCGATATAGAAGCCTTTCTTTGTTTTTGTAGGATTATCCAATTAATGCTTGTTTTGGTCCAATTTAAGAAGAAAAGGATTTATCTGATTGTCTGTAATATACCAATTCTGGTCTTTTACTTATTGAGTTAAAGTTGGAGTTTGTTTCATCTGCCTTGAAGAATTAATAAAATCTGCATAATCTTGATGCTGGAGCCCAGACCCGAAGCTTCCAAGCTTGATAAAGATGCTGCTTTGGGATCAGAACCAACTCGATGAAAAAGCTATTTATCCTCGCATAAACGACTTGTCGAATGCCACTCTTGAAGATCCTACTGTTTGAAAAGTTTGCAAGTCATTCTGACGGAATCAAGCTGCATCGGAAAATCCTCGCGGTTATGCTTGTAACATCTTGATAATGAGTAGGTAGGAATTTGTTGGATTTGATTTGTTAAGATGTGGTTGTTTTATTTTCAGCCTTTAATTGGTGTTTACTTTCCTCTTAGGTGAAGTCCACTGCCCTTAAGCCAGTGTACAATTTGATGTTCATACATTTATCCCTTCAATGGGAATTCTTTCTACATTTAAAACAAAAAAAGCCCTCAGAGCTTTGCTGTTATAGCAATGGTGGTAGAGATGAGATTCGGATTTTAATTTTATTAATAATGATCAAGAAAAAGAAAGAAAAACTTAAAAAAGAGGGAAAGTTTAATAAAAGAAATAATATTTCAATCTCCTGTTTGGTTAGATAAATTTATTTTGGAGGTAATGAATTAAAATTTTAATAAAGGAAAGAAGTATGATTTCCGATTGTTTTTCATCTATTCGTAAAAAAATAAAAGAAAATTTTAACTATCTTATATGATGATCGTAATAGTTAAAAAATACCCTATATTGTTAGTTTTCCGATTGTTTTTCCTCAATTCGTAAGAAAGAAAATTTTGGTTTAGTAATAGATTTCCCAAGTATAATTTTTACGTAAATGACATGATAGCAACAATGAAAATCATAATTAACTTTAAATAAGATAAATTTTATAATATAACATATCAACAGTGTATATTAATATTATAATAGAGGTTACACTTAAAGTAACATTATATTTATGGACTCAATATCAAAGTATTATATATTTTATATTAAATTAGTGAAATTCTAAAAAAAATTCAATTATGTTGATTGTAACACCCTTGACCTGGATGTCACATTTAGGCCTCAAACCTGAAATCCGACTATCAAATTCCCAACTTAATTTAGCCCAATCCACGATAAGCTTCCAAAACCCATTTTATTTCAATCCAAATAAATACAAGTAAAGTTTAAAATGTATACAGTAGAGCTCCTTTTAAAAATTACATTATAAAACTTTTGACTCGATCATTTGAAAATCTGAATACAATTTACAATATATAATAGGTTCCTACGAATACGTAGCCCAAGAACCTAAATACTATACTCTGAAGAGACGAGGTGCTGGAATCCTTCCCTGACGATGCTCCTCCAAGAACGAGCCAAACCTACTAACCTACGAACGGAAACAATGGTTCCAAACGCTGAGCTAACAAAGCTCAGTGGATACACCACCACTCAACCATGCTTCATGCAAATCATAAATAAAGCAATGCAACATGAATGATATCATGGCAATATAATGATGGCACTACCATATCTGCCTAAACACATAGCATTATGAATGTATGATCACGCACACAGATCATACAAGCACCTCATACATTTACATAGCATCACACAGATAACACCAACAACATTAAGTGAGGTCCGCGTCCACAAAGCATCGGAATCCTACACTTGAGTAAGGCCCGCTTCCACAAAGCATCGAGATCTTACACTACGAGTACGGCCCGCGTCCACAAAGCATCATGATCCTATACTCAAAGGGATGAGGCCCGCGTCCACAAAGCATCGAGATCCTACATCCATGCTCAGAATCTCTCATCAAGCATCTTCGAATAAGGCCCGCGTCCATAAAGCATTGGGATCCTACATTCGGGAATTTTCAAGGTGTTGCAACACACTTAGAGTATCCAAATCCCAACAACAAGGGATGACTCGACTATCTAGACGTCCCATCAGCACCCAGCAAGGACCCTAATCACCACACAGTACATAACCTCGACACAAGGGTCTTACCGCACACAGCTCTAACACCCTTACCATCACCTTATGGTTTCTATTAGTTATTATGCCACCCTATTGAACTTATCTATTTATTAGTATGTTATGAAGGTACACATTAGCCGTTCTCATTAATTTATCTTATTATTCAATAAGACTTAACCTTATAGGCGCCGCTTTCGCATATAGCAAGGGCCCAGATTACTATACAACATCAATCGATCCACCTAGGATCCCTATGGGTTACCACCTCACATAGCTTACCCAATATATAAAAAATCTAGCCATTACTTTATACACGGGGTTTAAATCTCCATTTCTTAGTTTTAATATTCATTTTACACCTTAACAGACCCCAAGACCCTTTGCCTCGAATTATGAAACCCCCTAATGCAACCTCGAAATTCTTGGGCAGATTGCCCAGCGAGTACCGATATTTCTATATGGGTATCAGTACGCCCTTATAGGTACCGGTACTCATCCATGAGTACCGATACTCAAATTTGGTTCGAAAGAATTAGACCCTCAAATCGTACCGATACGCTCCACCCCGTATTGATACTCGTTAACGATACTTATCCATCCCGTACCGATCCCAACCCGTACTAGACCCTTACCCTCACGTACTGGTACGCTAAGCCTCTCTCAGGCAATGCAACAGTGCGTACCTATACGCCCCAAGCATACTGATACACAAAGAAGCTACTGGAATTTTAATCGACTAAGGGGTACCGATACACAAAAATTTGTACTGGTACGCCCCTCACAACCTTTTCCCTTTTTACTAAAGTGTACCGGTACTCGAACATTCGTACCGGTACGCAAGCCCGAAATTCAAACCATGGGTTCAGATTCCACCTAGAAACCCCACTTAACCTACATAGTTAAGCCCGAAATTGCTTCTACAAGTTATGATGGAGTTATTAAGTGGATTTCTATCAATTTTAAGCCTTAAAAACGTCAAACCCATGTTTTGCCATTAAAGAGTCAACCAAAGCATACCAAGCCATAAACACACAAATCATGCACAAAGCCTATTTTTATGAGTTGCAGGAAACTATAGGAGTTAGTAGTGTACTAACCTTGGATTAAAGCTGGTGAAGAAGCCTTCAAAGACTTATTTTTGCTCTTCTCTTCAACCCCAACCTAATCTCTTCCATCACCGTTCTAAGCAAAGCTTACCTCAAAATAAGGATCCTTTAGTGTTGAACAACTTTTCCTTTTTGCCCCAAACGAGATTCATACTCTAGAACTCAAAGACTTGACCTTGAACATGAAGGAGTTTGTGTGGAAGATGAAAATGGGTGAGAGGGGGAACAAGGGGACCAAGATGACCTCACTCACTCTACTTTCTGCAGAAAATAAAGTCCTCCCACTAGCTCTCTTTGTCTTCAATTATGCTTTTACCCATTTGCCCTTCTTACTTTCACCTTAGCCCAACAACAAACCAACAACCCAAGCCCAAGGTTCTAAGACATGCCCAAAAAGATTCCCAAGGGCCCAACATCACAGCCCAAACATGAAGCCCACGCCTCGGGTCAACTCGACTCTTGGATCCAAAAATCTGGGTCGTTACATTGATAGCTTGAGTTGTATTTATATGTGGAAAGGAGTCTGGATAGTATATGTATTGTACATTAATTTAAATGTTAAAAAAACCTCATCCATAAAAAGTTATAATTTGTACACAATATTATTTATAGAAAATTAGAATATGAAAGGGTAAAAAAGATATTTTAAAAGTTAAAACATTTTTATCTTAACATGATGCCAAAAAACCCTAATGTTTGTCTAGATAGTCAATTTGGCTTATGTTCTTTTTTAAAACACTTCAATCCCCAATGTGCGTTTGGATCACGGAATGTAAGATTACTTATGGGATTAAGATTCTCGAAATATAACATTACTAGACATATTACCGGGAATGTTACATTATCTTGTTTGGTTTAATTGGCAGGAATCTGAGATGACAATGTTTGGTTGGGGAATATAAGGTTGTCTAAAAATAAATTTGACCAAATTGTCCTTATGATGTATGTCTTTAAACAAGCTAAATTTCCCATATATAATTGAAAGTATTTACATAAAAATTCATATAATTATTTCCATGGCACTATGTAAATTAAAAAAATATGTAATAAAATATTAATTTAACTAGAATATTAAACCTATATTTTTAAATAATTTTCATAAGTATTAGATTTATTTATATATGAGATATAATATATTATGAAAAAAATAATGTTGTAGTCTCGAGTGCACAATTTTTTTGTCAATGTATAAGAATCATTTTCCTCTTTAATTACCCAAAGTAAGATTTAAATTCACATTTTATTGTGAGATTAGATTAATGATATTATTCAATCTCTTTTATATTCTGGGAACATGTGATAAGTTTATATTTCAGCTGTTGAAATTGAAATTTTTTACTTTTAATTTGTGATAATAATACTTTAAAAGTAAAATCAACAAATGTTGTTTAAAATGTTTTTATGATTTTATATAAACAAAATTATATATTTTGATATTGTAATCATTCAAAATATATTATTTATTTCTATAAAAATCTATATATTTACATTCTTCGCATTATCTATATATATTTTTATTATCCTATGTTTTAACTTCGTGTCTTATTTTTTCAATATTTATTTATTTGCATATAAAATGCCTTATTTAATAATTCAAAGTAGCAATTTAAACTAAAAAAGAACGGACATAACTAAAATACTATTTTATCAAGGGCATTTTTGTTCTAAATGCAATGATTTGTCAAATACTAAAGAAAATAAAGGGAATAAGATTCCAAGTATAAACCCAAAAAACTCTACTGTTGGGAATAAAGTATATTACCCCTGGCGGAAATCCTCCAAACCAAACGTGGGTATGTGATTTTGAAAAACTTTTTTCTCTTGGTAATCTTCTTTTCCCCGATCCAGACGCCCCCTAAATGGTTTGACATTTGATCCATCTGAGATCTCTTAGTAAATTTTAAATTTATCATATGAACAAACTTTCATTTAAATACAATTGATGAAACCTCAAGAGATACATATACAAACCTAACTCCATTGACATTTCAAAATGGTTACCCTCAACAGAAGAGAAACTAAAACTTCAAAGGTTGAAAGGATAACATGTACACAAAACAAGGCAAACTTTGAGTAGTCGAAACCAAAAATAACTTAACTAAGCTCATAATTTCCATTCTTAAGCTCCAATATTTTGAGGCATATTGAACATGAGCCTTTTCCTAGCGTGACATTCTCCCCCACTCAACCTCAAGGTGAGTCGGCGTGAAATCGGACAATCAAAAGGTTGCTCTGATACTACTTGTCACATGGTCATTACCCTATTTCCAAAAGACATGTTTAATAGGATGTGCAACGCTACCACTTTTATATCTCATGACCTCTATTTTCCTTTCTGCTGCGGGATTAACATACTTGTCTCTTCCCAAGTGGGATAATAGTAATTTTCTACAAATATATCACATATGTTTCAAAACATTAAATAAAAATATTTATTTAATAATAATTAAAAAATCATAAATTTATAATAATAATAATAATAATTTATTACTTTCGACTATTGGCATACTTCAAAAGTCCTGTATAATAAATAATTTAATTAAAACTTAATAATAAAAAATACATTTACATCGAAGAATATATATAATATTGAAAAATACCAGATATTAATGAAGGACACTAAAATGCAAGCCTAACCTTAAAACAACCGATTATTGTTAAGGTTTGGGGCCTATTGACCCTAAAACTTTACAAAGTAAATACGAAATGTTGTTATAATAATATTAATTTTGAAAAGTAGTATAAAATATGAATCCAGTTCAATTAAATTTTGTTTTAAAGTTTGACCTCCAAACAATAAAATTGAATTGTTATATTTTTGTTAAATTTAATGAAAAATGAGTTTATTGTTATATAAAATTTCAAATCCCATTATTATTTTTATTTAAATTAGTGATTTTTATAGAATAATTAAGAATATTTTTATTAATATATGAATTATTATTTCATTTAAATATTAAAAAGTTAGGTTGGAAGGGTCACGCAATAAACCTCTACAATATACAATCCAAATTAGTTGCCCAATGAACAATTATTTCATCCAAATATTAAAAATTTAACCCTCTTGATTATATCTATAAATACTGAACACTTTTCATTTCAAATCATCCTAAACAAACAAATCTGTTTAAGTACTCTTTGATTTCTCTGTTTATTCTCTAATTTCTCAAGAATTTTTAAGTTTCAAATTCTGATCCTTTGAGAAAAGTAATACTACCATTATCCATTCTGGATTTTGGGTGTACGATTTCTTGGAGATACTATTAACCTCGGGGGCGTCTATTGCATAGATTACACCATTTGTGACGAATTTGCTTCTAAGACAATATGTCATCATGACATAATATTTTATTCCTTTGATCGATTAACTATTTTTATGTCTTTTCAGTGCTAACGCCTCATATTGCAATATTTTTTTACCAACAATAGGTATTTTATAATTTAAGAAATACAATATAATTTTACAAAGCTTGACTTATGTCACAGACCAAAATTTTCACCGCTTAAATATTAGATTTGTCTTGGAAGAATGGCGATATTGATGGAGAATTCTAAAGTATTAAAAAAGTCTTGGAACTTTACAGGAAAATCTAGAACACTTTTGAAAGTTCTAGAATGTGATGAAATGTTCTAGAAAAACAAGAAAGGCTTTAGATGATTCTAGAAGATTTTAGAATGTTGCGGAAGGATTTAGAACATTATGGAAGAATCCATATATTTAGAAGGTTATAGAATAAGGTGAAAGATTATGGAATGTTTTAGAAACTTGTGGAAAATTCTTAAAGACTGGTTCATTTTAGAAATGTGTCGAAAGTTGTAGGATTTATAAGATATTTTTAGGGTTATATAGATTCATCTAGAATTTAAATATTGACCATAAGATTAGAATGATCTTCATTGTCCATTGAAGGTGGAAAGCTATAAATATACGACCTTAGTTATTTGACAAAACATCTTAAAATCTAAGAATCTAAATACATTATAAATCATTTTAAGCTAATAAAAATGAAAAACAAAAATATAAAAAATAATTTTGGTTATACTATTCCTAACCAACATAATAGTTTCCTACAAAAATTATCACACATGTTTCAAAATATTAAAATAAAAATATTCATTTAATAGTAATTACAAAATTAAATTTATGATTATATTATACGGTAAACTACATAAATGGTCCCCCGACTATGCTCCAATTATCTTTTGCGTCCCTCGACTATAAGAAGTTACAAATTGGTCCCTTGACTAATCGTTACATACAAAGTAGTTTCATTTCGTTAAAAAATAGACGAACATCTGGCCTAAGACGTTAACCTGCTGACTGGATTTAGATGAAATTGTTTTCTATTACGCTATGTGGTCAGGCAATGTAGCCATTTAGGCTAAGGCCAATCTTGGTCATATTCTGTACTGATTTAATTTTAATTGGTGCATGATTGATCAGAATTTAAAACAATACTAGAGTAAAAATGAAAATGAAAGGAGATATGTTTCCTGGGAGTGTCAAACCCGCGCTCTAAGGCATTGTGAACTTGAGTGTTAACCATATGGGCCAAGACCATTCTTGGTTTAATCATGTCCTGGCTTAATTTTAAATTAAGACTGTTGGATATATCTGATAAAAAGAATAAAATAACAAACCGATCCAACTTTCTCATTTAATTTTGTTTCTCTCTCCTTATCGACCTCTTACCTACGCCTATCATCGTCGCTCTGATCTACCGCACCGCCCGTCCTTGACCATCACTACCACCTTCAGAGTGGTCGTCATTGTCCTCAGATCTCGATCCCATCAGTCACTCGCCATATAAATCGTTCATTCGTCGTGGGCAATGGTTTAAAGATTCTGGAAATAAACCATGTTTTGCCACCTCTGTTTGGATGATTTTCGGCTGCACTCATCGTCCGATGGTCGCGTCGTTGCCACCAATGGATTCCATGTTTCAAACTGATCAAAACCCTACCAGTTGATCATCTGTCTGACACTGGCAAGAGCTTCATCGGAGCTATGCCCTTTTTTGACCATTCGTTGCATTTTGGGTAAGTTTCAGTAAGTATTTCGGTTTATTTGAATATTTTCTGGGTTGGTTTGAAAATGGGATTGAAGATGTCTTTTTTTCTGAAAGGAATGTGACCATTGGGGTCTCCGGTGACTTTCTCCGTTGACCAGCCGATGATCTGGAAACTTAAAGGTAAAACCCGGTCTGAACTGACCTAACTTGTAAAATGGTCTGAATCGGTCTAATTAGTTAAATCGATTTAGGCCCAAACCAATTACCAATATGATCCCTAGCCCAAATCAGTGAGTCAACCCGTCCGAGTTAGCTCAGTGAGTCAACTGGTTTGAGTCAACCCAATTGACTGTTGACCTATTGACTAATGATGTCAGCATTGACCCTGTCTACTGACATTAGCGTTGACTTTGATTGCTAACGTCAGCACTAACTTTGACTGTTGACGTTAGCGCTAACTTTGACTAAAAAGTCAAAATTTTCAAAAATCCCTATTTTATGTTTCTTGACGTCCTGAGCCCGCTTTGTGAAATTCTAACTCGAAAGTCTCCAAATCTGACTTTGAACTCGAGCGTGCACATGTGTTAATTATTAAATTTAAGAGCAATGAAATTGGAATAAGGAGTGATTATGGATTATGATTGATTAAAGGTATATGCGGTTTCACGTGTCCGAGTTTTATGAGAAGAGTCAAATTAGAGTTCATGCACGAGGGACCGAAGCATCATGGGTTTCCCGATGTAGCTCAGAATGAAGGTAAAACATTTCTACCTCCTGCATGCTTTATGTAACATATTGGTATTTGGTTATAGCATAGGACAATGAATGTGTGTACCGATTAACATGCTTAAGTCAATTTGACTTCGAAACAAAAGAATGGTAAACCATATAAGACTTGAAATACTTGAATAAGAAGTCTAACGACTTAAAAGGATTTATGAGATTCGATAAGCAGTTATTAAGACTGTCAGCCTTCAGATAAAATTATGATTAATAAAAGAGATAATTTCTGAATATTGGATTCAATGGCGAAAATACCCTTAAGGTGTAAATG
Source organism: Hibiscus mutabilis (assembly GCA_019671005.1). Taxonomy (NCBI): domain Eukaryota; kingdom Viridiplantae; phylum Streptophyta; class Magnoliopsida; order Malvales; family Malvaceae; genus Hibiscus; species Hibiscus mutabilis. Next base: position 31,704,031 of record CM033713.1, read on the forward strand.
ACAAAAATCCCCATGATAACGAAAATGACCTAGAACTTAATTCCTGACTTAATAATACAACTAATTCATCTGAAACTCTCGCCTACCTGGAAAATTTCTGGTATTAAGTTTCAAACATTTGGGAACGTAAAACTTGTAGACTCTCCTAAATCATGAATAAGACTTTGAAGATAATCATCAGAAGTCCTGTTTTTATATGAATTGATCGATGTGATGAAAAAGACCGAATTGTATGGAATAATTGCAAGGGTTGTATGGACTGAAATATCCTCAGGCACCAAATTACTAAATTAATCAAAACGAAAGATATACCATCAAGTTCTGAAATAAACGAATTTTTGTAGAAGGAAAAAAAGGACTTAAAATACTGAAACGCCAGTAATCAATTAATCGATTAAACACACTTATGATTAAAGATCAACGAAAACTTCGAAAGGCCTGGAGTTTATTGATAAAGCTCTAAGGACTGAGCGCCTTGTGGGCTTGAAGCCTGACTTAGGTACATAGTTATTCTTAATATTGTTGCAATAAACGGAAGAAGACTGCATACATCCCCGTTCTACCAATCGAAGCCCATTCAAACAATAATTTGAGGTGGTAATTTATTTAGAAATATAATGCAATTTGGTGTTAAGTATTTAATATGAGCACGATGTACTTGTTCGAATGTTGGAAAGTAATACGATGATGAGATATGTTTGGGTCGAATAGACTTGGAAGCATAGCATAGCCGTGAACAATTTTTAGCATTAAGTACCGACCTTCCCTTATAGGGATAAGTTATTGAATTATTCCTGGAAGTTAATGACCAAATTGCCCTCATAATCTAAATCAGTCTGGAATTCTTTTGATACATCCAGAATCCTGAAAAGTCTTGATCTGTCTGTATCCTGGAATTTATCCTGATATAATTGTACTCCTACGTGATCATTATCCTGAAATTCTGTATGGTTCAGACAAATAAAGTTCTTAAAAATCTAAATGGCGTCTGTTCATATTGAACTCCTTTTATAAGGATCTTATGCTGAGAAATGCTCAATCTGTGAAGTATCAATGCACCTGTCCTGCAACTATCCTATACTTGAGCCATAACTGGGTAATTTAGTGTGTTCCTTGTATGCTACATGACCATTTTGCATATTGTTTTACATGCTTTATTAAACTGATCATATGCACTTGAATGACATGTTTGATTTCGTATAAAAATAACATGTTTTCTGAATTTTGAAGCATGATTATACTGTATGTTTGATGTATGCCCTAGTACCCGATATGACAAGCATGCTCGATGATTATTGTTTAACTATATACGAATATGTTTATTAATTACTGCATACTGTAACTGTAACACCTCATTCCCGTATTTGAATACCGAATATGAGTCAGAGATGTCACAGAACAATAACATGACTTTTATTCAAAAAATTCTATAAATTTAAAACTTTTGAAAATATTTAAAATTAACTTGTACACAAAATCGGAGCTCCTTTACTTTTCAAAAAATAAATTAACTGTTTGATAAATAACAAACTCTGAACCAAAATAGAAAAAATTATCATATTTATACATGCCACTGAATTAATTAAAAACCTCAAGTAGGATGTCATTACTGCGATACCTTGATGAAAATTTCTGAATTTGATGCAACGCCTTATTTACACCCAATGTCTCGAACCACTTACGTGTGCACAGGCAAACACACGCTAAGTACAAACTTAGTGAGGCATTATAAGGTAATCATAAAATTAAATAATAACCAGTCTTTAAGTATAACATAGTATAAACAATTCCCTTATAAAACTATTTCAAATCAATATTGCTTTAAGCAAAGTTAAAATATTTATAAATATATTTTGTAAAAGTTCTTTTTATTAATAGCCCAAGAAATACGTATAGAGAGAAACAAAGTATACGAGATCATGTACCCCAGAGTACTAGCCATTTCCCCTAAGGAAAAAGGCAAACATTATATTAATACGAGCTCGTTGTGCTCCCAGAGCACTAGTCACCGAAGTGACGGTAGTCCCACACTACTAGATCCGAAGATCAATGCATTCCTATAATGCTAGCCACTATATGGCAAATGTAGCTACAATGCAGTCCCAAACTGCTAGTCTCTTATGGCATGCCACTATACTGTAACTCTCATGTAATCTTGGGCAATAAAACAATATCATTACCTTTGTAATACATCATTTTATAGATGGTAAAAATCTCACCATCAATAAATCAAAATAATAGAGCGGTTCATACTCCATTATAACATAAATCATTTTGTAACAATCATCAATATATGATAATAAAGTTATCATAAAAAAAACATAATAAGGCAGTTTATACCCTATCATGTACAAAACCATCTCTTTTTGCTTATGAAAATATTATATTTCACACATAAAAATCAATATTAATTATACCATAAATCACTTCGATAACATAATTATCGATATATGATAAAAATTATCATAAGCAAAACACAATAGGGCAGGCAATTCATACCCCATCATGTACCAAATATTTACTTTATGCCTGTGAAAATATCATATTTCATATGAAAACCAATATTATTAATTTGATAAAATCGTATAGGTCTACTTATCGCAAGTCTTCCTAAATTTGTTTTAAAACATATAAATGCACTCACCTTGACACTTCTATCCCAACTACATTGGATAAATTAAGAGAACTCCAAGCTTGATCTTTTGCCTTATCTACTGAATTTCTGATTTCTTGTGTTTACTTGATTGCTTCACATTCGTCCCTTACATGCACAAATTAATAACACCAATAAGGTACTCATTTTATAATCTGTCAGTCTGCGCTACCTTCAAAGAAATATTTATTCAAAATAATCTACAACTCAAAATTTGATTTCGTTTGTTTTGACAGAAACTAGATTCGATAATCTGTTCAACCATATAAACTAATAGCCCAAATTCAACTCATACGATTTATGACAAATTTTCAAAGACGAATTTTACTACTGAATTTTGGAGCAGACTGCTACTCTGTTTTCTAACCTTTCGTCACTTAAAAATTCATATCTTTTGATATACCAATCGAAATTAGTCACTGTTTGTTTTAAACGACACTATACTAAACCAGCAATACAATGGTATTTGGCTCACTTTCTAATAATTTTTATGGAATTTTTGGTGAATTTCCAAACTCACTGCGAAAGACTAAAATTCTGGGTAGATTTCTTAATTCACATCTTTAGCATCCTTTACCCATTCTAACACCTGAAATTAACCTTCAATTACATATCAAGTATAAAGAACATCATTCAAATTATTTCCATCTCTAAAGTAATTTTTACAATATTTCCTCCTCAATTTCTCTATATAGCCGAATGGTCCCTATACCATATACCATAGGATTTTCATCACTATAAGCATAGAAACAACATCACAACAACTGTTCCAACACGATTGAACCTTAAAACATAAAATTTTAACATGCTATTCAACAACCTTAATCACCAACTTCAACTTAGGAACAAGAAAACCATGTAAAACTTGTACCAAATGAAAGAGACTTCGATGGAGAACAATTTTGTATCTAATGAACTAACCTTGAATCCAACTCTAAATGTTTGAAATCAAGCTTGAAATTTTTTTCTCCTTTCTTCAAAACCCTACGGTAGCAAGGAAGATGAACTAAAATTTCACACTTTTCTTTTCTTTTCTTTTTCATGCCAAATGGCATTATTTAACCTTATTTCATAAATAAAAATCTTTTTAATAGCCAAATGACTATTTTACCCTTGATATCCAATGCTGCAAAGCTTGCCACTTGTCAAAATATATTATCTAATGAACAAGATTTAGTCTTCCTTTAGTAGTTGACAACTTTGTCCTTGAAACAAATCAAAATTCAAATTTTGCCCTTGTAATTTTTCAAAATTACTATCTTGCCATTATTCATCCAACGGCTCATATTTAATATGGAAAATCAACTTAAATCCAATGGTCCATGTTAAATACTTCCAAATTAAGGCATGGAAAAGATATTATTAATCTTGCCTTATCATATAACAAAATATCTCAAATATTTGATTCAATCAGATTATCAATTTTTTTCTCGAACTTAACCCTTTTATAGCTTTTAACACAAAATCTATATGAAAAATCCGAGTAACGCAGAAACGTCATTCTTGGGGGGTAAATTATTCATCTATGGGAATAAAATACATAGCTTTTAAAAATTATAATTTAGTCCCTCAACTTTTCCTAAGTTTATACTTTAGCCACCAAACTTTCATTTTATTCATTTTGGTCACTAGCCCAAATTTTGATGTATTATAGTAACACTGCCTGGACTAATTCACTAGGGTACTTGGGTTATGATATGAAGGTTCAGCCCTGATCCAGCTAGTAATCATGCCTATATAAGGTTCATATGCTTCGGTTAGGGTAATTCTACCCGGACCTAAGGTATCCCCTTAGGATGGTACCCTTGCCCAATGGGCTTGGGTTAATGCATGTATATGATGCAGTTCTAGGGAACTGTATTATAAAGTTCGTTTAGAGGGTAGATATGTTTACTGCATTGTTACATTTTATGTATTAATTTTGCACTGTTGGAACACACTAAACTCCCTGGTTTAACTTAATATATCACTCTTCTGCTTCTCCAGTGTATAGGCTTCTAGCCTGATACTCGGTGATCGACTAAAAAACAACTCTTTTACATTTAAATATAATGCTGTACTAAATTGTCGAATCTTAATTACAGTTTGTTGTTACCCGAAAAACCATGTCAGCTTTATGCTTTGCCATATACCTACGTGTGCCTTTAGCATCTCTTGGTAGTTCTGTATTGCTGAGATTTTCCACGCTCATGTTGTTTTTACCATCGTAGGTTAAAGGATTAAATATAGTGCAGCTATTGACATCAGTATGGGAGTTCCTACACTATTGGTGGAGTACGGTACAATGTAAATAGAGAGCATGTATGTCATGTTTTATTTTATGTCAAAGTCTTTAATATACTTTATGGATTTATGTTTTATGATGTTCTGACATATTTTTATTTTACGGTTTTAAATGTACTTGAAAGAAAAGAATTTTTTTGGGTCTTTACTGTGGGTCGCTCTTGTAACCCTAATGTGACCTCTTAGATTTAAGTGTAGCACATAAGCGGGTCTAGGGGGTTACAAAGAAAATATAAAAGATGGACTCAAGAAGAGAGATTCCAAAATGTGATTGTGGAGTGGATGCTAATCTCAGAACATCATGGAGTAATGGTAACCCATGTAGGAGATTTTTCGCTGCTCCAAGTATGGTGTTGGTCGTAATTGTAATTTTTTTGGTGGTATGATCCAGAAATTGGAAATCGAGAAAGGGTTGTTGTTGTTGGATTGTTGAAAAAAATAAAAAAATAGAAGAGGGGAGAAAGAAAGAACGAACATTTTAGATTTCTTGTTTGTCTATGTGTGTGTTGATATTATGGTTTTTTATGTAGTTTTGATTAGGGTTCTGGATTTTGACTTCATATTTTTGGTTTATGGTTTTATAATTTGGAGATTTTCTATGGGTTTATGGGAATTAAGGGTTTAAAAGTCAAAAATCTCGTGGGGAAACTTATTGTAATTGCTTTTGTAATTTAAAATTTGAGGAACAATTTGATATCATGATATTTTTTGTATTTTGCATTTGGATATAATTTAGAATTGAACATGTAATAGAAACTAGATTTTTAGTTGAAAATATTTTCATTTTCATGTAATGATTGTACAAAATAGTAAAACATTAATGTTTCTACAAAATGAGATGTGCCCATACAAAAGATTTTTCTGCTAATACAAAAGAGTTAGTTGGCCACCAGCTTTTACTTGATTTTTCACAGTTAAACACCCTATGCATTTACTACAAACAAAATTTAAAGACAATTGCATGGCACTAGTCCACCCTAGTGTTTGTAACATTTCTTCTAGTTGTGCCTGAGGTTGTACCAGTGCTATCTTGAGTGTTGGTTGGCATCCATCTAACAGTGAACACATTTGACTGTCTTGGTTGGTTTTTTTTAATCTTGTTGGGTTGCAGGTTCCTTCCTCTTTATAGGTAGCCGCTGCTTTGGTTGATATGGTTGTGGGGCATGTCTAGTTATAGGTTGCTAGGTTGTTGTTTGAGATTGTTGAGTTAAGGGTTGATTAGTTGGTGGTTGAGCAGATGAAGGTTGTTTCCTTGTTGTGCGAACCTATAAAATAGTAATTAATCACTTATAAAGAAAAAAAAATGCATAACTAAGAAATATTTGAAAATTATATTACCCTTTAAGCATTTCTTTTATTCCCACCCACTTCTCCCTTGCAAGTCCTGATGTTATGACCAGGTTTTCCACATTTAGTACACTTTAATTTTATATATTTTCGACTCAGCTTTGTGGAAGTAGTGGCAGGTTTATCAACTTTCTTTCTTCTAGATTTATGAGGTTTTCCAATTGGCCTTCTCAATGGTGGGGGCAATATAGGTAAACACCCTTCTTGAGGAGTCCATTGATTTGGTCATCTAATTGGGTTGATGAAGTTTGAATAAATCTTTTCTTGTGTTGTTTTGTTGTAGCATTCATCAACATGTAATTCTGGCTTAAGTTCAGTCATCAGCATCACTACCACAACATAGTTGCATGGGATACCAGTTAACTCACATCTCCTATAGGTACAATTTAATGCCTACATGTTCACAACATGCTGGTTGCCATATCCACATTCAACTTGGTATTGTTGACCACCAGCATTTCTAGGCCATCACCTGCATTGTTTTTGAAGTAAGTAAATTTATACAGTTTTTGAAGATTAAAATTGAAAATAGTTTTGATTTACCTATTGGAAAGTTCAATCATAAGCTCCAACTTCTTTTGAAATTTGGGACAGAGAGGCCCAACATATTTCTCAACTGTTGATTGTATCTTTATGATCCTTTGCATGATCTTAGTCCTTATGGTTTCCATCATGGTAAGGATAGGTTTGTCTCTTGCTTCCAGTATAAACTTCAAAAACAAACAATATAAAATGTTAGTATAGGTCACATATTAATTGAAAATTATGTACACTGTTTAGTAAACAATATATACCTTGTTAAAACATTCACAAAGATTGTTTAACACCATGTCGGTTTTGGTTCTACTTGTGAAAAAACCTTACACCATTGGTCAGGATTGATCTTGACTAACCAATTATACGACTTTGATGAGACATATTTTATTTCTTTCAATGTGTCTTTGAAATCTTTAACAGTTGTTGATCGTGCAGTTTTCCAAAAAATCCTTTAGATGTTTTCCCTTGTTGAAATCTTTCGACTTGAAGTTTGTGTACAAACTTCTAACATATGTCCCGTGTTGAGAATGTGGAAAAAGTTCTACAATGGAATCCACAAGCCCCTACAAACACGACGTACAAAAAAATTATTTGTTAGTCATGAAAGAATGCAAATAAGAAATGAAAATTTTAAAATATTAAAGTATGTACCTTTTGTCTGTCAAACATGAAAGTGATATGATAAGAGTTGATAATATCCACATTATTCTTCAAAATGTCAAGGAACCATGCCCAGGATTCACCGTACTCACTTTCAACACATCATATGCAATGGGATAAATGTAGTCATTAGTATCTATCCCAACTGCTGCCAATATATGCCCACCATAATACCCTTTTAAGTGACATCCATCAAGGCTAATAATTGGTTTGCATCCAGCTTTAAATCAATCTTTTCATGCTTGCATGTAAACATACATCCTCTAAAAAAATACGCTTATTTGAATAGCAGATGGTAGTGGTCCCTCGATTGGTATACCTTAGTTCAGTGAGATAGTCATATGTCTTTACATATTGTTGCTTTTGACTTCCCATTATTTGCCCAAGGACATAATCTCTAGCCCTCAAACATTTAGTGAAGGACACAACAACAATGTGGTCCTTGTAAACATCTTTCATCAAACATGTGGGTGGATAATTGCAATCTGCCAGAAACTTATAAAAGTACTCTCTTGCAATCTATTTAGATGTCACATGCTTATTCTTAAGGTCTCTAGCACATCTATGTTGAGGAACATATGTTTTAATTTGTCATGATGTGTCTAATGGGTCACTTGGATTCATTGGTGAAGCCCTTACTTTCCATGGACACCCTTGTTTACATGCTGCCACCAGTCTTCTTTTATCATTCTTCATGAATTTCATATTATACTTATTCATCTTTCCATATTGATTAATGGCTTCTTTTTGAATTTTTTTATCAGCAAACACTAATCCAGTTTCAAATCTAGGCATAATCATATCAGTAGTACTATTGAATTCAGGAAAATTTTGACCATTAGAGTCTGACCCATACACACTATTTAGTGAGTCAGATTTTTGTCTCTCACTATCACTTTCCACTCTAGTTCCAATTCTTAAATCAGATAATCCTATGCCACAATACTCTTTCTCAACTTTATTTGCCGCATTCTCAGTTCATGTTTCTTCCTCCACATCACCCATATCATTATTAGACTCCAAAAACACAATCAGAATCATTTGACACAAAATCAGAATCATTATCAGACTCTACAAACACAGAATCATAATCATTATCAGACTCCACAAACACATTCTCAGTATGTCCTAAATTAGGTTCCTCACTAATCTCAGTCTTAGCTAACTCAGGTTCGCCATTCAAGTTATCCTGCCCTAACCCTAACTCAGGTTTATCATTTAAGTCATTCTGCTCTAATTCAGGTCCATATTTAATGGATCGCTCAACTACGTACACATTTAGGTAGCGGTCCCTAGGCATATTATCTATCAAATTGAAGATATCTTGGTCGGTATTTAACTACCTGATTATTTTCCTAGTTAGGTTATCTTCTTCCTTTTTCCAATATAACTTAATTGGACACCTATATCCTAATATATACACCATATCAGCAAACTCAAGCATGTTCATTCCATCAATTCTACACCAGTCATGATGAGCAACAAATTTTCTAGTATACCTAAAGACATGATCTTCAACAAAACAACTCCCATGATGCATAATTGTTGTGCATAACTTTGATTGCATTTCTAAAGAAGAATCAAGCAAATAAAACAGACAATAAATTACCATAAGCACATTACAATAATCAAACTTTAATACTAGTGCAACTAAACTATTAAATTATCAAGCTATTAAACTTTAACATCATTACACATTAAAATAATCAAACTTCAAAATACACATTAAAATAATCAAACTAACATCAAAAGTATCCACCATTCATCACACAATTCAAAGTCAATTTCATATTAAAGTGAACAGTACCACAACAAAACAAAGTCACCTTTACCTACAATATCACTTTCCAAAAATCATCAGAATATTCATGTCACTTTCATAACACTAAAACACAAAAGTAAACTATAACTACTAAAACAAAATAGTAAACTTTAACAAAAGTAAACACAAAGTCACCTAATCCAATCAAACAAAAAGTTAAACCTAAACCAATCACCCAACAAAAACCCAAATTAGGAGAAAGAATTAAGAACGAAAGGAAAACCTAACTAATGGAAGAAGAAATATCATACCATAGCGAACACCTCTTTCCCTCTCGATCGAAGTTTGTGATGATAAATCCTTAACCTTAATATGTTGAAGAACTCACAAAAACCCCTAAATCAATGAACGATAAAACCCTAAATCAATGAACAATGAAGAACTTTCTAATTTCACCCAATTTCTCTACACCCTGAAGCATTTTCTCTGAGAGAGAATTTTTCTTTGGATTTTCTAATTTTTGGTTAGGGTTAAATCAATTATGGATAATAAACCGTTGTTTAAGTATATTCAAAACACACCATTTTAATGTGGAGGCCACGTTGGTATCCTACTCAACAAGTTAACGTCCGGGTTAGACGTCTGTCTATTTTTTAACTGAATGGGATTGCTTTGTATGTAACGATTAGTCAAAGGACCGATTTGTAACTTCTGATAGTCGATGGACGCAAAAGATAATTGGAACATAGTCGGGGGACCATTTATGTAGTTTACCCTATATAATAGTAGTAATAATAATAACAATAATAATATTTTTACTGCTTTTTGGCTACTAACATACTCTAAAAAGTCCTTCAAAATTTTATATACAGATTTGGCATTACATTAGTTAATTTTTTTATCGATATCAATTCTATAAAAACTCTACAAAATAAATAATTTAACTAAAACTTGATAACAGAAGTACATAATATACATCAAAGAATATATTCAATAATAAAAACTTATCAAAATATTAATTTTCCCATCCTAATCAATTATAGCAAAAGAGAAGCAAATGATTTATTACATAAATTATTTCAGCTCATCAACATCATTTTAACTTGTGTTGTGGTCCAAATTTGGTAAAACCTTAATTCTATAATAATCAGATATTATAAGCAGTCTTCTAGAGAATTGGTATAAATAATGGTGTGATTGGTCCAAATTTGGTGAAACCTTAATTCTATAATAATCAGTTATCCATAAGCAGTTATTTAGACAATTCGTATAAATACTAGTGTGATTAGTTTTATCAATCATATTATTATTGTTCTCTAAAATATATTTTTAAAATTAATTATTAATTATTTATTCTTTACTTTCACTTATCTCTGTTACAAGTAAAAAATTATAATAATATTTTTAACTTGGTAAATACTCATCTTCAAAGAAATATAAGATAAAAAACTATGTAAATAAGTGTAACGACTCACCTTGATCAACAAATGTCTTTTTTTTTTCATTTCTATTTGCATTGCAAGGTTTGAATTAGCATAAAAAATCTGATTCTAATATTCACCAGAATCAAACTATATAAGTGCTTTCAAAAGGAGGGCATATTTTAAAATACTAAATAAATTCTCTAATTATATAAATTTATAATATATGAAGTTCTTTTTGGACATTAATAACATCTTGTTTGATTAAGAATAGTGCAAAACAAATGATTTTTTCTCCAATGTGGTTCATCTCCAAAGCAATAAAACTTGAATTCACTTACAATAGTTTATGTAGTTTTCTCACTCTGATACCATCCGGAAGACCATAGATTGAGATGGTTTGATATGGATCTAGAATAAATATTTGTATTATTTTTATAATATAAAATGTAATAACAATAATCTTAAATATGTATAAGAAAATGCGTTTATTTATTTGGTTAAAATATTAATTTGAACTAAAAATGACCTTTAAAATATAAATTATTTCACCAAAATAAATGTAGATTTTTTTGCTCTATCTTTATTGCTAAACTCAAATAAAAAATGTGTATAAAATGAGAGAAAATTAACCAATTCTAATGAGTCATATTGAATTTCAATAATCACCCATGTTACATAAGATAAATGTCGGACTATGATATTAATTTGATAAAGAGACTTAAAAAACCATAACTTTAACATAGTGAAAGATTGACCCGAGTTTAAGTACTTAGCATAAAAACTAAAACTTTAAGCTAATGTTTATTTTATAGATTAAGAAAATCCTTAAGAAAAAATACTTTAACTAAGTAAACTAAAAAAATGCTCTGATACTAAGAAACCATTGCCTTCTTTCACATATGATATGTATGCATTCGAAGTCATTTTGTTAGAACTCCTAACGAGTAAATGTGCGAGCGATGTGATTCACATGTCATCTCGAATGAACTATTACATTATTACTCTCGAATAGTTTAATCAACATGTCGGTTTAAAAAATTAACCCTCGAAAATCATTTAATTATCACAAAACATATAATTAGTTACCATGCCAAAAGATATATAAACCTTCGTAGGTCAAAAATAAAGGGCATTAAAATGTAAGTCTAACCTTAAAACGACATATTATTCTTAAAACCTAGGGCCTCTTGACCCCAAAACTTTACAAAACAAATATAAAATGTTGTTCTAATAATATTGATTTTGAAATTTAGTATAAAATTTGAATCTAATTTAATTAAATCTTGTTTTAAAGTTTGACCTCCAAAAATAAAAGTTAATTATTATATTTTTTGTTAATTTCAATAAAATGAGTTTATTGCTATGTAAAATTCAAATCTCATTATTTTTTATTCAAATTAGAGATTTTTATAGAATAATTAGAACATTTTTATCAACATATGTACACTTATTTTATTTAAATATTAAAAAGTGGGGTTTGAAGGGTCATCCAATGAACTTCTACAATACCCAACCCAAATTAGTTGTCCAATAAAAAATTATTTCATTCAAATATTAAAATTTTGACCTTCTCGATTATACCTATAAATACTATGCAGTTCTTCTCATTTCAAATCATCCGAAGCAAAAGCATATGTTTAAGCACCCTTTGTTTTATTCTTTGCTTTCTCAAGAATTTTCAAATTTTGATCCTTTGAGAAGAGTAATACTATCATTGTCTATTTCAAATTTCAGGTGTACGCTTTCTTGGATAGACTATTAACCTTAGGAGGCGTCGTCCTGTGTATCGGTTAAACCAATTGTGGAGAATTTACTTCTAAGATAATGGTTCACCATGACACAATATTCCATTCCTTTGTTCGATTAAACGATGACGACTAAATTGATAATGCCCTAAAAATTGAGTGACTAAACTATTAACACCTTAAAAGTTAAGATGGATATTTGGGTGACTAAATTGTTAATGCCCTACAATTTAGTGAAAATAATGACTAAATTGATAAGGCATAATGCCAAAAAATGCCCCTAATATTTGACTGAATAGTCACTTTGACTTCTATTCTTTTTTTGAAGCAATTTAACCATCAATGTTTCATTGTGGATTAAAAATGACCCATCTAAGGATGAAAACTATTAGTTAACTAATCATAAATGACTTGAAATGATGTGACAAATCTATATGCAGTGCACACTGACATGACAGTATCATATAAACATTGATAGTTAGTAGTTTCAAAACTTAAAAACCAAAGTTACTGTTGAATCAAAGCAGACGTTAAATACATCTCTTAACTTTATGCAAATTGATAAAAGTATAAATATTGAAGGTTAATTTTATTATTATACCAAAGTAAAGGCCTCTCGGCCTAAGAGACAAGTAACAGAAGTCAAAACTAGAATAAAATAATATTATTGTTATTTAAGGGACGTTTGGTTCATGGGAATGTAAGATTACTTTTGGGAATAAGATTCCAGAATGTAATATGACTTGACATATTACTAGGAATGTTACAGTACCTTGTTTGGTTTATTTGGCAGGAATATAAGAGGACAATATTTGGTTGGGGGAATATAAGATTACTCGATAGTAAATTTAACCGTATTATCCTTATGATATACATTTTTGTAAGAAGTTAAACTTCTAATTTAAATTGAAAATATTTGAATGACACTATCTAATTTTGAAAAAATACATTTAACATATTATTAATTTAATTAGTATTTTAAAACTATATTTTTAAAAAATATTCATAATTATAAATTTTAAATTATTTGAATAACACTGTCAAAGCTTACCCTTTCAAGGGAAACTACCGATATTCTTGCCGGGAAACACCATCAAGTTCGGTACTTCATCCAATCCAATCCAATCTTTTGCAAATCTTAAATTCTCATTTATCGGTTTTTAGGAATAGGGTAATTATCGAATTATATAAAATAAATCATAGACTTTGTTAAAGAAAAGCAAAACTTTACATATTTTATTGATGGATCAAGTGTATATATAACACATTTACATTGGTGTAAATTCTTTTTAACTACAACTAATTAACTAACTATGACTAACTTACATCAGTGTAAATTTTACATCACTACAACTAACTAACTATGGCTAACTTACACCGATGTAAATTCTATTGAACTATAACTAACTAACTATGGCTAACTTACACCAGTATAAATTCTACCGGTTTAATTGGTTTTTGAATTTTTTCTAGCATGTATCATAATGGAACTGTACAATATCAATACAACAAATTAAAAGAAATGACTTGTATCACATAAAGCAAAAGCAACTAGCAAATTAACATATATCTAACAACAGTTTTTTTTTATCCGCAAGTATGATTTTTATTAAGAATAAATCATACAAGAAATACTACTAAAGGCCTCGTTAAAAACCCCTTAAACCTATTCGAAGGAAAAGATTGGCCATAATAGTATATAAATGGAACTATACATGAAGTAAAGACAAAAAATGAGTAAAACAACAAAAGGAGCATGGACCACGCATATCATCCTTCAAATAAAAATAGATCCGCTAATGAGCCAAGGTTGAGTCGCATCAACTAATCCACACATGCTTGGAACCAATACGATATCTCCACACACCCATTTGCCAAAGCGTCTGCTATACTATTAGCCTCACGAAAAATATGAAGGATCTCCACATAATCTAACCGTGAACATGCCTCATCAATAATCCGAAACCAAGACCAAAATCGCCAAAGTCGACAATTGTGATGTAACACTCAAGAAATGGCATCCACGGAGTCCGATTCTAACACAATGGGAGAAGCATTACACCATTTTGAATCAAGTAGTTTAGAAAGACGCCAACATTCTACTGTCAAAGCTTTGTAACCATCACTTTGTAATCTATCTCCAACATCAATATCCCTTTCCGCATCAATTTCTTCAATAGCCTTTCTTGTATCCTTTAATTGATGGTCAACATTGCCAAAATGTGAGAAATTCCACACCTTCAACAACAGTTATGTTTAGGCTTACAAAAATCAATACCCATGACATTCTAGACTTAAGCATATTATTGACTATATTGTATTCTAAATGTGAGAAAATGAAGGGAAAATGATTCCTAGTATAAACCCAAATAACCGCTAATGTTGGGAATGTAATATTACCCCTTGGCGGGAATCCTCTAAACCAAAAGTGGGTATGTGATTCCTGAATTTTTTTCCCTTGGTAATTTTCTTTTCCGCGATCCAGACGCCCCCTAAACGGTTTGACATTTGATCCATCTAGAGATTTCTTAGTCGATTTTAAATTTATTATATGAACAAACTTTCATTTGAATACCATTGACGAAACCTAAAGTGATAAATATACAAACCTAACTCCATTGACATTTCAAAATGGTTACCCTCAACAAAAGAGAAACTAAAACTTCAAAAGTTGAAAGGATAACATGTACACAAAACAAGTCAAACTTCGAGTAGTCAAAACCAAAAACAACTCAACTAATCTCATAATTGCCATTCCTAAGCTTCAATATTTTTAGATATGTTGAGGATGAGCCCTTTTCCTGGCGTGACATTCTCCCCCACACAGCCTTCTAATGAGTCAGCATGAAATCAGACAGTTAAAGGGTTGCTCTGATACTACTTGTCACGGGATCAATATCCTCTTCTCAAAAAACATGTCTAGTAGGATGTGCAGCGCTACCACTTTTATATCTCATGACCTCCATTTTCCTTTTCGACGTGGGATTAATGTACCTGCCTCATTCCAAGCGTGACAATAATAGTTTCCTACAAATATATCAAATATGTTTAAAAACATTAAATAAAATATTTATTTAATAATAATTTCAAAATCATAAATTTATAATTATATAATAATAATTTATTGCTTTCGACTATTGACATACTTTAAAAGTCCTGTAAAATAAATAATTTAATTAAAACTTAATAAGAAAAATACATTCACATTGAAGAATATAGATAATATTGAAAACCTACCAAAATATTAATAGAGGACACTAAAATGCAAGCCTAACTTTAAAACAACCCATTATTGTTAAGGTTTGGGGCATATTGACCCTAAAACTTTACAAAATAAATGCAAAATGTTGTTCTAATAATGTCGATTTTGCAATTTAATATAAAATTCGAATCCAATCCAATTCAATTAAATTTTGTTTTGAAATTTGACCTCCAAAAAATAAAATAGAATTATTATATTTTTGTTAAATTTAATGAAAAATGTGTTTATTGTTATGTAAAATTTCAAATCCCATTATTTTTAATTTAAATTAGTTATTTTTATAGAATAATTAAGAATATTTTTTATTAACATATGAATAATTATTTCATTAAATATTAAAACGTTAGATTGAAAGGGTCGCACAATAAAACTTTACAATATACAATCCAAATTAGTCGCCCAATAAACAATTATTTTATTCAATATTAACCCTCTTGATTATACCTATAGATACTAGACACTTCTTCTCATTTCAAATCATCCTGAGCAAACAAATCTGTTTATTTAAGCATTCTTTGTTTTCTGTGTTCTATCTCTAATTTCTCAAGATTTTTTAAGTTCTAAATTCCAATCCTTTGAGAAAAGTAATTCTATCATTATCCGTTCTAGATTTTGGGTGTCTAATTTCTTGGAGATACTGTTAAGCTCGGGGGTGTCTAGTGCATCGATTACACCATTTGTGACTAATTTGCTTTTAAGATAATGATTCACCATGACACAATATTTCATCCATTTGTTCGATTAACTATTTTTATTTGTCTTTTCAATGCTAAAGTCTTATTTTTTAGTATATAGGTATTTTAAAATTTAAGAAATACAATACAACTTTACACAGCTTGACTTATGTCACAGACCAAAAATTTTACCACCTAAATATTAGACTTGTCTTGGAAGAATGGAAATATTGGTGAAGAATTCTAAAACATTAAAAAAAAGTCCTGGAACATTATAGGAAAATCTAAAACACTTTTCAAAGTTCTAGAATGCGATGGAATGTTATAGAAAAACATGAAAGGCTCTAGACGATTCTAGAATGTTGTGGAAGGATTTGGAACATTATGGAATGATTCATATATTTAGAAGGTTATGGAATATGGTGGAAGATTATGGAATGTTCTAGAAACTTGTGGAGATTTCTCCAAGACTGGTTCATTTTAGAATTGTGTAGAAAATTATAGGATTTATAAGATATTTCTAGGCTTATATAGATTTATCTAAAAGTTAAATATTAACCATAGGATTAGAATGATCTTCACCGTCCATTGAAGAGGTGGAATGCTATAAATATATGACCTTAGTTATTTAATAAAACATCTTAAAAATTTAAGAACCTAAATACATTGTAAATCATTCTTCAAGTTAATAAAAATGAAAAACAAAAATATAGGAAATAATTTTGGCTATACTATTCCTAACTAACATAATAGTTTCCTACAAAAATTATCACACATGTTTCAAAATATTAAAATAAAAATATTCATTTAATAGTAATTATAAAATTAAATTTATAATTGTATAATAATAATAATAATAATAATAATAATATTTTATTACTTTTGGCTACTAGGATACTCTAAAAGACTTTAAAAATCTTACGTAAAGATTTGGCTTGATATTAGAAAAAAAAATTCTCGATATTAATAGTATAAAAACTCCACAAAATAAATATTTTAATTAAAACTTAATAAAAATACATAATATACATCAAAGAATATATATACAATAACAAAAACATCAAAATATTATTTTTTCAATCATAAGCAGTTATACCAAAAGGCAAGCAAATGATTTGTTACATGAATAATTTCAGTTCAGCAACATCATTTTGACATGCGTTGCGGTCCAAATTTGGTAAAACCTTAATTCTATAATTATTAGTTATCTATAAGCAGTCTTATATACAGCTGGCATAAATACTGGTATGATTAGTTTTATCAATTATATTGTAACACCCCAAAAGATCAAAATTCCCAAAAAAATGAATGACATAAAAAATGCTGCTAAGGGATCTCGAACTCGTAACATAGTGGATCAAAACTTTAACCATCTAAGCTAAGATCCTCTTTGATCTTAGACTGCATTGGTTTAAATTTGAAATATGTATATCAGTCTTGACCAATAATTAAATAAGCTATCCAACCCCTAGTCAGTCAGGAATGCAAATTTAGATCTAATAAAAGTATTAAGATATTTTCCCTCAAAATCTTTTAGCTTTCTGACTAAGCTCCGATCTCTTTCTCCGAATGTTCATGGCGTGCACTGCCATCGCTATCTGAATCGCTATCGCACCTTGACCTCAAACCTGACAACCACTAGCAGTATATCTCTGTCGTTTGTCGGGAAGATCAGTTTAAAGTTGTCAGAAGAAACCCAAACGTCGCTCCTCTATTTTTTTTATTGATTTTTGGACGCTTCTTTCGTCTGTGCGTCGCACCATCACCATCATTGAACTCCTTGTGCTGAGACGGGCAAAACTCGACCTTTCAATCGACCATCTGCCATCATTTTGAAGATCGTCGAAAAATTGTGGAAATTGAATGGTTTCCCCTCTGCCGCCGTGGTTTTAGCCACTCCGCGCCTCAGTATATGCTCTTACTTGTATTTGAGATTTTGAAGGACGTTGAGTTCGAGTTTGAAAGCTATCGAAAGGAGTTTCAAGGGTCAACTGATGTGACTCAGAGTCGAGATAATACTTAACTACCTATTGTATGCTTTACGGAGCTCTTTGGTAATTGGTTAATGTATGAATGAATACGATTGGTTATAAGATAATCATTGATTATTCTTTTTTAAAGTAATATTGTTTTCGGTAAATAAATAGTAAGCTAGTGAAGATCAAATGGCTCGAATAAGAAATTTGATGACCGGCAAGAAATTCCAGTGCACCGAGTAATCAATAAAGCAGTTAATCTTGAAACCTTCAATTCTGGTTATTTCTTGATAAAACATCTAATGCCCGAAATACTTGGATGAAAATAACGAAAATACCCTTGAGGTGTAAAAAATGACTTGAATACCCTAAAAGTGTAAACGACTTGGGAATTCATTCTTGACCTGATAGAACTACTTATTCTCCTGTTAAATTCCTGATCTTGTTGGAAAATTCTGGTAACAAATTTATAACTTTCGAGATTGCAAAATGCCTAGATTTCCCCGATTTCTAAATAAATGTCTAAAAATCATTTTCCTAGAAATACCCTGAATGATTGAATTGGAAAAAATGACGGATATACTCTCGAGCTTTGAAATGACTGAAATACCTCGAGTTCCAAAATGACAAAAAATACCCTCAAGACTTGGTATAAATGAACGCAATTGATGAATCCTAAATATGCCGATAAAACCTAAATGACTATAATGTCCCTAAGGGTTATGGAATCTGATCTTGAAATGTCAGTCATTTTTATTAATTTTAATGAAAATGAGTTTATTGTTATGTAAAATTTCAAATCTCATTATTTTTTATTCACATTAGTGATTTTTTATAGAATAATTAAGAACATTTTTATCAATATATGGACAATTATTTTATTTAGACATTAAAAAGTTGGGATGGTAAGGTCTTCTAATGAACCTCTACAATACCCAATCTAAATTAGTCGTCTAATGAACAATTATTTAATTCAAATATTAAAATTTTGACCATCTCGATTATACCTAAAAATACTAGGCAGTTTTTCTCATTTCAAATCATCCTGAGCAAACACATATGTTTAAGCAATCTCTGTTTTATTTTCTGCTTTCTCAAGAATTTTTGAATTTTGATCCTTTGAGAAAAGTAATACTACCATTGCCCGTTTCAAACTTTGGGGGTACGATTTCTTGGATAGACTATTAACCTCAGGAGGCGTCATCCTGCAACACCTCATTCTCGTATTCGATTACCGAATATAAGTTAGAGATGTCACAGAACAATAACATGATTTTTATTTAAAAATTTCCTTAAATTAAAAACCTTTGAAAATATTTATATCGGCTCATACACACAATCGGAGCTCCTTTACTTTTAAAAAAAAAATTTGAATGTTCAAAAAATATCGGACGTTGAACTAAAATAGACAAATTAATCACACTTATACATGCCACTAAAATAAATTAAAAACCTAAAGTAGGATGTCATTACTGTGGCAGCTTGATGAAAATTTCTGAACTTGATACAACTCTTTGCTTCGTCCAATGATTCAAACCACCTACGTGTGGACAATCAACACATGCTAAGTACAAACTTAGTGAGGCAATAAACAAAGTTAATAACAATAATTTAAACTTATTCGACTTCATGACGACGTTTATATAACATGATATATGTCAATGCATCAACTTTCACATTGCATTAGTAATGATTTACTACATGCCAATGTCATAAGACTTTCATGCTTGTGCATTTGTCATAATCTGCCATATATGCATAAATGCATCATGATCACTAGATATGTATTACCATCATGTTAATCATATATTAACATAATATAAACCAGATATAAGTTTCTTACCAATATACTTGCCATTTATTTCAAAATCTCATAAGCTTATTCATCTGTTTATTTCTTTTAACCAATAAACCGTAGCCCAAATATAAGCCTATGAGGACCTTGGGTACGCGAGTCAAATATGCTCCGAAGTTCTAATACACATAAGGTCGTGCCCACCATATGCACTAAGTGTCCTTTATATACACTATAGTGCTAAACCGAGTATGTAGTATGCTGCTGGACTCTATGGCATGCCAACTATACCTTGTCCCTCAATGACATACTTGGGCATATATTCCATATTTATTTCATCCATGGCAATGTATATCAACATAATTTAACATTGGGAAGTTTATACCCGAAATAACATTCATAATATAACATCATATATAACTAGTGATCCATGCATTTATATTCAACTTTTGACATATTTAAATATGCCAATCATATGCTCCATGACATAAATATAATGACAGTAAAATTTGGGTAGGCTCATCGCAAGCCATCCCAATGATGTATAAAAAATCAATATGTCATGATATGTATGCAATTGCACTCACCTTGGCCACTTAACACAACGCCTCACTAAGTACTAGTTCGATCCTTTCTTTCATAGTACCTCGAACATTCTTTGATTCGGACTTGACTGAAAATCGAGATTCGGGGCTTAAATCGAGCTTGTAAAATTTTTCTATTTTTTTTCTCTTCACCATGGTTTTGGAGGGTATTTGGCTGATAATTCCTTCATATTTCATGTATTTAAGACACTTGTATTATGAAAAAATGAATTTTTAATTCAATAAATTCCACTTTCCAAAAAATACTCTCCAACTAGATCTATATTTCTAATTTGCCATTTGTATCATTCCAACTAGACTTAGTTGGATTATAATCATCCACTATTCATCAATAGAAAAAATCTCAAAATTCCTTTCATGTCCCTTTTGGGTAAAATGACCAAAATGCCCTTTATCGATCAACCTATTCACAAAATTGCCTTTCTATGTCATTTCAAACGATTTAAATTTTTCTCGATCTTTTTAACATCCAAATATTCATAAAATGATATTTTATGACTCTTCTAAGGTCCATGGAACTATCTCTGAAATTTTAGCTCGATTAGATTATTAGAATATTTTTTTCAAACTTTACACTTTATAGCCATTAATACAAACTCCGTACAAAAAATTCGGGTAGCACGAAAACGTCATTCTTGGGGGGTAAACTATTCATTTAATGGGTTAAAATACATAACTTTTAAAAATTACACTTTGATCCCTAAACTTATCCAAAGTTTATACTTTAGCCACAAAACTTTCAAAATTTATGTTTTGGTCACTAGCCAAAAATTGGGATATTACAATTCTCTCCCCTTAAGAAAATTCGTCCTCGAATTTTTAACACGTACCTAGTTCAAAAAGGTGAGGAAACTGCTTTCTCATATCTTATTTTCTTTCCCAAGTCGTTTCTTCAACTTTATGATTTCCTCAAAGAACTTTAACAAGCGAAATTGACTTATTTCCTTAGTTCTTCGACTCCATGTTTTATCGTCTTTACCTTATCTTTAACTTCTTTAATTTGCTTAAGTCCAACTACATCTCGATCCTTTGAATTCAATCACACATGCCTTTAACATATCCTCCAAAATCTGAATAGTTCGCTCTGATTGTCCATCTGTTTGATAAAGCGCCAAAAATTGAGTGGCTAAAGTATTAACACCTTAAAAATTAAGATGGATATTTGGGTGACTAAATTGTTAATGTCCTACAATTTAGTGAAAATAATGACTAAACTGATAGGGCATAATGCCAAAAAATACCCATAATGTTTGACTGAATAGTCACTTTGACTCATATTCTTTTTTGAAGCAATTTAACCCTTAATGTTTCATTTTGGGTTAAGAATGACCCCTCTACAAATAAAATCTATTAGTCAACTAATGATAAATGACTTGAAATGATGTGACAAACCTACACAGTAGTGCACACTAACATGGCATTATAATATAAACAAATGTGTTGACTTGAAAGAATATCACACCAGTCAAAAATAATTTTATAAGATTATATGAAATATAAAATTACTTTTGCTGCTGATGTGTCATTCTGTCAAGTCATTTCAAGCTGATTAACGTTAGTTGACTAGCAGTTTTCATCTGCAGAGGGATCACTTGAACTAGAGTAAAACGTTTATGGTTAAATGTTTCAAAAAAAATAAAGGCATAAAGCCAGAAATGACCCTCCAACATTTGACTAAATAGTCACTTCGGCCCTTATTATTTTTTTGGAGCAATTCAACCCTCAATGTTTCATTTTGGGTCAAAATTACCCATGCGGATGAAAACTGGCAGTGAACTGACGATAAATGGCTTGAAATAGAGTGACAAACCTATATGGCAGAGCATGCTGACATGATAATATCATATAGATAAATATGTTGACTTAAAAAATACTATATTAGTCAAAAAATAATTTTATAAAATTATATAAAATATAGAAATAATTTTTTTCTGCTGACCTATCATTTGTCAAGTTATTTCAAACTGTTTACCGTCAATTTTCTAACAATTTTCATCTGCGGAGGGGCCATTTTAACCCAAAATAAAACGTTGAGGGTTGAATTGCTCCAAAAAAGAAAGAGGAGTGATTATTTAGTCAAACATTTGAGTTTTTTTTTAACTGTATGCCAAAAATAAAAACCAAAGTTACTATTGAATCAAACCAAACGTTGAAGGCATCTTTTAACTTTATTCCAATTGATAAAAGTATAATTATTGATGGTTAATTTTCTCATTATACCAAAGTAAAGGGCCTCTCGGCCTAAGAGACAAGTAAATGGAAGTCAAAACTAAGAATAAAATAATATTATTTTTATTTAGGAGGCATTTAGTTCACAGAATATAAGACTACTTTTGGGAATATGATTCCCGGAATAAAATATGACTTGACATATTACTAGGAATGTTACAATACCTTGTTTGGTTTATTAGGTAAGAATAAAAGATGACAAAATTTGGTTGGGGGAGTATAAGACTACCTGATAGCAAATTTGACCATATTGTCCTTATGATATACATTTTTGTAACAAGTTAAACTTCTAATTTAAATTGAAAATATTTGAATGACACTATCTAGTTTTGAAAAAAATTATATTTAATGTATTATTAATTTAATTAGTATTTTAAAACTATGTTTTTAAAAAATATTCATAATTATCAAATTTGAAAATATTTGAATGACGCTATCGAAGCTTATCCTTTCAAGGGGAACTGCCAACATTATTGTTGGGAAACACCATCAGTTTCGGTACTTCATCCAATCCAATCTTTTTCAAATCTTAAATTCTCATTTATCGGCTTTCATGAACATGGTAATTATCGAATTATATAAAATAAATCATAAACTTTTGTAAAGAAAAGTAAAACCTCGCATATTTTATTGATGGATCAAGTGCATATATAATACATTTACACCAGTGTAAATTCTCTTTAACTACAACTAACTAATTAACTATGACTAACTTATACCAGTGTAAATTCTATAGAACTACAACTAACTATTGCTAACTTACACCGATATAAATTCTATTGAACTATAGCTAACTAACCAACTGTTGCTAACTTACACCGGTTGAACTAATTTTTGAAATTTTTTCTAACATGGATCACAATGGAATTATATAATATCTAACAAGATCAGGAAGTATGATTTTTATTAAGAAATGACTTGTGTCACCATAAAGCAAAAGCAAATAGAAAATTAACATATATCTAACAATAGTTTTTTTTATCAGCAAGTATGATTTTTATTAAGAATAAATCATACAAGAAATACTATAAAAGTCTCGTTAAAACCCCTAAACCTATTAGGAGGAAAAGAGTGTCCATAACAGTATATAAATGGAACTATACATGAAGTAAAGACCAAAAGTGAGTAAAACAACAAAAGGAGCATGGGCCACGCATATCATCCTTCAAATAAAAAATAGATCCACAAACGAGCCAAGGTTGAGTCGCATCAAATAATCCACACATGCTTGGAACTAGTACGATCTCTACGCACCCATTTGCCAAAGTGTCCGCTATACTATTAGCCTCACGAAAAAATATGACAGAACTCCACATAATCTTACAGTGAACATGCCTCATCATAATCCGGTACCAAGACCAAAATCACCAAGGTCGACGATTGTGATGTAACACTCAAGAAATGATATCCATGGAGTTCGATTCTAACACAATGGGAGAAGCACGACACCACTTCGAATCAAGTAGTTTAGAAAGATGCCAAAATTCTGCTGTCAAAGCTTTGTAACCATCACTTTGTAATCTATCTCCAGCATCACTACTATCCCTTTGCGCATCAATTTCTTCAATATACTTTCTTGTCTCTTTTAACCGATGATCAACTTTGTCAAAATGTGAGAAATTCCACAACTTCAACAATAATTCTGTTTAGGCTTACAAAAATCGATACCCACGACATTATAAACTTAAGCATATTATTGGCTATATTGTACGCAAAAAATTGACAAATTATAGGCTACTTGGCATCTCAGTGAAGCTATACAAAAAGTTGACAAATCGTAAGCCACTTGACATCTTAGTGAAGCTGTAACACCCCGGAAAATGGGCAAGAAGATTCGGGTGAATTATCAGAATCGAGGTAGATCAGACACCGAAAAACAATCCAGAGATTCTGTCTTAAAAAGTGGGTTCGCGAGTCGATTACGTGTAGGGAAGGATTAGCACCCCCTACGAACTCCCGTTATCGGTACCTTTAATTTTACATGGCATTTTGGCATTTTGAATAATTATTTGAATTTAATTTATCCCATAATTATTAACTAAATTTAAATCCCGAATACAGATATCCTTTTATAAGGAAATTCATTTTATTCGAATACGAGATTAAAAGCACCCCGTTATGTGGCACCCCTATTCGTATTTAAAAATAAATTTCCAACATAAAAGGTTTTTAATGAATGATATTTTATTGTCTTGTCAATTTTAAGAACTATTCCTAAAAAGGCTCTATTTAATTAATTGTTTAAATCTATGAATATTAATTAATTTAATGGCTTTTCTGTGAAAATGCCAATTTCTTGAACACCTTCCATATATCTAACGCCCTTAAATTAAATATATTCCTAATTGATTAATCCTTCTAATTAATTAAAGTTCTAGTCCTAATTAAGGTTCTAACAATTTATTATTCAGTGTTTATAAGTGAAAATGTATATCGAATATACACCTTTATGACCAAGGCTGAGATAACACCCCATTGTAAACAATGCAACACCATCCAGATTTGAACCTCAAAGATTCTATTCGATATACATTTAATTAACTACAATGTATTTAATTACTTGTTCAGTTTTAATTAAAGGCTAAATTAATATTCAATTTTAAGTGAAATATATATTAAACATAATTTGTTAAAATCCATTTTGTGATAACGCCCCATTGTAAACAATGGAACATCATCCAAATTTGGATTTTAAAATTACATTTAACATACATCTAATTACTACAATTGTCTATCCTAATTAATTATTGAAATCCTAATTAGAGAAACCTAACTAAGGCTCTAATAATTAATTAAGCTAAGTGATTAAATTGTCTAAACAAAATACTTTATGGTATATTTAAAATATGCAATCATACATATAATTTAATTACATTTAAATAATACAATTAAATAAATAATAAAACAAATTAGACATTTAAACTGATTTTTATTATATGGGGACTGAAATGAAGAGATACAAAACTCTAGTGTCCAATTACAAAGACCCAAAGACCTAATTGCACTAATTACAAATTCTAGGGTTGAATTACAAAGCACAGGGGATTAGATTGGAAGAACTACATAATACAAGGTCAAATTAAAAGCGATTAAGGACCAAATTGAATGAAGGGTCAACCTTCGAGCCAAAACCAAAGAACATCCGATTAAAAATGCGCGAATCTAGTGACCCGACCCAACTCAGCTCGTGGATCCTCTTGACTCGGTGCCCAAAACGGTACCGTTTTGGTTTGAGCTTAAATGGCCTAAACCGAGTCTAACTCGACCATAATTTCCCCAGCCCATTCTCTCTCTTCTCTCTCATCCCTCAAAATCCTCTTAACTGAAACTCCTTGTGCCCAGAAAAACAATCCAAAACAAATCAAAAACCTACATTTTTGGATGAAGCTCATCCGTGTTCTTCAAAAACCGGATAAGCTTCAAACTTTATGGCAAACCTCCACCTTATGCTCCACCCTCTGATCCAAAATGCCACCCCCATCAAACTTTGATGTGTTTCTCAACAACCACCTACAAACTCCGACCACCATTAACCACCGTCTAGAATCCTAAAAACCTATTTTCCCGATTTTGAACCCTAAATCCCTAAATCTAGCCCTAAACTCGATAGAGTTTCCCTTTCTTCCCCGAATCCTAGACTACTGAGCCCAAATCTACCATTTTCAACTTCAACAGCCCCTAAACAACTCTGGCCAAACTAACTTCCGATCTCATTTTTATTTATTTTTATATATTACTATTTTTTTCTAAACTGACATGTTTTTTTATTTCTTACAGGAATAAAGAAGAGGAGGAAAATATACCTTTGCTATGGTGGTCGGGGTAATTCTGACGTCCTTTCGGATGACAGTGTGGCTTTACCGGTGGCAGAAGAACTTTTTGACGACCGTTCGTGTTCCAGACGGTTCAGCTTCTAAGGGTAAAATTCCTCAAATGCCCTTTCTCTCTCTCCCTTTATTTATTATTATTATTAATGATTATTATTAACGCTATCATTATTCCTGATAAAATTTCTCTCTCCCTATTTATAGAGGTCAGAGGATGAATTCAGCACTGAGTGGGAAGGGAAGCACAATCCGTGTACCTTGGTTCGAACCAATTAATAGATGCCACATGGCATTTTGGCGGGCCAAACAAACACATTGTGTTTATTTGGGCTGTTATCTGATAGAGCTTGTATTTGGGTGGGAATTCAATTGTAAATTGGGCCATTTGTATTTGTTAGATATCAAAATGAACGGGAAAAATTGAATGTGATGGGAATATGGGCTTTAATTGGGCTTTGGAATTTTGAATGTAACTAGACGCTATAAATGGAATGTGGATTAATACTTATTTGGGCTATTAAATTTATTTATACTTATTTATTTATTCATTATTTATTATTATTATTAAGCTCAGTCAAAATTCGGGTATTACAGCTGCCCCTCTTTGCTCATTGCTGTAGAACAGGGATAGATCAAAGACTGAAAATACACGAATTTTGTCCAGATCTCTTGGTCTTCCTCTGAAAGGCATGTCTTTCTTTATGAACAATGCTAATGTTCGAAGCTGTTATTCTTATTATGAAATTCTTAATCTTCGAAAGTCTGAAGTTGCTCTTGCCATTCTTCATCTCTTGAGGTTTGAAGCTATTCTTCTTATTATGAAATTCTTCATCCCTCTGTCGAACAATCCACCTTTCTGCAAAGGTATCGAACAAACGAGTTCTTCTTATTAGGAACTCTGGATTCTTTGCTGGGCAGTTTCTTCACAATGCAAACTCCGTCTTTACTGAGCAGACTCTTCACATTAGGAGCTCTATCTTTTCTATGTGAACTCTTCCTATTAGGAACTCTATCTCCGCTAAGCAAACTCTTCCCATTAGTAACTCTATCTTTGCCGAGCGAACACTTTCCACTAGGGGCTCTTTGTTCTTTTCTAGGAATGTTGATTCATCTCATTTTCTGGGAAAAACTAAACCTGCAACAAGAAAATATCATTAATTAATAAGAATTCAACCTGAAGTAATTTCAAGTATCCCCAATTTCTCGCTTGAAGCACTGAGATCTTTGGTGTCACTGCTTATTCTGCCTAAGATATCCCGATCTTTCTATCTGAAGCTCATATGGGATCTCATCTCCTGTTTCTCTTTCTCTGTTGATCAATCTTCTTCTATTCCTGCAAAAGTCAAAATTTATCATTAATCTTCCAACATTAATTGTAAAAATGCACAATTTGGGTATATCATTAAAATTTTAAATGCTTCAACAGGAGACGATGAAACTATGAATCTTCCTCGTTTGAGTCTGAAGTTGGTCTATCTTGCTTTTCAATCTTGCAACTTGAATCGTTTTTCTCTTCTTCTTCTTCTTTTCTTCTTTTTTTTCTCCTTTCTTTTTCTCTTCCTTCCTTTTTCTTTTTTCTTTTTTCTTCTTATTTTTCTTTTCATTCATTCTTCTTTTTCTCCTTTTTTCTTTTTCTTGTTTTTTTCTTTCTTCTTCCTCCTCTTTTGTCATTTTTCTTTTCACTTTTTTCTTTTTTTTTCTAATTTTTCTTTTTCTTGCTCTTTTTTCTTTTTCTTTTTTCTTTTTGTTTTTCTATTTTTTTTGTTTTTTTTCTCTTTTTTTAAAACCGAGGGCCTAAGGATTAATATTTCAGTTGATATCATGCCTCACCGTCTTATTGCAATAACAGTCAGAAAGTTCTCATCATTTCTGAAGGTATCGGCCCGAAGGACTTAACATCATGCCTAAAGGACTTATTGATGACCTGAAGGATTTAGATTTGTAATGCATTTCTTTTCTTGTGCAAACAATTACATCACTCCCGAAGGACTTACTGATGACCCGAAGGATTTAACATCATGCTCGAAGGACTTACTGATGACCTGAAGGATTTAACATCATGCTCGAAGGACTTACTGATGACCTGAAGGATTTAGAATTGTAATACATTTCCTTTCCTGTGCAAACAATTACACCACTCCCGAAGGTGATGGCCCGAAAGACTTAGCATCATGCTCGAAGGACTTACTAACGACCCGAAGGATTTAACATCATGCCTGTATGACTTAACATCATGCTCGAAGGACTTACTGATGATCCGATGGATTTAACATCATGCTCGAAAGACTTACTGATGACCCGAAGGATTTGAAATTGTAATACACTTCCTTTCCCGTGCAAATAATTACATCACTCCCAAAGGTGATGGCCCAAAGGACTTAACATCATGCCCGAAGGACTTACTGACAACCCGAAGGATTTAACATCATGCCCGAAGGACTTAATGATGACCCAAAGGATTAAGAATTGTAATGCACTTTCTTTCTTGTGCAAACAATTAGAAAATCTTTGCTAAAATCTACCTCTATAAACGGATTAAAATCTTTGCTGAGATTTGCCTTTTCAAACGGATTAAAATCTTTGTTGGGATCCGCCTCTTCAAATGGATTGAAATCTTTGCTAGGACCCGCCTCTTCAAACGGATTGAAATCTTCGCAGGGACTTGCCTCTTAAAACAGATTAAAAATCTTTCTGAGATCCGACTCTTCAAACGGATTAAAATTTGAGATCTACCTCTTTAAGCAGATTGATATTATTTTCTTCAAAAAGGTGATTGAAATCTTTACTAATCTTTGCTAGTTCTAATTTCTCCATTTTGAAGTTATAGATTGATATCTTTGTCTGTTCTTTACTGATTCTTGTAAATTCCTACAAAAAATGTACAAAATACCTTAAATGTATAAGTTAGTTTGCCTTTATCTTATAGATGCCTAACTATATATGATGCATGAATTGTGACAACTGAGGACCACTCGGATGAGCTCTAATCTTCTTTGCCTCTCCGTTGAGCCTTTTGCAACAGCTACAACAATAAGATTATTTTCCTTGAATCTTTTTTTGATTGATCTTCTTGAGATTTATCTTGAACTCTTATTGTCTTCATACTCCAAAATTTACCTCAGATTGAGCTCTTTTTCTTCTTGAGCCAATTTTGACCCTTTTTAGTGATTGAATTCTTTCAGGTTCTGGTCCTTCTCTTGCCCATTCTAATTTGAACTCTTATGCCCCATGATGCCCCCACTAATCTCTTTATTTCTTGCCTCATTACATAGAATCTTCCCTTCTTCCATCATTTGGACGAACAAGTGCCTCAAGTCCCTAAACTTTTCAGATCCCTGAACTTTTTCCAAGTCTCCAAACTTTCTATTCTTGCCATTGTTATCACTATGTCCCCTAATGGATAATTCTTCTTTCTTACAAGAAGACGATCGAACAAATAAAAGTCTCATACTCAACCATATATTTATCAAGAAAATCTGTCTGTTTGTAAAAATGTCAGCTTGCTTATCGGCATTTCAATGAATGATACTTTTCAAGACCCGAAAAAATTAGGGCATAAAGAAAGAAAACTAAATAGGATGCCATGGATATCAAGTGCAAGAGAGTCTTAGATTCAACCTTCCTATGGGTAGAATACTTTGAATGTTGTGTCAATTTTTGAAGTTATAAAATTACTTCCAAATCACCCGGTTCACACCCTATGATTACCGCATTGCTCGATCCAGTCAGAAACAACTCCTCCGTTCTCCTCATTCCTTTCTATTCATAAATGTGTTCAAGGTTCCCGAACTTGTTTAACCAGTAGAGTACAAAAATATTATTCTAAGAATAAAATTCTATAAGTGCATGTGTGATTCTGATTGTTACTAATTATTATTATTATAAACATGTCTTCAAAGATACATCTCTGACGCTTGGGTATTGGACAAGTGAAGCATAGCTCCTTATTAGATTTATCGACATCCCCCATAGCTCCATCAGAGTGTTCCAAGACTTACTTATCCAAATAGTTCATTATTTATCACCCTTTCTTTTTTCCTTTCCATCTCATTTTCTTCTCTTTTTCCTTTTTTTTTACTTTTTCTTTCTTTCTTTTTCTTTCCTCACTTTTTATTTTTTTTTTCCTTTTTTCTCTTTATTTTCTTTTTCTCCCTCATTTTCTTTTTCTCTCTTATTGTGCTTTTTAAAGTATAGAAAACTACACTTAGAACTTCAATTTCAAGCATCTCTACTTGGTTAAAATCGTCTAGTCCACTTCACTGTTTATGAATTTCAAAGATTTATCATCGAACATCATCAATGGCGTAGTGATCTGACCTTTTCTTGCCTTGCCGACCAGAGTAAACTAAGAAACAAGTTTCACTTCATCATCTTCACAACATCCAAATAATTTTTTGTATCAGAATTAGTGTCACATCTTGCAATTGGCATCTAAGGGCCCACAAGGATAAGAAGAGATATACATATATTTAATTCAAAAACATTCATTCAATGAAATGAAAACCAACAAACATGACATATGCCTTCAGAAAAAAACTTCTACTACTTTCAGACCAGGAGTAGCATACTTATTTCCAGTGTTATTTCAGCAATGGTCCTTGTAGGTTGTAACCACATGATGCAACTATATGGGTAGAACTGGCTTCTTAGAATTCCAAACAATCTTGGAAGCACTCATCTTGATTCTCTAATTCCTTGACTGTTATAACGGCTTGCCCCACTCCTTTCCATTGTTGAATCAATTCTCGTGTCAAGATTCCATTACTAACTAGCTTCTTGATTTCTTTCATTAAAGGTCTACACTTCTTGGTAGCATGTCCTGGTACTCCCATATGAAAGTCACAAACATTGCCCGGATCATAGCTATGAGCAAATGGACTTGGCACCACCTTCATTGGCCTAGGAGTGATATGTTGTCCTTTAATAAGGTGAGGTAATAAGTCTGAAATAGGCACTCCAAAGATCTCCAGATTTGCACTTGCTCGAGGAATTTTCTGTGGTCATTCTGATGAATTAACTGGCCTCTTTCTCTAGCGACTCTAAAAACTTTGAACATTACACTAATTCACCTATTTCCCTTATTTTGCCTCTTGATCAGCATGGTCTTCAAATCTTGATCTAATTTTCCCTTGTCGGATCCCAATTTCTATTGCTTCTCCAATCACCACGAGATCACTGAAACTACACTTTGAATTCACGAACATTTTCCCAAAGAAAGGAGATGGAAGAGTTTGATGAAACATACATGATATTTCTTCCTCTGTCAAGGGAGATTGAACTTGGGCTGCTAATCTTCGCCACCTTAATGCATAGTCTTTAAAACTTTCGTTGACCTTCACATTCACGTTCTGCAGGAAATAACGATCTAGAGCCAAGTCTATAACATACTTGTATTGCCCCAAAAATGCTTTGGCCAAATCTACCCATGATCGAATCTGCTCCCGACTTAATCTGTTGTACCACACTAAGACAGGTCCAGCTAGACTATCATGAAAACAGTGGGTCAACAATTTATCATCATCCAAATATCCTTCCATTTTCCTACAGAACATTGCCAAGTTGACTTTAGGACAACTGGAACCATCATACTTCTCAAAATTGGGGACCTTAAATTCAGGCGGAATAACTAGATTAGGGACTAAACATAATTCTTTTGCATCAAATTTGGGATTATCGACACCTTTTCTTTCCTTGATCTCTTCCTCAAGTCTGGCACAACTGTCTTTCAACTGCTCGAGTCTTGATCTTAGGATAATGGGCTTTACAGACCCTGTCTCTGTGCTTGGGTTAGATGCCCCGGAATAAATTGCCAAACATGGTGTAGCAGTGTAATTCTTCGCATTTTGCTGGTGCTTGGTCATCCATTCTTGTAACCCTTCTTGTGCCTATTCAATTCTTCCCATTTCTCCTTCCATGGTAACAGATTCCTAAACTTCCACTAATTCCCAGATTGCTCTCGTTGAAACTCCGACTGCTCTAGACCATGAAAGTTAATGCCATGCTATTACATAATAATGTTATATTGATAAATATGCAATGCATGAATGTACAAATGCAGGAGGTATTGATTCTAGAAATGATAATCATAGAACAATTTTCATTGAAGTAAAAGGATTTGATACATCATATATTAGATACTACATATATTGGTGAGCTCTAACTCCCAACTTCCTAACTTCCTCTAAGAGCCAAGTCAACTTTCTTCCTTGATCTAATGCTGGATCAATATTCTGGCTGAGTGCCATTGCTACATCGGCTAAATCTGCCACTTGTTGAGCAACTTCTTTTGCTTGAATAACAACATCTTTCACGTAGTTGTCCCTTTCTTGAATCTTTATTCTTGATCCCTGAAACTGGGCATATCGCTTTTCCTCACTTTCTTGACAATCCTTCTTAACATCATCAATAAGAGCTTTGTACATCAGCGTAAGCTTGAGGCACTCATCTACCTTATTCTTTAGTGTTTCATTTTTAGCATGACTGTCATTCAGCTTGATAGCATTATCCTTATACATCTACATGTACATTTTTATCATCTCACGTTTAGCTTCCCTAACCCTTAGATCATCTATAAAAATATTATGTTGTAGCTTCATTATCCGCAGATCACACGAAAGTGTATTGACTCAACCTTCACATGCCTCAAAACTCGTTTTCTAGTATTCAACTTCATGTTTCAGTTCTTTAATTCTTTTCTTCGACTGTTCCAGAGTTACACCCAAACCAGCATTCTTGAGCATCGAACAAAGCTCTTGATAGTTGAACTGTAGGTTTCTCAGCTCCTCATTCAAATAATCTCTCTTGTTTCAATTTGCTTATTTGAGCTTCATATTCGAACTGATGTCCTTTCTAAATATCATCATCTTGGATTTCATATCCATCTGTTGAATAAGGCTGGTTTTCTGTTCCAAATTTCCACTTTCCAAACTCCAAGAGAGCTTGAACTCGGCGTTTGAAGGCGAGACAATTCTCAATAGAATGTCCTTGGATTCCATCGTGAAATTCACAGTGTGCATTAGTGTCATACCATTTTGGATACGAAGGTTGCAAAGGTGCAAGAAAAAATGGGGACACCAATCAGGCCTTTAACAATTGAGGATACAATTTTTTTATATGAAATAGGGATTGGTTCAAAATGATGTTTGTGATCTTCTGTCTTCTGATAATTGGCTGAGGGAACGCTAGAATTTGAACTTTGCATTGGACCCTTACTTGATTCTGATGGGCTTGTACTTTCCTTCACTTTTGTATCTCCAAATGTTTTATTAGTTGTCAGGCTTTTAGGAAATTTGGGCTTTCCATCTTCAAAACTCAACATGCCTTCTCTGACAAGATTTTCAATCTTGCTCTTCAAAGCCTCTCAATTCTCGGTAGTATGGTCCAAACTTCCTTGATGGTAATCATATGCCGTACTATTTCCATAACCCATGGGTGATGAAGTCACTGTAGACTTAAACGGGACTCGGGCCATAAGATTTTTCTCTATCAGCATTGGAAGCAATTCTACATATGTCACCGGTATTGAATTAAAAGATATTTCATCCTTCTTTCTTCCTTGAGTTTCTCCCTAGCATGTTATCTTTTTCTTGGGATTTGACTCAATTATACCTCCAGTTGGTTTATTGATGTGAGTTATATTGGTGCCCTAACTCGACTGTTTATTCCTATACTGCTTTTTGTTTACTTCTCCTTTTAGCTCAGTATGCCCCTTTTCTTTGGTCATAGCCATCATCATAGTCATTATCTCAACCATTTGTCTTTTCAGCTCTTGCATCTCATTCTTGTCAGCATCAATACTAACAAAACCTGATGTGTGACACTTGGATGAACTGCCCTTCATTTCTTCTGTTGCTTGTCCAAAATAATGCTTCATACTTGCTTTCTCTCCCATCAGATTACGAATCCCCTTATCCATCATGATCGTCTTCTAATTACAACCACTTTTGAATCAATACCTCTATGTAATGAAGATGTGATGTAAAGGAAAATAAAACAAAAACAAAAGAAATAAGTCAGTAATGTAAAAATGGTCTCGAAGGCAAAAACCACATATAGCAAGACAAATTATATTGATAAAAGAGAATAGCCAAATAAACGTATTTAAATTTATAGCACCTGACCTAGGTTCCTGTCTGGCTCAAGCAAGGTAAGCAACATGTAATGCAATATTTTAAACAAAAGGGCAATATAATATTTAAATGTTGTAATGCATGATTGCACGAGGAATCAATTTTGAGAACTAGTCATTAGTACAATGCCCATCTAACTAAAGGGTCGAATATAGAGAAAAAGGCAATATGTCACTAGCTTCAGCTCTTTTGGGTTGATCACTTTGTTCAGCCTCTGAGTCATCATCTGTATTGGCTCGGTGTCAATATTAGAGTGTTGTTATAGGTTCATAACCTCATCGAATAAAATCTGCACATGGCATGCAATCTCCGCACTTGATTCCTAAAGTTTATCACTTCACAACTCTGTTTTTGGATAGCCTGGATCACTGCCCTAGCGTGACTTCTAGTAATTTTCCCTTCATTGTAGTACCTCTTTGAAACTCACAAGATGGTCTTTCAATTGTTATACGACACTTTTCTAATTCTGCCACTTTTCTAAGCTCCTCATTTTATCAGCATTTTATTTAATTATGGTATTCTTTGGTGAATTTCATCATTTGTGAAACCTGGGTATTGCCTCTGAGTTCAAAATTCTCTATTCTTCATTGGATTTTTTCCTGTCAACCACGGCTCCTGAATGCCTCTTCAATTCATCTGTTATTTATTCCTCCTCTGGTTATCATTGTTGTTGTTATTTTTTTGAATACTGCATCTTGTTTATTTTGTAACTGTCGCTGACTCTGTCTTGAAACTTGAATAATTGTTGAGCATTGTGTAAGCCTTATCTCTTTTTTACCCTCAAAAGCCTCGTATTTCTCTATTATTGGTGCTACTACATTCTCCCAGAAAGCGAATAATTATACTGGCTTCATAATCAGGTCATGGCCCTAAACAACTCTTGATTTATTTAACTGTCTGACAAAAATGCTATATTTTAAAAGTTTACTGAAAATGAATCTTCGCATTCTCGTCTTATGGTTCTCTAATTATGGCAAAACTTCATCATGTTCAAAAAGTTCCGGTACAATCTTGCATTAATGACATCTGGTCTCTACGAATATTATCTTCGTTCATGTATTGAGTCTTCTCGAATCCAGTCCACAGTGACATATTATCCTCTACTTGTCTATCAGACCCTTCATCTCTTATGGCCACTGCCTACTCGACTGATTCTCGAACCGATACCTCTCATGAATGCAATGTAACATATAACAAAACACAGAAAAACAAAACAAAAAAAAACTGTTTCAGTATGGTGAAGTAATATTGTAAGCAAAAATAATTAGTACAGGAAAAACAATTTATATTGTGTAAAATTAACCAGAGAACAATTTATTTTGCATGCAAGAATAACCAGAGAAATAAATTTAAATCAGCAACACCCTGTCCTAGGTCCTTGTCTGGCTCTAGTGGGGTAGGTTTCTATTACAGCACG
This sequence comes from Hibiscus mutabilis, assembly GCA_019671005.1. NCBI lineage: Eukaryota > Viridiplantae > Streptophyta > Magnoliopsida > Malvales > Malvaceae > Hibiscus > Hibiscus mutabilis. Next base: position 31,740,356 of record CM033713.1, read on the forward strand.
CGGGTTTTGATCTAGACTCTGGGTACCCGAACTGTCGTTACTGGACTAGTAAGACATTTATTCGGGAGTATACGACCCCTTATAGCAGAGGCGTAACCTCATGATGTATAAGGTTGGTATACCAGAAGGAGGATAAAATCCGATCATGGAGCTGAATAACTCACGTAAGATCATGCCTCAATCCCAGTTAAGGGTAAAAAGCCCTGGTATAAGGCTTACGCATGAATGACAATTTATATCGCACAAGAAAAAGCTACCTACATTTTTCCAGAAAATTCATCCAATAATTATGGAAAAAATTAAATTCAAATTACTGTCCAAAATGCCACGTAAAATTAATTAGGTCTGACTCTCGATTTTTTAAAATCCCCAGCGGAGTCGCCAAGTTGTCACGACCATTTTTGAAATCGGGATGTGTAAAAATAGCCTAGCGATCGATCTTTTGGAAAATTAATGTTTTTTGGCCATTTTTAATTTAATTTTAAAAATTTAGGGTTTTCATATTAAATCAGATTTTCCTTTATTTATCTTAAAAAACATTTTGGAGTCGCCATCAATCACTTTGAGGTACATCGGACATCGAAAAACAAACCAGAGATTCTGTCTTAAAAAGTGGGTTCGGGAGTCGGTTACGTGTAGGGAAGGATTAGCACCCCTACGAACGACCATTATCGATACCTTTAATTTTACATGGCATTTTTGCATTTTGAATAATTATTTGAATTTAATTTATCCCATAATTATTAACTGAATTTAAATTTCGAATGCAGATATCCTTTTATAAGGAAATTCATTTTATTCGAATACGAGATTAAAAACACCCCTATTCGTATTTAAAAATGAATTTCCAACATAAAATGTTTTTAATGAATGATATTTATTATCTTGTCAATTTTAAGAACTATTCCTAAAAAGGCTCTATTTAATTAATTGTTTAAATCTATGAATATTAATTAATTTAATGCCTTTTATGTGAAAATGCCAACTTCTTGAACACCTTCCATATATCTAAAGCCCTTAACTTAAACATATTCCTAATTGATTAATCCTTCTAATTAATTAAAGTTCTAGTCCTAATTAAGGCTCTAACAATTTATTATTCAATGTTTATAAGTGAAAATGTATATCAAATATACACCTTTATGACTGAGGCTGAGATAACACCCCATTGTAAACAGTGGAACACCATCCAGATTTGAACCTCAAAGATTCTGTTCGATATACATTTAATTAACTACAATGTATTTACAATGGAACATCATCCAAATTTGGATTTTAAAATTACATTTAACATACATCTAATTACTACAATTGTATATCCTAATTAATTATTGAAATCCTAATTAGAGAAACCTAACTAAGGCTCTAATAATTAATTAAGCTAAGTGATTAAATTTTCTAAACAAAATACTTTATGCTATATTTAAAATATGCAATCATACATATAATTTAATTGCATTTAAATAATACAATTAAATAAATAATAAAACAAATTAGACATTTAAACTAATTTTTATTATATGGGGACTGAAATAAAGAGATACAAAACTCTAGTGTCCAATTACAAAGAACCAAAGACCTAATGACACTAATTACAAATTCTAGGGTTCAATTACAAAGCATATGGGATTAAATTGGAAGAATTACAGAATACAAGGTCAAATTAAAAGCGACTAGGGACCAAATTGAACGAAGGGTTGAACTTTGGGCCAAAACCAAAGAAGATCCGATTAAAAATGTGCGAATCTAGTAACCCGACCCAACTCAGCTCGCGGATCCTCTTGACCCAGTGCCCAAAACGGCACCATTTTGGTTTGAGCTTAAATGGCCTAAACCGAGTCTAACTCGGCCATAATTTCCCCAACCCATTCTTTCTTTTCCCTCTCATCCCTCAAAATCCTCTCAACACAAACTCCTTGTGCCCAGAAAAACATTCCAAAACAAATAAAAAACCTACATTTTTGGATGAAGCTCATCTGTGTTCTTCAAGAACCGGATGAGCTTCAAACTTTTCAGCAAACCTCCACCGTATGCTCTACCCTCTGATCTAAAACGCCGCCCCCATCAAACTACGATGTGTTTCTCGGCAACCACCTACAACCTCCGACCACCATTAACCACCAGCTGGCCGCCGTGAGCAATTTTTGGTCGTCGACCAAAACCCTAAAAAACCTAATTTTCTCGATTTTGAAGCCTAAATCTCTAAATCTAGCCCTAAACTCGATAGAGTTTCCATTTCTTCACCGAATCCTAGACTACCTGAGCCCAAATCTACAATTTTCAACTTCGACAACCCTAAACAACTCCGGCCAAACTAACTTCCAACTCATTTTTATTTATTTTATATATTACTATTTTTGTCTAAACTGACATGTTTTTGTATTTCTTAGAGGAATAAAGAAGTGGAGGAAAATATACCTTCGCTATGGTGGCCGGGGTAATTCTGACGTCCTTTCGGATGACGGTGTGGCTTTACCGGCGGCAGACGAACTTTTCGACTACTGTTCGTGTTCTAGACGATTCAGCTTCTAAGGGTAAAATTCCTCAAATGCCCTTTCTCTCTCTTCCTTTATTTATTATTATTATTAATGATTATTATTATTGCTATCATTATTCCTGACAAAATTTCTCTCTCCCTATTTATAGGGGTTAGAGGATGACATCAGCACTGAGTGGGAAGGGAAGCACAATCCGTGTGCCTTGGTTCAGGCCAATGAAGAGATGCCACGTGGCATTTTGGTTGTGTTTGTTTGGGCTGTTATCTGATAAAGCTTGTATTTGGGTGTGAATTCAATTGTAAATTGGGCCATTTGTATTTGTTAGATATCAAAATGAGCGGGAAAAACTGAATGTGATGGGAATATGGGCTTTGGAATTTTGAATGTAACTGGATACTGTAAATGGACTGTGGATTAATATTTATTTGGGCTATTGAATTTATTTATAATTATTTATTTATTTATTCATTATTTATTATTTATTATTAAGCCAGTCGAAATTCGGGTATTACAGCTAGACATCTAATTAAACATATTTGCATTCTGGTCCCTAAATAGCAAATTTGTTTAATTAAATGTTTAACCGACGTCCGTTTTCTTTGATACTTCACCCGCTGCCAGCATGTTCACCTTAGGAATTAATTATGTATTTAGACGTGATAAAAGGAAAAATGGACCTTGGTTTAAGTATTTCGTTCGGGTTTGTCTCGGCAAACCCAATGTAACTCGCTCGGTTCAGTCTGACGTCTAAGCTGGGTCAAGAGGGTTATAGAAGCTATACAAAAGTTATCGTGAAAGGGTAGTCGATAAAGATTACATTCAAGTAATTGCTTAAACAGACGATCATTTTTTAATTCCTTTGGCAAAGAAGAGAAAAACTCTACCTTGTGCGCATCTTTGTTGATATACACTCCTGCAACAAGCATATCATCTTTAGAGAGGCCTTCAATTTTCATAATTTTTGTAAAAATTGACATTTTGTTTTTTCAAATTAGAATGAGAACAAGTTTCAATTGATTGAATAGTTTTTAAAGAAAGACGGACTTTATGTACATAATTTGATAGTAAAGGTTTTTGCACACAATAGGTTGATTATTTATTAATAATTGAAAGAAAAGAAATAACACTCCAAACCAACAAAACACCATTGTATTGCTAGTACAAGCACACTGACAAACTTAATGCATAAAAATAAAAGCATGGGTGCTCAATATCAAGCCAAAACAAAACATAGTCATTTTAAAATCTACCCATACAGTGAAGGAAACACAAACTAACCTTGAAAATTTTAAAAAGCCACCAACAAGATTTTTGGCAGTAAAGATAATTACAATAGAGAACAGATGAGAACAATGGGTAAAAATCTATCAAAGAGATAGAAATAGAACATATCAAAGATTTTTTTTATCATAAACGAAAGAAAAAACAAAACAATGGTATTAAAATGAAGAAAGACAGAATTCAATAAAAGAAAAAAGCTAACGAGAATGAAGCTTACCCGGAGAAGAGCTAAATAAAGAGGAAAATTCAACAAAAGGGAAAAGCTGAGGAAAAGAAAGCTTACCAGGTGAAGAGCTAAGAAAAGTGGGAGACTGATTTTTGGTTCTAGGGATTTCACGACAAAATAAATGTTTGGGTGGAAAACATATACTCCCTCCGTCCCATTTATTTTGTCCATTATTGACTTTTCACACAGTTTTAGGAAAAAAAGGTTTCTGCAAAAATGTGTAAGAAATATGATGTAAAATAATTGAAACGACAATTTTATCCTTGAAAAGTTGAATTTTGTTTTGTTGGAGAACTAAAAAAAGGTATAAAGGGAAATGTGCTTTACAAAAGTTGTTGATTTTTTTAATGAGACATTTTAAGTGGGACAATTTCAAAACACAAAAGGGACATATTGAGTGAGACAAAGGGAGTATATTATATAAGGGGTATTTCTGACCAAATGGATTAGGAATTGTTAAATACATAAGAGTTTGGAGGGAATCACATTCCCACCATTTAGGGGAAAAAGCTACTATTGGGAATTTCGTATTACCTTGTGATGGGAATAATCCCGAATCAAACGTGGGTATGTGATCCCCGAAAAAGATTATTCCCTTTGGTAATAGTTTTTTCCACGAACCAAACACCTCATATTTCATTTTAGGTCAAAATAGTCCATCAATGAATGAAAACTGTTAGCCAACTAACAGTAAATGACTTGAAATGATGTGACAAACCCACATGACAATAAACACTAACATAGCAATGTCATATAGATAAAGATGCTGACTTGATAGAATGACCTATCAGTCAAAAAATAATTTTATAAAATTATATAAAATATAAAATTATTTTTTCTACCAACGTGTCATTCTGTCAAGTCATTTCTAACAGTTTATTTTTAGTTGACTAATCGTTTTCATTCACAAAGAGGTCGTTTCGACCAAAATAAAACATTGAGAATTAAAGTACTCCTAAAAATGTTAAAAGTGAATGTCCAATCATTGAGGACATTTTTTGACCTCATGTCTTTTATCTTTTCTTTCTTTCTAGTTCCCAAAATTGAGGTTTTAAAACATTTAGTAAAACAATGAAAGACAAGGGATTCACAACTCCGTTTACTTTTTCCTCATTCTTTTTTTTTTGATAAAAACTTTTCCTCATTCTCACTCAATGCGAACATTGAGTAAAATATTCTTGGATCATTTTGAATTTAGATTACTTTATATTATTTCAAGTTCAAAGATAGTTTTGGTAATCATTTTAAATTTGAGTCAATACAAATTCTAATTGTTTTCAGTTCAACATATGGTTCGATTCATTTTATTATTATTTGTTAGGGTCATTTTTTCGGTGTAGGTTATTGTGAGTGATGATAATTTTGGATTTAAGTATGTGTTATTTGAGTTTTTTAAATTTAAATTGAATAAATTTGAATTGTCGGCTTTTATGATCAAATTAGGTAGGGTCAAATTTTTAGATTTAGATCAAAATGGACAGATCTACTATAAATACATACAAAAACCTTTTTTAAAAATAAACGCAAAGAAATATAATATATACATCAATATTCATTATTATAGTATAAATTCGAGTAAACCATAAACCACTCAATATTAACTTATTCAGTTGAAGGTTGTTAAGCTCAATTACTAACATTGAAAACTACCAAATTGGGGTGAGTCTAAAAGAAGGCAGGTTAAAAGAAGGCAACATGGGTATGACTATTAGATTTAGGTTAAATGAATCCGAGCCGTCGATTTAAAAAATAAAAAAATAAAAAGGGGTAAAGGGGCAACCGGTGAGGTCTTAAAACCCCAATTTCGAACTAGCATCGGTACTGACCTATCCTCTCCAGAAACCTTCAAAACATTTTGCAAAATATTTCTTACATATTCAACTGAAATTCCTAGAAAATTGAGTTCGAAGCAAGCTAAGATAGAAGCTAAGAAAGTTGTCATTTTGCATGAAATAAACTTTTAATATCTATTTTTCTTCGAAACGAAATGGAATTTGTGTATGGAAAATATGAAAATTTTCTAGGGTTTTAGAAAAAGTTAATGTTTATTAGTGAGTTTGAGGGAGTTTGGATGATAGGTTTGTAATTAGTGAAATGAAATAATTTCCGTTTACTTTTAGGCTTAGATTTGGTGATATTTGATATGAATTTGGAGGTTGAAAAATAGTTATGGGTAAGTAAAATCAGTATTGTTTATGGGATACTGATGCTCGTTAAGAGTAGGGTTAGAGGGAAGGGAAGTAGTACAGATGCTATATATGATGATATCAGTAGTGTAAATGTAATATCGGTATTGAAAAAGTAGTTTCGAAACTGGATTAAATTGAATGTGACAGAAGCCACAAATCGTATCAGTACTAAATAGGTATATCAGTACTACTCAAAGAAATTTCATATATGTAGGTAAAAAATGTTTTATTAACAAGGATACACGTCAATAAATTCTATAGCTGATAACCATTAATAAAATGTTTTATTGTATTTTATGTGTGTTATAAACTTATGTGACATTAGTTTTAGAAGCAGGTGTTTGAGCATGGATAAAAAAAACCAATGTGGACTTAGAAGTGCGAAAGATGAGACGGTCAGGTGGCTGAGGCCCCAAAACCATTGCCTTCACATTTTAACTTCTAGTAAGTTAAGTTGAATGTGTATTGGATATTTTAAATTGGTTAATTTGTTAGAGTGAAGTTTAAATATGATAACTTTGAATGAATGTATGTAAAGTATAAATGAATGCAAAAGACGAAAGAGTGGGAAGAAGAAAATGACTAATAAGGTAAGTGGGAAATTTGGAATGGTTTTATGTGTTATGTATTTTTCAGTAATGTTTACACGAGCTAAAATTGTAATATTGTCTGAATTATAAAGGCAAAGAAATAGGCCAAAATAAGTGATGTAAAAAAAACCTTAAATTGATATGCACTTGCAGCAGAATGAAGCATATATAGAAGCAACATCAAAAGGCGAAGACACGGCTACTGTTAAGAAGGTAAGAGTTGCATTAGTAGACGAAATAGTGGAGCTTAAAAGTAATTGTTTGTATTTTATAGATGACTAATGTTGATGTATTTATTCGTATGTTTGCAGGAGGCATCCCCAAGGTGTAGCATAAAAAAGTTGTCCAAGTTGTTTAAAGAGATGAAGAATAAGAAGATGGATGGTGTAGTTGTAGAACTTGGATTTGGGGGTTTACTTGGATTCAAATCGTGAGCAAATCATCGCGATCTCTGTTTTGACTTAGTGGAAAGCTTTGATGTTAAAAGCTCAATGATGCAATTTAATGGAAATAATATTTGTGCAATGGTGGAGGATGTGGAAGTTGTTTTGGGGCTAAAAAATGAAGGTGTTGGTGTTGGACGCGTGAAGGAGAAATGTAATGGGAAAGAACTAGCTTTGAAGAATAAAATCAGCCCGAAGGTTTCATATGCTGAATTTGAGGCAGAAATATTAAGTGGTGATTATGAGGGAGATGAATTGAAAGTAAGGGTGATTCTGTACATTGTTGGTGTCTTTTTATGTCCAACGTCGGACACCGTGGCCTTGACAAAAACTTTTAAGTATTGTGCTTTTGATGGGTTAAAGGGAAAACTTAACTAGTGTAAGTTTGCATATGAGAGGTTGATTAATGTTATATTGAAACATAATTCTCATGAAAGTCAGACATACATGACCGGGTGCATAATAATCTTAGAGGTAAATTGGTAGTAAATTTATGTATTGTGCTAGTAGTGACGAATTTAGCATGGTTTTAGTTTGAATAGTAATGTTGTGTGTAATTTGGAATATAGGTGAGGTTGCATGATTATTGGACATGAGTGCCTAGTAGAGGAACTGCAGTTGTAAGCCGCGTAGCTCACATTCATGCATAGGGGTAAAAGAGGTAAAAAAACTTGTTTCCCACATTAAGAGAGACCATCATGTGAAAAAAGTAAAGGTAAGTAAGTTGTTAAATGATGTAGTGTGTAGTGAAAAGAAATGACATTAATTACATAAAATAAATGAATGTTTTTGGCAGGTTAGTGGGTCAGATGGTGGTTGTAGAGAAGGAAAAGAAGGTGGAAATACGAGTGCATCTACTGAAATGATAATGGAGGCATTTGGCAGGGCCATTTCAGATATGAATGAAATGAAAGAGAGTATGAAAGTCGGACTAGAAAAGCAAAGTAAGATTCGCGAGATGGTGGAGGCACTGAAGGATGAATCAAAAAGGTGGTTGATCATGTTGTTGGTTTGAGTGCGAACATGATGTACTTGAAGAAGGCTTTACGTGTTATCGATGCCAAATTTGGCATAGGTCTTGATGAAGAGGAAGCGTGTGAAGAAAATATTGATGTTCTAGTGTCAAAGATCAATGAAAAAGTTGGTATAGATGCATATGTGTTTGTTGACGATGACATTGTGTTGAAGAAGGATAATGTAGGTGTGCCAGTGAAAAAGAGAAAGGTAAAACCATTATTTTAGTGAATAATAAATTAGATTTGAATGTTTTGGTGATAAGGTAGTATTAACAGATATGATATTTATAGGGTAAGGCGATTGAGGAAGCAGCGTCTAAGGTTAGTGGAGAAAGAAAACGAGGACAAATGAAAACTCAAAACATGCATTAAGTAATAATGATGATAAAAATGTTTGATGTTGATCATCGTTATTTAATGTAATGTCCTAATATTCATAATATGGTGTTTGTAATGTGACATAAATTAGAAGTTGGTAATGGGATTTTCCATTTTACTAGAACTTGGTTTGGATGTATGACTTGGCAATTGATTGGGAACTGGAAGTTTATGTTTTTATTTCACATTAGATGCTTTATTTAATTCTGTTTGACAATATATAAATATTGGCAGAAGCAGTTTTTATGTTATTGTTGTTACCTCTATACATATATTATACCATTCAATAATTCATGTGCAAGGTTGAAGCATTTCAGGTACTAATAACTTATGTTGAAATAAGTGATGGGTGGGGTCGCCTACAAGAGGCACGCGTGACTATATATGGAATACGCCCTTGCCAGAAAAGTAAGCCATCCATTGTTTGTGTATATAGGTAGGTCGGTAACAATTTATAAGTAATATATTTTGTGTAGCAAAATCCTCATGCATTTTGGGTGCATGTACGTGACTGTAAGTGATGTTGATTCATTACATCCCGGACATTGGTTTAATTCAATGGTTAGTATAATTAATAGCTTAAGCAATTAAATGATTTAATTTGAATTAATGAAGGCATATAAAGTTGTTTAAATTTGTTTTTCCTTATTTAGATTATTGACTAAAGAAATACATAATTTGTGTATTCTGTAAAGTTTCTTTTAGTTAAAGAATCGACTCATACAACAAATACATACATTACATATTCTTATAGGATAGGACTTTTTAGATACATTAGAAGTCCTACTAATGATTGACTTCTAGCTCTAGCCTTAGTTAGACGACTTAAAATAAAACTCTAATAATATAATTTAACAAAAACATTAACTTTAAACCATATAAATTCACACCCCTTAAGCTGGAGAGTATACATTGTATAATCCCAGCTTGAATAAAAATTTATCAAAAAGGACTTTTGGCAGTGCTTTTGTGAGTACATCTGCCACTTGTTCTTCAGCTGGAACATATGTTAGTGAAGCCACTCCACTAGTCAGTTTCTCTGCAATGAAGTGTTTGTCTATTTCAACATGTTTTGTTCTATCATGTTGAATAGGGTTCTTGGCAATCTGAATAGCTGATTGATTGTCACAGGAAATCTAATTTTTTTTTTATCTTGACTCATTACCAACTCTTTGAGTAATTTCACTAAACAAATTCCTTCATACATTCCCAAAGCTAAAGCTATGTATTTTTCTTCAACACTACTTCTGGAAACCACTGTCTATTTTTTACTCTTCCAAGTCACCAAATTACCCCATACAAAAGAGCAGTAACCACTGGTTGACCTTCTATCTTTCAATTCACTAGCCCAACTTGCATCTAAAAACACTTTAACAGTTTTATCAAGACTTTTCTTGAATGTCAAACTATGTCCAGGTGTAACTTTCAAGTATATCAGAATCCTCTTTGCTGCTTCTATGTGCTATTGCCTAGGGTCTGTCATGTATTGACTGATATCATTGGAAAAGAAATTTCTGGTCTTGTTAGAGATAGGTAGATTAATTTACCTACCAGCCTTTGATAGAGTCCTTTATCTGCCTTAGGACCTAGTTCAACTTTGCTAAACTTTAAACCAGCATCCATGGGTGTATCTGCTAGTTTGCAACCTAATAACCCTGTTTCTGTGAGCAAGTCCAAGACATACTTCCTCTGGTTAATCACCAAACCTTTGCTAGACCTTGCACCTCCATACCTAGGAAATATCTGAGTTTTCCTAGATCTTTAATTTCAAATTCTTTGCTTAACAATGCCTTTAACAGGCTCAATTCTTCATCATCATCACCTGTTATGATTATATCATCCACATAAACAATTAAGATAACCTTTTTATTCATTGAGTTTACCTTAGAGAACAAAGTGTGGTATGCCAAAGACTGTTTATACCCATTCTCCAGGATAACTCTGGTGAATCTATCAAACCATGCTCTAGGGGACTACTTCAAGCCATAAAGTGACTTGTTAAGCTTGCATACTTTCTGAATCTATCCAGCACCTTCTAGTCCAGGTGGAATCTGCATATAGACTTCTTCCTCAAGTTTACCATTAAGGAACATATTTTTAATGTCAAGTTGATGTAATTGCCAATCACAATTTACAGCTAAACTCAAAAGAACTCTGACTGAATTTAATTTAGCCATAGGAGAAAAAGTCTCCTTATAATCAACTCCATAAGTCTGTGTAAAACCCTTGGCAACCAACCTGGCTTTATGTCTCTATATACTGCCATCAGAATTATATTTAATGGCAAACACCCATTTACATCCAACTTGTTTTTTACCTTGAGAAAGATCAGTAATGGTCCAAGTACCATTCTTTTTAAGTGCCTCAATCTCTTCTTCAACAGTCCTCTTCCGCTTTGAATTCTACAAAGCTTCCTCAATAGTCTTAGGAATCTGTTCTTCATCTAAATGGGTTGTAAAAGCTTTAAATGATGGCATCAAATTCCCATAAGCAGCATACCTTTGAATAGAATATTTAGTACACTATCTCACCCATTTTCTTTTAGCAATAGGCACACAGTTAAACTCAAGTAGGTGAGGAGGAATATTAGTAGAATCATTACCTCCATTATCTCCACAAGCAGCTGAACTTGAATCCAATTCCTAACAAATACCAGATTGCAAAATGGTTTCTAGAAAATTCTCTTTTTTCTTATGTAGACCTGCAATTGTTTAGGGGGCTGTAGAGGTGATTTAGGTATGTTTTAAGTAGCTATAGGAGTAACAGTTGGTGAAGAATGTGGAGGAGATAAGGTAGTAGGTGTAGGAATAGGTAAAGAATTAGAAGGTTGAAAAGAAATCTGAGGCTCAAGTAATAAGGGATAAATAGGAGGTATTAAATTAGAAGGAGAGGAAGAAGAAACCTGTGTTTGAGAAGGCTGAAATTCACCATAATTCTCCCCATGAATTGCATCCTTGGGAAAACATGATTCCTGTTCAAAAAAGGTAAGGTCCAATGAAATAATTTTTTTTCGAAAAGGTGGATGATAACATTTGTAGCCCTTTCTTAGTGAAGAATATCCTACTAACACACATTTGAGAGACTTAGGTTCAAGTTTGGACCTAGAAGGAGCTAAGTTTTGAACAAACACAGTGCACCCAAAAACTTTAAGAGGAAGGGTAGAGGACATAGGTTTAAAATGAGGAAAACTTGTCAGAAAGAAATCTCTGGGTGTTTGAAAATTTAACACTTTACAAGGCATCCGATTAACAAGGTAAGTAGAAGTTAACAAAGCTTCACCTCATAGATATTTAGGAACATTGTGTGTAAGCATTAAAGCTCGGTTTACTTCCATCAGGTGCCTATTTTTCCTTTCGGCCACTCCATTTTGTTGAAGAGTATCAACACAAGAACTAATTTGCACTATCCCTTTCTCCTTAAAAAATCACCTAGGGACTTAGTAAAAAATTCCCCTCCATGATCAGATTTAAAAATCTGAATTTTACTATGAAATTGAGTTTCAACCATTCTATAAAACCTATCAAAGACACTGGCTACTTCTAATTTTTCTTTCAATAGGCATGTCCAAGCATAAGAAGAATAAAACCCATCTATCTATTCAGGCATAAGAAAAATAAAACCCGCGTATTCTTTTAGGCATAAGGAGAATAGAACCCACCTATCTATTCTGGCATAAAGAGAATATAACCTGCCTATTCGTTCGGGTATAAAGAGAATGGAACTCGTCTATCTTTTCAGGCATAAGAAGAATAGAACTCGTATATCTATTCAGGCATAAAGAAAATAAAACCTAGAACATGTCGATCCATTCATGCATAAGGATAATGAAACCCGCTTATCCGTTCAGACATAAGGAGAATAGAACCTGCCTATCCGTTTAAGCATAAGGAGAATAGAACCCACATATCCGTTGAGGCATAAAGAGAATGGAACCCGTCTATCCATTCATGCATAAGGAGGATGAAATATGCCTATCCGTTCAGGCACAAGGAGGATGGAACTTGCTTATCCATTCAGGCATAAAGTGAATGGGTCCCGTCTATCCATTTAGGCATAAGAATAAAACTCGCCTATCCGTTCAGGCATAAGAAGAATAGAACCTACCTATTCATTCAGACATAAGGAGGATAAAACCCGTCTATCTATTCAGGCATAAAGAGGATGGAACTCCCCTATCCGTTCAAGCATAAGGAGAATGAAACTTGCCTATCCGTTCAGGCATAAAGAGAATAGAACCCGCCTATTCATTCAGGCATAAGGAGAATGGAACCCACCTATCCATTCAGGCATAAGGAGAATGGAACCTACGTATCTATTTAGGCATAAAGAAATTGAAACTCGTCTATCCGTTCGGACGCAAGGAGAATGGAACCCTTATTTTTTAGCACAACGTCTATTCGTTCAGGCACGAGGAGATTGAAACCTTTATTTTTTAGCACAACGCCTATCCGTTCGGGCGCGAGAATAATAAAACCTTTATTTTTCAGCGCAACGCCTATCCGTTCGTGCGCGTGGAGAATGAAACCTTTATTTTTCAGCAAAACACCTATCTGTTCGGACGTGAGGATAATATAACCTTTATTTTTCAGCAAAATGCCTATCCGTTCGGGCGCGAAGAGAATGGAACCTTTATTTTTCAGCACTGTAACACCCTACTACCGGTCTAGAAATAAACCAAGTTTAAGATGCATTTTTAATCTAACTAGTAAACACTTGACAACTAACTTAAATGGTATAACAAGCCAAACAAAAGATACATAGCATTTTTAACAAAGAAGTACAAAAATTTAATAGTTAAATTTTTATAGAAGAGAAACATACTTTTTCGTAATTAACATCTATCATTTAACAATTTAAGAATTAATTTCATAAGGGTCATCCTTCGAATAAAAAACAAATAATCATCATGGAAATTTTAAACATCAAAATTATACAAACAAGATATGTATCATTCCTAACTATTACAAGTTTTCATACAACCAATCAAGGTTAAATTAAGAATGCACTAAATTAATTTAAAACAACCATCGATCAAGACAGTAAATTCTTTTTACATGTTAGAAACCAACCCATCTCACATTCATAATATCTACTACCAAAATCATGTAGTCTATTAACCTCAAACTGTTTTTATTGCTATCTAAAGACTTATCACGCCACACACATATCAAAGAAGATATATAGACATCTTGTTATTTTACTCAACACTCTACTCTTAAAGACATTAGCCAACTTATCCTATGTTTATGGACAACCTATGATCAACAAATATACTTATCAATATCAAACATAAGATTTAGTAACATTAAATATAAGGCATACTAGGTCATATATATATAGGGTTGGCTTAGGGCCATTTCATACCAACTTAGGCTATACAACCATATCGAACATCATATAAGCCATTACAAGTATTTAGAAATACCAAAAGCATAAGCTTTACATGCCCAAGTCTAGTTATTTAACTACGTGCATTACAAACATGTGCCACCCGTCTAGGAGTTCTATTAAAAGATTACAAAAAATACTTATTGTACTTGTATCCAACCCAAGCTCCAAGAGTGGTCACTAGCAAGATTTACCCTGAAAGTAATAAGAGTTTAAGTATAATTTTAGTGAGGTAGAATAAAGTAATTGCTTATCAGATTTGAACCCAGAAATATATTGAATGACTTATCAAACAGTATACATTCCTAAGCTTGATCGAGAGTATCTAATTTAAAACACATCATATCTTCCTTATCATGCAAGTCATTTTCAAGATTTAACATAGGTATAGGCACATATATATATATATATATTTACATATCTCGGCATACAAGAGAACTACAACAATAATCTTATATCATATTATTAAGGCATTCATTTTACAGTTCATAACATACTAAATGCCAATCAGATCGAAGATACACTTGTGTCATAAGCTACAACAATATCACATTAACAAATTTACATATTCTTTCAAAGTTTCTTTTAAATTTTAGCCATGAGAATCAAGTAGTCTAAGAACACGAGTCTCCAACCATCTGTCGCCAAACAAATTGATACTTGAAGTATCGGTCAAACCCTCCAACTGTTGCCAATTGGCCATTATACACATCCCTCTTACTATCGCCTCTTAGGGACCGTAGTCCACCCTAATCATGAGCTCTAAAGACTCTATGGCATGCCAACTGATCTTACGACTGACTCGACACCAAGGCTTATCACTAACATATCTTATTTGAATCAAAGTTGAGCATAGCTCCAAGTTTTCCTTAATCAAAGATCTCATCATAAAATCCATAACTCAAACATGTACAAATAGATATCAAGCATCCTTTTCACATTTAACATATAAATATGTGATCAATCACAAAACATACTAATTACTCTTCACAAACCTAATATCAAGTGCTTATTTAAAAAAATACTTACCTAGATTCCAAGCTTAGAGCACAAGTACATTTTAAATTAGAATACAAACAATATTTAATTAAATCAAAATGCATGCTCGGGATAGTTCTATTATATACCGAGACTTTAAACTACACTCATAAGTAATTATGAGCTAGTATGTCCACTAATCACGACTCCCTTTTGCTTATCCACGGCTTGTCCTTCGTTAATCCTTAATCCTACAATTTCTTCTTGGTTTATTGGTAACAAAAAGGTATCATTATACATTAAAGAAGATCCTAACATACATTCTCTTGTTCACAATTCAATTTCACATATATATATAACTTCCATTTCCTATTAATCAGCCCACAACTAAAATACACAAGTTAATCACAAATTAACAACTCATCAAACATCCGAATTTTATATAAAACAATCAGATTCATCTTATAATGTCCAACATAGACTATAACAATCAAGGATACTCCCAATTCAATCTTTAAACTTAATATTTGGTTCCATCATACTCACAAGGCAAATCCCCTGTTTTACAATTATTCAAAATAGTCTACCCATTCCATAGATCATTCAATGTAGTCCCGATTTTGTATATGCTTACACATATAACCCCATTTAATCCAGCATACTCTCAATGTATTCGAACAGCCCCCTACAGGTTCCATTCATTCAAACAACTTATTTCCATAAACAGATACATTTATATTCTTACTAAACAACCACAAAGATATATATTCCAACATAATCCAAATTCTTGACAATCATAAGGTCATTTACATAATCTTTATGCTATGTGCACAGTCAATCCACTCTCAACTTAAATTCATTACACTTTAGGTATAAAGATTCTAATTTTAACTATTTATCATTTCGGTTAATATATAGAATCACAATTACTTAAAAAATTGCATTCTATTCATTCAAATACTCTAATTATACTACCCATAATCTTAAATAGAATTATAACTAAGTCATCACCTAAAGTGCCAAAATCCATGCTATGAATTTACTCATCATACATCCTAACATATATATGAATCATAAACATCCATGTAAATGTTAATCAAGTTGCAATCTTTAAACAAAGATTAAGAAAAAAAGATAAATTTTACCTTAGTGTTAAGTAAGAGCAATTGTACTCGATTAAATTTTGATTAGAGTGAAGAAAGCTCCATGGATTCTTCAATTTTATATTTTTTTCTCTCACAATTCCAAGTTTGGTTTTCTTGTTTTGTTTAGGAGAAAGAAGAAGACAACGAGGAAGCTTAATCCATGTGGCCGGCCTTCACTCTCTTGTCTTGCTTCTACAAATACATGTGTACTAGCCATTTTATTATAATTTTACTACCATGCAACCTTCTTTTTTTAATATACATTCATTTTAGTCCTTGTGAAAGTGACACCCCTTTCTTTTAATTTCCTTTTTAGTCCTAACTCTTAAATTAACTATTATGATTCACAAAAATTTTAAATTGCTTAAGAATCAAAAGTGGTAACATTCTTCCTAGTCTAATTTTGGGATATCACAAGCATAATGCCTATCTGTTCCGGCGCGAGGAGGTTGGAACCTTTATTTTTCAGCACAATGCCTATTCGTTCAGGCGCAAGGAGAATGGAACCTTTATTTTGTAGCACAACGCCTATCTGTTCGGGCGCGAGGAGAATGAAACCTTTATTTTTCAGCAACCGCCTATCCGTTCAGGCGCGAGGAGAATGGAACCTTGCTTTGATGTCCATCAACCAATTTGCAGTGTGATTGGCTAAAATCAGTGCCTTTTATTCGTTGCTCTATTCTTGTTTCACCGAAATGAGTGAAATGAGCAAAGAGGGGCAACTATTATCACTGATTTTTAGCCCAAATCAAAATCAAAAATAAAGAAGGAAATCAAGAGTTGTGGCCAAATCAAAATCTAAAAAAGTGGAAAGAATTTTGGTTGATTTGGTCAGATAGGAGAGTGGAATCAAATCAAGGATTTTAAAGCAATATTCCACCCGATTTTGGGTATTAACTTTGATTCTTTTCCATGTATTTTTGGGTAGAAAATCCTATATAAACCTCTTTTCACTCATTGACAACACAATTACTACTCATACAATAATTTGTCATATCGTATCCGAAAATTACAAGGAAAAGTTAGGGATTGTATTGGAGATTCAAAGGAAATACAAGAAGAAAACTTTGTATCTAGGTATTATGTTCTTGTTTTCTCTTTATTTTATTATTATTATTATTGTTTCTAATTGAATATAAAATGTAGAATTTTATCTTTCTTTTGATTTTCGGAGGAATTCAATCGAATACAAAAGAATTTTTTGGAGTTGCGCTTTCGGCTGATGGTGGCTAGCTGCGGTGGTTCTCCATCCTTGTTCTTCAAATTTTTGTTCTAGAAGATGAACACTTATGAATTTTTAAAAAGGAGAGATGTTGATCCATTTTCCTTAATGAAAGTTAATAAATGATGTTTTTGGGCTTTATACCCATTTCAAATAAAGTGGGTCATTTTAATTTGAACCCATACTTTTTTATTCCATGAAACTCATTTAAATATGATTTTTAAATTTGACATATCAATTTAGATTTACCTTTAACCTAGCCATTAATATCTTGTCCTTATTTATTCCAATTTTTTTAAATCCCAAACCCTTCTTCATCATATTCTTTAACAAAATAATAAAATTAGCCCTTTTTTATAAAAGCGATCCAAATATTGTGTTGACTCGTTCACGAGAAGGATACATACAATTTAACTAAATTCCTTTCCATTTTTGTTATTTTATTTGATTTTTAAATTAAATTGATATTACCTTTTTATCTTGTTGATTTAATTTGTTAAATGTATGTCTTTAATTAAAATTTTAGTTTAGATAAACCCTAGGTTTAGGTTCTCTAGTGTTAGAGCCTTAGTTAATTTAGAGCCTTTGAAGTTGAAATAAAATTCTCTTCATATCAAAAATCATAAAATACGCTTAATTATATTTTAACCCAATAGGTAAAATTCACCCAGACAAATTCTTAGGGTTAATAATTACCAACTTAGAATAATAAAAGCTTTAACACATTAATTGTCTCTGATTATTTGATTAAAAGCAAAACATAATTAATGTGGTGTCCTACCCAAATGAGGTAATGGGTTAGCGCTAGAGATGTTTGCGGTGATTAGAGTTTACTCTCTAGATGGTGGGACCGTTAAATAGAATCATATTCATAAACGGGAAATAAGTTAAATTTTTTATGAACTTGCAAATTCTGACATTAAAACATTTTGTAATCGGCCTGCTACCAATTTTTGGGCACTATAGGGTGCTAATCCTTCCCCATGCGTAACCGACTCTCGAACCCGTTTTTGTGTTTTTCGCAGACCAAAATTGTTGTTTTAATAAAATAAAATTGTTTTACTAAAATGACCTATTTTTAGGTGATCCAATCACACCTTATAAAAAGATTGGTAGCGACTCTGTTATTTTGTTTTCAAAAAACATGTCGAGCCCTAGAAAAAAGGCTGCAATAATATTGTTTTGCATATATTTATCCCCATTAATCACAAAAACCTACATTGGTTTCTTTGCGTTTTAGATATGGGTCTTCGGGAAGCTAAGATACTTGATAGCTTACCAACTACTCGAGGCAATGCTGGCAGAGTGACTGTTGTGAAGAAATTGGCAAGATAATAACTTATTGCATGTACAAAATGGTTAGCAAACGTTTTGTACGAAGTTATGTAGTATGTGAAAGATGATGAGTTTGTGCATGTAGATTAAAACATTAGGGGGATATTTTAAGGATGAAAAGTTCTTTGAAGTGTTTGGCTCACCACGTGTGCCATTAACAAAGCTACGCGTGGTGGTGCCTAAAGTCAAAATTCAAAACAATTGGTATATTGTGGCAGTGATTGTAGATGTTTAATTATTCCATTTTTTTGTAGTCATATTATTAATAAATAAGTTAGCTAGCTACTATTGTTATGTTTAATGACATAGATGACAGTAGGATATTTTTAATTAACTAGATGCAACATTGGCATAGAAAGTGTATGGAGGATGTGGTACGTGCTTGGGTAGGATTGTTTTGTTTGTCCGCTATAAGAATTTGCATGATTGAATATGATCATTTGATAAAGCGTTTAATTATTATGTATAGATTGTTGGTGAATAGGCCTGACTTTTTGTGTTACATGATCTCCTCAATAATGAAAGAAATTCAAAAAGACGTGAAATCATAGCTAGTGTGAAGTCACATGTGGTAGATATAAAGTCACGACCGTTCACAAACCGTGCAAGCATACGGTGATCGGTGTGCAAGTGAGTAATTAAGTTGGTTTTATTATTTATAATGTTAAGTTATTTATTATCTTCATATTCATGTTGCTTCATGTTCATAATGTTTTGAATGTTGTTAATAAACAGATAGGATAAGATGTTGCAGTATGACCTTTTTTGTATGGGTGATAGGCATGTGTTATAGACCCTATTTTTTGTATGGGTCACATACAGGTGTTTTGGACCCTTTTATCGTTTTGTATGGGTCATAGGAGAAAGCACAGAATGTTAAATTCTTTTATATAGAAATTACATCGTTAGGTACATTGGGAGCCTGTTTTGTACCCAAATACAGTAATCCTTATGCAGTTTGCTAACAGGTCAGATTAGAAGCGTCCTGAAAATTATAGATATTTGTAATATGATGCATTGTACCGATAGTGGAATATGTATATCGATATTCTGTGCGGAAATGTGTACATCGTTGTGTGTTTTTGGTATTTAATGAAGAAAATAATATGATTGTTGGACTTGAATTGTGCAACAGTATCGGTACAGTTGACATTAGTACCGAAACTGTTTAAAAGTTTTGGAATGTTAGATTTATAATGTGGTATAAGTACGTCATAGTAGTACCGTTACTTGTAAGGTAATATCTAAAAAATGATAATGAATAGCAAAATGCAACAAAAGTAGAAATCGAATGATGCTAAGGTTAACCTTACCAAGAAAGAAAAGGACAAAACGATGGGTAGCACTTACACTCTCTGTTTCGTTTTCTGTAAATACAACATTATTATCTAACGCATATACTGCAAGAAGTGAATAATAAGTTGAGGAGAGGTGAATAATTTCTATCAAGCCACAACTAAAAGAAAAAAGTAAGTAGATATTACCGTAGAATGTGCATTTGCGGATATATTGAAAACATGACCATCTTCATTCCATGTCTGTGATTGATCCTAAGTGAAACATAGACACATTATCGAATAATTATTACGGATTAGTAGGATAAAAGAAGCGTGACAAAAATTCGGCACATTCGTAACTGTGGTCAACATATGGTGGAAAATCCATGTCTTTGTAAACAAAGTTGACGTTGCCCCCACTAAAGGCGTTGAAAGTTGGAGCTTCAAACAAGGACACATATTTTTATTATGTCCTTTATTTTGACAAAATGAAAAATAATGGGGTTTTACACTCGACACTTGCTTTTTTGCATTTGTTTTCATTTTCTTTTTTTTTGTGCAGGGTCGCAGACATTGTGTTTATTCAGTGTGGGAGAAGCTGAGTCTGTCATAGTACATGATTCCTCCATTTCTTGTGTTAACCCTAATATGCCATCTTTAGTTTTTTAAAAAGTCGCATCAGTTTCAGATGCAATATAGCATAATTTAGAAGAAGTTGATCGAAGAGATGTGAATCGAGCCATTTGCTTCGTCTCATGAGGGACATTGAAGTCTACAAAAGATGGGGCAGAAAGTTTTGCATCTTTTGACCACCGAGGTAGTATCAAAGATTTAGGGAGTGATGCAAAATCTTCTAGCTTAAGAGCATGCAGCTGATGTCAACATGGTGGACCAACTGTCTCAAATTTTCGACAAGAACATGTGAGGCTCTCTATTACCACATCAAGCACAACTTCGTACAGTTTGTTTGGTTCCTTATACTTGGTTCAAGAAAAAGTCCAATAATCCCTTGATTCGACAATTAGATGTACAAGATGATACAATGTCTCATGTTTAAATTTGGTATGGAATATGGAAAACGACTCCTTTGTATAAAGTTTTGCCGCATTCTCTTCCAGCTCATTCAATTTTGTTACCTGAAAAGGCTTAGTGTTTGTAGTGTAGAAATCTTCCTTTAACTTTTTTATGTTAATGTCGTTTTCAATTGATTATACAAATTATATATACATTTTCTTAGACTTGAGAACAATAGCGAGCAAAGAATTCATAGACTCGTACCTTTGTGTTGACCGAAGATTTTCAAAGAAATGGACCATAAGATATGCTTGTACCCACAAATTCATAGTGCGATCCGTCTATATTATCCATGAATGGTGTTCAAGGTTAAATTGTTGAACAATTGACCTCCACTCTCTATCAAATTCTTCAATCGTCCACCAAGATGACATGTATCTTGTAAATGCACCTATAAATTTTTGATAACCTATTTTTGCTTAGGTGTTTCGAGCAAGATGACACGAACATTTGTAATGTCGGGCAAAAGGGAAAATAATTTTTATAGCCCTATGCATTACCCTGTCACCATCTGTGACCGCTGAAACTGGACACTTGTTAAACATTGCTTCTAAAAATATCCTTAACACCCATTCAAATGTATCTGCACTCTCGTCAGCTATAATTGCAACAAAAAAGATAATTGTTTGATGGTGGTGATTTACACCAACTATAGCATAAGAGGTTGACTATACGCATTATCCTTATATGTGGTGTCGAATGCAACGATATCACCAAAGCATGAGTAGCCCGACCTGAACGTTAAATCACACCAAAATAGATTAAGCAATCCTATCGACTCATCGAGACTTTATTTCATGTAGAAATTGATATCTATCTCTTTCTTACAATCAAAGTAAGCCAGTAGGGCATTTACATCACCATCAATAATTTCAGAAGTTGTGGATGTATAAAGGGAGTTGTATTGGTCTTTTCTCGTAAAACCAACATTATGGAAACCACCTGATTGTTTCGTGAAATAATTCATGATATGTGATGTGCGCACCCCAACAGATTTCAATGCTCTAGCCTGGAGAAGATCTGCATTATTAACGTTTCTATTGGAATGAAAAAACGACCGCATAAAATCATCGTAATGTGTATGATTATGTTCGGTATGATAAAATAAGATTTGCCAATTAACTAAATCCTTAGATATAATAAGTACTCTAGCCTTGTAGTTGGTTTGTGTCAGAGCTCGGGGAGCACGTTTACGTTCTGACTCTTTTACATTTGAAATCCTAAACCCATTTTTGAGCAAGAAAATTCTCGTTGTTTCACAATACCATTCTGTTGAACCCTAGTTGTTCCCTATCATACACTAAAGCCATTTTATTTTCATATTTGTTAACTCATCAAAAGTACTAAATCTTATGCTTATTTCACATTGTCTTTGCTTGCCTTTAAGTGTGTTTAGTTGCATTTAGCCTTAAAATTCATGCATTTGCATAAGAAGTTAAGAATTGTGTTATGCCAGTGTGAAGGGTTGCTTTGTTGGCATTATTGCAGGCTCAGCAGAGAATGACAGGCTTGGCAGAGCATAGCAACGTATAAAGGAATGAATGCCAGAGAGAATGCTGAGCTGCTGTTGGCAGCGATGGACCAAAAATTGCCAAAGCACCGTTGGCAGAGAAGAGGAGTTTAATGCCCGGCTGAGTAGCTATTGGACATTGATGACATCAGCCCTAGTATTTAAATATAGGATAAGATGATCACATCTCTTATCTCTTGCGCATTCAAAATTCAAATTTCAAGGCTTATCCTAGGCGTCATGTGCTTTCCTATTTAAAGAAGGAAGGGGATCAGAAGGGACGATTGAATTGAGAGGAAGTCTACACTAAGGAAGAGGGATCAAAAGGGACGATCGGATTGAGAGGAAGGCTGCACCAAGGAGACGTAGTTCAACCAGCTTGATCGAGAGCTTGGACCTAGAAGGGTTGCATCGACACACTCCCTTCTAGCCCTATTTTAAATTGTTTTTATTTTTAATGATGATGATGTTGAGATACGGCTATGGCTTTTGGATGGATACCCCCACCATAAATTAAACTTTTACAGTTGGTGGTGGATATTTGCATTTGAACGCTATTTTTATGTTTAATTTTTAATAATCAAAAATGCTTTGGCATTGTTTTCCCTATCTGGCATGTTTTACAGTTTTCTAAATTCTGTTCCAAGTGACCGCTGGCACAATATGCTTATTGCACCTTAATATCTTATTAGACTTAGAGGGCAATGATTAGTTGCTAGATACTAAGGCGAGATGCTTCGACGGAAGATGTTCAAGTAGATAAACTTACTTCGGGAGTGAGTCTACCCCATAGGAGTATAGATTGGGACTTAATCAAATTGATTTATGAAAAACTTCATTATAGAGATATAAGGGTTTTTACATGGTTAATTTCGGGCATTGCCATCGACAGAGGCAATGCCAACTTTGAATCTGCTCAGAAAATAATATCAAGGCAGGAAATTATTAAAGGCTGGCATGAAAAACGTGAAAAACTGGCATCCCTTGCCAACGCTCATCATTCATTTAAACTCTCCTTGTGCCAACGTTATTTTCCTTTTATTTCTTTTCTTTTAAAGTATTTTCGAAACCCACTTCAAATCAACATCAGTTTCCCTTTGACGAGTAGACAAGCAAGGCAAACAAACTCTTGACCAATCCTTGTGGGATTGATAACCAGCTTACTATTGTATTACTTGCAGACCGTGTATACTTGCATGCAAAAGACTTAGTCTTGGCACTGTTTTCATTCATTTCTAATACATTTTCCACCCTTTTGCCAAGCACCCACACAGTCGAACAATATTCCTTATAAAACTCCCATGCATCATTACGAGAGTCAAAAACCATGCCTACTATATTCCGGGCACAACACTTTCATCACCAGAGTAGGGAGCATGTGAAGATGGTTGTCCACGCATTGCAACCGTATCCCCAATAAGCTTTAATAAGAAAAAAATTCAACACAACTTGCACCTACTAAATATGTTAAAAACACCAGTAAAATAAATTTATGGTGTAAAAAATTATGGTTTATAAGAGTCTTAGTAGCTAAGTTTTTAACATAAATTTATTAGTTTAACAATAAAGTTTAAGTAAAGAGCCAACGTACCTTTTCTTTTAGAATGAATAGATTTGTTGTTGTTTTGCTATGATGAATGTAAAAGGGTTGTTATGAGTAGTCCTTGTATACCCATTCTTTGGGTTGTTATTACCATTAATGGTCACAATAAATAGGGTAGTTGTAAAAGTAATTGGTGTAATTGTTAGGGTGAAATGTATGCAGCTACACATTTTTGTATCGAATAGGTAAAAAATGTAACATACCGTTGGAATTTATGTCTTACAATATAGTACCGGTACTACTTTCTAAAACCGATACCGAAATATTATAAAATGTAACCAATGAGCTAAAATGGTACCAGTACTACTATGTAATACCGATACTGAAACATTACAGAACACATACAGTAAACTCAATTGGTACTGATACTCGTTAGTAATACTGGTATTATAAGAATCATACCGGTATTGATAGAACAATACCAATTCTGGTAAAAATTGTTGGCAGAAGATTCGAATTATAGTATCGGTACTTCATAGCAGTACCCATACTAAAATGCCGGTCTATAAATACCCTGGCAGTTTCTTCCCTTTTTTATTTTCCAAAACCCTAGCCTCTCACTTCTTATCAACTTACACCTATAACGAATGAAATTTTCATAAAGTTTTGCAAAGCTTAAGGGATTTAACTCCATTTTCCATTGTCGTGCTTTACAAAAAACAAATTCAGAGGTAAAATGCTTTTTTATGTTCTTCATTTATTTGTTTAGAAAGTCATACTGATATGCCCAATGTTTTTTGCTTGTTTACAAAATGGAATGGGCTTTGTTAACTGCTTTATTTCATGATGAAATCGCTTGAAAATCAATCGTTTTCAGTTATAAGTAAAAATTTTGACAACAAATCATCCTTATGCGTAATCATGTTCTTTATTTTTTCAGGCTTCCATTCTGAGTAACAATGTCTAGGGATAACAAAGGCCCTTCATCATCAACACAGAGCGAGAGAAGCATTAAGTCCTTATGCTTTAATGAACCTGGAAGGAAAAATTTGCACTTTCAATCTTTTCCAATTAGACATGAACAAATTTCGTGTGTTGCAACCTTGAATGATAAAAACTTAAACTTCAAACATTTACCCCTCCTTTGCTCATAGAAGTTCAACAACACTTTCAAACTCACTCCTCATGTATTTCATGTTCTAGTTAGGGTCTTCTATTCCAATGTTCTGGTGTCTTAGACAAGGAAGGAACCCATACAGTTGTTAGTAGGTCATACATCAAGGGTAAAACTATCTTGCTTAATTCAGATATTTTGGCTAAGCATCTTGGCTTAGACAATGTAGGTGAAGATAATGAAAAAGAAGTGGTCTCTACTACCTTATCTCTAAATACTAGTGTCTTTGTAACCCCATTGACCCGGTCTAGTCGCAAGACCAATCGAACGAGCTATATTAGGGTTTGTTGAGACAAATCCAGAAGATTCACATTGAAACGGTCCATTTTTTCCTTTTATCTTATCTAAATGAATCATTAAGGTCTAAGGTGATCATCTTGGTTATGGTGAAGATTAAAACTCAATCGGGCATCGAATTGACATCCAATTGCTAGAATTTGCATTTTAGGGACTAAAATGTAATTTCTAATAATTAGGAGGACTTATATGTAATTAAGATTACCAATCCGAGATTAGTCATATTTCATGCTTTTAGGTTATCTTAACTTAAAATAACCACCCAAACTCATTTAATTGCATAAACAAGAAATAGGGACTAAATTGCAAAGAAAAAAACTTCAGAAAGCATCTTAACCAATTTAACGGCTGGCGTACCGGTGCAGGGACCATCTGTGTCGAAACGGGGTTGAAATGAAAAGGTGTACTAATACAGTCCTCCAGCGTATCGGTATAGGTATGTATTTTCGAAAATGTGGAATTTCAGTAGCTAAAGGTCGTACCGATACGGCTACCCTTGAACTGAAACCAGGCTTATTTACCAGCTATGCATACCGATACGATTACCAGGCATATCGATATTCCAAGGCATTTTTGCCCAGATTGAGCCGAGATAAGTCCTCACTACCGATCCCTAAGGACCCGTACCGATACGAACAGAGCTGTAATGACCTCTTGGTAGAAGATCATTCTCAAAATGGCATATTCAAGACAAATCCTTATTGGGATGTTTTCTACCCCAGCATGCATAAGGTTTCCCAACCCCTCAAAACCAAGCATTAATCATCATACGAGTTCAAAACATCATACCAATCTTATACAAACAAGGAGTACCCAAAATTAACCTCCCAATTACAACTTGGTCACATTGCGTTTTTATTACTACTTAGTATTTATAAAATCATACTTTGAAATGTCTCAACACTTGGATCCTCCCTTGCTTACTTGTTGTCCTCAAAAGCCTATTTCTCTACATTGATGAGAAAAGAGAGCGTAAGCTATAAGCTTAGTGATGGAATCGCTAGAACACTCATCAATGCAATTTAAATCATTTTATTTTAAACCATGTACATATGTCTAATGGAAAAATCGTCTCATGCTTCCATAATTTCTTTCAAATGCACATTTAAAATCATTTGCAACACATGTATCATGGATTCTATCTCTACCTCGATTTAAGCTTCACATGCCAAATCTATATTTAGCAAGTTTAAAGAGCATCACATGTATAAACCATATTACACAAACATAATTCATTTCTCATGATACACTATCTAGTATATTGGCTTTCAAGTGACTCAAAACAAGTTTCCAAACTCTTTACAAAACACATCAGATACACGGATTTCACAAGTGGTTCCCACAACCACTTCACATACATTCCTCAACTAGAGTAACAACACACTTGCCCACCTCTACGGTTCAAACTGGAGCAACAAAACCTTTACCCACCTGAATGGTTTGGATGTATAAATACACCAGCGGGAGAAAAAAAAGAACCTTTACCCACCCCAACCACTACGGTTCTTATGGTGGAGTCTATGACACACTTACAACCCCTCGACACATATGAGGCGACTTTTTATAGTACACTTTAAACCCTATGGCTAGCCAACTATATCTGACAACATTTAATCTCAGCCACTTGCCAATATACTCAATAAATCCACATTACCTCACTGTTTTACATATGCATCAAATCAAATCAATTTCCAATACATTAGATCATGTATTCTAGCATCCTCAAAATTCATTTCATAAACCATTTGCAATACTCAATAGTCATCATATACGATCATGTAAATGCAAAAAGAAAATGAAATGTAAAGGAGTTTAGGAAGAAGATGACTCCCTTTCGGAGACTTCTTCTTGGATGACGTGGGTTTTTCTTTTCAAAAATTGGCCATGAGCAGAGGGCATTCATTTCCTTCCTTTTATGATTGGTTTTAAAGCGGCAGTGAAGGCTCTGACTTTCTCTTTTTTCTTGGCAGGTTTCGACACGGCAGGTGCATCAGTGGCATTAGATAGCGTATGTATAGCAGGTGTCACTTGTGACTTTGCTTTAGTATATATGGCTTTGGTTTCCTTTGATTTAGATGAGGAATCAAAATTGGCATAATCAACTTGAATTGGAGACAATCGGACTGTAGCATCGGATGGGGTACGAATTGGACTGGCTGTCATGGCATCATTACTGGTAGAGGGCTCGGTAGGGAAATCTGGAAATTTTGGCACAAAATCAAGGTACATTTTTTAAGAGCCTCCCGGATTATAGCATCCCTATCCTTTGTGTAGTGCCTCATCTTATCATTGAGTTCCATAACTATCTCTAACTTTCGGAGAATGATCTCTTGGCGATGGTAAATTTGAGACAGCACTTCCAGTGAACTGGCTGGCATGGTGTCTGGCACTGCCTTTGACACTTTTGGCTTTGGCGTGGGCACTTTTGCCTTCCCCTTGCCTTTGTATTTTGGCTCGGCAGTGGTGAGGGTTCTCCAAATAACAGCTGTGATTGTTGTTCCCTTGATCCTTTGACCTTTATTTGTATCAAGCTTTGGCACACCGTGGATCATACAAATGTTAGAAATTAACAAAAGAATAAACAAACTGCCATTACCTCTTGCTGCATATTTATAAGTTTCATCGATGATGAGCCTGCCAACGTTAATCTTGTGCCCCATCATGATGGCATACAATAGGATCAGTCTCTCTTCCGAGACAGTCTCATTGTAGGTTGTAGGCATTAGATTGGCCTTTAAAAAGTGATTCCATCCTCTCGGTTGATATTTTAATGCCAATTGTTTCACCGTTCAGTGGCCCTTCGATGACACTATCCATGCCGTGTCAGGCTCACACAAATCTGCCAGCAACTTCTTTCTCTTTGTAACATTCATCGAGTCAGCATAATTAAAATATCCATCTCCTGCACCATCCAATTCAAACATAGTGTTAATATACCCTTCATCAAAACACACACACTTACCTTGAATCATCAAGAAGGGCGAATCCTTGGTCACAAGATGAATGTAGAATTCTTGAACAATGGTGGCATAAATCTTCCTTTCTTGTTGGCAAAACCGATTCCACTTGTGCTTGTCAACTATCACTATGACTTCTGGAGGGAAACCAATGCTTGTATCCATCTTGAAATTGAAGTGTTTCTCGTAGCAAAAAGATCTTGAAGCAAAGTTAGCTTCAAACTTTTTTCGGATCTCCTCATTAAAAAATCGATTGAAAGGGGTTGAAGAAGAAGCGATTGGAAACGTGCAAGAATTTGGACTGATTTTGAATCAAGAAAGAAGAAGAAAAGACGATGTAAAGTTGGTTCTTGTTTGAAAATAAAAGTGGAAAATTGAGAGAGAGATGGGTTCTTTAAATTCGGCTAGGGAAAGAAAGTGAAAAGTTCAGGAAGTTTAATGGGTTTGGTAACCGAGAAAATAGGGATAATGATGGAAGGTAAAAACATTTGATTTGAAAAGAGGATAACGTGATAAGGTGAAGTGATAAGATTTGGTAAAGATTGGAGTGATAAGGTGATTGGATTGAATTTAAATTTCAACCCAAGTTTTGGGCGGCTAGGGTTTAAATTTAAAGAAAATACTTTCTCTTATCTAATGGACCGATCAAGTTATTGGCACTATGCTTGGCACACAAAATTCCCCCATTGTGGCATCGGCTTATGCCAAGTCTCCCCTTGGCTAATTCCTGGCATTGGTCCTGGCATACTGATTCTGCATACACTCAATGAAAACCTTTCAAAATAGACAAGGAATAAAAATGAAAATCGACATAAAGAAAAACTATTAAAAACCCTGAAACCTACAAACAAACAAAACAACTAACCTAATATGTACATAAATTCAAACCTGATGATGTTTTCACATTACCTCTGCCAAGAGGATCACCTCCTTGGCATTGTTCCGATCATCTTCCATGTAGTGCGTCAGTATGTGGCCCTTGGTTGTGGATGGTAAGCTGTGGCACTATTTTGTTTGAATAACCAACATAGAAAGCCAAAGAATTGCTTTCATTTGATCATGCCAAACTCTAGATTGCTCAACAAAGGATAATGTTTTGCCATGGGGTTTTTGAATAACCACCTTAGAAAACCAAAATACATCTTCCCTGTAGGCCTATCAAATCTTTGATTGAATTCAGCACTCCAGTAGTGCTTAGGTTATGGTCCTTCTGTTTCATTTGATGCCAAGGTGTATGTATCCTCAATCGGTTCCAGACTTGCCATAATATTCTTAGGTAAATCTTCAATTTTTGGTGGCACCATCTCTGGCATTATTATCATACCCAAATTCTCTTGCTCAATTCTTCATTTTCTGCCATTTAGACTCCACTTTTTCTTCCAGTAACTAGCCATCTAAGCACACCTCGTTTCATGGCATCAGTCTTGACCAAAATTGATCTTCTCTGTCGTTCAATTGTTTTTCCATCGCACTTATGTTTAATGGCATCAGCATTCATTCCTTGGAAAGTCAATGTCAGGTTCTCATCCAAAATGGATTCCATTGGCTCAACTGCATGACATTCTTCAAGTTCATCTGCACACTTAAGAGATTTGTCAACATTAAAAGTGACATTTATTTGTCTTACCAATGTAAGGTTGGCAATTACTGGCTCCATTGGTTTTGTCGTGGTGGTGTTGGCATCAGATTGAGATTTGGAATTGCTGGTGCTTGCTTCCCTTTTCTCAGCTTCTTTGGTTTCTTCCACTGACATTGATTTATTTCCATGGCAAACAATTGGCTCTTCTTTACACGTTAAAATCTCAACTTGGTTGCCACTTAGGGAAGTGACAGCTTTACTTTGTTCTCTCCCTTTTTTTCGAACATCATTCGTATCACATGGCAGAGTTTCTGGAGGTCTGGCATTAGATAGTGGCATGGCATCAGATAGTGGTATGGCATCATCAGCCTCTGCCTCTTCTTTCTCCATGTCCTTGGGTTCACCTGCTGGCATTGATTTCTCTTCCTGGCAAATAATCGGCTGATTGCCTTCGTCTTCTTGGTTTGGAACTTTAGAATCCTCTTCTGTCCTGACATCGAACTTGGAAACATTATCTAGCTTTGCCTTGATGTTGTTGTGTTCAAGATCCTTGCCCTCAAATTTTTCCTCACACTCTATTACCACTAATGGGTCTAATGTACCTGTTGTGGAATTCTCTTCATTAGCATAATATATTGATTCAAGTGTGTTAGGAAAAACCTGATACTCGTAATGTTGATTCTGAATTCCTTGAGGAGAAGATGAAGGAAGAAAATTGCTAGCCTGTTGATGTAGCATTGCCATGGCATTCTGATTGTTACCACTAACCGAAGCATTTGCCACCTCTTGCTGCCTTGATGGAAGCTCTATCTCGTTCTCTTGAGGCATGCCATTCACAACATTGGCAAGCCTCCTGACTTGTTCTTCCAAGCCTTTCATAGCATCCATGGCTTCTTAAAATGCGTCTACAATGTAATTTGTTTGCTCATGAGGTGGATTGTTGTGTATCGACAGTTTTGAAGGCAATTCTACAATGGCAAACGATCCGTTGGATCCATAAAGATATGTCATTGATTTCTCATGAAGAATGCTGCCATGCGATGGCATTTGTTTGAAGTCTGGTGGTGCAGCAAAGTTGTTAGGTGCATAAAAATAATCGATGTCTTGATCATTCCAAAAAATATTTTGCTGCCCGTTCCATCCTTGGTTGAAGTTGTAGGAGGAAAGGTTGTTCACATTACAATGCCCCGTGTAACAATAAGAATTAGGGTTGAAGGGGCAATTGTCAAACAAGTGGCATCCTCTACAATATGCACAAACAACAGGTGTTGCTTGCCTTTTGCTGAACTATTTAGGCACTTGCATTGATGTAATCATGTTTTTCAGTTCAGAAATCTGTGCCGATAGTGTTGTATAGGCATCCTCTTCATGCTTTTCATATCGTCTTTTCTCATGGACAGCTCTTGGAGTTGGATATTGGTAGTCATAAGCGGGAAAAATGTAGTCATCATTATACCATATGTGGTTGCCCATACTCTTCTTTGTAGCTTTCCTAAAAAAGAAAAAAAACAATTAATGATCAAAACAAAAAAAATAAAGTTAGTAAAATAAAAACAAAAAAAAACATGTAAAAATTAAAGCAATAAATTTCATCGCAATTTCCGGCAACGGCGCCAAAAACTTGTAGACTCTCTAAGTGAATACTGGCAAAAGGGACAGAAGATATGTATTGGAAAAGTATAAAATAGTGCCAAGATGAGTCCTTTGCGTGCAAGTATACACGGTGTGCAAGTAATACAACAGTTAAGCTGAGCATCGATCCCACAGAGATTGACTTGGAATTTTATTGTCTTTGATTGTTACTTGCCTTGAGAAAAAAGTTGTTTTGTTTTGAAGTTGGTTTTGGAAATAATTGAATAGGAAAGAAATAAAAGTAAAGACCTTGGCAAGGAAGGTGCTTTAATGAATGATGAGCGTTGGCAGGGAATGCCTGGTTTTCACGCTATTCATGTCATGTCAGCCTTTAACAACAACCTGTCTTGGCATTGTTTGCCGAGTAGATTCAGAATTAGCAAAGCCTCTCTCGATGGTCATTGCCCTAAATTGACCATGTAAAAAGTCCTATATCTCTATAGTTCATGCTCTTAAATAAACCAATTTGCTTAAAATCCAATCTATACTCCTAAGGCATAGATTTCACACTCGAAGTAAGTTCATCTACTTGAACGACTTCTCTCGAAGCTTCTCTCCTTAGTATTCAACAACTTAATCGTTGACACCCCAAGTCTATTAAGATATTGAGAAGCAATAAGCCAGCAGTGCCAGCTCCCGCTTGGCATAGTATTTAGGAAACATTAAAGTATGCCGAATAGATAAAACATTGCCAAATAAGATTTGTTATCAAAAACTAAAACATAAAATACAGTTCAACGCAAAACATCCTCTGCCAACTATTAGATTAGTTCATGGTGAGGGATTTAACCCAAAATTCACAAACGTTTTCCAAATGCATCATTATTAAAATGAAATTAAAACTACTTAAAATAAGAGAATGGGCAAGAAGGGTCTCTCGATACAACCCTCAAGATCCAGGCTCTCAGCCAAGTGGTTGAACCTCCCTCTTTGGTGCTGCAGGTTGTCAATCGTCGCACTCCAACTCCTCACTCCGATCACTCACGATCAAGCACCACCAAAAATCTCAAAAACCACCTCGAATGCTTGTTTGATTGGTCTTTAAATAGGCGTGCAAGGAGGGCATAGGATAAGCTTCTCATTTGAATTTTAAATGCTTAAGTGATAAGAGATAAGATCTTATCCAAATTTGAATGAAAGTTGATCAGGTTAGTGCTGATGTCATAATGCCGACACTGCCTTGGCATCCAAGCTTGGCATGCATCTGCCAACCAATCTTGGCACTATCTTATCTGCTATTTTCTCAGAGATTGATCCAATTGCTATCTTTTCAGAGCCTGATCTTGTCCTATTTTTTTAGAGTTCAATAGCTTCTTGGCATGGCATCAAGTTCACTTCTCTGCCAACCGGTGCTTGGCATTGTCTGGTCCATCTATGCCAACAACACTTGGCATTCTCTTTGGCATTCCTTCCTATGTTGCTTTTCTGGGCCAAATACTATGCCAAACCTGTAAAATTGCCAACAAAACAACCTTTCACACTGGCATAGACAGAATTCTAAACTCCTTATGCAAATGCATGATTTTATCATCCTAGTGCAACTAAATGTACCTAAAAACAAGCAAAAGCATTGTAAGATTGGCATTAAAAATAGTACTTTTGGAGAGGTAACAGAGGTCAACCAATACTTACTTCTGAGCTTAGATAAGTGTTTCAAACTTATTCTAAACTCCTACAACTTCTTTGAAAACCTTTTTAGAGCAGTAAAACACGTTTCCACTCACTGACAACCAAACGCCTACTTGTCGATACGCGATCAAGCTTCCAAGACTTCCACAACGTCTCCAAAAGCCAAAGGATTTGATTCCCTACTTTACCCAAACAAAAAAAGAATTAATGCACTTCCATACATCTCAAATCCCCAGCAAACAACAAACACAACTTCGCCTCCCTTAGATCCATCAAACGCCTAACTAAAACAACTGAAATCAACATCAAACTTCATCTAAACAAAGCCCAACCAAAACATATTGATTTCAACATCTTAACAACATTAATTAACATCCAAAAAACATCATAAACTCTTCCTTATACCTCCAGCAACACCACAACACCAAGATCACATCACAAACCAACTATAAACAGCCTAGAAAATTAGCAATTCACATAGTTTCGAGATTCCTTTAATTAACCTTTCCTTTTAACATTAAAACACATCTTATAAGAAATCTAAATCAATTAGATTCATTGCAAAATAGATTCAAATCAGTTTTTATTCAATTTCCACACAAAACTCAATTTGATTACTAAATCCATGTTTAAATCATAATTCCATAACATAAATCAGTAACAAATGATCAAGAACTTGGGAATTTAAATAAAGAACCTTTAATTAGAGGAGAGAAATGAAAATAACCTCTAATTACTGATTTCTCCCTTAATTGGCAAAGTTTGGTTGAAATCTAAGTAGATTTTGCAATAGAAATTAAAGAAATCAATTAGGAAACAAAAAGGAAATCAATAGGAATTGATTATTGATAATTTTGGAGTGAAATCTTAGCTTGGCTAATGAGAAAATTGAGAGAAAAAATTGGAAGAAAAGTAGTTACATAAGAAAGTGACTTTGCAAAGCTAAAAGTCCTTTTACTAAATCTATTTTATTTTAATAATAAACAATTAAAAACACTTTAAAAATATCCTAAATTAAGGGGAAAATCTGATGGAAAAGTTTGGGTTAATAGCTCCTTAAAGATTCTAAGTTTTAACCCTTTTATGATTTAGTCACCCATACAGTTTTGTAAACTTTTCATTTTAGTCACTAGACCAAAATGTCCCAATATCATAATTAATTACTTCAAATTGAATTTACCAAAATACTTAAAATAGCAATTAAGTATTTTATAACATTTTTCCATATTTTATTTTAACCAAAAACGATTTTATAAGATTTAATTCCTAAAACTAACTTGAATTGCCCAACTCGGTTCCCCCGAACCATCTAAGTGATCCGATTAACTTCTAGGCCCAATTTCCAGGCGTTACAACTCTCCTCCTCTAAAGAAATTTCGTCCTCAAAATTTACCTGACATAAAGAGATGAGGGAACTGCCTCAACATGTCCTCTTTGCTCTCCTAGGTGACTTCCTTAACACCGTGATGTCGCTACAACACCTTCTCCAACACTGTGGTCTTTCCTAGAAGAACCTTGCTAATTGAATCCAGAATTATCACTGGTTCCTCATTATAGGTCAAATCTGGATTCAACTCAATCTACTCAGGCATCACATGCAAAGGATTCGATCTATACCTCTGAAGCATTGATACATGGAAAACATCATGTATCTTCTCCAATTCAGCAGGCAATCTCAACCTATATCAACTGGACTGACACGCTCCAACACCTCATAAGGCCCAATGAACCACGGACTTACGCCCTTCCGTCCAAACCTCAACACGATCACTAACCGCATACTCTATCTCCTTTCGCTTCAAGTCAGCATATTACTTTTGCCGATCCAAAGCCGCCTTCAACCGATCAATTATAAGCTTCACCTTCTCATTGGTATCTTTTAACACTTTCAACAAGGAAACATACTTCTCACCTGCCTTTGCCTAACAAAATGGCGTGCAACACTTCCTGCCATACAAAGCCTCATACGGAGCCATCTGGATAATAGCTTGATAACTTTTGTTATAGGAAAACTCTACCTTCTCCCATGATCCTTTGAAATCAATGATGCAACATCGCAACATATCTTCTAACACCCGGATAATGCGTTCATACTGACCATCCGTTTGAGGATGATATGAATTACTGAAATTCAACCGCGTACCCAAAGCCCTATGCAAACACTCCTAAAACCTTGCTGTAAATCATGGATCCCTATTCGATACTATAGACTTTGGCACCCCGTGCGACCTCAAAATCTCAGCAATGTACAACTTTGCTAACTTATCCAAAGTATACGTCGTATGCACATCCAGAAAATGTGCACACTTCGTAAACCTATCCACAATCACCCAAACAGAATTCTTCCTTGATGGCGTCAAAGGTAAATCGGATACAAATTCTACGGTAACTCTCTCCCAATTCTATTTCAAAATCTTCAATAGTTGTAACAACCCCGAAGAGAACTGGTGCTCAGCCTTAACACGCTGACAAACCATACAACGAGATACAAAGTCTGTGATATCTTTCTTCAAACTAACCTAGAAATACTCCTTTTTCAAATCCTGATATATCTTTGTACTCCTCGGATGCATCGCAAAAGGACTCGAATGTGCTTGAGTCAAGAGAGTGCACCTAAACTCTTCATCTTTCGGCACCACTACCTGACCCTTGAAACACAAAACTCCTTCATCACTAAAATAGAAATTTGTCTCGTTGCCATCCATGATGTCTTTGACATGCGGTACCAAAGAGTCATCATACGGTTGCTTTGCCTTAATCAACTGCAACAATTATGGCTTTACTTGCAACTCATCCAACAACAAACCATCTCACGTTACACTCAACTAAGCAAACATTACCCTCAACTCAACCGCAACCTTTCTACTCAAAGCATCGGCTACTACGTTAGCCTTACCAGATGATACTCGATTGTCAGATCATAATCCTTAAGCAACTCCAACCATCTTCATTGCCTAAGATTTAAATCTTTTTGCGACATCAGGTATTTCAAACTCTTGTGATCCGTGTTCATAGTACACTTATCACCATAAAGATAGTGTTGCCAAATCTTCACTGCAAACACCACTACATCAAGCTTAATATTGTGCGTAGGGTAATTGCACTCGTGCACCTTCAACTATCTAGATGCATAAGCGACAACCCTTTCTTCTTGCATTAGAACACACCCCAAACCCACGTAAGATGCGTCGCTATACACAACAAACTCCTTCCCTGACTCAGGTTGAATCAAGATGGGAGCTTACGTCAAAGCTTCCTTCAGCTTGTCAAAAGCTTATTGTCTACCTTTTGTCCACTCAAAACTCACATTTTTCTATAATAACTTCGTCGAAGGAGCATCAATCTTCAAAAAACCATCTAAAAAGCATCGACAATATCCAGCCAACCCCAGGAAGCTACGAACTTCTGATACCGACTTTGGTTGTTTCTAATTCACAACAGGTTCAATTTTCTGTGGATCCACACGAATACCCTCAGCTGAAACAACATGACCAAGGAAAACTACTTGCTTGATCCAAAACTCGCACTTACTTAGCTTGGCATAAAGCTTATTGTCCAAAAAAACTTGGAACACAATCCGTGCGTTTCGATCATGATCTTCCTCGGTACGAGAGTACACAAGGATGTCATCAATGAACACTACCACAAATTGATCCAAGAATTCATGAAACACCAATTCATCATATCCATGAATGTTGCCGGTGCATTTGTCAACCCAAACGACATTACCAAGAACACATAATGCCCATAGCGCGTACGAAAAGCTGTCTTCAGCACATCTTTATCTTTTACCTTTAACTAATAGTACCCCGACCTCAAATCAATCTTGGAAAACACCGTAGCACCTAAAACTGATCAAACAAATCATCAATATTTGGCAAAGGATAATTTTTTTAATCGTCAACTTATTCAGTTGCCAATAATCAATGTACATTCTCATTGTGCCATCTTTCTTTTTCACAAACAACACTGGTGCTCCCTACGGTGAAACACTAGGCCGAATGAAACCTTAGTCCAACAACTCCTACAACTACGTCTTTAACTCTTTTAACTCATTCGGTGCCATACGATACAGTGCAATCGACACCGGGGCCTTATCCATATACGTCTTGATGCAAAACTCTACCTCTCTCTCCGGCGATAAACCCGATAACTCTTTCAAAAAAACCCTTGGAAAATCACAAATAGTGCAAATATCCTAGGCCCACACTTCTTTCATATTTGGGTTCGTAACATAAGCTAGGTATGCTTAACCCCAAGATTTTATCATCTTTCGCACTTCTAAAACCAAAACAACATTTGACAAGAATTTGACATTCTCGCCCACAACCACCACTTCATAATCCTCAGCAAGTCTCAACGAAACTCACTTGGTCTCAAAATCAACCATAGCTCGATGTTCAGACAACCAATCCATCCCCAAGATTACATCAAAACGATGAAACGACAACTCTATCAAATCCACCTCAAACACATGACTCTAAACCATCAAAGGACATCTCCTATACGACCTTCTAGAAACTACCATCTCACCAAACAATCTGGCTACCCGCATACCAACATCTATCACCTTTGCAATCACATCAGAACATTCCTTCCCACACGTTGTACAAAACCCTCACCGGTCCACCACCCTCAAGTTGAACTACTATGGTATGAGCAACAGTCCTCTAAACTTCCTCCCTACACTGGAGATAACCTCGACAGTTCCCATATCCTCTCTGTATTACAATAATAGAAACAGAACCTGACCACCTCCAACCAACTACGGACATTCACATCTAATGTCATCCAGCGATCCACATGACATTTTGAATGTCACAGCTTTGCTAACAACACAACAACCTGGGAAAATTCTTCAACGAGTTCCAAAAGCAAACAACTGATTCTAAAAAACATTCACTCCTATCACCACTCTTGGTCGCTTCAAATCTATTGCAACCTCAACCTCGGAAAAACCACCTAAAACACTTTTCAAACTTTATAAGATCCTAAGGATTTTTCTTACTAGAATAACTTCCATCGTTATCTCATCGATCTCCAAAAAGTCATACGTAAGTGTGAACATATGTATGCATGATCACCTACATGCCCTCATAGATGTATATGCACATGTATGCAAAACCTCTAGTGCCATGCCCAATGTATGCATGTAATGCCATATTTAAATATATACATATAAGTGTTTTGTACTGTGCATGTTTAACAATTCACACTTACAAACAACATTCTCTGACCAAATTTACTCAACCTTGCCATAACCCCAAAAAATATTGTTCGGCTTGCCAAAACTTGAACCCACCTTAATTAGGGACAGATGCTCCACCACAAAACCTATTAGGCTAAATTGACCATTAGACAAGGTTCATCCTACCACCTCGAAACTCGAAGATTCCACCACTTTTACACTCTCTTAAAGCTCACCACCACAGCTCAAAAGAATCTGGGAGCAGTACCAAAGTACGTCTCAACACCGAACCTAACGTTACAACCTAAAGACAACTCTGCTAACAACATATAGAATATCTTAGGAAATGATCCCTAACAACACAAACTTCTGAAACCCAGACATTCTCAACCCCCGACCTAAAACACAATCGCGGTAACTTCACAACATAAGCCTCAACATCCTTTTAATTCCAAGCCAAAGCTACCTCTACCCATATTGATCCATATCTCAACATACTCTTCAAGGAATATGGACGTATCTGATCTCAGCTCTCGTCTCACGTCTCGGTCCTATTCGTAAAATATGAGTCTGAAACATGATAATGCAATAAAATGAAACAATTAGGTCAGCTTGCAGCAAGAATCCAATTCACCCCTGTTTAAAAACAAAATAATTTAACTCTAGTAGTAATAAGGCAATGTGTCCCCAAGCTACACACCTCAAACATTTCACATATCAAATATAATCTCACAAATTCAAACACCATTCATAACAATCAGCGGAAAAATGCATCTACAATACATCAAACAACCATAACCCACCTCCCAACAATCATAACTTGGCTTTGATAGCAATAAATGTAACCTCCTTGACCCGGTCTAGTCGCAAGATCGAATTGAGCGAGCTATATTAGGGTTTGCCGAGACAAACCCAGAAGATTTACATTGAAATGGTCCATTTTTCCTTTTATCTTATCTAAATGCATTATTAAGTCCTAAGGTGATCACACTAGTTATGGTGAAGATTACAACTCAATTGAGCGTCGAATTGACATTCAATAGCTCAAATTCACATTTTAGGGACTACAATGCAATTTCTAATAATTCAGAGGACTTACATGTAATTAAGGTTACCAATATGTGATTAGTCATATTTCATGCTATCGGGTTAAATCTTAACTTAAAATAACCACCCAAACTCATTTAATTGCATAAACAAGAAACAGAGACTAAATTGCAAAGAAAACAAACTTTAGAAAGCATCTTAACCAATTTAACGGATGGCGTACCGGTATAGGGACAATCCATATCAAAACGGGGTTGAAATGCAAAGGCATATCGATATAGTCCTCAGGTGTATCGGTACAAGCATGTTTTTTTCAAAATGTGGAATTCCAGTAGATAAAGGTCGTACCGATACGGCTACCCGTGTACCGAAATCATGAATATTTACCAGCTACACCTACCGATACGATTACCAGGCATATCGATACGCCAAGGCATTTTTTCCCAGATTGAGCCGAGACAAGTCCTAGCGTACCGATCCTTGAGGACCCGTACCGGTACTGATAAACCTGTAATGACCTCTTGGTCCAACATATTAGACTTTAGCTTAATAAAACACACTCCAAATAACATATAAACATCATATAACTACATAAACATCAATTTCCCAAACAAAGCAGCATGGTAGAAGATCATTCTCAAAATGGCATATTCAAGACAAATCCCTATAGGCATGTTTTCTACCCCAGCATGCATAAGGTTTCCAAACCCCTCAAAACCAAGCATTAATCATCATAGGAGTCCAAAACATCATACCAATCTTATACAAACAAGGAGTACCCAAAATTAACTACCAGTTACAACTTGGTCACATTGCCTTTTTATTACTACTTAGTATTTATAAAATCATACTTTGAAATGTCTCAACACTTGGATCCTCCCTTGCGTGCTTGTTGTCCTCAAAAGCCCATTTCTTTGCATTGATGAGAAAAGAGAGCATAAGCTATAAGCTTAGTGAGGAAATCTATAAAAGACTCATCAATGCAATTTAAATCATTTTATTTCAAACCAAGTACGTATGTCTCATGGCAAAATCGTCTCATGCTTCTTTAATCTTTTTCAAATGCACATTTAAAATCATTTACAACACATGTATCATGGATTCCATCTGTACCTCAATTTAAGCTTCACATGCCAAATCTCTATATAGCAAGCTTGAAGAGCATCACATGTATAAACCATATTATACAAACATAATCCATTTCTCATGATACATTATCTAGTATATTGGCTTTCAAGTGACTCACAACAAGTTTCCAAACTCTTTACAAAAACATATCGGATACACAGATTTCACATGTGGTTCCCACAACCACTTAACATACATTCCTCAACATGAGTAACGGCACAGTTGCCCACCTCTATGGTTCAAACTGGTGTAATGGAACCTTTACCCACCTCAACGGTTTGGATGTATAAATCCACTAACGGGAGAAAAAAGAACCTTTACCCACCTCAACCACTGCGGTTCTCATGGTAGAGTCTACGGCACATTTACAATCCCTCGACACACATGATGTAACTTTTTATAGTGCACTTTAAACCCTATGGCTAGCCAATTATATCCAATAACATTTTAATCTCAGCCACTTGCCAATATACTCAATAAATCCACATTACCTCACTATTTTACATATGCATCAAACCAAATCAATTTCTAATACATTAAATCATGTATTCTAGCATCCTCAAAATTTATTTCATAAACCATATGCAATACTCAATAGTCATCATATATGATCATTTGCAATCTTTTTCATTTCTAAATATACATAATATAGTGAGTAATCAAAACCATAAACATGTGCATGAGATTATATTTCGCAATACCGAAAACGAGAGAGAGCTCAACCAATACTTACTTCTAAGCTTAGATAAGTGTTTCAAACTTATTCTAAACTCCCTCAACTTCTTCCAAAACCTTTTTAGAGCAGTAAAACACATTTCCACTCACCGTCAACCAAACGTCCACTTGCTGATACGCGATAAAGCTTCCAAGACTTCTGCAACATCTCAAAAAGCCAAAGGATTCGATTCCCCTGCTTTACCCAAACAAAAATAGAGGATTAATGCACTTCCATGCATCTCAACTCCCCAGCAAACAACAAACACAACTTCGCCTCTCTTAGATCCATCAAACGTCTAACTAAAACAACTGAAATCAACTCCAAACTTCATCTAAATAAAGCCCAGCCAAAAACTATTGATTTAAAATATTAACAAAATCAATTAACATCCTAAACTCGTCATTATACCTCCAACAACACCACAACACCAAGATCACATCAAAAAACCAACTATAAACAACCTAGAAAATTAGCAATTCACATAGTTTCAGGATTCCTTTAATTAACCTTTCCTTTTAACATTGGAACACATCTTATAAGAGATCTAAATCAATTAGATTCATTTCAAAAATAGATCAAAATCATTTTTTATTCAATTTCCACACAAAACTCAATTTGATTACTAAATCTATGTTTAAATCATAATTTCATAACATAAATCAGTAAATTAGGATCAAAAACTTGAGAATTTCAATAAAGAACCTTTAATTAGAGGAGAGAAATGGAAATCACCTCTAATTGCATATTTCTCCCTTAATTGGCAAAGTTTGGTTGAAATCAAATTAGATTTTGCAATAGGAATTAAAGAAATCAATTAGGAAACAAAAAGAAAATCAATAGGAATTGATTCCTGAGAATTTTGGAGTGAAAATCTTAGTTTGGCTGATGAGAAAGTTGAGAGAAAAAGTTGGAAGAAAAGTAGTTACGTAAGAAAATGATTTTACAAAACTAAAAATCATTTTATTAAATTATATTTTATTTTAATAATAAAACAATTAAAACCACTTTAAAAATAGCCTAAATTAAGGGAAAATTTTGATGGAAAAGTTTGGGTAAATAGCTCCTTAAAGATTCTAAGTTTTGACCCTTTTACGATTTAGTCACCAAAACAGTTCTGTAAACTTTTCATTTTAGTCACTAGACCAAAATGTCCCAAAATCAGAATTAACTACTTCAAATTGAATTTACCAAAATACTTAAAATACCAATTAATTATTTTATAACATTTTTCCACGTTTTATTTTAACCAAAAACAATTTTATAAGATTTAATTCCCAAAATTAACTCGAATTGCCTAACTCGGTTCCCTCGAACCATCTAACTGATCCGATTAACTTCTAGGCCTAATTTCCAAGTGTTACAGTCTCCCAATTAGATATCTATGATAGGTTGTTTTTCCTTATGGTATCCTGGTGGTTTCGACCATCGGGGGGAAAGTATTTTTCCTTTAGAGTCTTAAACATTAGGTGGATACACTGCTTCCAAAATGCTAAATGCATCAATCTTGCCCAGATAATATTTAGTGAACTTATTAATGTCGTTAACCATGCAACCATTAGGCGTATTGGAACTCTTGTGTACGATTTTATTCTGAGTAACATTTTAATCAAAAAGGGTATTGATTGCTCACTAGATGTCGGCCTTCCTTTGGGCACCCCCATAAATTTTAAATCTTTAAAGAAATGTCATTTTGAGCTTGTAGGAACAAAATGGAAGAGAAAAGGGAAAGGACTAGCTCGTGAGACCTTAGAAGATGTGTTACGTGATGTTGACGATCTGGTAAATGACCCTCATACTAATGTTGATGCTAGTTTCGGTGAGGCTGCCCTTCCCCACACTATCATGTCATGATAGAGTCCTTTGATATGTGATTTGCAACTATGCAATCTTATTTTGATGGGAGACTTACCGACATTCACAATCAACAATTGGCCATGCAAACTGAACTAGAGGAACTTTGTGCTATTACTATTGCTCGCTTCGACATAATGTTTGTTGAGGTTGTTGCTCCCTCTTGGGACTTGACTAGCCCGTCTTCGCTGGATACTTAATTAAGTTGGTTATTTTGGTTTTTATGTATTGCATCAACGACTTTGATAGTTGTTTTGACTTGTGCTGATTAGGATATACTTTGGTTATTTTGGTACTTTGTTTTTTGTTTGGTTGGATGTTTCAATATCAATGATGTTGAAATATTTAGAATCTGGCAACTTTTTGTTTATTTCTATATATTTCAACCCATCATCTTATGTAATTATAGATATTTTGGATTTCCAATGGTAATATATTTTGCTTATTCTGTATTTTGCCTATTGTATTATATTGCAATGTATTTTTGAAATCGTTTAGAACTTCTCCAACAATGATACTATATCAGTGCTATATGAACAATACTGATTCTCCCTTAATAGTACCGATGCAATAAGTACAGTACTAATTCTGCATGAACAATATCGATTCTTACATACTAGTACTTGTTTAAGAGTACGTTAAGGGTGTAAGAAACCTTTCTGTCTACTATTTATATAAACATTTATGTTGGTATTGTACAAAATTGTGTAGGTACATTATATGTTATGAGTTTGGTAACATTTCGAGTTATCCTTTAAGAGTTTGTGTAATAACACAATTTCCTACTATAAGTTTGGTTGGTTTTAGATTAGGAGATATATGGTAATATTTTTTGTAGTTACTTTAATCTTATAAATTCCATAAACATTTTTGTAGGTCTTGTAAAATATTGTATAGGTACCCTATATGTTATGAGTTT
The DNA here is from genome assembly GCA_019671005.1 of Hibiscus mutabilis. Lineage (NCBI taxonomy): Eukaryota > Viridiplantae > Streptophyta > Magnoliopsida > Malvales > Malvaceae > Hibiscus > Hibiscus mutabilis. The sequence goes on from CM033713.1 coordinate 31,784,568, forward strand.
GGTAACATATAGAGTTATTCTTTAAGACTTTGTGTAGTAACACAATTTCCTACCCTAAGTTTGGTTGGTTTTAGATTATGAGATACGTGGTAATAATATGTGAAGTTACCTTTGTTCTTATACTTTCATTCAACATTTTTGTATGTCTTGTAAAACATTGTGTAGGTACTCTATTTGTTATGAGTTTGGTAACATATAGAGTTATCCTTTAAGACTTTGTGTAGTTACACAATTTTCTACCATAACTTTGGTTGGTTTTAGATTAGGAGATATAGGGTAATACTTTTTGTAGTTACCTTTTTTGTTATACTTCTAGTAAACATTTCTGTAGGTCTCATAAAATATTGTGTAGGTACCATATTTGTTACGAATTTCGTAACATTTAGAGTTATCCATTAACACTTTGTTAATAACACTATTTCCTACCACTAGTTTGGCTGGTTTTAGATTAAGAGATATGTGGTAATATTTTGTGTACTTATCTTTTTTCTTATAAATTCCATAAACAATTAGGTAGGTCTCATAAAACATTGAGTAGGTACTTTATTTTATGAGTTTTGTAACATATACAGTTATCCTTTAAGACTTTGTATAGTGACACAATTTCATACCATAAGTTTGGTTGGTTTTAGATTAGGAGATATGAGGTAATATTTTGTGTAGTTACCGTTTTTCTTATAAATCCATAAACATTTCTTTAGGTAATGTAAAACATTATGTAAGTACTTTATTTGTTATGAGTTTGGTAACATATAGAGTTATCCTTTAAGACGTTATGTCGTAACACAATTTCATATCATAAGTTTGGATGGTTTTAGATTAGGAGATATGGGGTAATATTTTGTGTAGTTACCCTTTTTCTTATAAATTCCATAAACATTTTTGTAGGTCTTGTAAAACATTGTGTAGGTACTTTATTTGTTATGAGTTTGGTAACAGATATAGTTATCCTTTAAGACTTTGTGTAGTTACACAATTCCCTACCATAACTTTGGTTGGTTTTAGATTAGGAGATATGGGGTAATACTTTATGTAGTTACCATTGTTCTTATACTTCTAGTAAACATTTCTGTAGGTTTTGTGAAACGTTCTGTGGGTACCCTATTTTTTATGACTTTGGTAACATATAGAGTTATCCATTAACACTTTGTGTAACAATACAATTTCTTACCATTAGTTTGGTTGGTTTTAGATTAAGAGATATGGGTAATATTTTGTATAGTTACCATTTTTCTTATAAATTCTATAGACGTTTCGGTAGGTCTCGTAAAACATTGAGTAGGTACTATATTTGTTATTAGTTTGGTAACATATAGAGTTATCCATTAAGACTTTGTGCAGTAATACAATTTCCTACCATAAGTTTGGTTGGTTTTAGATTAGGAGATATGGGGTAATAATTTATGTATCTACCATTTTTTTATAAATGCCACAAACATTTCTGTAGGTCTAATAACACATTGTTTAGGTACCTTATTTTGTATGAGTTTGGTAACATGTACATTTATCCTTTAAGAGTTTCTGTAATAACACAATTTCCTACCATTTTACAACTTCTCCAACAATATTACAGTACTAGTACTGATGCTATATAAATTGTACCGATACTATATGAATCGTACCGATGCGACACGAACCGTATCGATGCTTCTTTATTATGTCAAATGGGGTATGAATTTTTGTACTTACCTTTTTTGTAGACATTGCATAAAAATTTCTCTAGATTTTGTAAAATATTTTGTAGATACCCTATTTATTATGCATTTTGTAACATATAGAGTTATCTTCTAAGACTTTGTGTAATAACATAATTTCCTACCATGAGTTTGGTTGGTTTTAGATTAGGATATATTGGGTAATATTTTGTGTAATTGCATTTTTTCTTATAAATTCCATAAACATTTTTGTAGGTACTGTAAAGTATTGGGTAGGTAGTTTATTTGTTATGAGTTTGGTAACATATAGAGTTATTCTTTAAGATTTGTGTAGTAACACAATTTCTTACAATCAGTTTGGTTGGTTTTAGATTAGGAGATATGGGATAATAATATGTGTAGCTACCTTTTTTCTTATAAGTTCCATACACATTTCTGTAGGTCTGGTAAAAGATTGTGTAGGTACCCTATTTGTTATGCGTTTGGTAACATGTAGAGTTATCCTTCAAGACTTTATGTAGTAACACAATTTCCTACCATAAGTTTGGTTAGTTTTAGACTAGGAGATAAGGGTAATAATATGTGTAGCTACCTTTTTCCTTAAGTTTCATACGAATTTTTGTAGGTCTAGTAAAACATTGTGTGGGTACCCTATTTGTTATGCGTTTGATAACATATAGAGTTATCCTTTAAGACTTTGTGTAATAACACAATTTTTTACCATAAGTTTTTTTGGTTTTAGATTAGGAGATATGGGGTAATAATTTGTGTAGTTACATTTTTTCTTATAAAAAGCTTAAACATTTATGTTGGTCGAATAAAACATTATGTACGTACTTTATTTGTTTTGAGTTTGGTAACATATATAGTTATCCTTTAAGACTTTGTGTAATAACACAATTTTTTACCATAAATTTTGTTGGTTTTAGATTAGGAGATATGGGATAATAATTTGTGTAGTTACATTTTTTCTTATAAAAACCTTAAACATTTATGTTGGTCGAATAAAACATTATGTACATACTTTATTTGTTATGAGTTTGGTAACATATAGAGTTATCCTTTAAGATTTTGTGTAATAACACAATTTCCTACCATAATTTTGGTTGGTTTTAGATTAGGAGATACGTAGTAATAATATGTGTAGCTTACATTTTTTCTTATAAGTTCCATACACATTTATGTAGGTCTGGTAAAACATTGTGTAGTTACCCTATGTGTTATGCGTTTGGTAACATATAGAGTTATCCTTTAAGACTTTGTGTAGTAACACAATTTCCTACCATAAGTTTGGTTAGTTTTAGATTAGGAGATACGGGGTAATAATTTGTGTAGTTACGTTTATTCTTATAAAAACCTTAAACATTTCTATAGGTCTATAAAACATTCTGTTGGTACTTTATTTGTTTTGAATTTGATTACATATAGAGTTTTCCTTTAAGACTTTGTGTAATTACACAATTTCCTACCATAAGTTTGGCTGGTTTTAGATTAGGAGATACAAGGTAATAATATGTGTAGCTACCTTTTTCTTATAAGTTCTATACACATTTTTGAAGGTCTGTAATACATTTTGTAGGTACCCTATTTGTTTTAAGTTTGGTAATGTATAGAGTTATCCTTTAAGACTTTGTGTAGTAACACAATTTCCTACCAGAAGTTTGGTTGGTTTTAGATTAGGAGATATGGGGTAATAATATGTGTAGCTACCTTTTCTCTTATAAATCCCATACACATTTCTGTAGGTCTGGTTAAACATTCTGCATGTACCCTATTTGTTATGACTTTGGTAACATTTAGAGTTACCCTTTAAGCCTTTGTGTAGTAACACAATTTCCTACCATAAGTTTGGTTGGTTTTATATTAGTAGATATGGGGTAATATTATGTGTAATTATGTTTTTGCCTGTAAAAACCTTAAACTTTCTGTAGGTTTGGTAAAACATTGTGTATGTACCCTATTTTTTATGACTTTGGGAACGTATAGAGTTATCCTTTAAGACTTTATGTAATAACACTATTTCCTACCATATGTTTGGTTAGTTATAGATTAGGAGATATGGGGTAATAATTTGTGTAGTTACGCTTTTTCTTATAAAAACCTTAACCATTTCTATAGGTCTTGTAAAACACTGTGTACGTACCCTATTTGTTATTACTTTGGTAACATATAGAGTTATCCTTGAAGACTTTGTGTAATAACACAATTTCCTATCATATGTTTGGTTGGTTTTACTATCGCGACCATTTTTTGAAAATCGGGAATGTGGAAAAAATAGCCTGACGATCAATCTTTTAAAAAATTAGGGTTTTCTGGCCATTTTTAATTTAATCTTGAAATTTAGGGTTTTCGTATTAAATCAAATTTTCCTTTATTTATCTTTAAAAAACACTTTGGAGTCGCCACCAATCACTTCGAGGTAGACTGGACACCGAAAAACAAACCATAGATTCTGTCTTTAAAAATTGGGTTCGGGAGTCGATTAAGTGTAGGGAAGGATTAGCACCCCTACGAACGCCCGTTATCGGTACCTTTAATTTTACGTGGCGTTTTGGCATTTCAAATATTAATTTGAATTTAATTTATCCCATAATTATTAACTGAATTTAAATTCCGAATGTAGATGTCCTTTTATAAGGAAATTCATTTTGTTCGAATACGAGATTAAAAACACCCCGTTAAATGGCACCCCTATTCGTATTTAAAAATGAATTTCCAACATAAAAGGCTTTTAATGAATGATATTTTATTGTCTTTTCAATTTTAAGTTTTACTCCTAAAAAGGCTCTAATTAATTAGTTATTTAAAACTACTAATATTAATTAATTTAATGGCTGATATGAGAAAATGCCATTTTCATGAACATCTTCCATATATTTATAGCCTTTAAATTAATCATATTCCTAATTAATTAATTCTTTCTAATCAATTAAAGTTCGAATCTTAATTAAGGCTCTAACAATTTATTATTCAGTATTATAAGTGAAAATGTATATCGAATATACACTTTTATGACCAAGACTGAGATAACATCCCATTGTAAACAATGGAACACCATCCAGATTTGAACCTCAAAGATTCTATTCGATATACATTTAATTAACTACAATGTATTAATTTAAATATTAATTAATGAGCTACATTTGTATTTCATTTATAAGTGTGATTTATATATTAAATATATTCATTAAAATTCATGTTGAGATAACACCCCATTGTAAACAATGGAACATCATCCAAATTAGGATTTTAAATCTTATATTTAATACATTTAATTACTACAATTATCTATCCTATTTTAATTATTGAATCCTAATTTGAGAGACCTAGACTAAAGGCTCTAATTATTAATTATTATGTAATTAAGTCATCTAACAAATAATTCTATATGCATTAGTTAAAATCATGCAACAATCAAATAATTTAATGGCATTAAAACAAAATAATTAAATAAATAAAACAAAATGAACATTAAAGTGATTTTATTACTTCTGGTGACTAAAAAGAAAAGATACAAAACCTTAATGCCCAATTACAAAGACCCAAAGGTGACCGAACTTAAAGAATTACTAAAATGATTGAATGTCAAAGCTTGAGGCTCAATTTAAAGGGAATTAAGGATCGAATCGTGAAACATTCCAAAGCTCTGAGGACCCAAAGCCTAATTAACCCAAATATCCCACAATGTGCAAATCTCCTTATCCGACCCAGTTTATGGCACGTGGATCCCACCCTCAAAAAAGATGTTGTTTCCTCTTGGCTATAAAGGCCCAAATTTTAACCAAAAGCCTCATTTTCAGACTCAGCTCTCTCTCTCTTCCCTTCTCTCTCATCTCAAAACTCTCTGAAAATAAACACAATTTTACCCAGAAAACAAACCATTTTGGATCAAACTCATGGGTTTTGAAAGGGTGTTCTTCGAAGAACTCGAAGACATTAAGAACATCCAGCCATGAAACACCGCACCCTCGGCCATGCAATCCTCCTTCGTCGTCCTCTGATGACCACTCAGTCGTTCGTCGGCCATCGCACTCCTTCCCCGGCCACCATACACCTTCGGTCGACAGCCGCTAAAAAACCAAATTTGATTTTCAGACCTAAAAACCCTAAATCTAACCCTAATCCGATAGGATTCCCAACTTCACCCAACTAGATCTAACTACCCGCACCCAATTCCATCTTCGACTCCGCCTTTATTCAAAAAACAACTCCGACCATAGAACATAAACCACAAAAAGGATCTTCGTTTTCCTTTTGTTTTTTTAATCATGTTTTCATTTCGAACTGATATTTGTTATTTTTGTAGGAAATAGACGGATTAACGAAGGGTATACCTTCTGACGGTGGATTTGCAGTTTCGATCATCTTCTCTGGTGACTGACTGCTCCGGTCGTGCTCGACGTCTCCTCAGCTCTTGTGACGTTTTAGCTACCTAGGTAAGGATACCTCTCTCCACCATTATTATTATTATTATTATTATTATTTTAATTAATATCCTCATAATGACTCATCCTTGGGATCTGACATTCTCTCTCCTATTTATAGGTAGGCAGAGGATGGATTCAGCAAAACCAAGATCCGCGTGAAATGGGTCTGAACAAATAGGAGCTTGCCACGTGGCATCAATAGGCCGGGAAATCTGGATTTAGGCAGCAATTTGTGTTTGTTTGGCTATTAGAATGGGCGGGAAAACTGATGTAAATTGGGCCTTGCAAACTTGTATTTGGGCTTTGGGACTTTTTGAATTTAAATTGGACTTTATAGACTATTTTAATATTATTTATGGACTATTTATTTATTTAATATATATTTATTTATTTAATATTTAGTATTTATTATTATTAAACCCGGTCAAAATTCGGGTATGACAGTTGTTGCGCGTAATAAGTGTTCCGCAATTGTGCAAGTGTACACGTCGCAAGTTATAGTATAAAAGATATCGTCCCCATAAGGATTAGTGCCACTTCAAGAATCTAATCTCTTGCACTGTAAAAAGTAAAAGAACACAAGTAGAAGATTGTAGGAGTTTAACTAACAACTAAACTAGAAAGCAAATAAGTAAAAGAAGATGTAATCAAATGATAGAGAATAGGCCAAGTTATCGTGAGTTGAGGTGTGATATCCGATTGGATCGTCTTGGTAAAAGACTGCAAGGGCAACTCAGTTGTCGTGGCAACTTGCACAGCGGGGTTGCCTTGGCAACTAATCGACGGTTGCCTAGGCGACTGGCTGGGCAACTGTTTGGGCGGCTGGGCAGCAACTTCAAGGTTCGAAAGAGCGTTCTTCAATGGTTTCTTCTTATCCCTAAGTCAAAACTCTAGCTATTTGTTCATGCCTTGATAATACATCCCTGCGTGAATCAAGGGTGAACAACAACCAATCTTGCGCTCCTCTTAGCCGTTGAAATCCTTAACTTATTCCTAAGCCGGATTAATCTTCACCATCAATAGATTGAATAAAGACCATACTCATTCGTTTCTTGAATCTAACTCTCCCGATATTAGATAAATAGATGAAGTTACGAGATCCTCTCCTAATTCACTCGCAAACAAGAATAAGAACCAATAATGAATAAACCTTGAATTGAAAGTGCAAACTCTTATTACCTAAACAAAATCCAATTGTTTCTCACAACCACAAAACACAATAACCTTAGCCAAATAGATTTAGTTCATGGCTAGGTTCCAAAGAAACACAAAACAAAGAATTCCTAACATAAACCTAATCGAACAAATAAGAAAAAGATGAAGAATGGTTGAAGCCTTTGTCGAAATCTCTCCCTCCTTCTCTTGTCGAAATCTCTCCCTTGCTCCCACCTTGGAGTTGACGGCCTGTCCTCAATTTATAGGGCTAGGTCAAAGTCTTTATTGAGGAGGAAGTTAAGTTGGAGTTAAATACTTTTAAAGAATACAATTCTTTATTATATTTAAATTCCTTCTAGATCTTCTCTTATCTTCTTGTGATTTAATTTCTCTTTAGCCTCTTCATGGAAATCAAACTCCTTTGGGATTTAAATTTGCTCCACGTAATCTTTTGTTTATCTAGTCATCAATTTTGATTGCCATATCATCTTATCCCTTATCGACAATTGCCCTGGCAACTAGCTCGGCATCTCCTTCATGCATTGCCCTGGCAACTAGCTTGACACCTCCTTCATGCATTTCCCTGGCAACTGGTTTCAGCCTTGCTTTGGCAAGTGATTCTGCACACACACAAAAACACACCAAAGCAGTATCTTTTTCCACAAAATTAAGCAAAATATGAAATCAAGCTTATCCACCAAGGAAACAATGCAAATATGCATGAATGGCTAATAATGCAACTAATATGAGCCTAAGTCTATCAATAATAAGAATAAAAAGGGTGACTAAAATAGTACTTTTAGACACTTAACACACCCCCAAACTCGAACTATTGCTTGTCCTCAAGCAATGCAAACTAATAGTTACCCGCCAAAACTTCAATTTTCACAAACTTAGCTTTGAACTTGATTTCAATTCTCAGAACCGTGGCACAAAGTATGATTGATTTTTCATTTTTTGGAAAACTTAGGAGTTACTCGGAATCAAACTATAATGCTTGTGAGTGTGTGCGGAGTTGTGTGCAAGTTGATTTTTCGAATTCTATGTAAACAAGAGGTTTTTAAATTACTTCATTGGGTTCTTTTAACATGTTTTAACTATAGCCGGTTTCAGGCACCTCTAGTGTTTTGTTTTTAGTTTTCTTAAGTTAATTAATTTATTCGACTAGAGTCGGTTTCGGGCACCTCTAGCGATCAATTTTTAGCATATACTAGAGCCAATTTCGGGCACCTCTAGTATTCATTCGATTTTTATTCTAATCCCCCAACTTTTTAACTATCAACCTAAGTTCGCTAGAATTCCTTAAATTAATCAAGCCACACAGTGTTTCGTCAAGTTTAGCATCATAGTACGATTCTAAGTGTTTCCATGTTTATCCTAGAATAAAAAGTTCTATCAATTAAGTACATTGGCAAAGTCATCATCGGATATTCATCAAATCTAGGCAATTCTTGTTCCAACTAAAGGCATGGCAAGCAATTTATGTATCCTAAATGCAATACTTAAGATGAATGCAACTAAACATGGTAACTAACTAATAACAATCCCCCCCCAAACTCAAGTGAGGCATTGTCCTCAATGCATGCAACAAAGAAAAATAAAAATAAAGAAAAGTAAAATGCAAACGAGGACTTACTCTGAGAGTTCGTCGTCGTGGATGATTAGTTTCCTTTTGGTCTGTGTCTTGATTCTTTTGCTTGACCGCTGTGGTTGCTTCCTTGTTTCAGATGGTGGAATCGATCCTCGAACGGGGTTGTCCTCATCGTCCTCTTCATCAATGTCATTGGCTTTTTGCTTGGGCTTGGAGGATTCGATTGGTGCGGTCTCTGTTGGTGCAATGGAGGACTCGTCCGAATCTGAAAAATCAGACAATGATTCAGTACGAGCTGATTCAGGCATAAGTGCTTTACCTTTGCCTTTTGTAGTGGTTGTCGGGTTTGTCGCGACATCTTCAGTGTTGGTTACCGTGGCAACTTCTTGGGCAAGCGCAGTCTAGGTTGTCGCGGCATCATCTGTTGCGGTTGTCGTAGCAACTGCTTCATTGGTTGTCGTGGCAAGGATTTCGGCAGGACAGATAATGATCGATACGCGGCTGTCCGGGTACTTTTCCAAGATGACTTGGGTGATGGCATTGTTGTGATCCTTCATGTACCACATGAACATTAATTTTCGGTCTTCAATTTGCCTAAGGCGGTTCTCCAACGGTTGTAAGAGTGCTTCAAGTTGTCCCGGGGTTGCTGTCCGAGTTGCCCGGGCATCAGTTGTTTAAGCATTAGGAGTTGTCGTTGTGGCAGAAGTTGTCGCAACAACTGGAGGCGTTGGGGATTTTACCGGTGCCTCTCCCATTAGCTTTCAGATTTGTGCTTGATTCAAACCAGACTTTGGTAGGGCCTTTTCATTAGTGGACCACTTGGGACATGCATCTCCTTGCAAAGATTGGAAATTAAGCAAGGGAAGAAAAGAGAACCCTTGTCTTTTGTGCTACATACAAAAATCTCATCACAGATAATTTTTCCAATGTTAATGATGCGATTATGCAAGATAGAATGTATGAGAAAAAGACAAAGTGTATCAACGGTGGTATTGTGTATTGTAGGCATTAAAGAAGTTTTAACAAACTTATTCCATAATTTTTGCCTCGGGCTTAAGCCGAAGGCAATTTACCGTGCCCTTGTATTTACCATCATTCTAATGAGTTCATGGTATAGTAAGTTCTTGAAGCACCTTGTCGAGTTGCTTGGGCGTGAGTTAATCAACAAAGGCTTGATGCTCGTCCTTCTCAATGTAGAGCCCGTAAAAGATGTTGATATTTTCGGGGCTTATGAGTATAGCCTTGTCACGAACAAAAATATAAGGATTATTCGGGTTAGGTGAGTGAGCATAGAATTCTCTTACCCATGAGATGTTACCCGGTTCCGATTGATGGCAAAAGATTTGCCACTTTTGATGTACAATCCTTTCGAAGATAAATGGTTCAAGGCCGAAATCTTGATGAGAGTTGGAGTATTCAAAGCCTTGTTCTTCGCAAATCTTCCGGTTTTCAAACTTGGAGTGAAATCTTTCTTGAACCACCGGTGTAGCAAACTTCTTGTATCTTGGTTCTTTGGAGGAACTTGGATGAACCAAAAATTCGATTTTGGATGCCATGGATGATCTTGGTTGTGAGTTTGGTAGAAACAAAGAAAATAAAGCAAAAGAAACTAAAGAGTTGCAAGATGAAAAGTAGGAATAGGTTTCTTGGAAGTTAAGGGTGATGGGTTAAATAGAAAAGATAGGTAGTAAATATGGTGGGTGGGTTTAATTGGAAAGAAAGAAAACAAGGGTTTTGATTGGGGGAAGGGGGCGGCTAGGGGTTTGGGGAAGGAGAAGGGTATGGCCGGCTATGTAGGGTTTATTTAGCGTAAATTGGAGGCTTAATATAAGCCTTAGATTTAGCCCATTAATTTCCTTGTTGAAGAAGTTTCCTTCTTGAATCAAATTCTTCTTTATCTTGAACTCTTTTCCTACAATTCAAAAACAAATAAAATAAGGATTAAAATTAAAGATAAACTAATAAAAGAAAATAAATAAATATGTGCAAAGAAATTCTTAAACTTAAAATTTTAAAACAATTAGATAAATATGAAAGAAAGATGTAATCTTAATCTTAAAGAAAATAAATAAATCTATCCTAAAAAGAAGAAAAAATATTTGAAATTCAAAAAAAATTAAATAGTTCGAAGAAAGAAAAAAAGAAAAAGAAAATATCGAAAGGAGAGCATGCTCATGCATCTCCTAAGGTGACCACTTCTTTGTAACGTTCCACATGGGCACCGTTGTAGTGCTTCAATCTTTGTTTGTTGACTTTGAATTCATGTTCGTCAGTGATGGACTTGATTTTCACGGCACCATGGGAGAACGGTTTGACAACTTCGAATGGTCCCGACCATCTTGATTTTAGTTTTCCCGGGAAAAGTTTCAGCCGAAAATTGAATAAGAGAACTAGTTGCCATGACATGAATTGCCACGGCAATAGCTTCTTCTCATATCATTGCTTTGTTTTCTCCTTGTAGATTCGTGCATTGTTATAGGCGAGTGCACAGAATTCTTCTATCTTGTTGAGGTCCAACAAACGCTTTTGCCCGACACTTTCCCAATCCATATTCACGGTCTTGATTACCCAATATGCCTTGTGTTCGATTTCCACCGGTAGATGGCATGTTTTGCCATAGACAAGTCGGAAGGGAGACATACCTATGGGTGTTTTGAATGCAGTGCGATATGCCCAAAGTGCATCATCTAGTCTTACTGACCAATCCTTCCTAGAGGGATTTACAACTTTCTCGAGTATACCCTTCAATTCTCGGTTGGAAATTTCTGCTTGCCCATTGGTTTGTGGGTGATATGTCGTGGCAATTTTGTGTGACACGCCTAAGCGTTGCAACATCTTGTCAATAAGACGGTTGTCAAAGTTCCTACCTTTATGACTGATAATTGCTCTCGGCATCCCAAACCGTGTAAATATATTTTTCTGCAAGAATTGTTGCACAGTCTTAGAATCGTTGGTGGGAACTGCAGCTGCCTCAACCCATTTAGATACATAGTGAACGGCAAGTAGAATGTAGAGGTTGCCGAATGAAGATGGAAAAGGTCCCATAAAATCGATCCCCTATACATTAAACAGTTCCACCTCGATGATGTTTTGGAGTGGCATCTCATGTCGTCTAGAGATATTGCTCGTCCTCTAGCAACGATCACATTGCTTGTAAAACTCTTGGGCATCTTTGTACAGTGTTGGTTAATACAAACCGGATTTCAAAACTTTGGTCACGGTACGTGTTCCTCCAAAATGTCCTCCATAGGGTGAAGAATGGCATTGCCGGAGTACATTATGTTGCTCCTCTTCAGGGACACATCAACATATAACCTGATCTGCACATTGTTTAAACAAAAGAGGCTCATCCCAAAAGTAATGCTTAGCATCATGGCGGAACCGCTTCTTTCCTTGGTGAGTAAGGCCATAAGGTAAAATACCACAAACAAGGAAATTAACTAAATCTGCGTACTAGGGTATTGTCGAGGTATGTGTTGTCGTGGCAACTGCTTCCATGGTTGTCGAGGCGTGCGAGTCTAGAGTTGTTGCGGCATGCGTATCAAGGGTTACCGAGGCATGCGCATCAGTGGTTGCCGAGGCATACGCGTCTGGAGTTGCCGAGGCAACTAATAGTTGCTCATCCGGGAATGCATCGCATATCTCTAAATCCGCACCCTCCTCCTTATTGCGTTCTAAGCGTGATAAGTGATCGGCCACTTGATTTTCTGTTCCTTTCATGTCCTTAATTTCAATGTCAAACTCTTGTAAAAACAATATCCAACGAATCAAACAAGGTTTGGCATCCTTTTTAGCAAATAGACACTTAATTTTCGAATGGTTCGTATGAACAATTACCTTTGTACCAATCAAATAGGATCAGAACTTGTCAAATGCGAAAACTACGGCTAGTATCTCTTTCTCCGTTGTTGTGTAATTCACTTGAGCACTATTAAGACTTTTACTAGCGTAGTATATTACATGAAAGGTCTTACCTGTGCGTTGGCCTAGGACCGCTCCTACCGCGAAATCACTTGCATCACACATGAGCTCAAAAGGTAGCGTCCAATCGGGTGGAACGATAATGGGTGCCTAGGTAAGCTTTTCCTTTAGGGTTTTGAATGCTTGAGCACAAGAATAATAAAAATTGAAGACTTTATCCTGTTCAAGCAAATTTCACAAGGGTTTAGTAATTTTAGAAAAATTATGAATGAACCTCATATAAAAACCTGCATGTCCAAGAAAGCTTCAGATTCCTTTAACTGAACTTGGTGGGGGTAATCTCTCGATCAAGTCCACCTTGTCTTTGTCTACTTTGATTCCCTTGGATGAAATCTTGTGGCCGAGCACAATTCCTTCATCTACCATAAAATGGCACTTCTCCCAATTAAGGACTAAATCGGATTCTTCACATCTTGCCATCACCTTCTCTAAATTGCTGAGGCAACTATTTAAGTCATTACCAAAAATGGAAAAATCATCCATAAAAATCTCAAGTCTTCGACCATGTCTGAAAAGAGTGCCATCATACATCTTTGGAAGGTTGTCGGGGCATTACACAATTCGAACAACATCTTTCGAAAAGCATAAGTACCATATGGGCATGTGAAGGTTGTCTTTTCTTGATCTTCTGGTGCTATGGCAATTTGATTGTAACCTGAATAACCATCAAGAAAACAATAAAAGGGTTTACCTGCAAGACAGTCAAGCATTTGATCAATAAAGGGTAATGGGAAGTGATCTTTCCTAGTGGCTTTGTTTAGCTTTCGATAATACATACAAACCCTCCAACCGGTCACAGTCCTGGTTGGAATCAGTTCATTGTTATCATTACTTACCACTGTTATACCTCCCTTTTTCGGTACACATTGTACCAAACTTACCCATGTACTATCAGAGATAGGGTATATGATGCCGACATCAAGACACTTGATGATTTCTTTCATTACAACCCCTTTCATAGCATGATTCTGTCTTCTCTGGGCCTCGATCGAAAGTTTGTGATCATCTTCCAACAAAATCTTGTGCATGCACACTGCCGGGCTAATTCCCTTCAAGTCGGCAATTGTCCACCCTATTGCCTTCTTGTGTAGCATCAACATTTTGATCAGCTTCTTTTCCTGCTCAGGCTGTAACTTAGAGGAAATAATTACAGGCAATGTATTATCGGTTCCCAGGTAAGCATATTTTAGTTGCCCTAGCAACTATTTCAACTCAAGAATCGATGGTTGTTCAATGGAGGGCTTTTCGAGTTTACCTTCCTTACCTGAGTAATCCAGTGGTTCAAAGTATGTACATGGTCGATTGACTAACCAATTTGCCTCTTCTTATTGTTCCTTATCGATCGGTTCTTCATACTTCTCAAGTTTCTCTTGATCGACAATGTAGTTGTCAAGGCAACTAAATTCCTCATCGAAGTTAAACTCTGTCGTGGCATGAAGAAGTTGGCATTCTTCTGGATCATCGACATGCCTTAGTGTTTGGAACACATTTAGTTTAACTTGCTGGTCATTCACCCTCATTGTGAGTTCTCCCTTTTCAACATCGATCAAGGTTCTCCCTATTGCTAGGAAAGGTCTCCTGAAAATGATAAGTTCATGCTCATCTGCTTCACAATCCAAAACAATAAAGTCAGCGGGAAAATAAATTTATCAACTTTTACCAGTATGTCTTCGATTTTCCCTCTAGATGCACATAGGATATGTCGGCTAGCTGTAGCATGATTGTTGTAGGTTTTGCCTTCCGGATTCCTAGTTTATGGAAAACTGATTTAGGCATCAAGTTTATGCTTGGTCCAAGGTCAGATAATGCTTTCCTGACATAGTAGTTTTCGATGGAATAATGTATTGTGAAACTTCCGGGATCCTTCAACTTGGGTGGCATGCGATTGTGCAACATGGCCATGCATCCCTCTGTTGCGACAACTGTTTCAAACTATCCTGATCTTGTTCTCTTGGACACAATGTCTTTAAGAAACTTGGCATAGTTTGGCATTTGTTCAATCGCCTCAAACAATGGCAAGTTGATGTGGACTTGCTTTAGGATATCAAGAAACATCTTGAATTGATATTCTTGCTTTTGTCGCTTCAACCTTTGTGGGAATGGTGGTGGAAGTCGGATATCTTCGATCCTTTCATTGGTCTGGAACTTGATTGACGGCATTGTCGAGGCAACTGGAGTTGCCAAGGCATTGTCAACTGGGGAGCCACGGTATCCTTATCGCTGGTTGCCGAGGCATGCTTATGGCTGGTTGCCGAGGCATACTCATCGCTGGTTGTCGAGGCATGCTTATCGCTGGTTGTCGAGGCATGCTTATCGCTAGTTGTCGCGGTAATTCCTAGTTCAGCATATGAGGCTTTGCCGCTGAGTTCATCTTGTTCTTTTTGTGGAGTTTTGTTTGATGAGCGAGCATGAGCCTCTTTAAGTTGTTGGCCACTTCTAGTGGCGATCGCCTTACATTGCTCATGGCTAGTTCCTCTTGCGACTTCAGTATCGCTAGGTAAACCTCCTTGCGGTCTAGTATTCAGGTTTTGAGCAAATTGTCTGACTTGATTTTCCAATGATTTGATTGTTGCCTCTTGGTTTTGCAATCTCATCTCGGTCCTGTTAATAAAAGCCTCAGTTCTTTTTATGAAGTTATTATTCTCAGCCATATAAGATTCAGTTTTCAACATAAAAGCATTGAAAGAATTTTCCAAAAAACTAGATGTTGTCGGTTATTGCTGAGGCAACTGTTGCCGTGGCATATTCTGTTGGAATCCCGATGCTTGTGCATTCTGATTGTTTTGGTTTAGAGCATTGTTGGGATTACTCCATGGAAAATTTGGGTGCTTCTTTCAAGCTGGATTGTATGTATTGGTTATCACATTGTTGTTCCGGTTGTAATTCCCCACATAAAAGCTGGATTTCGTATTCTGCATACATTCAGAAGAATCATGGTTACCACCACATAACTCACAAAAGGAATCCATTACCTTGACCTCATGTGTGTTGTTTGGTTTCTGCATGTTCTGGACCATCTTGGTTAGAGTGGCCAATTGTGCCGAAATTGAGTTTGATGATCCCAGTTCATGTATTGTGGCTTGGCGTCTAACTCCTCCTCTTCTAGTAGATGGTAATTGATAATCATTCTCAGTAAGCATGTTTAGAATTTGCATTGCTTCCTCCGGTGACTTATCTAGGAGTATGTCATTTGCCGAGGCATCTAGCATCATCCTTGTTGGTGTATTCACACCGTTGTAAAGCATTGTTACTTGTGTCCACACTGGGAATCCGTGTAGGGGGCATTTGTGTAGAAGTTCTCTATATCGCTCCCAAGCCTCATACATGGATTCATCATCATCAGCTTGCCAAAAAGAAGTAATTTCATTACGAAGCTTATCAGTCAAATTTGAAGGATTAAATCGAGCAAGGAAATCATGATAAAGATCGGTCCAAGATCCTATTGATCCGGCAGGAATACTATTCAACCATGCTTTCGCCCTATCCCTCAGTGAATAGGGGAATAATCTTAGTCGTAAAACATCGGGTTCCAAATCTTGAGGAAAGATTTAAGATGTTATCGTGCATCTTCAGTTGCTGAGCCGCCAAATTGACCAATTGTGTTGATCATATTGAACATCACTGGTTTCAACTCAAAGTGGTCGGCTTCAATTTCAGGTGTGACAACTCCTAGATTAAGTCCTTCAAGATCTTCTTCAAGATAGTCTCGAATAATTTTGTTTCGTGCAAGAATCACTCCTCCTGCTGGAACATCCTGATTCATATTGTCATCTTGATTAGCCATTGCTACTCTTAACCTTCGTCTGAGTCTTTGCAAGGTCCGTTCGATTTCTGGATCAAAGGGATATTCTGGTGTAATCGGTCTCGCCCTAGTCATATACCAATGCAAAACCAAAGTTTGTTAACCCTTTAAATCTTAAAAAAGAAAATAAAAAGTGCAAGAAAATAAAAACAAAGTTGATATTGCCAATCCCCTACAACGGTGCCAAAAACTTGTTGCGCGTAATAAGTGCTCCACAATTGTGCAAGTGTACACGTCGCAAGTTATAGTATAAAAGATATCGTCTCCACGGGGATTGGTGCCACTTCAAGAGTCTAATCTCTTGCACTGTAAAAAGTAAAAGAACATAAGTAGAAGATTGTAGAAGTTTAACTAACAACTAAACTAGAAAGCAAATAAGTAAAAGAAGATGTAATCAAATGATAGAGAATAGGCCAGGTTATCGTGAGTTGAAGTGCGATAGCCGTTATGATCGTCTTGGTAAAAGAGTGCAAGGGTAACTCAGTTTCCGTGGCAACTTGCGCAGCAGGGTTGCCTTGGCAACTAATCGACAGTTGCCTGAGCGACTGGCTGGGCAACTGTTTGGGTGGCTGGACAGCAACTTCAAGGTTCGAAAGAGCGTTCTTCAATGGTTTCTTCTTATCCCTAAGTCAAAACTCTAGCTATTTGCGCATGCCTTGATAATACATCCCTACGTGAATCAAGGATGAACAACAACCAATCTTGCGCTCCTCTTAGCCGTTGAAATCCTTAACTTATTCCTAAGCCGGATTAATCTTCACCATCAATAGATTGAATAAAGACCATACTCATTCGTTTCTTGAACCTAACTCTCTCGATATTAGATAAATAGA
The DNA here is from genome assembly GCA_019671005.1 of Hibiscus mutabilis. Taxonomy (NCBI): domain Eukaryota; kingdom Viridiplantae; phylum Streptophyta; class Magnoliopsida; order Malvales; family Malvaceae; genus Hibiscus; species Hibiscus mutabilis. The sequence goes on from CM033713.1 coordinate 31,802,012, forward strand.
TGAAGTTACAAGATCCTCTCCCAATTCACTCGCAAACAAGAATAAGAACCAAGAATGAGTAAACCTTGAATTGAAAGTGCAAACTTTTATTACCTAAACAAAATCCAATTGTTTCTCACAACCACAAAACACAATAACCTTAGCCAAATAGATTTAGTTCATGGCTAGGTTCCAAAGAAACACAAAACAAAGAATTCCTAACATAAACCTAATCGAAAAAAGAATAAAAAACTGAAGAATGGTTGAAGCCTTTGTCGAAATCTCTCCATCCTTCTCTTGTCAAAATCTCTCCCTCCTTCTCTTGTCGAAATCTCTCCCTTGCTCCCACCTTGGAGTTGACGGCTTGGTCCTCAATTTATAGGGCTAGGTCAAAGTCTTTTTTGATGAGGAAGTTAAGTTGGAATTAAATACTTTTAAAGAATATAATTCTTTATTATATTTAAATTCCTTTTAGATCTTCTCTTATCTTTTTGGGATTTAATTTCTCTTTAACCTTTTCATGGAAATCAAACTCCTTTGGGATTTAACTTTGCTCCACGTCATCTTGGGTTTATCTAGTCATCAATTTTGACTGCCATATCATCTTATCCCTTATCGACAATTGCCCTGGCAACTAGCTCGGCGTCTCCTTCATGCATTGCCCTGGAAACTAGCTCGGTATCTCCTTCATGCATTGCACTGGCAACTGGTTCCAGCCTTGCTTTGGCAAGTGATTCTGCATACACACAAAAACACGCCAAAGTAGTGTCTTTTTCCACAAAATTAAGCAAAATATGAAATCAAGCTTGTCCACCAAGGAAACAATGAAAATATGCATGAATGGCTAATAGTGCAACTAATATGAGCCTACGTCTAGCAATAATAAGAATAAAAAGGGTAACTAAAATAATACTTTTAGACACTTAACAATAGTTGCCCCTCTTTGCTCATTGTTGTGGAATAGGGATAGAGCAAAGATTGAAAATACACGAATTTTGCCCAAACCTCTTGGTTGTCCTCTGAAAAGCAGGTTTTTCATTACGAACAGTGATGTAGTTTGAAGCTGTTCTTCTCATTACGAAATTCTTCAAACTTTCGCCGAACTGTGGAATCTGAAGTTGTTCTTTTTATTATGAAATTCTTCATCTTCCAAGGCTCGGAATTACTCTTGACATTCTTCATCTCTTGGGGTATGAAGTTCTTCAGCCCTCTATTGAACTATGGAATCTGAAGTTGTTATTCTTATTATGAAATTCTTCATCTTTTGAGGTTTGAAGTTGTTCTTCTTATTATGAAATTCTTCAAACATCTTCCAAAATATGGAATCTAAAGTTGTTCTTCTCATTATGGAATTCTTCATCTTCTGAGGTTTGAAGTTGTTTTTCTCACTATGAAATTCTTCAAACATCTGCCAAAATGTGGAATCTGATGTTGTTCTTCTCATTATGAAATTCTTCATCTTTCGAGGTTTGAAGTTGTTCTTCTCATTATGAAATTCTTCAAACATCTGCCAAAATGTGGAATTTGAAGATGTTCTTCTCATTATAAAATTCTTCATCTTCCGAGGTTTGAAGCTGTTCTTCTCATTATGAAATTCTTCAAACATCTGCCAAAATATGGAATTTGAAGCTGTTCTTCTCATTATGAAATTCTTCATCTTCCAAGGTTTGAAGATGCTCTTCTTATTATGAAATTCTTTATCCCTCTGTTGAACTATGGAATCTGAAGCTGTTCTTCTCATTATGAAATTCTTCATCTTCCAAAAGGGCGAACTCTTCTCATTAGGAGCTCTTCTTTCTTCATCAGGCGAGTTCTTCTCATTAGGAACTCTGGAGCGAATTCTTCTCATTATGAATTCTAGAGCGAACTCTTCTCATTAGGAGTTATGGAGCAAACTTTTCTCATTAGGAGTTCTTTATTCTTTGCTGGGCGAATTCTTCTCATTACGAGTTCTGGAGCGAACCCTTCTCATTAGGAGTTCTTCATTCTTTGCTGGGTGAATTATTCTCATTACGAATTCTGGAGCGAAATCTTATCATTAGGACTTCTTCACTCTTTGCTGGGTGAATTCTTCTCATTATGAACTCTGAATTCTTTGCTGGTTGAGCTCTTCTTACTGAACTCTGAATTCTAGAAATGTTGATTTTGCTCTCCTCTAGGGAATAATCCTTCAAAAAGAAACATCATCAATTAGTTCAAATTCAATTTGATGTATGATAAAATATTTCAATTTCTCGTTTGAAGCACTAAGTCCTTTGATGTCATTTTTTTCTGTCAGGATGTCTTGATCTTTCTATCTGGAGCTCATATGGGATCTTATCTCCTGTTTCTCTTCCTCTATTGATCAATTTCTTCTGTACCTGCAAAGGTCAAATTTATTATTAATCTTCCAACATTAATTGTAAAAATGCACAATTTGGGTAAATCATTAAGAAACTTCAAGTGCTTCAAAAGATGTTAAAACTGCGAATCTTCTTCATTTGAGCCTGAAGTTGGTCTATCTTGCTTTTCAATCCAGCAACTTGAATCGTTTTTCTTTTCTTCTTTTTGCCTTCTATTTTTCTCATCTTTTTCTTTTCTCTTTTTCCTTTTTTTTTCTTTTTTTCTTATTTTTTCTTTTCATTCTTTCTTCTTTTTCTCCTTTTTCTTTTCCATATTTTTTTTCTTTTTTCTTTTTCTTTTTTCACTTTGTAGTTTTTTCTTTTTGTTTCTTCTTTTTCTCTTTTTTTGCTTTTCTCTTTTTTTGAAACCGAGGGCCTAAAGCATTAATATTTCTGCTGATATCATGCTCTGTTATCTTTTTGCGACGACATTTAGAAAGTTCTTATCATTTTCGAAGGTGCCAGGCCAACGATCTTAACATCATGCTTACAGAACTTGTTGATGACCTAAAGGATATAGAGTCATAATTCACCTCCTTTTCTATTCAAACAATCAAAGCCTTTGCTGCAATATACCCTTCACATCTTGTTGAAACATGTCTCTTCAATAGAATGTCTTGCTTAAAATCCACCTCTGCATGTGAATATTTGTTGTAATATGCCTTTGTAATCAAAATATCTTGCTGGAATCTGCTTCTACAAACAGCATGTCATATTGAATTCTGCTTCTGTGAACGATATTATTTGTTAAAATCTGTCTTTGTTTGAATCTATCTCTGCAAACGGAGCCTCTTATTGAAATCTGCCTTTTCAAACGAAATATCTGTTGAAATCCATCTTTGCAAGCCAGGTACTTGTTGGAACTCATCTCCGCAAATTGATTTTTCTGCTAAAATCTGCCCAAAATGTTTTGCTGAAATCTACTTCTGTAGCGGAATATTGCTGAAATTCGCTTTTGCAAGCGAAGCCTCTTATTGAAATCAAATATCTCGAGATCTGCCTCATTATAAACAGCAAGTCTTAAGATCTGTCTCTTCCAACGGAACATCTTAAAATTTGCATCTGCCAACGAAATATCTTAGTATCCACCTCTCTATCAACAGAATATCTTGAGAAATCTGCCTTTGCACATGGAGCCTCTTGCTGAAATCGGCCTCTGTAAGCGGGATATTTGTTGAAATCTGCTGAAATCTACCTCTATTAGTGGAATATCCTGATATCTACATCTGCAAGCAGAAAATCATGAATCAATATATTTACTTTCTCACCAATATGACTGAAATATTTAGTATATCTATTTCTCAAAGATCTATGCTCCCTCATTGTCAGATTTTCTCTCCGATATTTCTGTTTATTCCTTGTCGGATCTTCCTCTTCAAAATCTTTATTCTTTCTTAACATGATCTTTCTCTAAAATCTCTGCTCATTCTTGCTCGAATCTACTTCTTCCAAAGCTTTAAATTGATCTTCACCTTACCTTGATTAAATATGCAAATTCCTGCCAAAGTATGCAAAATGCTTTGAATGTATGAATTAACTTGCTCCTTCTTATGGATGTCTAACTGTATGATGCATGAATGTTGTCAATTGATGACCATTTGGGCAAACTTTCATCTTTTGGGGAGCTCCAAATTTCCTCACTTCGACTTTCATTGAAACTTCTTCTACTGACAGCGTAACCAATCTCACACTCAAGTTCAATCTTCGGGATCTCTGCATCTTTTCTCTAAAGCGCCTTTCTAGGTTTTCACTTTAGATTTTCCTTTTTTCTTTTCTTTTTCTTCTCAAGGCACGCTTTCGGTTTTTCACCTCGGTTTTTCTCTTTTTTCTTTTCTTTTTTCTTTTTGCAACTTTTTATTTACTCTAATGGAACTTTCCTTGCCTTCATGAATTAAGCACATAAACCCATTTTTGTTGCATCTCCATGCATTTCTCACAATTTGAATACTGAGGATCACCTTTTTTTCTTAGAAAGTCGCTCCTGCTACATCTTCATTCAGCTTCTTTGACAAAATTCCTTTCTCATGACTCTGAAAGCAATCATGATTCACTGTTGTTCTAGCTTGTAGATCTTGTTGCTAGCATGTGATGTTCTCTAAGGTTCATTTTTTGCAGCATTGCACCACTCTGCCTTGTGTTCAATTATCATCTCCGCTCACATTCACCTTGTTTTCTTGCTTTTAAATAGTAAAAACCTTCAATTGATTGATCTGGCCGCATCTTTGCTCTCAAAAAATAGCTCTTGCACTCTCTTTTTGCCCCAGAATCACTTGTGTCATTTCTTGCAGCTTTTGTTTGGATATTTCTAACACTTAGAACCATGTATTTTCCTCTTCATACTTTCCATCATTAAACAAGTATCGAGGCCACCTCCTGTTCTGCCTGTACTTAAAGGATTAGTACATCATAATAATACCCACGAAATCCTTTGCTTTTCTTGTATCTAATCAATTTATCTGCAAGATGCTTGTTGAAAAGATAAGTGAAAGGCTCATAATATTATTTTACTAAATTTGAGAAATTGGAATAGTTTGATAAGTCGTGGCAAACATACAAAAATCACGATTAGGCCCCAAATATTAAGTACAACAGAGCATTTGAATCAAACTCCAAAGATCAACTCAATGTGACCCTTTCTAAATTATTAGGCTTCTGGGAGAAACATTTCCTGTATACTTAATTCTTTCCTATTTAAGGTAGCACTCTTCACCTCACTAACTCACTATACCCAATTATTCCCTCTTTTCTGATCTCGATCAAGCATTAGAAGTCTGGAAGCCCTTGAAGAAAGGTTAACCCTGATAAGTGGGATGTATTCTGAAGACTAACTCGTCTTGCTCTAATACCCGTATATGGTCAAAATGGTCTTTTAAGGCTTGTAATGTAGCTATTGTTCACGGCTGCCAAAGAAATGATATATAGGCTCAAATAAATTCTTAAGGGTGATGAAACCAAGGATCATTTTTTCCAAGTGAAATATCACTTTTGCACTGATCTGAATAAGTTCGAATAAAATGCTCTTTTCTTTTCTCTTTTTTTTTTGTAGATTGCTCTAGACTGCCCATTTTTGAATTTTCACCCTAGAGTTCATTTCCTCTCCATGAAATCAATCTTCCACTACTCCTTTAGATAGAGGCTTGTTTGAACAAAAGATCTCACATATATGTATTTCTTTTCTTTTGCACTTTTCAACTTTAGTGCTTTCTTTGCTTCAACTTGATTCAGTTGGCTTTCTTGAACACAAACTTCCATCGTTTCTTTTTCTTCTATTTTTCTCTTCTGCTTCTTTTTTACTGAATTCAAAGCATTCCTTTTTCATTCATCCTGCCTTTTTGGCTTTGGTGCTTGATATATTCACTTTTGTTTCTTTTGCCCCTAATTCACAAGGCATTACTATCATAACATGATCAAAACCTAATAGTTTCCACTTGCAAACAAAATTTCATCATCTTTGCCCCTAGTGTAGGGTGATCCTTGGTTTGGGTTAAATCGAAAGAAAATCCTCAGGCTCAAAGGGGACAACAAATGATATTTTTCTTATTTTCTTTCTTTGTAAAGGGAGATGAAAGAATGCCAAATCTCCTCCCATACTTGGATATCTTCGAATAAAAGCCGTCCTCAGGTGGAAGATATTTTGGGTTATCACTTCATTCAAAGACCTTGGCCAACAATGCTTGAGAGGCAATTCACTCAAAATTTGTATTTGGGACTTTCCCGTGATTCCTAAACACTCATTAATGTCTTCCCATTGGCCTAAATAAACTAGAAGAAAGTCACATTTTGAAGCTGATCTCTGAATTTGATTCAAGGTCACTCTTACAATTAATATCCAAGGACCTGAGAGGAAAAATGTTATTGAAGATATATACATATACGTATGTGAGAACAAAAACTAACCCATAACAAAAAATGAATGAAATACTAAAAGAATTAAAGAATGCGAAATGTTTTCCATTTGAGAAATATATAGGAAACAAGCATCGTAAACAGATAAACCGAAATAGCCTCCCTTACAAAGGACCCCTAATGCTCGCAGGAAAAAGCATTTGGGATGATTCAGGGTATTACTCTGCAACAGTCCTAAAACTGCAGACAGATCTCATATGGTTCACTATTGACCATAAGGACATGCCCATTCTTGCTTATGCTCTGATGCTCTCATTCTTTCTGAACAGATTTTTAATTATTCAGCGATCAAATTCCTCAATGATGCTCCACTGGTCACTTGCCATATTAAATTTGCCCCACCTTTATTATTTAGGGCAAACAAATGCTCCAAGTCCTTGAACATTTTAAGTTCTTCTTTAATTTTACAGAACCACCAGAACTCCGTGGGAAAACTTGCTAAGCCCCTGAATTGGCTAATATATGTATTTCATCATTGCCACAACCTCTGATAAGCGATTTTCTTGAATAAAGAAATACCAACTGAAGATGATTGCCCCATACTCAGTCATATCCTCCCTGTGAGTGGTCGAACATTTGCAACCATGGCCTTACATTTTGAAATCATCTATGAAGCAACGCAAGAGAATCTTTGGGCTAGAAGTAATAAAGTTGACTTTATATACTGCTTCAGTGATAATTCTTGCAACCTGTGCCCCCTAGACATGAACGGGACAGACTTCAAAACTCCAGACAATCTTAGAAGCATTCATTCTGGATCTCTGACTAACCAACTTCATGATTTCCTCTATTAAGGGCCTACACTTCTTGGTATCTCATCCTGGTTCCTAATATAAAACTTGCAAATATTATCGGGATCATAACTATGGGCAAATGGGCTTGACATCTTCTTCAACAACTTAGGGGTAAAATAAATCTGAAATGGGCATTCCAAACATGTCAGGATTTGCATTTCTCCGAGGAATTTTCTATGATAGACATGGTGAGTCAATTGACCTTTCCTTCTAGGAATCTGATCACTGCATTCGTTCACTTCTTTCTCTCTTTTCACTTGACATTTTCAACATTTGTTTTCTAAGCAGTCCAATTGCATTTTCTCTAATCAGGGCTACTTTTAAAATTAGATATCTTAATAACTTATCTTCAGTGTCAACTTCCAAATCTCCCACTTCAGCAAATTTTGAATTTACGGCTTGAAAATATAGCAATCTTCAATGTCTCAATCATAGCTCATAATAATCTTGATACTGTAACAACTTAATTGATGGGGATCTGATAATTTCTCGTGATACTGCAAAACTTCGAGCAATTTGAAATGTATCTCTCAAAAACATGAATGAGATCTAGTCTAGATTTGGATTTTCCGCTGATAGGAGCATCTTGAGCATCTGGTCTTGGAGCATTCTTTGGTACAAAAAATATTACATAAAAAATGCTGAAACATTTCTCTAACTCTGATAAACCCCAGACTGCAACGAGTTATTCACAAAAGTTTGTTGTAGCTTCTGTCATTTTCCTTTTATCTCGACTGCTTTAGCAAATGATAGCCCCTAATTAAACCAGACTCCTTGCTTTCGAAACATAAATACCCAACCCTGATAAGACCAAAAACTTCAGTAGGGTCATTATCTGAAAGTGATTTTAGATAGAGCAGGGCCACAAATCTGAATACGGTATTGGATAGGAATGGTTGTCTTATTTTTCTGACTGATATCTTCTGTCTCTTTGTCTTGCATATGTATCCCACCCTTCTTGCAATCAATTTCTTTATGAGAAAACTCCAATCTTCAATTGACCCTATCATTCATCATTTTAGGGAAAAACTATTATGCCCCATCGTCTCCATTGGGATCATTATATCTCCTGACTGCTGCTGAACCATCGATCGTCAATACTTTCAGCTAGACTCCAGGATTTGAATTCATTCAGTTTCTATGGCTGTCCACTGAGCTTCCTTCATTTTAACATTTTCAAAATCCATCGGTGCCTCTAAGTCGAGTATTTCACTGTTCTCTTCATAATCCAAACTCGGGTCTTCTAGATTCTGTGCAAATGCCCCTGGCTATATTGGTCTGAACTTCCTTTTCTTTTTATTTGGCTTTTATTTCCATCTCTTTCTCTCTTTTTTTGCTTTTTTGACTTTTTCTTTTCCTATTTTTTGGCTTTTTTTTTTGCTTTTTTACCCTTTTTTTGCATACAGGGTCCTTTCAGACTGAACCTTTATGTGAGATAAGTTTTATCCTTGATCATCAATGTTGCTATTTTGTCTGGAATATTTCCTTTCTCAACTTATCTGACTCCAAGCAATGTGGTAGCTCGTGTTTCCATCTCATTCTCGAACTGATCAACCTTTTTCTTCATTTGTTCCAATTGGTCTTCAACATCCTTTGAGACTTCCCAACCTTAATAAATCTCTTGCCCATGCTTTTTGAACAGGAATTTTAACTAATGCAATGTTATAAGATACATATTTTAATCAAAATGCAATGCTTTAAACAAAAGTGCAATATTTTTGTTTTACATAATATTTTAAATGTTGTAATGCATGAATGCACGAGGTACCAGTTTCAAGAACTAGTCATTAGAACAACACCCATCTAACTGAAAGGTCAAATATAGAGAAAAGGTAATATGTCACTAGCTCTAGCGCTTTTGGCTGATCACTTAGTTCAACCTCTGAGTCATCATTTGTACTAGCTTAGTGTCGATATCAGAATATTGTTGCAGGCTCTCAATCTCATCAAACACAATCTACAAATGTTAGGCGACTCCTCGTACTTGCCCCCCAAAGTTAATTATTTCACAACTCTATTTCTGGATAGCCTTGATCAATGCCCCCAGCTTGACTTTCAATACTTTGTCCTTTATTGTAGTTCCTCTTTGAAACTTATGGGTCGGTCTTTCAATTGTTGTACTACATTTTTCTGATTCTACCCTTTTCTAAGCTCCTCATTTTTGTTAAAAATTAGCATTTTCCCTAATTATGGTATTCTTTGGATATCGCATTTGAATTTACAGCTTTCTATTCTCCCTTGGGTTTAGAAACTGTCCCTGAATGCCCCTTCAATTTACTCGTCTTGAATTCCCCTTCGATTTATATGTTATTTATTCCTCCTCTGGTTATCATTGTTTTTCAGATACTACGTTTTGCTTATCTCTGTAATTTCCATTACCCTTATCTTAAACCCTGAACTGTTGTTAGGCCTTGTACAAACCTTTCCCTTTTCACCACTAGAGTATTGTAGCAATGCCTCGTATTTCTCTATTGTTTATGTCACGTCTATCCTCCCGAAAAGTGAACAATTATACCGTGCTTCAATAAACAGATCATGGTCCTAAACCATTCTTGATCTACTTGACTGTCTAGCAGCAATATTATAACCCATGAATCTTACTGGAAATACTCTTCATATTCTCGTCTTATGGTTCTCAAATTAAACTGGTTCTAGCAAAACTTCATCATGTTCAAAAATTTCCAGTACAACCTTGCATTAATGACACATAGTCTCTATGAATATTGTCTTTGTGCTTGTATTAAGTCTTCTCGAATCCAGTCCTTAGTGACATATCATCCCCCACTTGTCTATTGGACCATTCAGCTCTTATGGCCACTGCCTACTCGACTAATTCTCGAACCGATACCTCTCATGAATTCAATGTAACATATAACAAAACAAAAAAAACTGTGTCAGTCTGGTGAAATAATATTGCAAGCAAAAATAATTATTACAGGTAAAATAATTTATATTGCGTAAAATTAACCAGAGAACGGTTTATTTTGCACACAAAAATAACCAAAGAAATAAATTTAAACCGGCAACACCCTGTCCTAGGTCCCTGTCTGGCTCTAGTGGGGTAGGTTTCTATTACAGCATGTGGGTTTTGATCTAGACTCTGAGTACCCGAACTGTCGTTACTGGTCGGGAGTATACGCCCCCTTATAGCGGAGGCGTAACCTCATGGTGTATAAGGTTGGTATATCGGAAGGAGAACAAAACCCGATCACAGAGCTGAATAACTCACGTAAGATCATGCCTCACTCCCACTTAAGGGTGAAAAGCTCGGGTATAAGGCTTATGCATGAATGACAATTTATATCACATAAGAAAAAGCTACCTGCATTTTTCCAGAAAATTCATCCAATAATTATGGAAAAATTAAATTCAAATTACTGTCCAAATGCCCCGTAAAATTAATTAGGCCTGACTTTCGGGTTTTTTTAAACTCCCCAGCGGAGTCGCCAAGCTGTCGCGACAATTTTTTGAAAATCGGGAATGTGGAAAAAATAGCTTGATGATCGATCTTTTAGAAAATTAGGGTTTTCTAGCGTATTGAATTGAATTTTCCTTTATTTATCTTTAAAAAACAATTTGGAGTCATTACCGATCACTTTGAGGTAGACCGGACACCGAAAAACAAACCAGAGATTATGTCTTTAAAAATTGGGTTCGGGAGTCGATTAAGTGTAGGGAAGGATTAGCACCCCTACGAACGTCCGTTATCGGTACCTTTGATTTTACGTGGCATTTTGGCATTTCAAATATTAATTTGAATTTAATTTATCCCATAATTATTAATTGAATTTAAATTCCGAATGTAGATATCCTTTTATAAGGAAATTCGTTTTGTTCGAATACGAGATTAAAAGCACCCCCATTAAGTGGCACCCTTATTCGTATTTAAAAATGAATTTCCAACATAAAAGGTTTTTAATGAATGATATTTTATTGTCTTGTCAATTTTAAGTTTTACTCCTAAAAATGATCTAATTAATTATTTATTTAAAACTACGAATATTAATTAATTTAATGGCTTTTATGAGAAAATGCCATTTTCATGAACATCTTCCATATATTTAAAACCTTTAAATTAATCATATTCCTAATTAATTAATTCTTTCTAATCAATTAGAGTTCTAATCCTAATTAAGGCTCTAACAATTTATTATTCAGTATTATAAGTGAAAATGTATATTGAATATACACCTTTATGACCAAGGCTGAGATAACACCCCATTGTAAACAATGGAACACCATCCAGATTTGAACCTCAAAGATTCTATTCGATATACATTTAATTAACTACAATGTATTAATTTAAATATTAATTAATGAGCTAAATTTATATTTATTTATAAGTGTGATTTATATATTAAATATATTCATTAAAATTCATGTTGAGATAACACCCCATTGGAAATAATGGAACACCATCCAAATTAGGATTTTAAATCTTATATTTAATACATTTAATTACTACAATTATCTATCCTATTTTAATTATTGAATCCTAATTTGAGAGACCTAGTCTAAAGGCTCTAATTATTAATTATTATGTAATTAAGTCATCTAACAAATAATTCTATATGCATTAGTTAAAATCATGCAACAATCAAATAATTTAATGGCATTAAAACAAAACAATTAAATAAATAAATAAAATAAAACAAAATGAACATTAAACTGATTTTATTACTTCTGGTGACTAAAAAGAAAAGATATAAAACCTTAATGCCCAATTACAAAGACCCAAAGGTGACCAAACTGAAAGAATTACAAACTAAGGAGACAATTAAAGGGAACGGGGGACTAAAATGATTGAATGTCAAAGTTTGAGGCTCAATTTAAAGGGAATTAAGGACCGAATCGTGAAACATTCCAAAGTTCTGAGGACCCAAAGCCTAATTAACCCAAATATCCCACAACGTGCGGATCTCCTTATTCGACCCGGTTTATGGCACGCAGATCCCACCCCTAAAAACGTTGTCGTTTCCTCTTTGCTATAAAGGCCCAAATTTTAACCAAAAGCCTCATTTTCAGACTCGGCTCTCTCTCCCCTTCTCTCTCATCTCAAAACTCTCTGAAAATAAACACAATTTTACCCAGAAAACAATCCATTTTGGATCAAACTCATGGGTTTTGAGAGGGTGTTCTTCGGGTTCTACGAAGAACACAAAGACATGAAGAACATTCGGCCATGAAACACCGCACCATCTGCCCTGCAATCCTCTTATGACGTCCTTCGATGACCATTCAGTCGTTCGTCGGCCACCGCACTCCTTCCCCGACCACCATACACCTCTGGCCGGCCGAAACCTTAAAAAAACCAAATTTGATTTTTGGACCTAAAAAACCCTAAATCTAACCCTAATCTGATAGGATTCCCGACTTCACCCAACTAGATCTAACTACCCGCACCCAATTCCCTCTTCGACTCCACCTTTATTCGGAAAACAACTCCAACCATAGCACATAAACCACAAAAAAATATCTATGTTTTCCTTTTGTTTTTTTAATCATGTTTTCATTTCGAACTGATATTTGTTATTTTTGCAAGAAATAGACGGATCAAGGAGGGTATACCTTCTAACGGTGGATTTGCAGTTCCAATAATCTTCTCCGGCATCTGACTGCTCTGGTCGTGCTCTGCGTCTCCTCGGCTTCTGCGACGTTTCATCTACCGATGTAAGGATACCTCTCTCCACCATTATTATTATTATTTTAATTAATATCCTCATAATGACTCATCCTTGGGATCTGACATTCTCTCTCCTATTTATAGGTAGGCAGAGGATGGCGTTAGCAAAACCAAGATCCGCGTGAAATGGGTCTGAATGAATAGGAGCTTGACATGTGGCATCAATTGGGCGGGAAATCTGGATTTAGGCAGCAATTTGTGTTTGTTTGGCTATTAGAATGGGCGGGAAAACTAATGTAAATTAGGCCTTGCAAACTTGTATTTGGGCTTTGGGTCTTTTAGAATGTAAATTCGACTTTATGGATTGTTTTAATATTATTTATGGACTATTTATTTATTTAGTATATATTTATTTATTTAATATTTAGTACTTATTATTTATTTATTTATTATTATTAAACCCGGTCAAAAATCGGGTATGACATTTACATTAGGAGATATGGCTAGTAATTTGTGTGGTTACTTTTTATCTTATAAATTCCATAAACTATGTTGTTGGTCTTGTAATAAAAATTAATATTATCGGGTAAGAATTTGTGTAACTACCGTTTTCCTTACTATGATAAGCATTTGTGTAACTATCAGTTTTCTTACAGTTACTATAACAAATTATGTTACCGCATCGTAATACTTTATGTTGGAACCGGGTACCGGTATAACCGGTCTTCCTTCTTTTAGCCTTTTTTTAAGTTGCCTTACGCTAGAACCTCGCACCAAATTATTGCTTTATTGATGTTTGTGCACAATTTTTTGGAAATAGTTTTTTTTCAAAATTGTGCTTATTCCTTTTTTATTTTGAAAAATCAAAACTGAATTTCATTAAATAAATGGAGGGGCTACAAAGTATAAACACACTCTAGACCATGAATAATCATATAGAATAAAAAATAATACAAAAAATATATATGAGCGAAGATAAAATTAAAACGCATCGTTTCCTTGGAAAATTTTGTTTCTTTTTTAAATGATAATTCAGTAAAGGTATATTTTGACCAGAAAACTTTATGAATCAAACACTTTTTTCGCTGCGAGTTCTTGGCACATCATCAAACTACCATTAGAGAATCATAAAAATATCATACTATTGATCGCCTTGTAACTAGAAAGGCTTGATAATACTTGTTACTTGAACCCTAAACTTCCATAACAACAAACAATACAGTCACAAAGGCAGAAGACAAAGCCTGCAAAAATGCATAAAAAGCTGTTATACAAGCAGACGAACATAACAAAAGATCATATGTAAACTGACTTTCAGCAAAGAAAAATTTAAAAAAAAAAACTAAACTAAAAAAGAACAAACGATCCCTCATCAAAAGAGAAAATATTATTTATATACAACCAATATAGAACTAAAAATTAGATGGTGAATGGAGAAGAAAATTCAAAACAAATTTAGAGAATACTTATCCCAAAATATGCTTATTATTTTATGGTTTTTTTTTCAGGATATGAATTTAGGTTTTCACAGTTTATGACTGGTGTCAAAATTAGGGTGGGTTTTTGTTCACTTGAACGGACATATTATCTATAAAATTCGATTCTAAACTTTTTAAATTTAAATATATATATTTTCATCTCGAATCCGACACAAAAGTTTAATTAAAAATTTAACTCCAACTTAACATAATTTTTAATTTTCATATATTTTTGTTAAAGGAGAAAAATATTCGAATACAATACTAATTTATTCAATTTAATAACATAAAATCAAAGTAAACTTTAATGTAATGTCATAATTCCTTTTTTATCATATAATGTCATAATTCTAGTACCGTATATACTAATTCCTCCATATATTTTTCTTATCAAAACATATTTAATAATAAATTACTATATAAAATGACATTTTTATAAGGATTTTATTTTGATACACAGTCCGTGTAAAATATTTTTACACAACCCTTCTATAAAATCCAAAATCTAAAACCCTAACCTTAAAACCCTAGATTCTAAAACCTAAACCTTAAACCCTAAACTCTAATCCTAAACCTTAAATTCTAAACCTTACAACCTAAACTCCTAAACTTTAAACCCTAAACTAAACTCTTAACCTCTAAATTTAAAAAGCACGTGTAAACTTTAATTTACACGGATTGTGTATCATCCTTTTTTCTCTTTTTATAATGGGTTTAAATTTGATACACAGGCTGTGTAAAATAAATTTCACACAAGCCTGCATATTTCTACTATAAATCAAAATTAAACCTAAACCCTACAAAACTAAACCCTAAACTCTAAATCCTAAATTCTAAACACTAACCTTAAATTCTAAACCCCACAACCCAAACCCCTAAACTTTAAACCTTAAACTAAATCCTAACCCCTAAAACTGAAAGGTCTGCGTACACAGACTGTGTATTAAACTTTTTCTTTTTTATAATTATCTAGAGTAAGAGTACTTTCTCCCTGAACCTGAACCTGAACCTGAACCCCACCTAGCTTAATTTGTAAAGGCCGCGTTTCGGGTCGGTACCCAAGTTATAGATCCGAGCATTTAGTAGCTCAAATTATAAACTATGTGGGTTTATTGAGTTATTGAATGGAACATGTGTTGGTTTGGGCTTAACGCATGGTTGGAGAATGAGGTACCTTTTGTGACCAAATATGGAATTGAAAGACCAAACCATCTATTTATTCTTTTTGTGGGTCATTTGTTTTATCTTCAATGTGGATTTTAGGGGACAAATGACTTTTACCTATATTTTCAAAAGAAAATACTTTGATACACAAGCTTGCGTAAATTTTATACAATTCTTTTAATTTTAGGGTTTAAAGATTTGTTATTATTTAGGGTTTAGGAGTTTAGATTATAGGGTGTAGAATTTATGGTTTAATGTTAGAATTTATAGTTTATGGTTTGGGGTTTAGGGTTTAGGGTGTTAGGGCTAGGGATTTAGGTTTTAGGTTTGAGAAAAACTTCAATACACATGCTGTGTAAACTTTATTTTACACAAGCCTTTTAGTTTTAGGGGTTAGGGGTTTAGTTTAGGGTTTAGGGTTTAGAATTTAAGGTTAGTGTTTAAAATTTAGAGTTTAAAGTTTAGAGTTTAGGGTTTAGGTCTAATTTTGTTTTATAGTATAAATAAGCAGGCTTGTGTAAAATTTATTTTACACAGCCTATGTATTAAATTTAAACTCTTTAGATTTTATAGCTTAAATATAAAAGGTTGTGTAATTTTTTTATACAGCTTGTGTACCAAAATATAACTCATTTTCAAATGGGTTAACTTCGTTTTATGTTTTAAATTGGTTTAAAACAATTGTAACACCTCGATCTGGGAGTTTCGAGAAAGTTAGGGATGAACCAGGTTAAGATTCGATTAGGATTTTTAGCCGACCAAAATAAGTGTAGGATTTTTTTCAAAAAATATTAATATTATATAAGTAATTTGAAAGCCATTTGGTTTTAATTATATGTTTAGAGACTATTTTATAAAAGAAAAAAAAATCATAATTTGAAGATTGTAAAATATGAATATTTTAAGAGACCATAATGCATTTTTGGCTCCAATTTCTCTTATTCTTTCAAGCTACCTGACGGTTTAGGAGAAAGCTCTCTAAAAAATTCACTTGATTTTATTCTTTGATTGCTTTCTATCTAAAATTATTCCTAGTTAATGACTACAATAAACTCGTTTTTGTTTTTGTTTTTATTTTTATTTTTAATATTTAAACTTTATAAATTAAAACTCAATTTGAACTCAAAATTCGAACTAAAAATTTGAGTTGACTCAAAAGAACTAAACTTGAAATTTTAAAACCTATTGTGCACCAACTACCAAAGAGATACAAAATCAATGAATTTGAATAGGGCCAAAAAATATTGAAAAAATGAATTTGTCATTGATTGATGAGTATTTTATTAAATGTCGGACTGTATTAAACTATCTCAAAAAAATTAAAATGGTTATCAAATTTCTAAAGTTATATAATGGGCATTAAATTTTAGTTTTTTGTTATAAAATAGTCATTGAGTCGTTAATTGCTAGGTAACGTAGCAGTTATAGAAATTTGTAAAATTGTATTTTTAATCATTTATATTTACATGTTTAATCAATTTAATACTAATTATTTTTTTTAATAAATTTAACCCTCATTATTTATACTTTCTTTTAATTTGATCCTATTATTAATTAAAAATAATTTAATATTTTTTTTTTACATCACTACCTGATATTGAACCTGGATGGGTTGACAGCGAAGAGGAAACAAGATGCGTCGTCTCTTCGAATGGGTTGCTAACGATTGCTCAAGAGTTGACCGTTGAACAAAATTCACTTATTAAAATGAAATTGTTATAGTTGGTATCCAAAAAATAAGCTTTAGCCTAGCGGTTAAGTGTGCATCCAAATTCCCTTCCACACTGGTTTGATTTTCCTATCGCTTAGACTTTTTAATTTATTTTCCTTCAACTAGATGGTAACAAGTGCCACCATATAATTAGAAAAAATTATTAAATAATATTTAATTAAAAATAAGACCAAATTAAAAGAATTTTTAAATAACAAGAGTTAAATTTATTTTTTTTTCATTAGAACTAAATTGATTGAATGTGTAAATATTAAAGATTGAATGCTATCTAGACTTTTATAAATGGTGTTCTTACAATCTGTAATATAAGAGTGCCAAATGTAGCCTTAATTTGTGTGTTTGAATCTGGTTAATGTCGCATTCATTTGTGTTTGCGGGTCGGCATTGTTTTGTAAGTTTTTTTATAACAGCCCCTGAATTTTTATTAATTACAACGTATTCTAAAAAGAGAATAAAGAGACTAATTTACCAAAATCTCTTACAACTCAAAAATAAAAAAAAAAGTGAAAACTTCTATTGTCGCAGCCTTTTTAAGGGGCTTGACCGTTTTTTTAAATAAAAGCCAAAAACAACGGAGTCATCATCAATCTTTTTATAAAGTGTGATTGGATCACCTAAAAAGGATCATTTTAATAAAACAATTTTATTTTATTAAAACAATGGTTTTAGTCTGCAAAAAACACAAAAATGGGTTCGGGAGTCGGTTACGCATGGAGAAGGTTTAGCACCCCACAGCGCCCAAAAATTGGTACCTAGCCGATTACAAAATGTTTTAATGTTGGAATTTGCAAGTTCATATAAAATTTAACTTATTGTCTGTATATGAATATGATTTTATTTTAACAGTCCCACTATCTGGTGAGTAAACTCTAATCACCGCCAACATTTCTGGCGCTAACCATTACTTCATTTTGATAGGACACCGCATTAATTAAGTTTCACTTTTAAGCAAACAATAAGAGACAATTGGTGCGTTGAAACTTTTATTATTCTAAGTTTGTGATTATTAACACTAAAAATTGTCTAAGTGAATTTTACCTATTGGTGTTCAAATGTAATTAAGTGTGTTTTATTAATTTTAGAGTGAAGAAGAATTTTTTATTTTCCAATTTTCAAGCCTCTGAGGCTTTCAAGGTCCTAATCTTAGGTGCTTTACCTAAACTAAAATTTTAAATAAGCCAAATAGTTAAAGATTTAAAACGAACTAAATTAACGAGATATCTATAAAAAAATAACATTAATTAAATTTACAAAATTAAATAAAATAACAGAAAGGGGAAAGGAATTTAATAAAATTTTAAATTTTGTGTATCCTTCCCAAAGCTGAGTCAACACGCAATTTATGAATCGGTAAAAGGAATAAATTGAAATTTGGTTTAAAGAGAGTAGTTTAAGTTTTATTAGTTAAGCAAAGCCGGAAGCCAACTCTTAAAAGAACAGTGGCCAATTTGAAAGAATAAAAAAAGGTTATGCGAAATAGAAAGTATAAAAAGGCAGTGATATTTAACGAGGTCACTTGGACCATTTAATTTTAAAATAAAGTGGGTATATAGCCCAATCTTAACAAACGAAATTGTGATTCCCTTTTTTTAAAAACTGGATCAAATGTAGATTCAAAAAAACATTTCAAACGTTTATTCATGGTCCTTATAAAATGAAGAACATGGTGACCGTCTCTTTTTATGTTTTAGAAAAAAAAAATAATACATACGAATTTCACTTTAAAATTGTAATATCCCAATTTTTGGCTAGTGACCAAAATGTAAATTTTGAAAGTTTTATGGATAAAGTATAAACTTAGGAAAAGTTTAGGGACTGAATTGTAATTTTCTAAAGTTATGTATTTTAGTCCCGTAAATGAATAGTTTACCCTCAAGAATGATGTTTTCGTGTTACCCGGATTTTTCGTACGGAGTTTGTATTAATGGCTATAAAACGATAAAGTTTAGAAAAATTTTCGGATAATCGGATCAGATCAAATATCCATGATATTTTGAAGGATGATAAGGCAAGGTTAATTATGTCATTTTACATTTCTAAGATATTTTATTTGTGTTGTAAGAATATGAGCCCTTGTATTTAAGTTGATTTTCCATGTTAAATACGATTCGTTGGATGAAAAATGGCAAGATCATAATTTTGGAAAATTATAAGGGCAAGGTTGGTAACTACTAGCTCAAGTTTAATTTAGGCCATTGGATGAAGGATGATGACATGAGGTACATTATGGAAATATAGAATTTTCGGAATAGATCCGATAGCTCAGTAAAGGTAAAATCGTAGTAGAAGTATTTAGTGAATATCGGGAAATCAGATTGAATTGAAATTTCAGAGATTGTTCCATAAGCCATGGAAAATCAGAAAATGATATTTATGGAATAGTGGTCAGTTGAGAAGGAACTAATTTAGTTAGGTTATAATGGAATGGCAATTTTGAAACAAACTAGTAAATAAAGACTAATTGGAGGGCAAATTGGTCATTTGGCAAGGATGGCAATTTTGAAATATTTTTGAAATGTTGAGGCCATTTTTGGAAGATGAAATATATATGGATTTCATCTTGGCCCTTGATTTTGGATGAGATTAAATTAGCCATTGGATTAAAGGCTAAATTGGTAATTTTACTATTTAAATGAATTTAAAATTCATTTAATAGTTACAAGTGTAAATTAATAGTAAAAAGATGAAAAAATGTTCATCTTTTCCAGTCGTAAACCATAGAGAAAGAAGAGGTATATTTCCAAGCCCGATTTGAGCCTCGAATCTCGATTTTTAGTCAAGTCCGAATCAAAGAAGGTTCGAGGTACTATGAAAGAAAGGATCTAGCTAGGACTTAGTAAGGCATTGTGTTAAGTGGCCAAGGTGAGTGCAATGCATACATAACATGACATATTGATGTTTCATACATCATTAGGATAGCTTGCGATGAGCCTACCCAAATTTTATTGTCATTATATTTATGTTATGGAGCATATGATTTACATATTTTAAATATGTCAAAAGTTGAATATAAATGCATGGATCACTAGTTATATATGATGTTATATTATGAATGTTATTTTGGGTATGAATTGTCCAATGTTAAATTATGTTGATATACATTGTCATGGATAAAATAAGTATGGAAAATATGCTCAAGTAAGTCATTGAGGGACAGGGTAAAGTTGGCATGCCATAGAGTCCAGCAGCACGCTTCATACTCGGTTTAGCACTATAGTATATATAAAGGACACTTAGTGTATATGGTTAGCACGGCCTTATAAATGTGCGGATGGTTAGCACGGCCTTATAAATGTGCGGATGGTTAGCACTGCCTTATAAATGTGCGGATGGTTAGCACCGCCTTATAAATGTGCGGATGGTGGGTACGACCTTATGTGTATTAGCACTTCGGTGCATATTTGACTCGCGTACCCAGTGTCCTCATAGGCTTATATTTGGGCTATGGTTTACTGGTTAATAAAAGATAAATAGGTGAACAAGCTTATGAGCTTTTAGAATAAATGGCAAGTATATTGGTAAGAAATTTATATCCGGTTTATATTATGTTAATATATTATTAACATGATGATAATACATATCTAGTGATTATGATGCATTTATGCATATATGGCAAATTATGACAAATAAACAAGCATGAAAGTCTTATGACACTAGCATGTAGTAAATCATTACTAATGCAATGTGAAAGTTGATGCTTTGGCATATATATATATAGATTACGTTATATAATCATAGCCATGAAGTCGAATAAAGTTTAAATTATTGTTATTAATTTCCTTTATTGCCTCACTAAGTTTGTACTTAGCGTGTGTTTGATTGTGCACACGTAGGTAAATCAAGATAAGAGTAAGAAGAGCATTGCATCAATATTGGAAAACTCAACAGGTAATCACAGTAATGTCATCCTAATTGAGGTTTGATTATTATAGTGGCATGTATACTTGCTAAACCTATTGGAGTTGTGATTGACCTTTAAAGTTCGATAGGGTTTCACGATAATTGGCGTTTCTGGAACGATACAAAGTTAAGAGTAAACTCAGGTGATAAGTTGTATGCTATGATAATTTATTTATGATTGGAACTCGAATAAAAAGTTTATTTCGGTTTTAAATAAAGTTAAGCGTGCTTGGGCTAGAGAAATTTTAGGATGGGTGACCATTGAGAAGTTTTCCTAAAAAAAAATAAATTACCCCGATTTTTAATTAAAGAAGCCATAATATTTTCGACTCGTATCCGGTGTACGGATATAGGAAGGAGATGTTACATTTATTGGTATCAGAGCTATAACTTTAGCCGGTTATGGAATTAAACAAAGTATGGTAACGGTCAAAAGTGTATACATGCCACTAGGATGTCAGAATTATTGATGATTTTACGTGTTTGAATGGATGAAATTGCTTACTTCATTATAATAATAATGTTAAATTCCAATGTGTAAGGGTAAAAGAATCGTTTTAGGTGTTAGGCGAGTGAATCAATAAGAGATTCACGAGCATGATAAGGTTAATGATAATATTCTACCCTCAGCTTAGCATGATGCAGAGGCACCAGAGTAACATGATATGCTTATTCTGGATTGAGAGTTTTTCTTCCAAACATTAGATGGGATCATGAATCAGCCTACTTAGGCACCGATTGCAAAAGAATTAAGAGTTTTGACACACTAGATTTTCAGAGAGATATTAATGGAGATCCTATGATTGTTAATATATGGTTTAATGATATAAAAGTTATGTTGAAGGAACTCTGTATTGATGATCAGATGAGACTCAAAGAAAAAGTATTATCTCATCTGAAAGGATTAGACCCGTATTTGATAAAGTAATGTTAGGGTACAAATTCAAAAGTCTATTAGCTAGAAGTTCTTTCTTTGAGGGTTCCGTAACACAGTTTATCCTAAAGATGCAACAGAGTTTCTTGCATCTTTATTAGGGCAATTGGATTATTTACGGGTATGAGTGCAAGTTTAATAAACTGAGCTGATTTGCTTCTAAATTGCTTCCTACAGACAGAAAGAGAGCATGTTATAACAGCTCATAGAGGGCTAGAGGCCAGGTACAAATAAGTACTGACTGCCCTATGTATTTCAAAATTCTATAAAGCAATAAATTATGCCAAATGCAATGCAAAGGGTTCAGAATGAGAAAATATCTAAACAGAGGTCACAACTCGTAAAGAGGAATAGTAAATCATTATGTATTTCACCACTTCTAAAAAGTGGTGAGGATTTTCGACAAAGATATCAGGCCGAATTTATTACATATTTCCACTAAGAGATTAAGACAAGGAAAATTAAGAACTCTCTGACATTTATAATTAATGTTGGAGATTCAAAAAAAACATAAAACAATCATGGGAGGGTTGTGATAATTGGCATGCATAAGCATGCAGAGTTTTTATTGGAAATTGTTACTAATGTGAAAAATATTTAACTTATGCTATGGATACCGAGCATTAAGGGTAAGCTGAGAGAGTATTCTTATTGTTTGTGAGTTTTAAATGGGTTGCCCAAGAGGAGCTGTCAGGCTTGACGCTTAATCGAGAGACTAAGTTTAAGATTGGATTTTAATCTAATATTGGACCTATACCGATCGCACCCTACAGAATGGCTCTTACTAGATTGAGAAAGCTAAAGGCCTAGTTGTAAGAATCATTGGATTGAGGTTTTATATGACCCAGTATATCACCTTAGGAAGCTCTAGTGATGTTACTCAAAAGAAGCAGTAATATTCCTCTAAGATTAAATTACGATTATATTACTACCAGTAGAAGAAGATTTGATAGTAGCACTAGTATTAGTGCAGTATGAATCTAGTAAGGATTCTACCTTATTCAATAATACGTCCTATAATAGGTTGGGACGTGTATTGATGTAATAAGGCTAATGTAGTAGTTGATGTATTTAGCCAAAAATCATTCTTTGGCTTATAAGCATTAAATGCCCAATTACCTTTGGAGGAAAATAGTGTATTGATTGCACAACTTCAGCTCAAGCCTACTTTGACAAATCGGATCAAAGATTTACAGATGAATGATAAGATATGCCTGGAAAGAATTCAGTAAGGTGAAAAGGGAAAAATTAAAGGTATCAATGTTTAGTCTAAAAAATGTTCATATTATCAAAGGGTAATTTATATCCCCAACAATAATGAGTTAAAAAGAGAACTAAAAGGTGATTGAATCTAATTTGATTCAGTTCAGGATGTGGAGAATAAAGTAAGAATAGTTCGAAGCAATCTAGAATTGCTTTAGAATGGTGGATATTATCTGCTGATCTTGAAAAAAAAGATATTTAATATGAAGCTAAGGATAAAGTATTCCATAAAAGTTTCACCTCGGAAAGAGGTGTTATGGTTAGGACAAAAAGGGAAGCTGAGTCCGAGAGTTATTGGACCATATAAGATTTTGGAAAGAGTTGGTCTGGTGGCTTATTGGCTAGCCTTACCTCCGAAAATGGACAAGATTCACAATATATTTCATGTATCGATGCTCAAGAAGTATCGATCAGATCCTTTACATATCAGTACCCGAAAAGAATAGAGATTCAACCGAATTTGATTTACGAGGAAGAATAGATAAAGATTCTGGCACGTGGAGTCAAAGAACTAAGGAATAAGATGATCTCGCTTGTTAAAGTTCTTTGACGAAATCATGAAGTCGAAAGGCGATCTGGGAAAGAAAAAAAAAGAAATGAGAAAACAATTTTCTCATTGTTTTTGAATCAGGTATGTGTTGAAAATTCGAGGATGAATTTTCTTAAGGGGGAGAATTGAAATATCCCAATTTTTGGATAGTGACCAAAATGTAAATTTTGAAAGTTTAGTGGATAAAGTATAAACTTAGGAAAAGTTCAGGGACTAAATTGTAATTTTCAAAAGTTATGTATTTTAGTCCCATCAATGAATAGTTTACCCCCAAGAATGATGTTTTCGTGTTACCCAAATATTTTGTACGGATTTTGTATTAATGGCTATAAAGCGATAAAGTTCAGAAAAATATTCGGATAATTGGATCGAATCGAATCAAATCTCCAAGATATTTTGAAGGATGCTAAGGCAAGGTTAACTATGTCATTTTACATGTCTAAGATATTTTCTTTGTGTTGGAAGAATATGAACCCTTGGATTTAAGTTGTTTTTCCATGTTAAATATGAGTCGTTGGATAAAAACTTGTAAGATCGTAATTTTGGAAAATTATAAGGGCAAGGTTGGTAACTACTAGCTCAAGATTAAATCTAGGCCATTGGATGAAGGATGATGACATGAGGTACATTATGGAAATATAGAATTTTTTGAATAGATCCGATAGCTCGGTAAAGGTAAAATTATAGTAGAAGTATTTAGTGAATATCGGCAAATCAGATTGAATTGAAAATTCAGAGACTGTTCCATAAGCCATGGAAAATCATAAAATGATATTTATGGAATAGTGGTCAGTTGATAAGGAACTAATTTAGTTAGATTATAATGGAATGGCAATTTTGAAACAAACTAGTAAATAAAGACTAGTTGGAGGGCAAATTGGTCATTTGGCAAGGATGGCAATTTTGAAATATTTTTGAAATGTTGAAGAAATTTTTGGAAGATGAAATATATATGGATTTCATCTTGGCCCTTGATTTTTGATGATATTAAATTCGCCATTGGATTTAAAGGCTAAATTGGTAATTTCACAATTTAAATGAATTTAAAATTCATTTAATAGTTACAAGTGTAATTTAATAGTAAAAAGATGAAAAAAATGTTCATCTTTTCCAGCCATAAACCATGGAGAAAGAGGAGAAAGAAGAGGGAAATTTCTAAGCTTGATTTAAACCCCGAATCTCGATTTTTAGTAAAGTCTGAATCAAAGAAGGTTCGAGGTACTATGAAAGAAAAGATCGAGCTAGGACTTAGTGAGGCATTGCGTTAAGCGGACAAGCTGAGTGCAATGCATACATAACATGACACATTGATGTTTTATACATCATTGGGATTGCTTGCGATGAGCCTACCCAAATTTTATTCTCATTATATTTATATCTTGGAGCATATGATTGACATATTTTAAATATGTCAAAATTTGAATATAAATGCATGGATCACTAGTTATATATGATGTTATATTATGAATGTTATTTTGGGAATGAACTGCACAATGTTAAATTGTGTTGATATACGTTGCCATGGATGAAATAAATATGGAAAATATGCCCAAGTAAGTCATTGAGGGACATGGTATAGTTAGCATGCCATAGAGTCCAGCAGCACACTGCAT
This sequence comes from Hibiscus mutabilis, assembly GCA_019671005.1. Lineage (NCBI taxonomy): Eukaryota > Viridiplantae > Streptophyta > Magnoliopsida > Malvales > Malvaceae > Hibiscus > Hibiscus mutabilis. The sequence goes on from CM033713.1 coordinate 31,827,329, forward strand.
ACTCGGTTTAACATTATAGTGTATATAAAGGACACTTAGTGTACATGGTTAGCATAGCCTTATAAATGTGCGAATGGTTAGCACTGCCTTATAAATGTGTGGATGGTTAGCATTGCCTTATAAATGTGCGGATGGTGGCCACGACCTTATGTGTATTAGCACTTCGTTGCATATTTGACTCGTGTACACAAGGTCCTCATAGGCTTATATTTGGGCTATGGTTTATTGGTTAATAAAAGATAAACAGGTGAACAAGCTTATGAGCTTTTGGAATAAATGGCAAGTATATTGGTGAGAAATTTATATTCGGTTTATATTATGTTAATATATGATTAACATGATGAAAATACATATCTAGTGATTATGATGCATTTATGCATATAAGGCATATTATGACAAATAAAAAAGCATGAAAATCTTATGACATTAGCATGTAGTAAATCATTACTAATGCAATGTGAAAGTTGATGCTTTGGCATATATATATATATATATATATATATATATATATCATGTTATATAAACATAGCCTTGAAGTCGAATAAAGTTTAAATTATTGTTATTAATTTCCTTTATTGCCTCACTAAGTTCGTACTTAGTGTGTGTTTGATTGTGCACACGTAGGTAAATCAAGATAAGAGTGAGAAGAGCATTACATTAATATTGGAAAGCTTAACATGTAATCACAGTAATGACATCCTAATTGAGGTTTGATTATTATAGTGGCATGTATACTTGCTAAACCTATTTGAGTTATGATTGGCCATTAAAGTTTGGTAGGGTTTCATGATAACTGGCGTTTCTGGAAAGATACAAAGTTAAGAGTAAACTCAGGTGATGAGTTGTATGTTAAGATAATTGATTTATAATTGGAACTCGAATAAATAATTTATTTTAGTTTTAAATAAAGTTAAGCATGCTTGGGCTAGAGAAATTTTAGGATGGGTGACCATTGAGAAGTTTTCCTAAAAAAATTAAATTACCCCGGTTTTTTATTGAAGAAGTCGTAATATTTCTGACTCGTACCCGGTGTACGGATACAGGAAGGGGATGTTACAAAAATATTCGAAATTGAAGTTTCAAGAACACGAAAAGAAATGTAAATTTAATTCTCAACTCATTTATTAAATATGAAATAAAAATAATGACTAAAGAATTACCGAAAATAGAATACTTGCTTCTTGTATTTCCAATGAAGATTCGATACAAAATCCTTGCTTCTCTTACAATTCTCGAATCAAGAATGGTGTACTGGTGATTACAGAGGAGTGTGGTGAATGGTGAATGAATTCTGTTGTGAAGTTCTGAATGATTTGTGAATGTGTTTTGTGTGTTACAAGAGAATTGAGGGTTGTTTATATAGGTAATTCCCTTGCCAAAAATACAAAATACCGCCAATTAAATCCCAATTTTTGGGTAAAAATATTGTGTAATTTTTCATGACTCAATTATTTTCCTTCTTTAATTTATTTGATCGAATATAGTAATATTCTTCCCCCTTTTTGATTCAAACCTGCCCTTAATTACTTTTTTCAATTCATTTTTCCTGGGATAAGGCAGCTTTAATTATTTCCCTTTTTCATTCTAATCACCAGCTTTCATTTCCTTTCTTTTTCATTTTGTTCTAAAAAATCAGTGACAACAGCTGCTCCTATTTGCTCATTTTGGTGAAACAGGAATAGAGAAAAGAACAAAAGACACTGATTTTAGCCAATCACACTAAAAATTGGTTGATGGACATCAAAGTAAGGTTCCATTCTCCTAATGCCTGAATGGATAAGCGGTTGTTGAATAATAATGGTTTTATTCTCCTTACGCCCGAACGTATAGGCGGTTTCTGAAAAATAAAGGTTTCATTCTTCTCACGCCCGAACGGATAGGCAGTTGCTAAAAATAAAGGTTTCATTCTCCTTGCACCCGAACGGATAGGCATTGTACCGAAAAATAAAGGTTCCATCCTTCTAGTGCCCGAACGGATAGGCATTGTGCTGAAAAATAAAAGTTCCATTCTCTTCGCGCCCGAACGGATAGGCGTTGTGCTAAAAAATAAAGGTTTCATTCTCCTCGTACCCAAACGGATAGGCGTTTTGCTAAAAAAATAAAGGTTCTATTCTCCCCATGTCCGAACGGATAGGCACTGTGCTAAAAAATAAAGGTTCTATTCTCCTCGTGCCCGAATGGATAGGCGTTTTGCTAAGAAAAAATAAAGGTTTCATTCTCCTTGTGCCCGAACGGGTATGTGTTGTGCTGAAAAATAAAGGTTTCATTTTCCTCACGCCCGAACATATAGGAGTTTTGCTGAAAATAAAGGTTCTATTCTCCTCGTGCCCGAACGGATAGGTAATTTGCTGAACATCAAAGTAGTGGTTTCATTCTTCTTATGCCTGAACGGATAGGCAGTTTGTTGAACAAGGTTCTATTCTCCTTATGCCTGAACGAATAAACAGGTTCCATTCTCCTTACGCCTAGACGGATAGGCATGCTCTATTCTCCTTACGCCTGAACGGATATACAAGTTCTATTCTCCTTATGCCTAAACGGATAGGCAAGTTCCATTCTCCTTATGCTTGAACGGATAGGCGAGTTCCATTCTCTTTATGCATGAACGGATAGGCGGGTTCCATCCTCTTTATGCCTAAACGGATAGGCGTGTTTCATTCTCTTTATGCCTGAACGAATAGGAAAGTTTCATCCTCTTTATGCCTGAACGAATAGGCGAGTTCCATTCTCCTTATCCCTGAACGGATAGGCGGGTTTCATTCTCCTTATGCCTGAACGGGTAGGCGGGTTCCATCCTACTTATGCCTGAACGGATAGGCGGGTTCTATAATTGTCAAAAATTAACAAATGCTATGATTATGATGAGCAAGCTCCTAGGGATGCCTAACACATGAATGCATGTCATTTTCTCTTTCATTTTCTTTTTAAATTTTCTCTTTTTTTATTTTTCCTTTGGGGTTTCTCCTCTTTGCACATTTGCTCGCTCAGCCCAGATAGACAACTATGCTCTACCATTTCATTCATTGTGTCTCTTTTCTTCATAGAAAACATACGATCTTTAGACATTTGATCCAAATGTTTATGCGCTTCTTGTGAGTTCTCAAATTCTTGCCCCTACAAGGCACCTTAAAGTGCTTGCACGTAAATCCTTGCAAAAAAGCTTGTTTCTACCTTGAATGTCTTTGAATGATATTGGCATCTTATTCTCTTCCTCTTGCGTCTATAAATGTTAAGGGCCTTAAATCATTGGCCATTGCAAACTGCCTCAATCTGATGGCATGGTTTACTTATCAGGTGTTATTTCAATGAAAGATGTCTTTAAGACCAAGAGAATCATTTTTTTAAAGAGATAGAATATGATGCCCCAAATATCAAGTGCATGAGTGTCTCTGACTAAACCTTCCAGTGATCATTTATAGTTTAAGTTTTTGAAGACTTTGAATGTTGCGGTGATATTTCAAAGTTGTGAAATTTCTTTCAGACCGCTCGGTTCATCCTTATAATTATCGCATTACTTGATTCAGTCGAAAACAACTCATTTTCAGTTCTCATCATTCTTCTTCATTCAAGAATGTGTTCAAGCTCTTTAGACTTGCTTAACCAAGGGAGTGCAAAAATATCTTTCTAAGAATAGAATTCTATGAGTGCATGTGTGCGTTTCTGATTGCAACTAGCCATTCTTTTATTTATTTTTTACCTCCTCGAGATTCATTTCATAAATTTGTTTGACTTTGTCAGGATTTGAAAATCACTTGTAAATCCAAGGCATTGAACAAATAAAGCATTGCTATCTTATTAGATATTCGGCCTCACATCTATAGCAGAGTGCCCTATAGGTTTTCTTTTTATAGTTCGTTTTTACTTATCTCAGAATTTCATCTCATTTAATATTTGACTTTGTCAGGATTTGAAAACCACTCATGAAGCCAATGTATAAAATAGGTTGATCATTGCTTTCGTATTAGATATTCAACATTATAGCTTCAGCAGAGTTCCCTCGATATATTTTTTGAGCTACTAGTTACAATCAATGTGTCTTTATTGGATATAGAACACTATTATTAGAATTACGATTTCAAGCAACTCTCCTTGGTTAAACTTGCCTAGTTCACGATTCCATATTCATGAATTTCAAAGATTTTCTCATCATCTAACGTCATTAAAGGTGTAGCAATCTTCCTTTTCTTACTTTGCTGACCTGAGTAGTCTGAGAGGCAAATCACACTTTATCGTTCTCCATGTTCAAAGACACGTCCTTCATTGAAATGAAAAACTCTATAGACCCACTACGAATGCCCCTACAAAAAGATCTTTGCTATTTTTGGGCAAACTAGACTTCAACATGGTTGTGTCCCACTAAGCTTGTGTATTTTTGCGGTTCAGTCGGGTATCGTACTTATGCTAGATTTTTTGCTATTTTTAGATTTTCCAGGTTTTACCATAATTAATCTTTTTTATTATGTGAATGTATGCAATGACGTAAAAACATAAACCAATGCAAATTTGTAGATTTTCCAGATTTTACCATAATTAATCTTTTTATTATGTGAATGTATGCAATGACATAAAAACATAAACCAGTGCAAACAACTAAAAAATAAAAAATGAAAATGCATGAATGCAGGCAAATGGATAGATTCCATAAAGGTATTGCTCTAGAAGTAGTTTTTCATTGGATGCCAAAGTTCCTTATCACAAAAGATTCCAAATTATATCACGAGTACATCTCAGCCCAAGCACCCAGCTCTTTTATCTCTTCGATCAACCACATGAGTCTCGTTCCTACTTTCTCTATCGTCCTAACATATTGGCTCAGAGTTGCAGCATCTTTGGCCAACATCATCACATGTATGGCTACATTCTGGACCATGAAACTCTTTTCGAATTCGTCTCGCTCTTGGAACCTTCTGGCATTGTCCCAAAGTCGGGTGAACCAGTAATCATTGCCCCCTTCATTATCATCTTCAAGGACCAAGATCTTTGTCTTGAATGTTGTTCTACCTGTGCCCACTAGTTGACCTTAGACCAGCGACGTACACTCGCATTATCTTTCTCTTTCTGAAAGAGTCTTCTATCCATCGCGAAAAACTGTTTTCTACTTGAGCAATGTACTTTAGAATCGACCCCTTCTAGATATGAGATATGGATACAAGAAAAATATGCAAAACAATACAAAACATGAAAAAGAAAGAATTAGTACTCTTGGAAGCATAAAAGCTCCAAAATTATTTTATTGTATGAATAATAACTGGGCAGCGCATTCCAACATCTCTGGACATGTCTCCATAGACTATTCTTACGAAATAATTTTGATCGAATTCTAACCCTAGAGTTTTCCACATGGCTCTATTGGGGTGGGCTTCTAGATTCACACACAAAGGTTTGGTTCTAGAAAGGTCATGGAGTTGTCCTCGTTGTCCCCTACTAAGGGTAGCAAGGCTATTGATTCTCACCCATTATAGGCTTCAAACGAATCATGTTCAACTCGGGAGGACCCATTTTTCCTATATCCTCACGAAGGATCAATATACTTACGAAGACATAGGGTATATGAGTCCTGAAGGTACTTGTTAGGCTAATACGAGAATCAATATTCTCACATGAGCAAAGCGTTTCCCCTCACTTAAATGATCGGGGACTAAGCTTAGGTATAGAGCTTATAATCAAGATTTAAATGCGTAAAATGGGATTATATTCATAAATGGACAATTAAGATAAATTTTATACGAAGTTAGCAAATTCCGACATTAAAGCAAAGTGTAATCGCCATGTGGCCTGACTCTTTTTTTGTAAAAACAAAAAATTCCCCAGGGGAGTAGCCAAGATGTCGCAGCCTTTTTTAAGGGGCTCGGTCGTTTTTTTAAATAAAAGCCAAAAACAATGGAGTCGGCACCAATATTTTTATAAGGTGTGATTGGATAACCTAAAATGGGTTGTTTTAATAAAATAGTTTAATTTTATTAAAACAACGGTTTTAGTCTGCGGAAAGCACAAAAACAGGTTCGAGAGTCGGTTACGCATGGGGAAGGATTAGCACCCCCACAACGCCCAAAAATTAGTACCTAGCCGATTACAAAATGCTTTAATGTCAAAACTTGCAAGTTCTTATAAAATTTAACTTATTGTCCGTTTATGAATATGATTCCATTTTAACGGTCCCATCATCCGGAGAGTAAACTCTAATCATCGCCAACATATCTCTAGCGGTAACCTGTTACCTCCTTTTTGATAGGACACAACATTAATTAAGTTCCACTTTTTAAGCAAACAACCAGAGACAATTGGTGTGTTGAAACTTTTATTATTCTAAGTGGGTGATTATTAACCCTAAAAATTGTCTAAGTGAATTTTACTTATTAGGGTTCAAATGTAATTAAGTGAGTTTTATTAATTTTAGAGTGAAGAAGAATTTTTTATTTTTCCCATTTTTAAGGCTCTAACTAAGTCTTTCAAGGTCCTATTCTTAAGGGCTTTGCCTAAACTAAAATTTTAAATAAGTTAAACAGTTAAAGATTTAAAAAGAACTAAATTAACGAGATATCTATAAAAAGGTAACATTAATTAAATTTACAAAATTAAATAAATTAACATAAAGGTGAAAGGAATTTAATAAAATTTTAAATTGTGTGTATCCTTCCCAAAGCTGGGTCAACACGCAATTTATGAATTGGTAAAAGGAATAAATTGAAATTTGGTTTAAAGAAAGTGGTTTAAATTTTATTAGTTAAGCAAATCCGAAAGCCAACTCTTAAGAGAACAATGTCCAATTTGAAAGAATAAAAAAAGGTTATGCGGAATAGAAAGTATAAAAAGGCGGTGGGATTTAATGAGTCACTTGGCCCGTTTAATTTTAAAAGGAAGTAGGTATAGAGCCCAATCTTAGCAAATGCAATTGTGATTCCCTTTTTTTAAAATATGGATCAAACGCAGCTTCAAAAAAACCTTTCAAACATTTATTCATGGTCCTCATAAAATAAAGAACATGGTGACCGTCCCTTTTTATGTTTTTAGAAAAAAACAATACATACAAATTTTACTTTAAAATATTTGAAATTGAGGTTTCAAGAACACGAAAAGAAAGGTAAATTTAATTCTCAATTCATTGATTAAATATGAAATAAAAATAAGAACAAAAGAAATACCGAAAAAGAATACTTACTTCTTGTATTTCCAATGAAGATTCGATACAAAATCCTTGCTTTCTTACAATTCTCGGATCAATAATGGAGTAGTGGTGATTACAAAGGATTGTGGTGAATGGTGAATGAATTCTGTTGTGAAGTTCTGAATGAGTTGTGAATGTGTTGTGTGTGTTAGAAGAGAATGGAGGGTTGTTTATATAGGTAATTCCCTTACCAAAAATATAAAATACAGCCAATTAAATCCTAATTTTTGGGTTAAAATATTACCTATTTTTTTACGACTCGATTATTTTCCTTCTTTAATTTATTTGACTGAATCTGGTAATATTCTTCCCCCTTTTTTGAATCAAATATGCCCCATAATTACTTTTCTTTCCAATTCAATTTTCTGGGATAAGGCAGCTTTAATTCTTTTCCTTTTTTCATTCCAATCACCAGCTTTCATTTCCTTTATTTTTCATTTTGTTCCAAAAAATCAATGACAACATCCATAGAGATAAGCATACCGTTAAAATCTAGAAGCTTTCCTAAATCTTCTTGTCTCTATCCAATCGAGACGCATAACAGGCGAAAAAGAAGTAGTGAGCGACCCAAACTATCACACAGAATGTTCCGCTAACCAGGACCGATACATCAGCAAATAACCATCAACCGAGTGAGAATCTAACTTTCCATGACCACCAACAAAATCATAATCAAAAACTAGCATCGTTAAAATCTCTGTGCAAGCAACAAATGGCCGCTAGGGTATGCTGAAATCATGCCACAAGGATAGATGAAACTAACCACAAAGAAAAAAAAGCATGTCACAAGGATAGAGGAAAACGCGTGTCACAAAGACAGAGAAAACGCGTGCCACAAAGGAAAAATTCTTATAAAAATATAAAAAAACTAGAAAAATAATAAACCCGGTGGTCGACAACTAATACTAAGATTAGTTGCCGACCACCAATCAAAGGGGAAAAAAAGAAAAGCTGTAGGAGATGATGAGCGACGATTTTGTAGATTATTTCTTACAAATGTTATTTGTGAAAACATCCAAGTCCATATTTTATATAGGTCAAAAGAAAAACCTATAGACCATGTGGTTTTAGGGTGCGTTCAGCATAGTTTCTCCAACGAGAGTTAAAGCGCCAAACGGAGAAGTAGTGATGAACATGATATCAATGTACGGTGTTGCCTCCGTTTTTTCCTAATTTTGCGCTCCAAACGGACGTTCCTCGGTAGTTGATTTTCTAGCTTATCTGAAAACGATCGTTTGGCAGGGATTTTGTGTTCAAAAATCCCTGCTGAAAGAGCCCTTAGTTTCTGAAATATATTTCCAAATTGCTATCCAATATATATATATATATATATATATATATAAAGAACTTTTACAGTCCCATTTGATTTGAGCAACTGAAATTGCCAAATAACTTGCATTTCCATTCATCTCAAATCTCAACACAAACACTTTCAAACCCTATTCATGGCTGATAACAACCCTTTTCACAACCAAGAAGATGATCAAGTCAATCCTTTTTCTGTGAGTTTCCTCATTAATCTCAACCCAACACATACAAATACACATGCATGCATGCATACATATGCTTACTTAACCAACTTTAAACTTTAGACACTACTTCTCACAACAATAGGAATAGCAACGGATTACTATTTTCCAAAAAAAATCAGATCGAGTCGGATTTCGATCAAAATCACATTATGTTATTTTGTCAAAGAAATTGCTGAAATACCATCTTTTAATTTTTAAAATAATTTTTATATATTTTAATTTAATTTTTCTTTTATGTTTTATAAAAATTTACAAAATTTCAAGAAATTTTATAGAAATTTCTTTTCTCAACTCGGCTTCGAGTATTGAAAAAATAAATACAATTGAGTTCAATGGAAGGATATCCCACCCCTTTCCATCTTGTGAACTTGGAATCTTAATTTTGTTTGAAAAATAAATGTACACCAAATGATTGTATAAATAGCAAAGTTGCAGGCATTACCTCATGAACCTGTCAACTTTAACTATGATCCAAAATCCAAATCCAGCCATTGATAAAGCAAGGGTAATTAAAGCACCCAAATGTCTATGTTTGTATATCACTTCAAACTATATAGACCAAGTCATTAAGAAACTGAAACATCATCAGTTTTTGCATAAATATTTACGGCACAAAGAGAGAGAAGTTGAGGCCAAGGAAGCTGAAATCAGTGTAAAGGATTTGTATTATTGATAATCCATAAAATTTATAATTGGAGTATATATAAGATTACAATTAAATATACAAGGATAAGGGAAATCAAATATTAAATACATGATAAGATTTAGATAAAGATAAGATAAGATAAGATTTGAATGAGATTAACTAAGATCTATCTTTTCTTATCTTTATCCTTGATAAGCTCCCGCAAGATAGAGGATCCATCAGAGACACCAATCTTGGACCGAAAATGGATGAAAAGATTCCGACCAAGCGGTTTGGTGAGAGTGTCAGCAATTTGAGCTTTGGAGGAAATGTGTTCAACAAGTAGTGAACCCACAACAACTAAGTCACGAACAAAGAAGTAATCAAGTGCAGGATGCTTCATACAAGAATGAAATATTGGATTTTTTTTCAAGCATATATGGCACTGAGATTGTCGCAAGAGAGAGGTGGCAGTTTTTTTAATGCCACGACAATTTCTTGAAGTAGAAATCAAAGCATTTCAGCAGTTGTATTTATCATGGCACGATATTTAGCTTCTGTAGAGGAACGAAAAATAGTTTTCTGATGAGCTAACTTCCAAGAGAAAAGATTATATCCAAGGTAAATAGCATATCCAATAGTGGATCTGCCGTCCATAGAGGATCTATCCCAGTTCGCATCGGCAAAGGTAGTGAGATGAAGTGAAGATATCGAATGAAAAAGAATGTCATGGCATGATGTTCCTTTTAGATAACGCGGGATGCACTTAGCTATTGTCCAATGTGCAAGTGAAGGACCATGCATGTATTGCGACAGACGATTCACGACAAAAGCAATATCTGGACGAGTAAGTGTGAGATACTGAAGGAGACCAAGTAACCGTTGATAACTAGCGATATCAAGTACCGTGGATGGCTCCGACGGAGGTAGTTTGTCGAAAGAGGACATAGGTGTGGAAATTGCCTTGGTATTTTTCATGTGAAACTGAGTCATGATGTTAGAGATGAATTGCGCCTGAGATAAAAACAACCTAGTTGGAGTAGAAACAGCCTCAATGCCAAGAAAATGGATGATCAAGCTCATATCCTTCAGAGCAAACTTCGTAGATAATAAGTTGGTGAAGTGAGCAATGAATTCAGTGTTATTACCAGTAAGCTCAATATAATCCTCGTAGACTATAAACTATAAAATAACTCTTTTTGCATTATAGATGAAGAGGGAGACATCAACCTTTGATTTCGTAAAACCAAAGTGAATAAGAAATTGAGAGAGTTCAATATACCATGCCCTCGGAGCCTGCTTGAGTAAATACAAGGCTTTACGCAACCGACAAATATGAGATGGTTTTGTAGAGTCAACATACCCTGGAGGTTGTTCTAGATAGACTTCCTCATGTAAGGTGCCATTTAATAAGGCATTATTAATGTCAAGCTGCTTGATGGGCCATGAATGATGTAGTGCAAGAGTGAAGATAATACGCAACGTAACATGTTTTATCACATGACTAAAAGTCTCAAAATAGTCATGACCAGCTTCTTGAGAATACCATTTCTCTACCAATCGGGCTTTGTATCGATCAATAGAGCCACTAACATACTGTTTCACATGGAATACCCATTTGCACCCTACGACAGATTCTGTAGTCCGTGGAATAAGATCCCATGTATGGTTGCATATCAAGGCATTAAACTCATCTTTCATGGCTTGTCTCCATAATGGATCTTTGAGAGCTTGAGTAACAGTCTTTGGCTCTATTATGGAAGGCAAAGGATGACATATATTAGCATTAACAAATGAAGGACCAAAATACCTTAGATTTGGCCGACGAACTCGTTGTTGCGGAGAATCATGTTATGGCAAGTCATGGGAGACATCTTGCTGTGGAAAGTCAGGAGAGATATCTTGTTGTGGCAGATCAGCCAAGAAAACTAGTGTGGCAATGAGATCATCAGGTTGCCATGACAGATTAGCCAAGGGAGCTAGTGTGGGAATGGGATCATCAGGTTTCCATGGCACATTAGGCACGGAAGTTGGTGTAGCAATAGAAGCATCAGGTTGTTGTAGCATTGTAGGCAAGAGAGTTGTGGAAGATGATGTTGATGCAACAAGAAACAATACTAGAAGAGGATGTCGTAGCACATGGAAGACACGTCGTGTAGCAAAAGGGAAGATGTGAAAAACAAATCAAATATGGTGAGAGACATAAATTCTATTAGTGTTCGGCTCTAAGTATTTATAAGCAGACTGTGTCACAGAGTATCCAAGGAAAACATATTCAGTGGACCATGGCTCAAGTTTATGATTCATGTATGGTCGCAGCCAAGGAAAGCACAAGCATTTGAATGGTTGAAGCTTGTCATAGTTTAGTGCTTGTTGATGAAGTGGAAGGTAAAATGACATATTATCCAGTATCGGTGTTGGAATCTAATTAATGAGATAAATAGCTGGCTGAAAGGCATGAGGCCAGTAATCTGTTGGGAGGGATGCAAAGTAAAATAGAGAGACCAGTCTATACGATGTGACAATGTCTCCGTTCAGCAGTCATGTTGTGTTCTAGAGTATGAGGTGGTGAAGTGAAGTGGAAAATACCTTCCAAATTCAAAATAGGCAAGAGCTTAACAAACTCACCTCCATTATCAGAGAATAGAGGCACAATGATCTGATGAAAAAAACACTCATCAAGCCTTTTTAAGCTGAGGAAATATTGTCACAACATTAGATTTCTTATTCATCGGGTATAGCCATATATATTTGGTCAAGTGGTCAACAAACACCACATAATATAAATATCCATCATAAGACATATGTTTAGTGCTCCAAACATCAGAATAAAGTAATTCAAGAGGAGGAGAGTTTGACATAGTATTTTGACCAAATGGTAATTTATAACTCTTATAATAAGACAGGAAGAACAATGAAATTTTGTCAAACTAGTTGAGCCATAAGATATATTACAAGTGCGTAATATAGAGGCTAAGACTTTATCGAATAGATGACCAAACTTGAGATGCAGCTGATGCACGGGCAAGCAATTAACGGAGTTGAATTGGGGATAAAAGGATCGTGGAGCATAGTAGACACCACCAATTTTATTACCTCGAAGAAGAGAAGTTCCCGTGGGCCAGTCCTTAACAAGAAAATCGGAGTCAAAGAATTCAACAGACACGTGATTAGTCCGACATAATTTAGAAACCGACACCAAATTTGTATATAACTGAGGAACACATAAGATATTTGTTAGAGAAAGAGGCTTCGTAGCCGTGGGAACAGTGCATCAGCCAATATGAGATATAGGTAGAGAGTTACCATTACCCAGATGAACTGTATCAGGGCCATCATAAGAGAAGATATCCTGAAGAGACGCAGTGGTTATTGTGGTGTGATGCGAGGCACAACTATCAAACATCCAAGGAACATGATTTGATGATGAAAGATTAGTAGCAGTGTTGACAACCAGTGAATCAAACGGTGGCTACTGATAAAAGTTGTTGTGAAGAAATTAAACAAGCTTACGACAATCCCGAACAATATGCCCTGGCAAATTACAGAATTTGCACACATCATCTTGTCATCTAGAATGGCTAGATTGAGGAACATGACTACGATCGCCACCAGAAACTGAATGACTAGAGCGACCACCCTTCCCTCGAGAGCGGTTAGTGGAATAACCATGATTTGAATTAGCCCGCTGCGCAAAATATGTCGTGGCAAGAGGTGTTGCTTGTTTAGATTCTTGAAGAAGTCTCTCATGATCAGTTAAGATCTCAAACAACTCAAGCATGGTTGTCGATGTGTTACGTACACGAAGGGCAACAACTATTGAACGATAATCATCACCTAGTTAATTGATAATAGAAATCAAGAGATCTGTATCGGAGATAGGATAGTTTGCCAAGGCAAGATCAGAGGCAATATCCTACATGTCTTTCATGTAGTCAGAGATGGACCTAGAACCACGTAGATTACGAGCCAATTTGGACTTAAGAGCGAAGATGCGACCAGGAGATGCTTGAACATAACTTGCGACCAGAGTATCCCATGTAATTTTAGTGGTGACAACGGACGAAATAAATGGTTGTACTTGATCATCACAACATCTAAGAAGAGCACCAATAAGAATTTGATCCTGATGATACCATTGCAGATATTCAGGATTAGCAATTATTGTCGCGACATCGGTAAACTGAGATGGGGAAGGCTACGAACCATTAATATAACCGAGTAGCCCAAAACCAATTAGAGTAGCCTCCACTTGGAGACGCTAAACAAGAAAATTGACAGACGTAAGTTTGATTGGGAAGTTGGTCGGTGCATTAAGATACACAAGATTATTGGAAGTAGAAGACAAAGCCATAAGAGGAGATCCGATTTGAAGAAGAGCAGAAGAGAGAAAAAAATTGAGTAGAGAAATTCTACTTGGCTCTGATTACCATATAAAGGATTTGTATTATTGATAATTCATAATATTTAAATTAAATATTAAATACAGGATAAGATTTAGATAAAAATAAGATAAGATTTGAATGAGATTAACTAAGATTTATCTTATCTTTATCCTTGTTAATCAGAATGAGAGATGAGGTAATACCTTCACATATATGTGCTAAAAAGTAAAAACCCTGAATTAATGCAAATTATGATCTATCATTCATCTTTTATAAGTAACAAGATATGGCGTGGAGAATGCAGGAAGTTAAAAAGAAAGAAGAAGCTCTTGCTAGAGGTAACATTTTTGTGTTTACTATCTGTATTTCCCTTCTATGAGCTGCCTCCATTTTCTTAAATGTAATTATAGCCCTACAAATATGTATAGAAAATTGACATGCGAAAGAGTTTTTGAGTTGTTTGAAACTGCAGCTAGAGTTTTTCTGGATGTGAAAAATTGGCCTCCATTCTTCCCAATCATCCACCACGATATTGCTAATGAAATACCAGATTATCTGCATCGAATGCAATACGTTGCTTTCGCCACTTTCTTAGGTATGTAGGCAAGCCTAGATTGGCTGATAACAGAGATTTCACTTCGACAAAATATTCTCAACTGCAACAAATAGCAATGAAATGATGATTGGTAACTTATTATTTAAAGGATTGGCCCTTTGCCTTTTTTGGAATGTCATATCTGTTTATGCAGCAAGCCTCAAAAGGGCAGGTACGATTACAAATCTTCTTTAGTTGTACTTGTTTTTCATTTTCCTTTGCAATAATCTGATTCTGAGTGTTGAATATTAAAACACCTACTTTTAGGAATAGGAATCTGGTTCCTTGCCGTCATCTATTTAATGATAGGGGTTAGGGATGGAGGGACATGGGTCCCGGGAGGGGCTCATGCCCCCCAACTTAAAAAAATTATTTTTTACCTTTATAATGTAGATATTTTTTAAAAAATGTATTATTTGCATATTTGCCCCCGTCAATTTTGAAATATTTAAGTTTGCTCCTAACCCCAAATTGTGGCTCCGTTCCTGATAGGGGTGCCGGGAGCCTATTTTTGTGGTATTGTCCACTTTACTGCGCTTGCGGGTACTAAAACATGCTTGACCATCTGGTTTTAAACTTTGAATAATGCTCTTACCAATTATGTGAACTTATCATTTCATGACATGTTCATCTTGCAGGATAGACAGTGCATTTAGGTTTGGATGATTTTTGATATTTTGTTTGGTAAATGCATGTTATTTATCTGCTTTTGGTGATGATCCCCAAGAGTTGGCACCTATTCTATAAAATTCCTTTCTGGTTTCAGATACATATCTGCTTCTGCATCTTTGATGCTGTTGCTCCTCCTATATTTTATCAGGGGTTATCATTATAACTCGCCTCTTAAGAGTATAGACATGTCCAAATATATGTACCAAAATATACCTTTAAGATATATAGACAGTGTCAAACATGTACAACATCCTACATTCACACTCGAGTTTAAGTAACATAGCTTGCCGGACTGCTAGGAAGGCATTAACCTCTGTTACCATATTGTTGTTGAAGGCATAAAACTATCGTAATATTGTTCAATCGTTCCTACTTGAGTTAATGTCACAAATTCATCCATAGGATCCTCAAATCCATCGAGAGAGTCTCAAGTATTCATTCGTGGCAAGCCAAATGGTACCCTTGTAAATATGCTTGCAATCCTGAAACCAAAGCCATGACCGATGTTTGCTTTGTACAGATCTTCTACTTCATCGGGTTCGGATTATTCTGTGCCGAGACACTGTTAAGCATCTGGGTCATTCAGGTATCATTTAATCATTGATCACACTTGATTATTATTATTATTATTTTGCTATTTAACTATCACTGTTTAACCATGTTTTCATCTTTAGCTGAGAGTGTACGGGTATTTCCGAGGCGAAGATCCGAGCTGCAAGAGGAACAACAATGGCTGCAGTAAGTTAATCGGGCAACCTCGAGCTGATTATCATCTAGCCATTCAATGTTCTGGAAAAAGAGCAAATGATGTTGTAACGATGTAAAATTATTCAAGTTCAATTTTTTCCATTTAAAATTTTACATTTAATACATTGTTTTTCTTGACACCAGTTAATTATGTATTATTTTCCAGTCTTGAACAGGTAGACAAAGGGAAGAATGATAAATAGGTCTGGCATATTTTATATTTTAAGCTTTGATTGTCTTTTATCTCGAAGATCGATCGATTTTCACTTCGAAACTAAAGAGTTGGTTGAGCACTTTGGCAAGGCGAATCCCGCCTTGAGCTAGCCTCTTCTCCACAACGG
The DNA here is from genome assembly GCA_019671005.1 of Hibiscus mutabilis. Lineage (NCBI taxonomy): Eukaryota > Viridiplantae > Streptophyta > Magnoliopsida > Malvales > Malvaceae > Hibiscus > Hibiscus mutabilis. The sequence goes on from CM033713.1 coordinate 31,843,391, forward strand.
GCAACCGAGAGAGAAAATAATCATCTATGGAGCAACATTATGAAGAATGTGTTAAAATTATATGAGACATAGAATTTCAGCTAAGATTAGCTAAACTGGTTTCACATAGCATTATCTCAGCCTTTGCCAACCATGGTAGGTTGCGGCTTTGTACCACCATATGTGAACATCTAATTTGATTCCACTTTTGATGCAACCTACCATGGTTGGCGAAGGCTGATGGTAGGTTGCATCAAAAGTGGAATTGAGTTCGGTTGCATGAAAAGTGGAACCGAATTAGACCATTGCATAGATCAAGTTTCATAAAGCAGCTTCAATTGTGGAACAAGAAAAGAGTAGGAAGGAGAAACATATACCTTGTAAGGTGGTTCCAGGTGTGGCATTCCTATATGCAAACTTACATGCTAACCTAACACTTTCAGAAGCATACCTGTATATTGAAGCCACTTAAGAATGTTACTCGTGTTCTGATGTAATAAAGAATAAGCAGTGGCAGAGATCTACTAATTGGTCGAGTGGTCAAAGATAAGCTGTGGCATAGACTTACAGGTTAGGACAAACTGTATTGTCATGTATGCAATATTCCCATGATGATTTGTCTTCGGACCAAGCATCCTATAGATGGAAGTAACAAGTTCATCGGTCGATGATCAACCCAAAGCTGTAATAAAAATAAGGGTTTCGTTTGTCTTACTCTAATATTCCTTTGTATAGCTTGAATCATGGATGAAAGATCCGAGGCATAGAATGTCTTCACTGCGGTATCAATAATCATGGTATCCCAAACCTGGAATAACCATACATAGTATAGTATATATGGATACAAACAATAAATAACTAAAACCCAAACACTTTCATACATGTATGAATAATATTAATTATCTTTCTACCTATATTCAAATATGAAAACCAAAGATGAATGCCTTTAGAAGCTTGAGGAGTCGGCACATAGATTTTAAGTATTACAGCATATAGTGGTCACATAGAGACAGGAATATATTTTTGCATATTTAGTTCAGTCAAATTATGGTTTTAATCTTTCTATACTCAAATTTAATTTTTTTTTTTGACAAATCCTAAACCTAAGAGAATACGAATGAACAAAGATGAGCAGTTTGACTAAAATTTGGACCATAAACTTTCAAATTGTGATTAATTTTTTTGGTTTAAAGATGCCCGAAGCCCTCAATTTTTTAAGGGGGAAATCAATTAAACCTTTAATTATTTTTTGCACCCAATTGAACTATCGAATTGAGAAAATAAATTAATTAAACATTTTGATAATTTTAATCTTTAGGTCTTAACTTTTTTCTTTCTAAAATATGTCATATTTCATATCGTTCTTCTGTTACCTTATAAAAGGAAAATTCTAAAAAAGTTAAAATTTTATAAAAGTACTCACATGGTGTAGATTTGTCTTACGACGATACCAACCGACTTTAATACTCGTCCCACCTAAATCTCCTGTGAAGCCAACATGCAATGGCTGTAATCAGAAAAGATAACGTAAGTAACGAATTTGCTTCCTCATACACAATCGTAGCTTGGGTTTTATGATGAGAGAAGATATAAATATGAAAGTATGAGGAAGCAAATTCGTTATTTATGTTATCTAATACGATTAAAATTCGTTAATATTTTTTAATACTTTCATATACGGATACAATTATGAGTAAAAAACCTGATGGACATCAGCCATATAATGAGCTAAGAACATGAGTGCCTCTGTCAAATTGTCTGTCAGAAACAGAAAGGTGAGTCTATAAAATAAAGTATTCAACTGTAACTCCAAAGCATATGAACGAACAATGCTTACATCTCAACCTGGGGTTATATCCCTGATATGCTGAAAAGAGTTGTTTTGTATAGTTGAAAATTGCTCCAGTAACACAGTTATTTTTATGGCCAGCAGAATCGTAGCAGTCGCCTATAAAAAAAAGATAATCAAATCTTTCATTTTTCTTAAAATATGGTGTTACAGTAATATTAGGGCCAGTTTGGTATTGCTTTTAGAAAATGAGGTGGGAAAGTAATTTTGAAAAATATTTTTGATTGTTTGGTTTAAAACAAGAGTATTTGGTATTGTTGTCAAAAAGTATTTTTAAGCCGATAAAATCTCTATTTTATACATTTTTTTTGAAAATATAAAAGGATTGGTGATATAAACAATGATATATGAGTAAATTTATTTAAAAATGCTTTTGGAAAAGCTAAAAGCGAGAAATTTCAGCTTTTAAAAAATACTTTTCAAATTAAACTGAAAAACATTTTTAACCTGAAAAACTATCTGTTTTTCATTGCTTTTGGTCTCAAACTAACTTTTGACTCTAAAAACTTGTTTAAAAAGCAATGCAAAACAAGGTCTGAGTAAAGAAAAACACCAAACTTACGACAGTATTTGTAGTTACACTTGAAATTGGGGGTCACAACATAGTGTAAGGAGCTAGTCCAGCGCCAGTTGTAGTTCCATTTGATATTGTCAGGCCATGAGCATACAGATGCAAGCTCACCTTTAGCCGAATTCGGGAGCAGTTTCTTTACTGTAGCCATAGCATCTTCAGTAAGATAACCCTGAAGGATTAAGAAACGCTTGATCAGATGAAATGGGTAGCATCTTTTGACTTGACCGGGCTCCAACACATCTTTCCCAGCTCAGTCTACTTTCGGAATTGGACCATCACCCTATTCATGTAGACTGAATTGATTTTGGATCGAATCAATCTAGATCAGATCAATTCAATATTTAACTTTTTTAGTTTGTTCTGGATTCGAATCATTTGAATTTCAAGTCAATAGAAGTCACTTGTTTGGCTATGAAAAAGTCTAATTATTACCTGAGTTTTAAAATATTTTTTTATAAGGGTTATTATTACATAAACTTTTTTCCACAAGCGGGTCTAATTTCCCTCTAAAAGCTAAAATTAAGTCTAGCCCTAAAATCTTAAATCATAACCCTAACACTTAATTCTTAAAACTTAAATTCTAACCATAAACCCTATAACCTAAACTCATAAACCTTAAACTTTAAACAAAACCCTTAAATTTTAAATTGAACCCGGTCATGGAAAACAAGTTTTCCTCGGCCAAAGCATAGAATATTTTTCCTTTTCATGATATAAAGAAGATGGGTAATTATTTCATGCTCAAGCGCCTTAGTTTTATGGTTTAGAGGTTTAAGTGTAGTAATTTTAAATTTAGGGTTGTTGATAGAATTTTGAGTTATAGTTAAAATTTATGGTTTATAGGTTAAAATCTAAATCCCTAATCATATTACCCTAAAATTTAAACCATACTCTAAATTTTAACCATGAACCCTAAATTCTAAACCTCTAAACTCTAAACCCTAAACTAAAACCATAAACTCTAAAATTAAAGCGCTTGTGGAAATAAAAAATTTCCACCGCTTGTGTATGGGATAGTAATCCAAATAAGATTAGTACAAAACTAAGCTTGAAATTAGAAAGATGAATAAAACTGGATTAAGAAGGTCGGACCTTGTAAAACTCAATCTAAATTAATTGTCATTAAACCAAAAACAAAGAAGGATGAATAAAACTCTAAAAAATAACACATATTCAAAATAAGCAATAGAAAGATTAAATAAGACGTGTGACCTCAGCAATCTTGCAAACGGCGTAATGACCATATTTCCCCCAACAAAATACCCCATGAGCCAATTGCATAAGAAGCAGCAGCCTTCCAATCCATGGTGAACCCATTCTGCAAATCATAAGGAAGAGAAGAATAATAGAAATTTTGCATTTTGAGAGAAGACCAATACCGCAAAATATATTGTATTTTGAGAACCGGGGAAATACCTTTACAGGTGAAGCAAGGAAAGCAACCATGCCTTCCTTCCCTTTTCTTCTTTCCTCTCTTTTAAATTTCTTTCATCATACCAATACCATCAAAATAACTCATACTAATTCCATCATTGCACATCAAACAAAGTAAAACTACACATATTCATACATACGTAATTCATATGCAAATTTCTATTGACTTATGTCAATATTACACCCACAGAGCAACTTTTTATAAAAAAAAATCAAAATTTTAAAAGTTCCAAAAATAATATGTTCAACCTTGAATTTGGGGCTGGATGAAATTGCATGATTGTGAAACTTTGGGACTAAGTTTGAAGGCTTAGCGCCAAATTGGAAAAAAAATGGAATTTGGTGGCTCAATTGGGAAGTTTTGGAAATTTGTGGACTAAAGTGGACACGAGACAAACTTATAAGGCCATTTCGTGAACCTAGAAATTGTAGGGTCACCCCTACAATTTATCCTAAAATGAGAGTATAAATTCATTTTCTTTCCCGAAGTGAACCCTAATTTCACCAATTTTTATATCATTTCATTTCGTTGTACCTTCCTTGTATTCCTTGTGACCTTTAATCTTCTCTATTATCCCCACGTTATTTTCTGTCATTTCTATCGTCAATTATCTTAAACATTTTTTTATTTAAACTTTTGAGGTATCTGTCTTTTATATCGACTTCGCGTTGTCGTTATTTGCAAACATAGAAGAGACAAGAGACCTTCGATTCGTTTTTCATATTCACTTCACCGCATGACCGTTGTGAAGTTTGTGAGGTTTTTTAATTTTTTCCGCTCTCTATCTTTTTTTTTTCGATTGCGAACTCAAATGTCATGTTTGAGCCCTTGTTTATCTTAGTCATAGTTGTCACCTGAATGATCGTTGATAATTATCAATTTTAAAATTTTAATGTCTCTATCAATCACATGAGTTAACTACTTGCCTGAGCACTGTATTATTGTCAAATCTTCTTTCTCAGTCAAAAACTCTAGATTTACCAAAGAAGGAAACACTAATGGTGTCCTTCGCGATGGTGTCTATTTTCTACTACAATATAAGTATACACCCATTGACGTAAATAATAAAACGGACGCACACAAGGTGTGTTTTGGATTGTTGAATCTCATAAGAATTGAGACAGTTTATAGTTGTTTAATATCAATTAAAAATTGTGATTGATAAAAAAATATAGGTGGAAATTATAGAGAGATTATTTTCAAGAAAAACTAAAGAAAGAGGGTTACAGTACTTCTCTGAAGGAAAATTAAGAGAAAAAGACCGAGGATCATGATACTTCCGATTACAAATAACGAGTTGTGATCAAAATTCCTCTTTCACTATAAATAGGACATTAGTCATTTGAGATACAAATTTTTCCTAACTATTTTTCTCTCAAATGCGTCCAAGTCTGGTGATGGAAGAAGGTTTAATTGAAATTGCTTTGTTCATTTTACTTATAGTGATCGTAAAATTCCTATTTATTTTTAAATTAAATAATAATTCATTATTTACGATAAGTTGTAGTTTTGGTTACACGCAATTATATTTGTGTAGTTTTATGTCTTATTTTTAACATATCTATAAACACTTAATATTTTTTTGAATTTATCAAGCGATGTCTAAGTTCAGTGGCGGATTCAAAAATATTTTTGAGGGTGAGTACACGTGAAATCTTCAAATTTTAGGGTGTGCACAACCTATAAATATTTAAAAAATTTTAAAGATTAATTGAAAAAATTTGAAAAAAATTAAAGTTAAATATATGAAGTTTAAAAAGTTCAAGGTATGCATGAGCCCACCCAAAAATGCACTTGCATCCGCTACCGTCTAAGTTAGATTCTTTCAAGTTAAGTTGAACTTGAAATTCAGTACAATATAAAAATAAGCTACTCAACCCTAGGTACCTTCTTCGCTCAAATAGAAAACTGTTATTTGTATTAAAACTCGGATTAAATTGGTTTGAATATTAATTATAATTAAATAACTAAGTTTTAGGGCAAATTACACTTCAAGTCACTTAATTATAGGTTTGATAATAAATGAGTTACTTTTCTTCTAAAAGTTACAAACAAGTCACCAATTAAAATATTGTTACAAATAGGTCATTGGTTGTTAAATATTAGGCGTGAATAGTAATGTGGCTTAGTAAAATAAATGTTTTAGTCCTTAAAACTTATACAATCTATTAATTTAACCTTAATTCGAAGCAATCAATAAATTTAACCCATCATATTTACAAATTCCATCATTTTAGTCTTTATTTTCCTCCTAAATTGATTGTTCTTCTCCCATAAACATTATGGTCATGTTTGGTAAATAGCGGTTTGAGCTAAAATTAGAGGTATGAGCTAATATTAGAGGTTTGACCTTTCAAATCTACTAATTTGGATGTTTGGTAAATAGCAAATTAGAATAGTGAACTGGGGTGAAACCTCTAGTTTTGAAAAAACTGCTAATAGGAGCGTTTTGAAATTAGAGGTTTTTGGCGTAAGAGTTATAAAGACCCTTTTACCCTTAACAATTGTCAAAAATCTCAAAGTAACCTAAATTTAACCTTTTTATTTTAATTCTTCACCCTCATGTATTTACATTGTGACATTTGTAAAGTAATACTTTTTTTATTTTTTTGTTTTTATTCTCACATTTATATTTAAATTTAATAATTAATTAAATCATACTAAAAATAATTATATAAATACTAAATTAATATATAGATACTTCAAATATGCTTACTAATGTTATATTAAAAATTATTTTTCATAATCTAATTAATATTAATAGATATAAAATATTGATAACTAATAAACTATTCAAACAAGTATCAAATATAATCATATCCTTATATGTCATTTTCCTTATTTAAATAATCAAACAGCTATAAGCTATCAGTTAATTTTATCAAACACTTTTATACAATCAGCTAATACAATTCGCTATTCAAATTAGCTAATACAATCAGCTATTAGCTAATGTAATCCGCTATCAGCTATCCGTTAATTGCTAAATATAGCCTATATTACTTTCCTAGTATAATAACAGTTTAACATCAACTTATTGCTACATTATAACATAATGCAATTATCCTTTTTTATCCATATAATGCAATTATCTAACTACTATTTTGATCTAATGAGCTCGCTTGCTTTGAAAATATCACTATTAAGCATGAAGGATTTTTGAATTGATTCAAATGATGACAAATTAATAGAATGTATAAATTTTGGGACTAAAAATGTTATGTACCATGTTACATTAAACATTCATTTAATTTTAATAAAGAGTGATTTGTTTGTAACAATATTTTAACTGAGTGATATGTTGTTACCAAACTCATAATTAAGTGTTTTTGGGTGTATTTTACCCTTTTTTTAGGAGAAAAATATATCCATATAAAAAGTTAGTAAAGAACAGGATATTAACGGTTAGAGTATAGTAAAAGTCCCATTATTATACCTAAAAGTTCATTATAATCCCTCTACTATAAAAAAGAATATTTTAATCCTTGTACTATGCTTAAAAGTTCATTTTAATCCCTCTATAAAAAATATTTTGGTTTAAACAATCTTTAGGTCCCTCTCAATTTTAAACTAGAGCAAATTAATCTCTCAAAACATTTTTTATGGATTTTTACATGAAATTTTTAAACACTTATTAAATCTAAATGCAAAATTAATTCATATTCTAACTTCAAACTCCATTGCCTTCACTCACAATAATATTACTATTACAAACCAAAATATAAAAAATATTTTAAATATTTAATTAGAAAGTGCACATAGTTTTGCTTATTTTAAATTCGAAGGGAGAGTAAGGGTTTAATTGAAAAAAGATGACACAAAAATCATAAAAAAAATATTTAACATTTCATTAAAATTTTCAAAATTATGAAAATATATTATAAACTTATATTTTGATCAAAAAAATATTATAAATTTATATAACATTTTTATTTATTTTATTTAAAAAATTTATTCAATCATAGTTGGACATGTGTTATGTATTGACGAAAAAGTCAATACCATCGTGGATCGTTATTATTTATTCACTTTTAAAATGTACACTTTATTATTAATAAATATTAATATATTCATAAATTATTAAATTTATTTAATATTAATATAAAGGAAAAGTTGTATGTTTTTATAGTTAGTTACGTACACTATTAATTCAGTTATTAATATTATTAAAAGCGTAAATATTATGTCAAGTTTCTCAGGTTTATTTTTTGTTTAATTTAGTCACTAAAAAAATTATTTTTACCTAAAATTGACCTCTAATTGTTTCTAAATTTAATAATTTAATTCAATATTTGTTATTATTAATAATGTTATTTTATTTAAATGATAATATTTAATATAAAAACTAAATTAAATTAAATATTTTAATATTAAATCAATAATTTATCTAAAAAATTTGCATCAAAACAAATCCCCGATTTTCATCAGGTAAATCTTGTTTTTATATCGTCTTTCTTCAAAATCCGCTGATTCATTTGCCGATGAAAAGCTAAGCTTGTATTTCCATTTCGTCCTTTTTTTCTACATGCTCTTTTAATTTTTAAATTTTTAAATTTTTCATCAGGTAAAGCCGATGGAATGAGGTGGTATAGTGTGGATTTGATCTGCCTGCTCTTTTATTTTTAACTTTTTGGATGAATTTATCACATGCGACGAACACCGCTAAACACCATTAACGTTAAATACCGTTAAACACTAATAAATTAATTAATAAAGATTAAAAGTTCAAGACCCAACATACAATTAATAATTATTTAAAATAAAATTTTAATTGAATTATTTATATATATATTCTATTTTTAATCTTTATTTTCACCTTAACTGCCCGATTCATCGACATTTATTTTTTATTCCCATTTTTTAAATTTTTAGTCGATGGTTAACCGTAAAAATAAAATACCAGTATGAGAAGGGTTTAGGGATTCTCAATTTAGTCAATAAAAATAAGATTTAGGGTTTTTAAATTTAGGGATTAACTATAGTTGGTATTTAATCCAATTATTTGAAAATAAAAAATAAGAAATAGAATATATATGAAAATAATTTAATTAAAATTTTATTTTAATTAATTATTAATTGTATGTTGAGTTCTTGAGGTTTTTAATTTTATTAATTAATTTAATAGTGTTCAGCGGTGTTGGTCGCTCGTTATAGAATTTTTCTAATTTTTTATTATTCGTCGTTGCGCTTGATTTTTGAGCTGTTTTGGAATGTTTTATAATATTTACAATTAAATATTCAAATAAAAATCGGTTAAATTAGAACTAACTACTATCATAAAATTATAAAATAGTTACAATTAAATTTGAATATAAATTCGATCAACTCGACTCAAATTTCATAAATCAGACTCCAATCAAATTTTATAAATATTTCCAATCAAAAAATAAATTAAATTAAATAATTTAGTATTTAAAATACTAGAGTTTAATAATAAAACATTTAATTTTACTTGAGGGACTATTTAATATTAAAATATTTAATTTAATTTAACTTGAAGCACTAATTTAATATTAAAATATTTAATTTAATATATTTTTATTAAATATTACCATTTAAATAAAATAAAATAAACATAATAATATATTAAATTAAATTATAAAATTTAAAATAAATAGGGTTCAATTTAAAATAAAATTTAAAATAAATAGGGTTTAAAATAAACATAATAACGATATGAGACAAAATGGGTAACTATGAAAATATTAGAAGACATTTGTGCTCGAAAAAAACATTAAGTATTGAGTTGAGAAAACATGTAAACATTAGGGGGTAAATGTGCATTACGCCTTATTATTAACTTAGTGAAAAGAAATCAACCCTTCATTTCTTTTCCTATAATTTAATCTGTGAACTTAGAATTTCCTTAGGGCTTTTATCTGGTTTTGAGATGAATTAAGGTAAGGGTTTCCTCAATTTGTCTTCATCGTCCTTCTCGTATGCTCTTTTAGCATATTTGTTGTTGTTTGCGTGGAAAATCAGATGAGAAGTAAAAAAAATATTGATGTTTCCCGTTTTTTGATGATCATAAAGTTCATGTTTTTAAAAATGGTTATCCTTCTTTTTCTTCGGTGATTTAGATTTTGGTTGGTTTTATGTGTTTTGAAGGGGGGGGGGGAGTCTTTATTAATGATGAATCGATAGCAATCTGACTAGTTTTTCTTGATTCAATTGTTTTGCAGAGAATAAAGTTTAGTTCTGATTGCGCGTGTCCCGTTCTCTTCTCCAAATCCTCCAAACCTCAAACTCAGAAACCCCTTTTCTTTGATCCCAATACATCAACATACCAAGTCTTGCCTACATGGAGGTTAAGCTATGGAACGACAAGCGCGAGAGAGAAATATTTGTGAACTTGGCAGAGCTGTATGCCATTATCAAGGCAACATATAGAGTGTTGACAAAGCTTATTACTTGTAGGGGTGTGCATTCGGTTAACCGACCGAACCAAATTATCAAAAATCCATTAATCGAAAATTTTCTTTTTAACTGTTAACCGAACCGAAAACAATTCGGTTAATTTGGTCAGTTTTCGAATTAACCAAAATTTGTTATAAACGTTTGGGTAAATTACACAATTGGTCACTAAATTATGCTAAAATGATCTTTTTAATCACTAAACTTTCATTTTATGCTAATTTGATAAAAGTTTAATGAACATTTTATAATATATCAAAAAAATTAATGATTATTTTATAATTCTTAAAAGTTCAATGACTAAAAATAAATATGTGTAATATATATATAATATTTAATATATAATAATTTCAGTTAATTAACCGGTTTCGAACCGAATTAACTGATAACCGAATATCCAAAAAAATAATCGTTAACCGAACCTACCTAAAATTAACCGACCGAATTAACCAAAAAAATTAGATTCGATCGGTTAATTCGGTTAAAACCGAATAATGCATACCCCTAACTTCTATGGATTCATTGAAACTCAATATTGTGGCAGTTGATCAAGTGTATCCTTTGTTTTCTGATCTTTCAGCATCTATCAATAAATTTGGTATTTTGCCACCTGATTTCGAGGGGAAGATAAAGATGAAGGAATGGATTTCAAGGTTGGCTAAGACGGGGCGGCAGACGAGTTAACAGATCAACAAGCTAGGCAGCTCCACTTTGACTTGGAATCTTCATACAATCCATTTGTGGTAGCTTTGGCTAATGCTGGTACTCAAACTCTAGAAGTAATCTGATATGCCGTATTTTTGTTTAGTGCTTCAATCTGTTGGATTCCCAGTAAAATCTCGAATGGATTTTTAAGTTGGTAACATTGTATTCATTTTGAGAGCTCTTGGATTGTTTAAGCTCAAGATGCTATTGTGTGCTGATTGTCAATCTATGAGAATGGATATGCGCTCGCTTTGATTTGGTTTTTGTGATATTAATATATTTATTCATCTTGATTGTTTCCCTTGTATATAAATTGTTTATCCGAATATATGGCACAAAGTTTTGAAGTCTGATGTAGTTCCCACTCAAGTGCTGGCATTGTTTTTCATAGATGAATAAGCAAACCAGTGAAATATGATTCAAAAGGGATGTCAAACAAGCTTCCACAAGTGCAGATATGTTTTGACTAGCTGCATTGGATCTCTCTTAACCTTAAGCTTTCCCTTTATGATTGACTTTTCAAGAACATGTGCGACATTGTTCATTCGTAGCTGTTTCATGTTCTTTGCATTCGTAGTTGTTTTGCTTCCTTCTCAACATCGTCAAAGAATTTTTAATATCAACATATCCTTTCCATCTTCCATGTTGTCCAGGTATGTCTTTGCCATCAGTTTTGTGTATTGTTCTTAACTCCACTAACTTGGATTGCTTCTTTTTCTCATATTTATGAAGTTGGTGAAGCTATGTATCAACTGCTATTAGGAAACCAGGGCAAAAAGGCTAATTTCCCATGTTGTGATTAAGGTTGATGACCTGGTCATCCTTTTTTATTCATCAAAATCCATCTCCAAGCTGCAAAATTTTAATCCATTGAGGATTAGACCTTGAAATCTAACCCTTTGAATGCAGGGAAACTGTGATTTGAAATGCTTAAATGGCCTCTCAATGTATATGTCTAACCAAAACTGTAGCTCCGTCAGTATAACATGGTACATTGATGTGGGTGCAGATGTTTTAATAGGGAAAATTGCTGCATGTTGGTTCTACGGTTGACACTACCATACTGGTGCTGATTGTTTCCTCCTCCAGTGCCTTAACCAGGTTGTCTGACTAACTTTTGGATTTCCATTACCGCCAGAGATGGACATCCTTTTCCGCTTAAGGTGCATATCTCGGATGAACTATCGTAATTATAATTGATTTGTTTCAAAGGAAAGATATACACCGGCCGTTCACCATTGATCTCCTGAGCGTACTGCAAGAATCTGGTCCTAATTGATAGTTCATCTTAGTGAAGTCGACTTGGCGTTTGAAAGGTGAAAGTTGAGGCTCATTGTTATGTTAGGATCATTATCTGAGCCCACACTTTGAACTGCCAGGAAGATGGCAATCATCCAATACTTTATCAAGGCAGTCTACGCCATTTGAGACGATCTTCACACTGAGGCCACCGACACAAACGAAAGAGATAATGGTATTTTCTTGGTTTAAGATAACAACTCTTGCTTACTAGACGACCAACAATGGTGCCAACTAAAACTTGAATTCTCTACGGTGTAATAAATTGAATTTTCTTTTCAAGAAATCAAAATTTTAGGATTACTGAAGTCTGAAGATAGACATTGTTTGGGTTAAAAGAAGAAAAAAAACCAATGGCATATTGAACATTTTACTTTGGTTGGATCCCAAACCTATAGTCGAAGCTCTCAGTTTGCTGGCAAGGGAGAAGAGCACGAAGAGGAAACAACACTGCAGTTGTCAAAGGCTCGGGGCGGAACATGAAGAAGAAGCTGAACGCTTCCATTGTATCGAACAGCCTAAAATGATTTTTCATTTCGATTCATGTCTTGGAACTGCGGTTGAACTTGAGTAGCCGTGGCTGTTGAAGCATTGCATGAAAATGTTACTGTAAGCTTTAGTTCATTGCTCTTTTGATTTTGAGTATATACAATTATAAAGTAGTTTTGCAGTATGGAATTTATGAAATTACCATAAAGTTGGTCCTCACAAAGGCTTATCTGCTAAGTAGATTCAAAATTAAGATCAATGGTATTATGCAGAATCCGTTCTTCTGGGAATCAAAAGGGCAAACAAGTGTCCATCCATGACGGATTTATGTTTATCCTTCCCAAACTGAACTTCAAAGCCTGTACTTCTACGAGCTCCGGGTCATGAACAACAACGGTGCCCCGAACATGGCATGCAACAACCATCCCGTTGTGATTTCGTGCAATCACCCCAATAGCAGCTCCATAGGTTGGAGACTATTCTTTTGATTCATGAATGAATGTGTTGCGACAGTTCCAAATATTCCAAAGTAACACAAGGCCCGTAAAACTCTCCCAATCAGAGTTTAATATATGAGTTTGTTTGTAAGATGTGTCTAGAACTAATATTATCTTATTTAGTTTATTTGATAAAAATGTAAGATAAGACAAAATATTTAGTTGAAAAAATATAAGATTACCTGAAAGTTAATTTGACTAAATTGTTCTTGTGATGTATTTTTCTAACATATTATTAATAATATTATTTATATATGAGATATAATATAATATAATATAAAAAATAATGTTGAAATCTTTGGTACGCAAATATAATTTATTTTAATTGTATAAGATTCATTTTGTTACTCTATTGGGTATGTTAGGATTAATAAAGTATTTTATGATTTGGAAGCTAATGCCATTGTCTATTTTCAGGAAACTTGAAATTGGGAAAAACACTTCCACAACAGGTATTCTACAATTAATAAATGACATCCATGTGTACCTTGGAAGAAAAGTTACATATATTCTAGTGAGAGTAAGTAAATTAATGTTTTCAGTTGATTTTATCATTTTTAATTATGATGTTGATAATGAATGGTGGTTTTTTTCGAAAACAAGAAATTTTTTTATTAACTTTAAAAAAGATGTGATCAAATTGTGCTTGAATGATGAGGAAATAACACTTATTATGTTTGAGTCAACAAAGATTAGAGCAAATAAAGAAAGTCTAGTTCAAACATATTTTGATGATGTGTTTAGGAAATATGAGAAAATAAAATAATTAAAACTTTTTAAAGGACGAGCATCAGAAGACACAATAGTTGTAAAAATAGAAGAAATTGGGAAATATTATAATTTATATGTCATTTTAATGGGTCGTTTGAGTCACATGAATTGGTTAATAGAAAAATTAAACCTCTGATTCTATCAATTGTAGATCCACCAAAGCTTGAGTTCAAGCAGTTATCAGAGCAACTGAAATATCGACTGGATGATAAATTTTTTTAACTGCTACTAACCACGAAACACCTACAATTAACTAAATGAATTTCTAAACACCTATTTTATTAAAAAAGGGTAAACTACATAAATGGTCACCGAACTTTTAAGGCAGATTCAATTTGGTACACCGTACTTTTAAAATATTCGATAAGGTCACCCAACTTTTAGTTCTATTTCAATATAGTCACCGAACTTTTAGGGCAGATTCATTTTAGTCATCGTACTTTTAAAATATTCGATAAGATCACCAAACTTTTAGTTTAATTTCAATATAGTCACCGAACTTTTGGTTCACTTTCAATATAGTCCCTCCCGTTACCTTTAACGTCATCGTTTTCCTTAATAAAAATGGGTAAACTACACCAATCATCTTCTCACTCCTATTTTGGTCACTAGAGTTAAAAAAAAATTAATTTAATAACTTAACTTTCGAATTGTTCATATTTTGGCCACTCTCAAATGACATGTTTATACAAATAGAAAATTTGATTAATCCTTAAAAGATTTATTTTGGTTAATTGGTAAATTTAGATTATTCAATTCTCGATCTTATATTGTATTAATTAAATCAGATAACCGATTAACTAGTTAACTGAAATATTTGATTCTGGAAATGATTTTTTACTTTGTTTATTAAAATATCAAATATAATAATATGACAAATTTAATAAATTTTCGGTTGAGATAAAAGTGTAAAAACAACTAGAAAGTCAAAAATTGAAAGTTCACACCTATTAATTCTACCCAAAGCCAGAACTTTAAAAAGATCATAAGGGTATCAAAATCACTAGACTATAAGATATTGTAATGCATAAAATTTAGAAATATTATATATACTAGATCATATCAGCTAATCAATTTTGCTTAAAACTGTGAACCGTAATCGAATCGAAATAATTTATTTTAAAAATTTGTACCGAAATCGAGTTCAATTAATCCTTAAAAATTATTTTGGTTAACTGCTAAATTCAAATTATTCAATTCTCAATCTTATATTGTACCAATTAAATTGGATAATCGATTGACCGGTTAATTGGAATATTTGATTTGAGTAATAATTTTTTTACTTTGCCTTATTAAAATATCAAATATGGTAATATGGTAAATTTAATAAGAAAAGTAAAAAAAATCATTACCCGAATTTTTTTAAGGATTAATCAAAATTTTCTATTTGTATAACCGTGTCATTTGAGAGTGACCAAAATATGAACGATTCGAAAGTTAAGTTATTAAATTGAATTTTTTTAACTTTAGTGACTAAAATAGGAGTGAGAAGAATGTTGAGTGATGATTGGTGTAGTTTACCCTTTTTTATTAAGGAAAAACAAAAACTAACGTCAGTTTTTAACGGAAGATTACGGGAGGGACCATAATGAAATTGAACTAAAAGTTCGGTGGCTATATTGAAATTGAACTAAAAGTTGGATGAACTTATTGAATATTTTAAAAGTATGGTGACCAAAATGAATCCGCCCTAAAATTTCGGTGACTATATTGAAATCAAACTAAAAGTTGAGTGACTTATCAAATATTTTCAAAGTATGATGACCAAAATAAATCTACCCTAAAAATTCAGTGACCATTTATATATATTACCTATAATTAAAAATAGTTATAGTTTGTATACTTATTTTTATATTAAACATTAAAAAAATCATGAGTTGACATCATCTTCAATCTTCTGAGGCCCATTGAGGTTGGCGCGGATCTTCTTCTTCTTCCTCCTCCTCTGGCGCCGCTAGGTTTTACCAAACTGACAGAAAGTGAATAAAGTTTGGGAAAATGAAAACTGAAAACGCATCCAAGTTTTGATTGTTAATTTGAAGGGAAACGTGATGAGACAATGCATTCTAGATTCTCTTCTTCTTCTTCTTCTTCTTCTTCTTCGCCTTCGCCTTCGCCTTCGCCTTCGTCTTCCTATTACTATTCTGTTATTCACAGCCTTCGCTGGATAGCCTCTCTAAAGCTTCCTTTTCTTACCTTCTCTCCATATCTCCATGTCCAGGTTCACCTCTTTACCCTTTCATTTAGTTGTAGCAATTTGTAATGATCACCTTTATTAATGGATTTCACAATGAATTATTACATTAAAAGGTTTGAACTTCTTGCAAAATCTGTTTTCAATAGCTTTGTGTGTTGAGTTTGATGAAATAAAGAATTCTTGGTGCCGTGTCTGAAATTAACAATTGGAGTTTGAATTTGAATACTTGCCTTTCTGCGTCAGAAATTTATAATTTCTTCTGAGGTTTATGCCTATGGAATTTACTTGGTAAATGATTCGAGAATTATTGGGATGCAGACTTTTGACATTTGCAAATATCAGGAAACCTGCAGCATCGCCATTCAGAATTTAGCAAGTATGGAACAGTCGTTACTATTGGGCTGCGATTGTGATTACCTCAGTATAGAGTGTACTCCCATTGAGCCTTCAACATTGGAGGACAGGTTCCATTGTTATTGCAGCATACCAAGGAAAGGATATCTCGAGGTTCTTTTTTCTAGGTGCCGTTCCTTCCTTTCTGCAAGTAGTGCAGTGACTCATCTTGCCCAAGTTGCTTGGAAAAAGCTCACACGTAAATGTTCTTCTAGTTGTCATACCTTCTCCTGCATAAGCAGGGTTGCGTCTTACTGGTTGCTCGAAGCTTTAAGCTATTCTTCTCATTTGAAATTCTTCAATCTTCTACTAAAGTTTGGAGTCTAAAGTTGTTCTTCTCATTTGAAATTCTTCATTCTCTGAGGTCTGAAGCTGCTCTTCTCATTTGAAATTCTTTATTCCTCAATTAACGTTTTTAATGATTTCTCAGAAAATGGACAAAGTAAATTAATAATGTGGGTTAGCATGCCCCTAACTTAAGGATGTCTAATTACCCATGATGCATGAATGATGCAAATTAAGGACCACTTGAGGTGAGCTCATCTTCAAGGAGGCTCAAGGTTTCTTGTATTAAAGCTCTTTTTGTAGCAAACAGTGCCCATCTTAAAGTCGGGTTCAAATCTTTGCAAATCTCATTGTTCTAAAGCTTTTTCAGGTTCCCACTTCAGATTGCTACTTATCTCGGTCTCAACCCAATGTCTGTGAGCTCTGGATCTGAAATGTCTCTGCCATTAAATGGATTCGCCATCTTCTTGCCCCAACAAAATTTACCCTAAAATTGTACAAATAACCTCGTCAGGCGGACAAATGGCGTGCCACTAATTGTTCTCGTTTTGAATCTGTGATGTAAAGTTTTGCCCCTTCCTTGGCATTTAGGGCGAGGAAATGCTTTTAACTCATTTTAATGCAAAATCTACTTGGTCAGTGCATTAAGATGCTTGGAAGTAGAAGACGAAGCCATAAGAGGAGATCCGATTTGAAGAATAGCAGAAGAGAAAAAAATTGAGTAGAGAAATTCTACTTGGCTCTGATTACCATATAAAGGATTTGTATTATTGATAATTCATAATATTTAAATTAAATATTAAATACAGGATAAGATTTAGATAAAGATACGATAAGATTTGAATGAGATTAATTAAGATTTATCTTATATTTATCCTTGTTAATCAGAATGAGAGATGAGGTAATACCTTCACATATATGTGCTAAAAAGTAAAAACCCTGAATTAATGCAAAATATGATCTATCATTCATCTTTTATAAGTAACAAGATATGGCGTGGAGAATGCAGGAAGTTAAAAAGAAAGAAGAAGCTCTTGCTAGAGGTAACATTTTTGTGTTTACTATCTGTATTTCCCTTCTTTGAGCTGCCTCCATTTTCTTAAATGTAATTATAGCCCTACAAATATGTATAGAAAATTGACATGCGAAAGAGTTTTTGAGTTGTTTGAAACTGCAGCTAGAGTTTTTCTGGATGTGAAAAATTGGCCTCCATTCTTCCCAATCATCCACCACGATATTGCTAATGAAATACCAGATTATCTGCATCGAATGCAATACGTTGCTTTCGCCACTTTCTTAGGTATGTAGGCAAGCCTAGATTGGCTGATTACAGAGATTTCACTTCGACAAAATATTCTCAACTGCAACAAATAGCAATGAAATGATGATTGGTAACTTATTATTTAAAGGATTGGCCCTTTGCCTTTTTTGGAATGTCATATCTGTTTATGCAGCAAGCCTCAAAAGGGCAGGTACGATTACAAATCTTCTTTAGTTGTACTTGTTTTTCATTTTCCTTTGCAATAATCTGATTCTGAGTGTTGAATATTAAAACACCTACTTTTAGGAATAGGAATCTGGTTCCTTGCCGTCATCTATTTAATGATAGGGGTTAGGGATGGAGGGACATGGGTCCCGGGAGGGGCTCATGCCCCCCAACTTAAAAAAATTATTTTTTACCTTTATAATGTAGATATTTTTTAAAAAATGTATTATTTGCATATTTGCCCCCCTCAATTTTGAAATATTTAAGTTTGCTCCTAACCCCAAATCTTGGCTCCGTTCTTGATAGGGGTGCCGGGAGCCTATTTTTGTGGTATTGTCCACTTTACTGCGCTTGCGGGTACTAAAACATGCTTGACCATCTGGTTTTAAACTTTGAATAATGCTCTTACCAATTATGTGAACTTATCATTTCATGACATGTTCATCTTGCAGGATAGACAGTGCATTTAGGTTTGGATGATTTTTGATATTTTGTTTGGTAAATGCATGTTATTTATCTGCTTTTGGTGATGATCCCCAAGAGTTGGCACCTATTCTATAAAATTCCTTTCTGGTTTCAGATACATATCTGCTTCTGCATCTTTGATGCTGTTGCTCCTCCTATATTTTATCAGGGGTTATCATTATAACTCGCCTCTTAAGAGTATAGACATGTCCAAATATATGTACCAAAATATACCTTTAAGATATATAGACAGTGTCAAACATGTACAACATCCTACATTCACACTCGAGTTTAAGTAACATAGCTTGCCGGACTGCTAGGAAGGCATTAACCTCTGTTACCATATTGTTGTTGAAGGATACACAGCCACTGCCAGCTGTAACTAAACCTTGGGAAAAGTTTGTTGCTATCTCAACCTTCTAGATTAGAGTTTGTTACACTCCTTGTATAAATGTTCTAGTCCTGAATGAGAAAAGCAATCCTTTCCTATTATTTTACTCGTTCGTTTCACAATTGTTGCAGGGGAGTATTGAGTGCATTGTATGTTATGAGCCGAAATGGTTATGTTGGGGTAAATATAACTAAGCAGACTCAATTTCATTTCTCCATATTTAAAATCTTTATTGAAAGCTTGTAGCTTAATTGTAAATATGCTTGCAATCCTGAAACCAAAGCCATGACCGATGTTTGCTTTGTACAGATCTTCTACTTCATCGGGTTCGGATTATTCTGTGCCGAGACACTGTTAAGCATCTGGGTCATTCAGGTATCATTTAATCATTGATCACACTTGATTATTATTATTATTATTTTGCTATTTAACTATCACTGTTTAACCATGTTTTCATCTTTAGCTGAGAGTGTACGGGTATTTCCGAGGCGAAGATCCGAGCTGCAAGAGGAACAACAATGGCTGCAGTAAGTTAATCGGGCAACCTCGAGCTGATTATCATCTAGCCATTCAATGTTCTGGAAAAAGAGCAAATGATGTTGTAACGATGTAAAATTATTCAAGTTCAATGTTTTTCCATTTAAAATTTTACATTTAATACATTGTTTTTCTTGACACCAGTTAATTATGTATTATTTTCCAGTCTTGAACAGGTAGACAAAGGGAAGAATGATAAATAGGTCTGGCATATTTTATATTTTAAGCTTTGATTGTCTTTTATCTCGAAGATCGACCGATTTTCACTTCGAAACTAAAGAGTTGGTTGAGCACTTTGGCAAGGCGAATCCCGCCTTGAGCTAGCCTCTTCTCCACAATGGGCAACCGAGAGAGAAAATAATCATCTATGGAGCAACATTATGAAGAATGTGTTAAAATTATATGAGACATAGAATTTCAGCTAAGATTAGCTAAACTGGTTTCACATAGCATTATTTCAGCCTTTGCCAACCATGGTAGGTTGCGGCTTTGTACCACCATATGTGAACATCTAATTTGATTCCACTTTTGATGCAACCTACCATGGTTGGCGAAGGCTGATGGTAGGTTGCATCAAAAGTGGAATTGAGTTCGGTTGCATGAAAAGTGGAACCGAATTAGACCATTGCATAGATCAAGTTTCATAAAGCAGCTTCAATTGTGGAACAAGAAAAGAGTAGGAAGGAGAAACATATACCTTGTAAGGTGGTTCCAGGTGTGGCATTCCTATATGCAAACTTACATGCTAACCTAACACTTTCAGAAGCATACCTGTATATTGAAGCCACTTAAGAATGTTACTCGTGTTCTGATGTAATAAAGAATAAGCAGTGGCAGAGATCTACTAATTGGTCGAGTGGTCAAAGATAAGCTGTGGCATAGACTTACAGGTTAGGACAAACTGTATTGTCATGTATGCAATATTCCCATGATGATTTGTCTTCGGACCAAGCATCCTATAGATGGAAGTAACAAGTTCATCGGTCGATGATCAACCCAAAGCTGTAATAAAAATAAGGGTTTCGTTTGTCTTACTCTAATATTCCTTTGTATAGCTTGAATCATGGATGAAAGATCCGAGGCATAGAATGTCTTCACTGCGGTATCAATAATCATGGTATCCCAAACCTGGAATAACCATACATAGTATAGTATATATGGATACAAACAATAAATAACTAAAACCCAAACACTTTCATACATGTATGAATAATATTAATTATCTTTCTACCTATATTCAAATATGAAAACCAAAGATGAATGCCTTTAGAAGCTTGAGGAGTCGGCACATAGATTTTAAGTATTACAGCATATAGTGGTCACATAGAGACAGGAATATATTTTTGCATATTTAGTTCAGTCAAATTATGGTTTTAATCTTTCTATACTCAAATTTAATTTTTTTTTTTGACAAATCCTAAACCTAAGAGAATACGAATGAACAAAGATGAGCAGTTTGACTAAAATTTGGACCATAAACTTTCAAATTGTGATTAATTTTTTTGGTTTAAAGATGCCCGAAGCCCTCAATTTTTTAAGGGGGAAATCAATTAAACCTTTAATTATTTTTTGCACCCAATTGAACTATCGAATTGAGAAAATAAATTAATTAAACATTTTGATAATTTTAATCTTTAGGTCTTAACTTTTTTCTTTCTAAAATATGTCATATTTCATATCGTTCTTCTGTTACCTTATAAAAGGAAAATTCTAAAAAAGTTAAAATTTTATAAAAGTACTCACATGGTGTAGATTTGTCTTACGACGATACCAACCGACTTTAATACTCGTCCCACCTAAATCTCCTGTGAAGCCAACATGCAATGGCTGTAATCAGAAAAGATAACGTAAGTAACGAATTTGCTTCCTCATACACAATCGTAGCTTGGGTTTTATGATGAGAGAAGATATAAATATGAAAGTATGAGGAAGCAAATTCGTTATTTATGTTATCTAATACGATTAAAATTCGTTAATATTTTTAATACTTTCATATACGGATACAATTATGAGTAAAAACCTGATGGACATCAGCCATATAATGAGCTAAGAACATGAGTGCCTCTGTCAAATTGTCTGTCAGAAACAGAAAGGTGAGTCTATAAAATAAAGTATTCAACTGTAACTCCAAAGCATATGAACGAACAATGCTTACATCTCAACCTGGGGTTATATCCTGATATGCTGAAAAGAGTTGTTTTGTATAGTTGAAAATTGCTCCAGTAACACAGTTATTTTTATGGCCAGCAGAATCGTAGCAGTCGCCTATAAAAAAAAGATAATCAAATCTTTCATTTTTCTTAAAATATGGTGTTACAGTAATATTAGGGCCAGTTTGGTATTGCTTTTAGAAAATGAGGTGGGAAAGTAATTTTGAAAAATATTTTTGATTGTTTGGTTTAAAACAAGAGTATTTGGTATTGTTGTCAAAAAGTATTTTTAAGCCGATAAAATCTCTATTTTATACATTTTTTTTGAAAATATAAAAGGATTGGTGATATAAACAATGATATATGAGTAAATTTATTTAAAAATGCTTTTGGAAAAGCTAAAAGCGAGAAATTTCAGCTTTTAAAAATACTTTTCAAATTAAACTGAAAAACATTTTTAACCTGAAAAACTATCTGTTTTTCATTGCTTTTGGTCTCAAACTAACTTTTGACTCTAAAAACTTGTTTAAAAAGCAATGCAAAACAAGGTCTGAGTAAAGAAAAACACCAAACTTACGACAGTATTTGTAGTTACACTTGAAATTGGGGGTCACAACATAGTGTAAGGAGCTAGTCCAGCGCCAGTTGTAGTTCCATTTGATATTGTCAGGCCATGAGCATACAGATGCAAGCTCACCTTTAGCCGAATTCGGGAGCAGTTTCTTTACTGTAGCCATAGCATCTTCAGTAAGATAACCCTGAAGGATTAAGAAACGCTTGATCAGATGAAATGGGTAGCATCTTTTGACTTGACCGGGCTCCAACACATCTTTCCCAGCTCAGTCTACTTTGGGAATTGGACCATCACCCTATTCATGTAGACTGAATTGATTTTGGATCGAATCAATCTAGATCAGATCAATTCAATATTTAACTTTTTTAGTTTGTTCTGGATTCGAATCATTTGAATTTCAGGTCAATAGAAGTCACTTGTTTGGCTATGAAAAAGTTTAATTATTACCTGAGTTTTAAAATATTTTTTTTATAAGGGTTATTATTACATGAACTTTTTTCCACAAGCATGTCTAATTTCCCTCTAAAAACTAAAATCAAGTCTAGCCCTAAAATCTTAAATCATAAACCCTAACACTTAATTCCTAAAATCTAAATTCTAAACATACACCCTATAACCTAAACTAATAAACCTTAAACAAAACCCTTAAACTTTAAATTGAACCCGGTCATGGAAAACAAGTTTTCCTCGGCCAAAGCATAAAATATTTTTCCTTTTCATGATATAAAGAAGATGAGTAATTATTTCATGCACAAGCGCCTTAGTTTTATGGTTTAGAGGTTTAAGTGTAGTAATTTTAAATTTATGGTTGTTGATAAAATTTTGAGTTATAGTTAAAATTTATGGTTTATAGGTTAAAACCTAAATCCCTAATCATATTACCCTAAAATTTAAACCACTCTAAATTTTAACCATGAACCCTAAATTCTAAACCTCTAAACTCTAAACCCTAAACTAAAACCATAAATTCTAAAATTAAGGCGCTTGTGGAAACAAAAAAATTTCACCGCTTGTGTATGGGATAATAATCCAAATAAGATCAGTACAAATCTAAGCTTGAAATTAGAAAGATGAATAAAACTGAATTAAGAAGGTCGGACCTTGTAAAACTCAATCTAAATTAATTGTCATTAAACCAAAAAAAAAAGAAGGATGAATAAAACTCTAAAAAATAACACATATTCAAAATAAGCAATAGAAAGATTAAATAAGACGTGTGACCTCAGCAATCTTGCAAACGGCGTAATGACCATATTTCCCCCAACAAAATACCCCATGAGCCAATTGCATAAGAAGCAGCAGCCTTCCAATCCATGGTGAACCCATTCTGCAAATCATAAGGAAGAGAAGAATAATAGAAAATTTGCATTTTGAGAGAAGACCAATACCGCAAAATATATTGTATTTTGAGAACCGGGGAAATACCTTTACAGGTGAAGCAAGGAAAGCAACCATGCCTTCCTTCCCTTTTCTTCTTTCCTCTCTTTTAAATTTCTTTCATCATACCAATACCATCAAAATAACTCATACTAATTCCATCATTGCACATCAAACAAAGTAAAACTACACATATTCATACATACGTAATTCATATGCAAATTTCTATTTTTTTATGTCAATATTACACCCACAGAGCAACTTTTTATAAAAAAAAATCAAAATTTTAAAAGTTCCAAAATAATATGTTCAACCTTGAATTTGGGGCTGGATGAAATTGCATGATTGTGAAACTTTGGGACTAAGTTTGAAGGCTTAGCGCCAAATTGGAAAAAAAAATGGAATTTGGTGGCTCAATTGGGAAGTTTTGGAAATTTGTGGACTAAAGTGGACACGAGACAAACTTATAAGGCCATTTCGTGAACCTAGAAATTGTAGGGTCACCCCTACAATTTATCCTAAAATGAGAGTATAAATTCATTTTCTTTCCCGAAGTGAACCCTAATTTCACCAATTTTTATATCATTTCATTTCGTTGTACCTTCCTTGTATTCCTTGTGACCTTTAATCTTCTCTATTATCCCCACGTTATTTTCTGTCATTTCTATCGTCAATTATCTTAAACATTTTTTTTATTTAAACTTTTGAGGTATCTGTCTTTTATATCGACTTCGCGTTGTCGTTACTTACAAACATAGAAGAGACAAGAGACCTTCGATTCTTGTTTTTCATATTCACTTCACCGCATGACCGTTGTGAAGTTTGTGAGGTTTTTTAATTTTTTCCGCTCTCTACCTTTTTTTTTCCGATTGCGAACTCAAATGTCATGTTTGAGCCCTTGTTTATCTTAGTCATAGTTGTCACCTGAATGATCGTTGATAGTTATCAATTTTAAATTTTTAATGTCTCTATCAATCACATGAGTTAACTACTTGCCTGAGCACTGTATTACTGTCAAATTTTCTTTCTCAGTCAAAAACTCTAAATTTACCAAAGAATGAAACCCTAATGGTGTCCTTCGCGATGGTGTCTATTTTCTACTACAATATAAGTATAACCATTGACGTAAGTAATAAAACGGACGCACACAAGGTGTGTTTTGGATTGTCGAATCCCATAAGGATTGAGACAATTTATAGTTGTTTAATATCAATTAAAAAATTATAATTGATAAAAAATGTAGGTGAAAATTATAGAGATTATTTTCAAGGAAAATTAAAAAAGAGGGTTACAGTACTTCTCCGAAGGAAACTTAAGAAAAAAAGACCGAGGATCATGATACTTCCGATTACAACTAACGAGTTGTGATCAAAATTCCACTTTCACTATAAATAGGACATTAGTCATTTGAGATACAAATTTTTCCTAACTATTTTTCTCTCAAATGCGTCCAAGTCTGGTGATAGAAGAAGGTTTAATTGAAATTGCTTTGTTCATTTTACTTATAGTGATCGTAAAATTTCTATTTATTTTTAAATTAAATAATAATTCATTATTTACGATAAGTTGTAGTTTTGGTTACACGCAATTATATTTGTGTAGTTTTATGTCTTATTTTTAACATATCTATGAACACTTAATATTTTTTTGAATTTATCAAGCGATGTCTAAGTTCAGTGGCAGATTCAAAAATATTTTTAAGGGTAGGTACACATGAAATCTTCAAATTTTAGGGTGTGCACAACCTATAAATATTTTAAAAAAAATTAAAGATTAATTCAAAAAATTTGAAAAAAATTAAAGTTAAATATATGAAGTTTAAAAAATTCAAGGTAGGCACGAGCCCACCCAAAAATGCATTTGCATCCGCTACTGTCTAAGTTAGATTCTTTCAAGTTAAGTTGAACTTGAAATTCAGTACAATATAAAAATAAGCTACTCAACCCTAGGTACCTTCTTCCCTCAAATATAAAACTGTTATTTGTATTAAAACTCAGATTAAATTGGTTTGAATATTAATTAAAATTAAATAACTAAGTTTTAGGGCAAATTATATTTCAAGTCACTTAATTATAGGTTTGATAATAAATGAGTTACTTTTCTTCTAAAAGTTACAAACAAGTCACCAATTAAAATATTGTTACAAATAGGTCATTGGTTGTTAAATATTAGGCGTGAATAGTAATGTGGCTTAGTAAAATAAATGTTTTAGTCCTTAAAACTTATACAATCTATTAATTTAACCTTAATTCGAAACAATCAATAAATTTAACCCATCATATTTACAAATTCCATCATTTTAGTCTTTTTCTCCAAATTTTGATGTCTATAGTTTTTTTTTCCAAACATTAGTTTTCGAAATGTTTGACATTATCTCCAAGTTTTATTTTCAAAATGACTACCATCTTTTTCAAAAAGTTACATTTTTTGCATTACCTTATAATGAGAATTAAAGCATTAGAACCTATAGTTAGTTTTAGCTGAGATGCTTCGATGAGTTCAATAGAGAAGATTGAACTTAGAGATGAGTTTAGGGAGTTAGGGCATGTGCTCACCTTAATGTTGAGATAAAGAAAGACTTAGCACGATGGGCCAAGGGCAAAAATTGACCTGGACACTTAAGCGTCCTGTTGAAATAGATGCATCATGGTTTAACCAGAAGAAAACCTCAAACGCCAAGGTATGGAAGTGCACCGAATTAAGACTGCGAGTGTCATTTACATCAGAATTCAAGCTTGTTAGAGAAAAGCAAGAGGATTTATGGTGCTTATAGGAAAAAGAAGAAATCAAGAGAAGGTCAAAATTGACCTACCAGAAATATGAAAATGTTTGAGCAATCTTGAAATGTTTCTATTCATGCATCATACATAGTTAAACATCCCTATGCTAAGAGCATGCTAACTCATACCATCAAATCATTTTGTCTATTTTGACAGGTATGCAAAGACTAGTAAAGATTTTGATCTACAACCTTACATTTTGAAGGAATAGACCCCATCAAAGATTTTAATCCGTGACTTCTCTTGTGAAGAGGTAGATCTTAGCAAAGAATCAATATTTCTTGAACTCACTAAATTTAAAAAAAAATTGGTAGTCTCAAAGCGAGATACCATTTTCTTAAGATCTTTTGACCTTTAACTTTTGGAGCGATGAACATCTCTTCATGCCAACACAACAAGAAATCAAGGCAACATCTCAAGGTTTTCTAGTTTTTAACCTTCCGAGAAGTAGTGGAAAATTTTTCGGTATTCACGCCATGAGAAAATGATGTGTCATTTTAGAGTGAAAAGTTATGTATAAGAAGAACGTGTAACTTTAAGACTTCAAAGTGAAAGGTTCTATAAAGGAAGAACTCACAACTCTAAGATTTTAGAGTGAAAGGTTCTATATAGGAAGAACTTATAGATCCAAGACTTCAAAGTGAAAAGTTCTATATAGGAATAACCCGTAGCTCCAAGACTTCAAAGAAAAAAGTTCTACATATGAAGAACTCATAGCTTCAAGATTTCAAGGCGAAAATTTCTATATAGGAAGAACTCGTAGCTCCAAGATTTCAAAGCAAAAGGTTCTATATAGGAAAAACCCGTAGCTCTAGGATTTCAAAGCGAAGAGTTTTATATATGAAGAACTCTAGCTTCAGGATTTCAAGGTAAAAAGTTCTATATAGGAAGAACTCGTAGCTCGAAGAATCCGCCCAGAGAAAACAAAAGGTTCTACATAGGAAGAACTCGTAGATCCAAAACTTCAAAGCGAAAAGTTCTAAATATGAAGAACCCATAGCTTCAAGATTTCAAGGCGAAAAGTTATATATAGGAAGAACTCGTAGCTCCAAGATTTCAAAGCAAAAGGTTCTATATAGAAAGAACCCGTAGCTCCAAGATTTCAAAGTAAAGTGTTTTATATAAGAAGAACTTGTAGCTTTGAGATTTCAAGGCAAAAAGTTTTATATAAGAAGAACTTCTGGCTTGAAGAATCTACCCAGAGAAAGTGAAAAGTTCTATATAGGAAGAACATGTAGCTCCAAGACTTGAAGGTGAAAAAGTTCTATATAGGGAGAACTTGCAGCTTGAAGAGATGTCACCAAGGACAAGCTAAAGGTTCTATATAGGAAGAACTTGCAGCTCTAAGGCTTCAGATGGAGGAAGAGTGAACCAGTTCCATATAGGAATGACTCGTGGCTCCAATTTTTCGGACAATGAAGTAGGATAAAAATTGGTGCGTATGATCTTTGCTCTATTCTCATTTTACAAGAATGAAAAAAGAGGAGCAGTTGTAATCAGGCATTTAAAAAGTGGACCGCGACCGCGATATAACGCCTCAACCGCGATTTAAAACCTTGGTTGTAATCACTAATTTTAGTATTATTATTAGTATTATTATTATTATTATTATTACTGTTTAATATTATTATTATTGTTATCTAAAAATTAAAATAAAATTGATCATAAAAAATAAATAATAATAATAAAACCCATTTAAATTGAAATCAGTCCAAATCGTTTTTACAATTGCAAACCCATTTAATATAACATATGGCCCGTTTGGACCAACCCTAATCAAATAACCTAAACCCTAATATGTTGGTTCTCCCTGTGCAGTCGATTTAGAGCTATTAGATTAGATTTGATCCAATGGCCCAGATCAAAACGAGAGAGTCTCTTCAGTTACTTCACGTGCACGTGGAATGCACGCCCGACACTTCATCTCCCACATGCGCCCACTACCGAAGATCGTGCCGCCATTGTACGACTACCGACTCTTCAACCATCGTGTAAAAAATAATAATAAATAGCAAGAATGTCAGAATTAGGTCACCAACAGTATATCCATTTAATTCTTGCTTACTCATGTAAACAACAGAACGAATATAAAGATATGTAAAAAAGCAATGTAATATTAGTTTTCACAATCAATAAAAAAGAGAATACTTCTGAGGGTTTTTTCTATTTTCTCTCAATTCGATTCAAATAAATAAAAGGGAAAGGGGTATTAGGGTTTTTACCTTTCAGACTAGGGTCTTCACCTTGTATGGTGGCCGAGGTTGGTGCCGTCGATGAACAACACCTTTCGATCGTTGTCCATTTATTTTTCCTTTTTACCGATGAAGGTTTAAGGGTTCAAGTTTTTAAAAGGGTTTTAAAAAAGGAGTTTAAAGTTTACTTTTTTTTCTAGATCTAGGTAAAAATGAGGTTTTTCTGAAAATCTAAGTGGGGTTTTGGTTTTAGGGAAAAAAAGGGATTTTAGGGATTTTTTGCGAGTTTGTCGGCGCCAGTGAGCGGCAGCCGAAGGCGGCCAGTACGGCAAAAAAACCGCCAGAATTTGGGTTCGGGATGAACCCAGATATTTCCCAAGAATATTTGAAAGAGTTTAGAGGGGAAGAATTTGATCTGTTTTGGTTTCAAAGAATAAAATATGGGGCGTTTTTTATTGTAGCGACCTTTTTTGAAATTCGAAAGTCGCTAGAAAAATGAGTAATAGGTTTCCTTTTATTTTTTGGAAAAATATTTGAAAATATGGGAAAGTCCCTTAAAAATTGTGTTTTTGAAAATAAAATAAAAAACTTGGAGTCTCCACCGGCCACTAAGGTAGGCTGAACACCACAAAACCAGAGATTCGTTAAAAAAACGGGTTCAGGAGTTGGTTACGTGTGGGGAAGGATTAGCACTCCCATCACGCCCGAAAATCGGTACCAAAATATATGTTGCTTTTAATTGATGGAAATTATCAAAATTTAAATCGAGTTTATTTAAATTGTTCGTAGTTGAATTTAGACTTTAATTAGACGGGGCTTGGTCAAATTGGTGAATTTAAAATATTAATGAAGTGACATAGGTTACTACAGTTACTTCCAATCATGGCCACTTTATCATGTGAAGAAATGCAAAGCATGTTGACTAGTATTCTATCTGATTTTAGTCAAAATCTATCTGATTTTAGTCAAAATGACAAATTTAGCCCTTAAGGTTTACACCTTTTGTCTTTTTGTCCTTTTGGGGATCACTTTTAACTCCCAACTTTCGAAATTTAATTAAATACTACTTTTTTGGACGAAATAGATGACTGGACTATTAAAAGTTTAATGTCGTAGATGTAGCAACCAACCTAGCACTCCATGTGTATTTTATAAAATTTTATGAAAAAACAAATGTTATTCAAATTTGTTGAGCTCGATTTCCTTAAGGGATAACCTTTACAACTACTTGACCTATGCCCCAATGCCAAGCAAAAAACTCTCTTACAAAGAGAAATAAAAAGCAAACAAGAAATCCTCTTTTAGGCAGATTATTTGCACTCTAAATTACTCACCCAAATCCTAATACACTTGAGCAAATATTGCAATTGAAGCTCTTAAGTGTAGTCTATGAAAGAATGAGAATTTTAAGCACTAAGACTTTTACAATTATAATAATGTTGGCAATTTGATCATTAGTTGTTGTTGGTGCTTCAATGGTCCTTTTATCTTCTGAATTGAGTTCATAGCTGTTGGAGACCGTTGGGGGCACATTTTCATGTTGAATTTTTACTTTTGGGCTCGTTGGTATCGCTACACGGGTGTGTGTATCAGTACGCTTCCTCATATAGAACAAGCCGTTATGCGCGCTTCAGCCTTCGCGTATCGAAACGCCTTGGGGCGTATCGGTATGGTGGATTGGTACGCCTAGGTTCGTTTCGGTACATGGGATCGATATAGCGTATCGGTACACCTGCATGGAAATAGTAGTTGGGGTTTAAAAACATAGGGGATCAGTACGCGTAAGAGCGTATCGGTACGACCCCTTCTGTATCGGTACGCATAAGCCTGTACCGGTACGAGTTTTTGGTTTTGAAAATTTTATGTAGCTAAAACTCTGACAGGTGTATTGATACGGCTGAGACCGTATCAGTACGTGCCTTAAAAAATTTCAGGTTTAGCTATTAAAAAACGTTTTGAAGCCTTCCAAATTTTTTTGAAAACACAAAACATTTTTCAAGTTGATTGGACTTAAAATCATTTTTGAAATATTTTCAATTTATTTCAGAATTATTTTTTAATTATTATATTAAAATAAATATCCTAACAATCTTTCCCTTTTTGATATAAGAAAATCAACTTGAAAAATTATTTTTGTGATTCTCCCCCTTTGTAAAAATAAATTTTGAATAAGAGAATAAAATTAAAAAATAATTAAAAGCTCCCCGTATTCAATTGAAAATCTAATTTTTCAAAACATTTCCCCTTTTTTGTTATATCAAAAATGATTCGAACTTGATTTGAAAACTTTTAAGTTCTATATCAATGGAGAGTTAAAAAATTGACAAAATAAGATTTTTTTAAAAAATAGATTCCCCTTTCTTAAAGCATCAAAGAATTGTTAGTCCAATAAATATATGATTTACTGGTTGAATTAAAGTAAATAAATCAAATTAAAGAACAAATAAATTTAACTAATTTACCACTTGAATCAAAGGTAGGATGTGAAACCTTCCTTCTCCAAGTGATCTTCCTTGTGTGTACAGAGCTTTCTTGGATTTTTAACTTGTTGATCAATGCTCCATCACACCTATAAGAAGAAAATCACAAATATTTTGATATCCAAATTGCTTTGAATTCATAGCCATTAGTAGCACAAACTTTAGTCCCCTTATGAATCTATTTTTCAATTTCATCATTTTTATTTGAAGTAATTAGTCCTTTTGGGACTCAAATACTTCTAAAATATTTTTTTATTAAAAAATCTAGGGTACTAGATTGTCTTTGGTAGAAATTTGATTTTCTAAAATTATTTTTCTTCTTAAGATCATTTACTTTTTTTATGATCTTTTTTCAAACTTTGAAGCAAATTTTGTAAATTCAAAATTTTAAACTCAAAATTCTTAATTTTTGCTTTAAACTCTAAATTGGTTTTCAAAAGTAAATTATTTTCGGTTTTCAATTTTGAAATCAATCTTTTTATTTTTTGAAAATGAAGTCTTAAACTCAAAAACTAATTTGTCATAGGCTTCTTGTAACTCATCCAATGTATTTGAAATAGATGAGTTAGAAGTTACCTCACCCTCTTAGAGGGTCATAAAACATAAGTGAGCTACCTCATTGTCAGTGGAGTCTTCTTCATCACTTTAGTTGCCACATATGCCTTCTTTAAAGATGATCTTTTTTTGTTGAAGCGAGGACAATCGTATTTGGCGTGACTTGTCTTCTTGCATTCGGAGCAATTGAGGGAATCCTCCATTTTCTTTTTCGATTTATGTCTTGAAAATTTATCCATATCGTTCTTCATGAATCGAGCGAACTCCTTGAAGAGATGGGTCATCTCTTCATTCTCACTTTCCTCCTCACTTGAATCTTCTTAATGACTAGTGGAGGATTGAAGAGACAATATTTAGATCTTTAAATCTGAGCTCTTTTATCTTCTTCTCCTTTCTCAATGGTTCAGACATCAACTTATGGGTTAGCAAAGAACCGATGAGCTCATCAAGCTTCTACTCCTTCAAGTTTTTAGCTTCTATGATTGTCGTCGTCTTCAACTCCCAATGATTCGAGAAGTGAATAACTCAACTTCCGAACGAGTTTGTCTTTCGAAATCTTCTCTCCAAATCTTTTTAGCTCGTTGATAATCGTGGAGAAACGACCATACTCTTGATGTCTTCATCCGGGCTTATCTTGATGTTTTTGTAGTTGAGGTTTAGTAGACCAATTTTTGTCTCCTTCACCTCATTTGTACCTTCATGGATCACTTCAAGCTTGTCCCAAACCTCCTTGGCACTCTCACAAAAAGAGACTTTGACATATCCATCTGGTCCCAATGTGTAAGGCTTTACAATTTAGCCCCATCTTCTTGCGATCAGTCGCACTCCATTCCGCCTTGCTTCTTTGAGGAACAAACGTGTCATCGAGAATAATATCCCAAAGTTGGTAGTCTTTAGTTAGAACACCATCCTATTCTTTCAATAGGATAATTGGCGCCGTTGAAGAAAAGTGGCTTGTCTATATATTGTGCCATAAACACCGGTTGACTTGTTGGTAAATCGAGCTTGTCGGGATCGCCTCAATAGGATGATAATCCTCTCGATTGAGCCTCGTTGTAATACCAATTGTTGGGCTATCGATTTTGTTGCCAAGTGGTGGATAAGTGGTTTATTGGGTGATGGTGGTGAAAACAAATAGGTAGAAAAAATTTGACACACGATTTAGAGTGGTTCAGCTTTCTAATCAAAGCCTACATCTACTATTTTAGCTTCCCTACTAAGAATTTTTAAATTCACTAAGAATTTCTTTCTTTTTACAAGTTCAAGGAATAACCTTTACAACCACTTACAAAGAGAAATAAAAAGCAAACAAGAAATCCTCTCTTAGGCAAAATAATGGAAATTTTAAGCACTAAGACTCTTTTACAATCATAATAATGTTGGCAATTTGAGCATTAGTTGTTGCTGGTGCTTCAAGGGTCCTTTTATCCTCCAAATTGAGTTTTTAGCCGTTGAAGACCGTTGGGATTGGATTAGAGCCGTTGGGGACACATTTCCATGCTAAATTTTTACTTCTGGTCTCGTCGGTATATGTACGCGGGTGTGTGTATCGGTACGCTTTCTCATATAGAAAGAGTCGTTATGTGCGCTTTAGCCTTCACGTATCAAAATGTCTTGGGGCGTATCGGTACGCCTGGGTCCGTTTCGGTAAATAAGATCGATACGGCGTATCGGTACGCCTGGGTTCATTTCGGTACATAAGATCGATACGGCGTATCGATACACTTGCATGGAAATAGTCGGGGTTTAAAGCATAGGAAATCGGTACGCATAAGAGTGTATCGGTACGCATAAGCTTGTACCGGTATGGATTTTCGGTTCTGAAATTTTTTTGTAGTTAAAACCCTAACAGGTATCGATACGGGTCTCACCCGTATCGGTACGTGCCTTAAGAAATTTCAGTTTTAGCTATTAAAATACGTTTTGAAGCCTTTCAAAACCTTTTGAAAACACATGAAACATATTTTTAAAGTTGTTTGGACTTAAAATCATTTTTGAAATATTTTTTATTTAGTCCAAAACTATTTTTCAATTATTATGTCAAAACAAATATCCTAACAAAATTTCAATAAAGTTGAGATTTTTTTGAAAAAACAATTGTTCATGCCAGCTCTGAAGTATGCATGGGTCAAAGTGATAAAACAAAAAGAATAATGGGCCAAAGCTATAAAAGAAGTAAAAGTTAGGAGCTACAGAGTTAGTACTTAAAGTTTTTTTTTTCTTTTTGACCTTTTTTTTCTTCTTGAATTTACAGTCCGTTTCCTTATATGTGCAGTTTTATAATAATCTCTCGACTGGGCTAAAAGATATTATTTGGAAGACGACCGATGAAGAAAAATCAGACGAAAAGGACGGTAAGTATTCATACCTGCAGATAAAAACATGTATGTTATTTAGATTTAAATGCAAGTATCGGAATGTTTGCATTTTTACAGATTTTTATGTATTTTGAGGGTCCTTGGAACTTGGTAAGGTTTGGGCACATATTTGAGTTTGGCATTTCTAGGAAGAATCAATCACTTGTGTCTTTGAATATGAAGTTATAATCTTCTATATATATATATTGAACAAATGAAGTGTATTGGTCTTAAATTTGGGAATCTCTGTCTCATTGTATTCCTCAAATTGCAGGGGGAACGGCTGCGGCTAGCTCCTCAACTTCTTCCTCATGACTGGTGTTTACCACAATGCTCATTGGCTGCTATGCGAAGGGGATTATTTATTTATGTTGGATATTCTATTCTTGTAATAAAACTGTGTATTCAATATGTATAACCCGCAAAAAAAACATGATATACATACATCGTTAAACTATTTAAATTAATGTAAATATAAAATATTTTAAATCAATTATTAGCTGATAAGTGATGTTATAATCATAAAGAATCAATTTATGGTTTTTCTTAAGAATTTCATACTTAAACACCAACGAGAACAAAATTTGAAGTTTTCCCAATTTCATACTCAATATTATTTACAAGGACCAAACGAGCATGTCGAGTAACTGCAAAGAATTATTGTGCGACTTTACCAAAATTTACAAATATCATCTCAATATTATTTGACTGGTGATTTATAATTTCTCGATTGGACTTTGTAAGTGTAAATTGGGATTTCGAGATTAGAGCGAAACTATTGGTATTTCTATCGGACAAAAAGGATTTGATTCGTGCTTAATAAAGTTGGGTTAATGTTTGGTTAGGGTTTTCGTATTATTTCACCGTAGGATCAAGTCGTGCTGGACCTAGTTCAACTAGAACTGGCAAACTTGATCCCATACTTGAGACTCGAATCAATTATCTGATCTAAGACCATATATCAACTCGAACATAGTTATCTAAAATTTGAGCCGAAATTCGAAATAAATCAAACCGAACTGAAATTGATCTAAATTTTAGTTGAACCGAAATAGACCTGAATCGATTTTCAACCGAACCGAATAAAATCGAAATGATTTCACCCGAACCGAAGGTAACCCAAAATAAATAAAAAAAAGATATTAAAAGACAAAGAAAGATGGTATGTGAACTGCCGCAAAACTATCTAAAAAGTCAAATATACTAACTTTATAAAGCCATATATGGGGTGTATAAAACTGACCCAGCCTAAAAATTCGACTGAAACGACCGATCTCCTATTAATCCGACCCGATATGACCCAACCCGATACACGAACTGAATCACCATAGACACGAACCGACCCCAAACCATAACTGAATCGAATATAATCAAACTCGAAATGACCCAAACCGAAACCAACCTATTTGCCACCTCCTAATATTAAATATATTTACACGTTTATTTTATATTTTGCACGAGGACTTAATTAGACATTGTAATTCTAACTTTAAGATTACATGATTAAAACTCATTCATTATATATTTATATAGATGGATATTAATTCATATATTATATATTTATATAGATGGATATTATTTCATATATTGAAAGTGAAAAAAAAGTACAGAAGCATGTTTAATTTTATTTTAAAAACTAAAATCTAAATCACTAACCAACTCTAAATCTTAAACTTTAACTTTAAAACTTAAATTTTAACAGTAAGTAATAAATTTTAGGGTAAAGTACACCAATGGTCACAGAACTTTTAGGACGTTTTCATTTTGGTCACCAAACTTTTAAAATTTTCATTAGGGTCATCCAACTTTTATTTCGTTTTCATTTTGGTCTCTCATGTTGCCTTCCGTTAAAAAATGCTGACGTACCCCGTTAATTTTACTTTTTTTCAATAAAATAATATATAGTAGGTCCCACGTGAACCCTTCTCTTTCTTCTTCTTCAGATTTCCTGATGTTCTCCACTCATCACTGGATAACTTCAATAAGGGTTCTTAAATACCTCTACATTCTGATATTTTTTCCTTGATCCAAGCAATAAGCATAAAGAAACTCACTCGTAAATTGATAAAGATTCAAGATGAAGGAAAGTTCATGGTCTGCAAAAACAAAAAATAACCAACACATTCGCAAATTGAACAATGCCCATTATCTAGAGAGGTAAAAAAAACACAGAATACCAGTTTTGATTCTAACCTGCAAGAACATGAAACACTCCATCGAAAACATTTGGTTGAGACACACCAGGAACGTGCTCAACACTTTCAACGACATCACCCTAGATCAACAAACAATCCAAATAATCAGACAATATCATCGAAAGGAAAAAAAAATATAAACTAATTCTTTTCGTTATTCCATCTTCTCTCAGACATAAACTATCAAAATAAAGAAGAAGCTAGTACTAAAATTAGAACTTATATCGGTTATTAAGAAGGTTGCAAACTCAAAAGTAAAACAAATCCCATTACCAACATTAACAATTACACCAAAATCATATAGGCTAAAAACAAGTGCAATGTACCTGTAAATAAAATAAAGATACAATTATAAATATTAAAGGGAAACTGGCAAGGCATGTTAAATGAAACAAAAGCCAAAATTTCCTTCTACCAAAATTTTTCCGTTTCTTTAAAATTTTCATTAATTTTTTTATCGGCAATTTACCTATAAAATGACTATTCATAGAATTTACCTGGAGCTTTCTAGGCCGAGAGCTCTCTTTAGAATTACTAGAGATTAATGAAGCCTCCAATTGAAGACAAGGTTTCGGCTTGAAACTAGTATCGGTTTTTGAAACCTTAAACGAGATACCCATGTGAAAATATTCTACGCTATACTAGAATTATAGCATGAAAACTTGAGCTTTTTATGCTTATTGCTTGGATCAGGTAAAAATATCAGAAAGAAACAATATAAGGAGTGAAAAAAATGGGGAAATTTGGAAAAGAAGAAAAAAAAGTTCACTTGAGATGATTTCAGCTGAAAGTAAGACCCAAAATGTATTATTTTATTGAGTAAAAGAAAACTAATGTGCCACATCAGTATTTTTTAACGGAAGGTAACGAGAGGGGCCAAAATGAAAGTGAAATAAAAGTTAGGTGACCCTAATAAAAATTTTAAAAGTTTAGTGACCAAAATGAATGCGCCCTAAAAGTTTGGTGACCATTGGTATACTTTACCCAAAATTTTAAACACTAAAACATAAATTCTTAAATAATAAACTAAACCTCTAAACTTTAAATTATATCACTTACGCTATGTAAAACTCTAAATTAATTAAGTTTTACATAAGGTAAGTAAATCTCATCCCAAAGGGTTAAGATAAACATTTTTCTCTTTTTTCTTTAAAAAAAATCTCATCACTTTCAACTTTTAATCTCCTTCATCCATTTCACTTATCTAATAAACATAAATTAATATGAAATTAATTAACTTTTCCTAATGTAAGTGGACCTATCCCTATTAAATAAACTTAAAATAGAGAAAATAAATCCTAAATTGATATGAATGAACCAATTTTAGTATCCGATTTAAAACCCATCCCTATTAACAAGTAGCTACTAGGGGTGATAACGAGCCGAGCCGAGCCTGGCCAGGCTCGGCTTGGCTTGAAATAGACAATTTTGCATAATTTTTTTATATAAAAGATAAGGCCTCGTTAAAAATCCATCTCATAACCAACATTGAAGCGAAACTCAATATCGGGGAAGGGGAAAAGAGTGCCCAATTTATTTTAGTTAATTTATTTTTAGTGGATTTCCCCCTAATTTATTTATTGTTTTTCTTTTGCTAAAGAGATTACTTTTAGTGTATATGTAGCATATATATGTCTATAATATATATAAGGGTAAACTACATAAATGGTCAACGAACTTTTAGGGCAGATTCATTTTGGTCACCGTACTTTTAAAATATTCGATAAGGTCACCCAACTTTTAGTTTGATTTCAATATAGTCACCAAACTTTTAAGGCGGATTCATTATGGTCACCGTACTTTTAAAATATTCGATAAGGTCACCAAATTTTTAGTTCAATTTCAATATAGTTACCGAACTTTTAGTTCACTTTCAATATGGTCCCTCCCATTAAAATATGTCGTTAGTTTTCATTTTCCTTAATAAAAAAATGGGTAAACTACACTAATCATCACTCAACATTCTTCTCACTCCTATTTTGGTTACTAGAGTTAAAAAAATTTTACTTTAATAACTTAACTTTCGAATTGTTCATATTTTGGCCACTCTCGAATGGCATGTTTATACAAATAGAAAAATTCGATTAATCCTTAAAAGATTTATTTTTGTTAGATTATTCAATTTTCGATCTTATTTTGTATTAATTAAATCATATAATCGATTAACTAGTTAACCGAAATATTTGATTCTGGAAATGATTTTTTACTTTGTTTATTAAAATATCAAATATGATAATATGGTAAATTTAATAAATTTTCGGTTGTGATAAAAGTGTAAAAACAACTAGAAAGTCAAAATTTGAAAGTTCACACCTATTAATTCTACCCAGAGCCAAAACTTAAAAAAAAAATCAGAAGGCTATCAAAATCATTAGACTATAAGATATTGTAATGCATAAAATTTAGAAATATTATATATATTAAATTAGATCAGTTAATCAATTTTGCTTAAAACTGTGAACCGTAATCAAATCGAAATAATTTATTTTAAAAATTTGTACCGAAATCGGGTTCAATTAATCCTTAAAAATTATTTTGGTTAATTGCTAAATTCAAATTATTCAATTCTCAATCTTATATTGTACCAATTAAATCAGATAATCGAATTTACTAGTTAATTGGAATATTTGATTCGAGTAATAATTTTTTTACTTTGCTTATTAAAATATCAAATATGGTAATATGGTAAATTTAATAAGCAAATTAAAAAAAATCATTACCCAAATTTTTTTAAGGATTAATCGAATTTTTATATTTGTATAACCATGTCATTTGAGAGTGACCAAAATATGAACGATTCGAAAGTTAAGTTATTAAATTGAATTTTTTTAGCTCTAGTGACCAAAATAGGAGTGAGAAGAATGTTGAGTAATGATTGGTGTAGTTTACCCATTATTTTATTAAGGAAAAACAAAAACTAACGTCAGCTTTTAACGGGAGAGACAATATTGAAAGTGAACTAAAAGTTCGGTGACTATATTGAAATTGGACTAAAAGTTGGATGACCTTATCAAATATTTTAAAAGTATGGTGACCAAAATGAATCTGCCCTAAAAGTTTGGTGACTATATTGAAATCAAACTAAAAGTTGGGTGACCTTATCGAATATTTTAAAAGTAAGGTGACCAAAATGAATCTGCCCTAAAACTTCGGTGACCATTTATGTAGTTTACCCTATATATAATTATTCTGAGCCTGTTTACGAGCTTTTCGAGTCGAGCTCAGGTCTGCTCTACTCGGCTATTAAGGTCTCGAGCCGAGCCCGAACCCAAGTCGAGCTCACTCGAGCTGAGCGTTGACCGAGCTGAGCCCGAGTAGCTCTCGTGCCGATCAGGCTCATTATCACTCCTAGTAGCTACGATTAGAATTATTAAAATTCAAAAATATCCGAGATTAATTTAAAATTTCAGAAAACCCCTGTCGAATATGGTATCTAATTCTAGTTGGATCGACCCTCCAAAGTCCGGATACATAAATTTAAGGGTAGCCAAACTATTGATGATGACTCCTTTTTATCACCAACTTTTCAGTTGGTCTAAATTTGCCACTAATTTTATTTTTCGACTCATTTATGTCACTGCTCCGTTAACTTCTTAACAGGCGTGAATACTTGAATGCTAGATTAAAAAGACGTCGTTTTGGTGCCGCTATTTTGATACTAAATGGACCAAAGCGGCGACATTTTGCTGAAGGAGAATATAAAAAAATATCCACTCAATGGAACTTGAACATAGAACCTTCAAAATCAAAAGCAAACTCTTAATCACTAAGCCAACTTAACATCTTTGTTTATTCTAACACAAATAATATATATGTCAAAGTGTAGTTTATCATATAAATAATATTACTTTATATAAATATTATAAATATATTATTTCTAATATAAATATATTAGAAATAATATTAGTATACATATAATAATATATAAATAATAAATAAATATTTATATATAACTAATTTTTAATATTATATTATTATAAAAACTAAAAAAATTAATTTTCAAAAGCACGAAATTTTCAAAATTTATAAAAGCCCAAAATCCACCAAAACCTTAAACCCTAACTCTAAACTATAAACCCTAGAGTTTTATTTATAAACAAATAATATTAAAACATATAAACAAATAATATATTATTATAAAAAATTAAAAATTGATTTTAAAAAATGAAATTTCCAAAAAACCCCAAAAATTCACCAAAACCCTAAACCCCAAATCTATCTATTTTTGCTTTTAATGGGTTTATGGTTTTAGGGTTTAAGATTTATAATTTAGGGTTAGAGGTTAGAGTTTAATATTTTGGTAGATTTTGGGCGTTTTTGTAAATTTTAAAAATTTAAGGGGTTTTATAAAAATCAATTTTTTAATTTTTATAATGATATATTATTTATTTATATATATATTTAATTTTATTGATAATATGAATTTTTTTATTTAATATACATATTAATATATTATTATATGTATATTAATATTATTTCTAACATTTTTATATCTTATATAGAGTAAGGGTAAAACTTTGATACACACGCTGTGTAAAATTAATTTTACACAAGCCTGTGTATTTACACTATAAAACCCAAATCCTAAATTCCTAACCCTAAACATTAAACCCTATACACTAAATTCTAAACACTAACATTAAATTCTAAACCCTACACCTAAACCCCTAAACCTTAAACCCTAAACTAAAACCCTAACCCCTAAAACTAAAAGTGTCACGATCATTTTTGAAATCGGAACGTGTAAAAATAGCTTGACGATTGATCTTTTGGAAAATTAGGGTTTTCTGACCATTTTTAATTCAATATTGAAAACTTAGGGTTTTTCATATTAAATTGGGTTTTCTTTTATTTATCGCTGAAAAACATTTTGGAGTCACCACTGATCACTTCGAGGTAGATCGGACACCGGGAAAAACAAACAAGAGATTCTGTCTTAAAAATTGGGTTCGAGAGTCGGTTACGTGTAGGGAATGAGTAGCACCCCTTCGAACGCCTGTTATCGGTACCTTTAATTTTACGTGGCATTTTGGCATTTCAAATAATAATTTGAATTTAATTTATCCCATAATTATTAACTGAATTTAAATTCTAAATGCATATATCCTTTTATAAGAAAATTCATTTTATTCGAATACGAGATTAAAAGCACTCCGTTAGGTGGCACCCATATTCGTATTTAAAAACGAATTTCCAACATAAAAGGTTTTTCATGAATGTCCTTTTATTGTCTTGTTCATTTTAAGTACTGATCCTAAAAAGGTTCTAATCAATTAATTACTTATACTATGAATATTAATTAATTTAATGGCTTTTATGAGAAAAATACCCATTGCTTGAACATCTTCCATATATGTAAAACCCTTAAATTAATCATATTCTTAATTAATTAATTCCTCTAATTAATTAAAGTTCTAGTCCTAATTAAAGCTCTAACAATTTATTATTTAATTATAAGTGAAAATGTATATCGAATATACACCTTTATGACCAAGGCTGAGACAACACCTCATTGTAAACAATGGAGCACCATCCAGATTTGAACCTCAAAGATTCTATTCGATATACATTTAATTAATTACAATGTATTAATTATTAAATGTCAATTAAAGAACTAATTTGATTTCCAATTATAAGTGTAAATATATTCATTAAAATCCATGTTGAGATAACACCCCATTGTAAACAATGGAACACCATCCAAATTAGGATTTTAAAGTTTATATTTAATATTTTTTTAATTACTACAATTATCTTACCTAATTCAATTATTGAATCCTAATTAGAGATCCTATACTAAAGGCTCTGATATTTAATTAAATTAAGTGATTTGGATATCTAACAAATAAACCTATATGCATTAATTTAAATCATGCATTCAAACATATGAATTAAACAATTAAAACAATTAAATTAAATTAAAGGACTGAATTTAAAGAAATAAAACTTGCAAAACCATTTTTATTACATAAAGGGTTGAATTGAAACAAATACAAAACCAAAGCCCAATTACAAAACCCATGTGACCCAATTGTAAGAATTCGAACATAAGGGGTACAATTAAGGGGGATGTGGGACTAAAATGAAAGAATTGAAAATTTTGGGGCTTAATCTAAGAGGAATAGGGATCAAATTGAGAGATGGTAAAGTATTCGACAAAAACCAAATGAGATCCAAATAAAGATGCGCGGGTCTGACCCGACCCACTCAAAGTGCGCGGATCCTCTCATTGGCCCGACACCAAAACGGTGCCGTTTTGGGCCGAGCATAAATGGGCCATAATTTCCAAACTCGTTCTCTCACTCTCTCTAAATGCTCTATACTCAAACACATCACAGCCCAGAAATTTACTCCCAACATATCAAAATCTCCAAGTTTCGGATGAATACTCATTCGTGTTCATCCATTTTGGATGAACTCCAAACCTTCCAGCCACCCAACCACCCTTAACACCGCCATTCAATCCAGAGCCGCCATACTCCGGCAACCCTCAGGTATTTGCCGGCCTCCGGGATTCGAATCTCGGCCGTCGCAGGCGGTGCCGGTCGCCACAAGGCAAATTCTGGCCACCGTTATTCGAGCCCAAAAAACTTGGAAAAAAACATTTTTTTCACCAAAAACCTCTAGATCTACTAGATCCGTCAGGATCTACCCTTCTTTCCCGGCTAAAACTACCCGTAAATCCCCTCTTCAACTCCTACCACACAAATTCCGGCCACCACGATAAGATTCCGGCCACTTTCATTATTTCTATTTAACTTATGTTTTTTATGTACATGAATCTAACATTTTCTTGATTTACAGGAATTTAAAATGGACAGAAGAGATTACCTTTCGATGGCAGCCGTGGTGGTTCCAGCATTTTTCCTCGACGCTCGTTCGTGTTTTCAGTGACCGTCCGTTCAACTCCACTACGGCGGCTTAGTTCATGGCGCGTCGGTTCCACTACCGAGGTAAGCCTTCTCTCTCTTTTATTATTATTATTATTATTAATTATAGTTTATTAATAACTAATAATTACTAACTGACTTTTCTCTCTATCCCTATTTATAGGTGTTAGGCTTGCTGATGTCGGCAAAGGCAGCTGGGCGGGAGAAAGAAGCACAATCCGTGTGCTTCGGGTTTTGGCCAATCCGGGGCTACCACGTGTCATAAATTGGGTTGTAGATGAACTGTAATTGGGCGGGAAACACATTATATGGACTTTTGGATCTAAATTTTGGGCTTTGGGTATTTTATATGTAAATTGAATACTTATTTTGTAACTGTACATTTTATTTGTATGGGCTAATTTTTATTTATTATTTATTTACTATTTATTTACTATTTTGGCCTTATTTACGTAGCATATTCGAACCCCGAACAAAATACAGGTATGACAAAAAGGCACGTGTAAACTTGCCTGTGTATCAAATTTTTTTCCATAGAGTAATATTATTTATATAATAAGATAAATTAAATTAATCTCAACTGCAGTTTTAGAATATATATTATTTGCGCTAGAAATAAAACAAAAATGCTAAGTTGGTTTAGTGGTTAAGTGTTTGCCTTTGATTCTAAAAGTTCTAGGTTCAAATCTCATTGAATGCATGTTTTTCTATATATTTTACCAGCAAAACGATGTCATTTGGGGCATTTAGTATCAAAATAACGATACCAAAATGATGTTTTAGTATAGCAAGTCATCACGCCGTACGCCATGTTATCGTCCCGTAAGGAGTCAACGGCACGGTGGCATAAACGAGTCGAAAAATAAAATTTGATGGTACCTGGCGTAGTTTACCCTAAATTTAATTTAACAACAAGAGTCGTACTCCAAACGGAGCAGGAAAGCGAGAAACCAAAACTCAAACGCCATAACAAAAGGGGCAAAACCTGCCGGCAAACAAGAACCAAAAAATCGACATGATGAAAAGAAAAGGCTTAAATGAAAAATAGGTGCCCCAAATATGCCTTTTTTGAACTTTAGGTGCCTAAAGTATTTTTTTTTGTAAAAATAGGTGCCTAAAGTTTCAAAGTTATAATTTTAGGTATCTGACCATTAATGAATGTTAATTTTTTTTAACCAATCAATGCTTACAAGTGGCATATTTAGGTACATGAAATTTTAACTTTTGAAACTTTAGACACCTATTTTTACAAAAAAAAATACTTTAGACACCTAAAATTATAAGTTTTGAAACTTTGGGTATCTATTTTTACAAAAAATACTTTAAGCACCTAAAGTTTAAAAAAGACATACTTTGAGCATCTATTTTTTATTTAAGCCAAAAGAAAAATAAACATAAATCAGGAGAACC
This sequence comes from Hibiscus mutabilis, assembly GCA_019671005.1. Classification (NCBI taxonomy): domain Eukaryota; kingdom Viridiplantae; phylum Streptophyta; class Magnoliopsida; order Malvales; family Malvaceae; genus Hibiscus; species Hibiscus mutabilis. Next base: position 31,888,117 of record CM033713.1, read on the forward strand.
TCCCGAAAAAACAAACGCCACTGTTGCTTTTCGTGGTTCTTGGGGCTTTGAGGGTCAGGAACGGATGCTACAAGAGCTCCAAGGTCGGAGAAAGACATCTCCATAAGAACTGCATAGGGACCTAATCATTCCGAGTCAACATCACGGTCGAAAGAGAGAAGTCAGACAACTGACATGGCAAGACCATTAGTAAGCCAAAAGAAAAACCTCCCATTTGAAAATCCATAACTCGATAGAACAAGAATGGTCAGGGAGCGAAGAACCGTTCCAAAGAGAGGAAGGCCCCAGGGGAATAACAGCCTCGATCTCATCATCCCTTAAATCCCCGAGTCAAGAGATGATGACGCAGGGGCCATTAATCGCCATGCGGAAGACACTCAGAGGTGTCACCCGCTTCCATCAAAGCGAAATCAAACACTGGATCCTCACATTCAATTTCCCTCATTGATTCGCAAGACGAGACATTTAGAGAGATAGAAGGGGCAATAATGATTCATCAAGCCAAAGGGATCAGTGCCATTTTCGACAACAAGAGTTTGGAACCAAAGGATCTACCTTTAAAGCGTTTTTCAATCTTGTTCATAAGGATTTTTTTATCAGATAGACCTTGTTTAAAGGCAAAATTTAAAGCTTCTTCATTTGCAGAAAATCCAAAACCTTGTATGTTCCAAACTCCTGGCTCACTTTCAGAGACACCCTTACAAATTTCCTTATAAGGCGAGATTTTTTGTTTCGATGAGGTAGATCATAATTGAGACATGAGCTACTTCTTTTAGAGCTGCTAGGGTTAACTCTTAAAGGGCCCTCGTTTTGGAATAAAGCATCTCTCACTTGGAACAATACCCGTTTGCTTCCCGTAAACCACCTCAGGATAGGGGTTCCTGTAGAATCCTTAGCTATCACTGCTGTAGAGACAGAATCATCCTTCAAAAAAGATTCCCATCCGTCTTTCCAGACTTTTCCTTTGGATCCCCGATGAAATCTTCAATTTGCACCAGTTTGGAGTTGGTAATGTCTGTTTTGTCAGACTTGGACCTGCCAAAGAAAAAGTAACGGGAAATATCACTTTTCCAAGGATTAGAAGACACCAGTTTTTCAAGAGAGAACAGCTCACCTGAAACTGTTTTGGAAAACACGCGCTTTACCAACTCCATCTTCTTCCTCGGATCTTTTTCCTCCATCTTACCCTTTTCTTAGCCCACAGCAATGGAAGGTCGAGGTTTCATGTAGGAGACCCTTAGCCATGGACCATAGATATCATCTCTTTTGAATTTTCATGTTTGAACCAGCAATCCTTTGCATTCGTTCATATTTTTTGAACTTGATTGAGATAGAACTGTTACGTTGCCTTTGGAGGTTGAAACCCGTTTTTAAAGCATCCTCAACTCTCATAGCACCATCCGATTTAACAGACTCATGATCACTAATATTAGAATCAATAAATCTAGGAAACAGGGATCCTATTTTCACAGAATTCTTCTTGTTTAGCATGCTAAGAGGGACGTGGATCCAAAATTCAGAGAGAGAAATCAATTTCTTCTAAGGCCAGTCTTTAAGGATAAGAAGTCTAATCTTGAACAGACCAGAGATACAAGTTCAGAATTTGCCTTTTATCATTTTCGTTTTTGAACACAAAGAAGAAATAGTTTCTCTCTAGATGTTCTTAGAAAAAAGCCATGCTTTCTTTAAAATGGCACATACAGATGAGTGTTTAATGTTCCTATCGGAAAGGATTTTACCTACAAGAGAATGAGATTTAATGGCTGGCTGCATTAATCTCCTCATCATTGTCCAGCTCCAGCGAATCAAGTCTAACTGAAAAAATTGTTTGAAACTAGGAGAAGAGAGAAGGAAGGGAAAGAAACTCAACCAAACAGGGAAGATAGGAACCACAAAACTGAGTGAAACCACACTGGGTCAAGCCGGGCAAGAAAACTAAGCTTCTTTGGGAGAAGAAAGAAAGCAAGAGTGTAACGCCCTAGCTTTGGACCTAGAAGTTTTGGGTGGTTTGGTCTGTCCGGTGGACCGGAATTAGAGATTCGAGATTTAAATTGAATTAAATATTTTTTTGGGAGATAAAAATATGAAAAAAATAGTCTAAAATAATTATTAATTATATAAATGATTTTGGTGAAAACAATTTTGAAAAATGAAATTCGGAAATATGACATTTTAATTTAGTGACCAAAATGTAAAGTTTGCAAAACTATTTTTAGTGACTTTTTGTAAATGGATCAAAACTTTGAATATTTAAGGAGCTATTTGTCCTAAAGGTTTTCATCAGATTTCTCCCTTTTATTAACTATTTTAAATGAGTTTTTAAGAGCTATAAATACTTGAAGAGAATTAATTAATCATAATTAGCTTTTATTCAAAATTCATGTAACAAACTTTGTAACTTTTTTCTCTCAAATTCTCTCCAGCCAAACACATTTACAACTTCAATTTCTTCAGGTAAAAATCAGGATTTTAGAGAGTTTTTGATTTCTAAAGATTTTACATCAAATACTTATTATTTCTATATTGATTTTTATGTTTTACCAAGCAATTAAGGGATAAATCACCATTGGAGGTAAGGATTCGTTCTTCTCCTCTAATGAAAGGTTCTTTTTTGAAATTCCTAAGTTCTTGATCCATTTTTATTTTGCTCGATTTCCTTCAACCGTTTGTGTTGCCAAGTAGTGGAGAAGTTGCTAATGGGTGATTTTTGTGGGAAGCAAAAATATAGAAAATTGACACAAGGATTTAGAGTGGTTTGGTTTTCTAACCGAAGCCTACATCCACTACCTTAACTTCCCCACTAAGGATTTCAACCAATTCACTAAGAATTCTTTCCTTTTTCTAGGCTTAGGAAGCAACCCTTACAATCATAGACTCACTCACCAAGTCTAGCATCCAAAGCTCACAAAATCGAGCTTTGGGAACACTCTTAAACAAGAGAACTGATAGCAAACTGAAATCCATCTCTAAAGGTGTTTGTTTGCACTCTAAAGCACTCACCCAAGACCTAAAACACTTGAGCATACATTGACAATTTAAGCTCACAAGTGTTATTTGTACAAGAATGTGAAATTTAAGCACTAAGACAATTTTTACATCATAATGTTGTTGACATTGAGATCATTAGTTGTTGCTGAAGCTTGAAGGTCCCTTTTATACTCCCAATTAAGTTCCTAGCCGTTGGAGACTGTTGAGATTGAATTGGAGTCGTTGGAGACTCTATTTCCCGTAATAAACGTAGTTATGTAGCCTTCCGTATCGGTACGTGTCTACCTATATCAGTACATGTACTAGCTGTTATGTCCATTCTGGCTGCGCATATCAGAACACCTTGGACCCTATCGGTACGCCTTAGTCCGTTTCAATACGCCTTGTAATTTAAAAGACCGTTGAGAAATAGCCGTTGGAGGTTGTTGAAACCAGGATCGGTACGCTTACAAGCGTATCAAAACGATCATATACGTATCGGTACGCTTAAGAGCATATTTGTACGGTTTTTTAGTTTTAGAATTTTCCTGTAGCAAAAACCCTTATTTGTATCGATACGGGGTGTAACCGTATTGGTACAGACGTGTTGAAAATATAAGTTTGACTACTTTAAAACATTTAAAACACTTCCAAAACCTTTCAAAAACTTCTCAAACTTATTTTCAAGTTGTTTGGACTTAAAACCATTTTTGAAACCTTTTCAAATTAGTCCAAAACATTTTGATATAACAAAACCAACTTGAAAATTTGTTTTTCAGATTTTCTCCCTTAGTAAAAATAAAATTTGAATAAGAGATTAATCTTGAAAATCTTAAAAGCTCCCACTTATTCATTTTAAAATTCAATTTTTAAAACATTATCCCCTTTTTGTTATATCAAAAATGGTTCAAACTTTAAAGACCAATTTAAAATTGGCTCCCCTTTACTCGAGCATCATTCAACTGTTAATCCAACAATTATGATAAACTAGTTGAATTAAAAAATAAATCAAATAAAATTAAATAAATTCAACTAATTTTTACCACACTTGAACCAAAGGTAGGATGTGAAGCCTTCCTTATTCAAGTGTTCTTCTTTGTGTGTCAAGAGCTTCCATAAGTTTGACTTTGATCACCATTGGCTCAAGCACACCTACAAAAAGACAATTAAGACGTTTTTGGTATCCAAATTGCTTTGGATCCATAGGCATTAGTAGCACATAATTTAGTCCCCTTAGGAATCTATTTTTCAATTTCATCCTTTTTAGTTGAAGTAATTAGTCCTTTTGGGACCCAAATACTTCTAAAAACTTTTTCATTTAAAAACCTAGAAACACTTGATTGTCTTTGGTAAAAATTTAATTTTCCCAAATTGTTTTTCTTTTCAAGTCCTTTGGAAATCAAATTATTTTCCTTCTTAAGATCATCCACCTCCTTTTGATGCTTTTTTTAAACTTTGAAGCAAATTTTGCAAGTCTAAAACTTTAAGTTCAAAATCCTTCATTTTTTCTTCAAATTTTAAATTGGTTTTTAAAAGCAAATCATTTTCGGTTTTCAATTTTGAAATACTCTTTTTATTTTTCGAAAATGAAGCCTTAAACTTAAAATCAATTCGTCATAGGCCTCTTGTAACTCATCAAAAGTATAAGAATTAGAAATAGATGAGTTAGAAGCTACATCTCCCTCTTGGAGGGCCATCAAGCATATGTGGGCTTCTTAATCTTCATCGGTGGAGTCTTCATCACTCCATGTTGCCATCAAGCAATTGTATTTGGTGTGCCTCGTCTTCTTGCATTCGGAGCACTTGGGGGATCCTTCATTTTCTTCTTCGATTCATGCTTGGATTCTTCCATTTTGCTCTTCATGAATTGGGAAAATTCCTTGAAGAGATATACCATCTTTTCATCTTCACTTTCCTCCAAACTTGATTCTTCTTGGTGGCTTGTGGAGGATTGAAGAGAAACGATGTTGACATCAACTCCTTGCTCTAATACCAATTGTTGTGCTCGATTTCCTTCAACCTTTTATGTTGCCAAGTAGTGGAGAAGTTTGCTAATGGGTGATTTTTTGTGGAAAGCAAAAATATAGAAAATTGACACAAGGATTTAGAGTGGTTCAGCTTTCTAACCAAAGCCTACATCCACTACCTTAGCTTTCCCACTAAGGATTTCAACCAATTCACTAAGAATTCTTCCCCTTTTCTAGGCTTAGGAGGCAACCCTTACAATTATAGACTCACTCACTAAGTCTAACATCCAAACCTCACAAACCAAGCTTTGGGAACACTCTTAAACAAGAGAATTGATAGCAAACTAAAATTCCTCTCTAAAGGTGTTTGTTTGCCCTCTAAAACCCAAGACCTAAAACACTTGCGCATACATTGACAATTTAAGCTCACAAGTGTTGTCTGTACAAGAATGGAAAATTTAAGCACTAAGACAATTTTTGCATCATAATGTTGTTGGCATTGAGATCATTAGTTGTTGCTGAAGCTTGAAGGTCCCTTTTATACTCCCAATTGAGTTCCTGGCCGTTGGAAACCGTTGGGATTGAATTAGAGCCGTTGGAGACTATTTCCCATAATAAATGCAGTTATGTAGCCTTTCGTATCGGTACGCGTGTACCCGTATCGGTACAGGTACTAGTCGTTATGCCCATTTTGGCTGCGCGTATTGGAACGCCTTGGACCGTATCAATACGGTATATCGATATGCCTTAGTCCATTTCGGTACTCCCTGCAATTTAAAACACTGTTGGGAAATAACTGTTGGGGGTTGTTGAAACCAGGATCGGTACGTGTTCAAGCGTATCGAAACTGTCCTATCCATATCGGTACGCCTAGGAGCGTATCGGCACAATTTTTCGATTCTAGAATTTTCCTGTAGCAAAAACCCTTATTTGTATCGATACGGGGTGTAACCGTATCGGTACGGACGTGCTGAAAACATAAGTTTGGCTACTTTAAAATGTTTAAAACACTTCCAAAACATTTCAAAAACTTCTCGAACTTATTTTTAATTTGTTTGGACTTAAAACTATTTTTAAAACCTTTTCAAATTATTCTAAATTATTTTTTAATTATTATATCAAAACAAATATCCTAACAATTTTATATAATTTTCATTGGGCTTTAATTAATTAAACTCGAATTTATGGTTTAATTGGTGATTTATGATAAGAATTAAGGAAATTCGTAATTGATCTGTTTTTGATGAGTTAATGATTGATTTACAACTTGATTTTAGTGTTCAATATGTTAATGAAGTGAGTTTTAATGATAGAATCCCAAAATCTAGAGAATCTCTAATTTGTTAGATTGATGGTTAAGAGATTTTGAGATGTTGTGGTTGATTATTGTTTGCCAGAGGTATGAGGTTGATTTGAGTTGTTGTTAGATGTTACTTGATGCTATTTGGACGTTGAGATTCGTAGTTGATGGCTGGGTTGAAGTTATAGATGAATCGATGATGTTTTTGGTTGGTAAAATGTGGTGTTATGGAGGATTATAGTTGAATAAATGTTATTTGTTGATTGCTGTGAGTTTGAATGCATTATAATGCATTGGATCCTCTGTTGTGATGTGTTTTAAACAGGGAAAATTAATCCGGAAGTGAACCTTGGTGTTGAGGAGTTGTCGAAAGCTTGATTTGGCATCGGCAAGGGAGGCGTTGCTTTGTCGGTGAGTAAAACGAATAAGAATGTCTTTTCAAAGGTTTAAAAAGGTTTAATGGGAGTCTAGACTAGACTTGATACGCTGGTCTAGTACTCGGAAGTAAGTAAAGTGGTTTTTCTCTCTCCATTTCGGTTGGCAAAAAATTTATAAATGCACTTGTTAAATGATTGTTTACCTTCTGTGTTATGCATGAAATAAACATGGTTTAATGCTAGAAATTGATATGAAATGATGTTAGATGCATTTGGAAAGTAATGCATGGTTTTAAAGAATGTTTATGAACATGGCTTATGCATGATGAAATGATTTGAATGATGCATATATAAACAATGAGGTATGTTTATAAAAGTGAATTATATTGGCAAGTGATGGATTAAAAATGTTATGGAAATGTTATCGGATATAGTTGGCCGGTCATAGGATTTAAAGTGCATTATAATAAGCCGCTCGTGGTTGTAGAGGTAGTACGAGAGGTACTTACTCCGATCATGTAAACTCCAATGTTGTTGAGGTAGCACTTAGATGACTTTTATTCCAGCCATTGACTATAGAGGTTGATGCATCGAGTGTGTGTACTCTAAATTGGAGGATTAGCCTTGGCAGTGTAGAGGTGGTGCATGTGTTGCACAACTCCATGTCATTGAGCTATAAGAGATTGGAAAATCTCTTGGGAATCTGTGTATCCGATGTTAAAGTTGATTTTTAAAAATGTTGTATATGGTAATAGATCACTTGAAAGCCAATATGATGTTTTAAATATATCATGTTGATGGATTGGTTTGTATAATGTGATTTATACATGTTTTTACTCCTTAAGCTTCGCATATGGGATGTTATGCATGGGAAGGCTTAAGTAGAGGGAATTGCATATGAGATTATGCTGTGGAATTCATGATACATGTTGCATATGCTTTAATATGCTGATTTTGGAAAGATTAAGTGCATGTTTTGAAAGAATGACATGATGGTTTTGAAATGGTTTTAAATTGCATTGAATGATGTTTTGTGTTTTGAGCGCTCCTTACTAAACAATGATTGCTTACGCTCTCTTTTATCATCAATGCAGATTGATTGAGTGCAAGTGGGCCTAACAAGTAAGGAAAGAACTTCCAAGACTTAGTTTTGCAAAGTATGTTGTGTTTTAAAGTAGTAATAAATGCAATGTGGCTTAAATGTTGTTGGGAGGGTTTTAGTGTTTAATTCTCTGTTTGAGCAAGTTTATATTGCTGTTTTGGACTTGTAATAAGCTTGATTTGTTGGGTTTTGCATATGGTATATGTTTTGGTACTTTTAGTAATGTGGCGCTAGGAAGCATGCCTATAGTTTAACTTTAAAGCACGTTTTCCATGAGTTGATAATGGATTTGTGTTACTATGGTTAGCATCGATCCTTGGTAATGTTGTATGAATGTTAGAAGCATGTTTAAGTGTTTTGAAATCTATAAATGTATGTTAAACCAGCAAATTTGAACTTTACAGGCCAGAGCGTATTGATACGAGTAAGACCGTATCAATACGGGTTAATGATTTCAGACATATAGTATTGATACGCGTAAGACCGTATCAATACGGGTCAATATTTTCAGGCATAGCGTATTGATACTCGAAGAAGTATATCGATACAGGTTTGAACTACTGAAATTTGGAATTTTGAATTTTGAAAATGCACAGATGTACCGATACACTTGCCCGTGTATCAATACGGGTAGCTGTTAATTCAGTTAAAGTGTGTTTTAAAAGTTCTATTTTCTTACGTTTTAGTCCCTGAATGTTATACATGCAATTAAATGAGTTTGAATGGTCGATTTGAGCTGAGAATTGACATGCAAGTATGTAATATGACTAATTGAAGATTAGTAACCCTAATTTCAGTAATGGTCCTTTAATTTACCAATTTTATGTTTTGATCCCTAAAATTTATTGTATGCATTTGGTTACCTTTCTGAGGTCTATTTCCTTTGTAACTTCACCCGCTGCAAGCATGATCACGTAGGATTACTAATATGCATCTAGATAAGATAAAAAAATGAACTGATTTTCGCAATCTTTCTTCGGTTTACTTCGGCAAATCGCTTAGTTCGATCGAGCGTCTAGGCCGGGTCAAGGGGGTTACAAAGAATATCTTAGACAAAACAAGGCAACTAGAGAGAAAACCAACCTAGACCTTCAACGCAAGAGAGAAAACTAAGTGTTTCATATAATTTACATTGATGCTTATTATAATAATGTTTATTACAATACATGGCAGCAAGAGTTTAAGAATGATAAGCTCCAACGCAAACCAACCTAGACCTTCAACCCGACCTATACCTTTCTTATACAAAATACACATCAAAATTTAAGGGTCCGTTTGGTTTCAGAAAATATAGGTCATTTCTATTTTCATTTTCTCAAAAAATAGAAAACACTACTAAAATTATGTTTGGTTTTTAAAAATAGAAAATAATTTTTAGAAAATGAAAATAAAATAAGTGAAAATTTGAAAACATAAAAAAGATATTTTCAATGTTTTCTTTAAAATTGTTTTGAAAATATAGAAAACACGGGATTTGAGATTTTAATTTAACTTACACGACAAAGCAAAAGACATTCATCCTTATCTCTGCAATCAATCAAAAGAAACACAATGAAATTGAGAGAAAAATAAGAAATCGATTACTGGAAGAAGAGGCAAAGGTTAGTAAATCTTAATACCTCAATCTTATTTGGTTTCTCGTCACTTTCGAAAAATGCTCGTATCTTCAACCTCTGTAACTAAATCGATCAGTTTTGCTGGCAAATTTTGACTTTTGAGTCTTTCTATTTTTTCCCTTTTCAACAATTCTTTCAAATTTTAGATCTTTTATTTCATATATTTGTGAAAATTTTTGAAAGGAAATTTGTGTGAGTTTCCTTTGTGTTAAGGTTACGGAAGGAAGTATGCTGATCACACGATACATTGATGTACCATTAACGAAGTCTTCAATTTCTTTGAATGAGGTGTACAAACAGTAATATACTTTGTTGGGGTTGATTGATCTGAATTTTTATTATGTTAGCTTTATTGATATGATTCTGAAATTGGTTTAAGGATAAGGTTGTATATTTTGTCTCTTAATATGGATATCTAAATTTTATAAATCAATTTGTTTTGTGTTATATTTTAATTTAAGGTTGTATATTTTGTCTCAATTTGTTTAGTTGGAGAGACGCTTTTCTAACTTCCCAATTCAAGTGGTGGTTCTCAACGTTGTTGGAGATGCAAATTTCTGGTGTTGATATTTTCATTTGTAACTATAGTATCGTATAAAGCTTGGAGGAGTTCAATGCTTCTATGATTGTTAGTGGTGCTGGAGTTGATTTATGTTATAGAAAGCAATTGGTGTTTGATAGTCTTATTAGTTGGTTTGGATGTATTCTTGTTCTTTATTAAGAATAAAAATTGTTGTTATTGATTTCAATTTTTTTGTTTAGTTATATTTTAATTTATTATTACAATAATAATATTTTTCTAATAATTAAATTTTAATTTAATTATTTAGTAATTGTTTGTTTATTATTGTTTTAAAAAACTAGACCAAACGTATTTTTATTATTTTCATTTTTAAAAATATGTTTTCATTTTTATTAACTGAACACGTTTTTCAATTTTCAAAAAACTGAAAATAAAAACTATTTTCTAAAAATAAAAACAAAAAATATTTTCTAAAACCAAACGGGCCCTAAATTTCTCCCTAAAACCTAAATTTTCTAAACACACTACCACTTTCCACAAAGGGCATGTGCCTCAAAATAAGAAAAAGGAGACCAACTAAATTTATACTTAACTACTGGCAACAATGGTTGCATAGAACTCTCATCTCTCACATCACGCTGTGGATGCCAAACTCAACCTATTATATACCAAAAGAAAGCAATACTTTGAATATGGAACACACAAGAAAAGAAGTCAATTTAAATTAGGAAGACTTGCCTTATCACCGTATTCGGCTCAGCCTCGGCATCGATAACTCCATTCATCGACTCGAGAACAACACCAACCACGGTATTTCCCTTTATGGAAACAAACAAAATCAAACGATTAGGTAAAGGAGTTTTACCCAATGGATCAACATATTAAGGAAGAAAAATGTTTCGAAGAGGGAGGGTCATTCATCTCCAAGAACCACACCAGTCGAAATATTTCAAAGATCTCTTCATATATAAACTATGGCAACAAATATATGAACTATGGAACAGAAAAACACAACACAATCAAAGGAAAATTGAGAAAGAAAATGAAATCATAACCAAACATACTATATAAAAATCAAGAAAAAAATTAATAAACTCAAAACCAAAACCTCTAACTCCTTCAACAATCCGTCTTGAAATACTTTTTTCCGATCAGCATGTTCATCCTCCACAGAGGATTTCAAATCATCACTCGAAGATGATGAGTTGTCATAGCCACCAATGTTCCCTTCACTGCTACCTGCGGTAGATTCATTCTCGAAAACCTTATGTGAACAAGAGGTGATACCACTGGAATTCAATGATGCATTTGCTCCAGCAAGTCCATTCATTTTATCCAGATCTGATGTATAACAATCTGTAGCAATGCTGCCAAGCTTACGACTTATAATCTCCAGTGAACCTGATTGATTCCAATCAAGACTCCTCCGTTTTAATAGCCTATGTTGCTCAATATTTTCTCCATGAGGATCATTTTTCCTTTTAAGGCCTTTCCCTTTCACCAGATTCAGTTTGATATGCAACACCATTGTTGCGAGGCAATTTATAAGACTGCTGGTGAGGAGTAGGCCGTAGATTCTAAGAACGTTTAAGGCCATCTGAGTGTTCATAAGCTGTAAGCTGCTTTCTACGGACATGGGATACATAGATTTCCATCCCAGGTTCCCAAAACATGTACATGTTTATTGAATGCCGAGACTCATCAACTGACCCACGTATATCAAATTGCTGACTTTCTTGAATTATTTCCCCTTGTTTTCTTTGTAAGCCCATAAAAAATGCACAATGAGCACTTGGCTTAGAGGCATTTGCATACTCCTGAGGATAAGGATGACACTACAACTTTCCTTAAGTGTCACGCTCAATATGTAAATAATATATAAAATGTCGATTAAATTGATATAGGAAAACCTCAAACTTGTATTTATTTCATGAAGGATCACAAAGGATCAAAACTTTAAATTTAAAAGCCATGCTATATATAAAGACACAAATATTACCATCAACGTCAACTGCCTTAGCCGAGATTGTACCCAGCCTTTCTAAGAACACAAATGTCAACCTGCAAATAGTTTGTGTAGCTCAGGAAGAACAAATAAAGCTCAAACAGAACACTCCACTTTGCTCTATTCAGCTCAATTTTCTGGATTTGGAGAGAGGATAAGGATCAGTATAATTTTTTGGCCAAAAAGATCAATATAGGGAAGTCGTCTCTCCATTATCTTACACCACAAATGCTGTTACCATATTGGAACTGCTCCATCATGACTCGAACGGTTCTTGAGGACACATTATAGCTAGAATTCATGCATGGATAGACATGAGTAATAATTGGCATAAGATAAGTCCTATCACGAGGATTTTTACGAGGACCCCATACAGAAAATCCAAGTCCATCTTCTTCAATTGCACAAAGCATAACTGGGTTTGGCCAACGCCACTGAGTATAGACCCTAAAAAATCGTGAAACAAGCATACTTGGAACAGCGTTAGGATAAAGTGGGCAAATTCGAGCTACAAGAAGGGCCCAGTTAACACCCCCAAAAAATCCAGTCACCTGAAAATGAAGATTTGTGTTAAAATAAATAAGAAATATACAATAAAATTAGAAAAGTATAAAGGAGAAGAAGACTGACATTAGAATAAACACTGCGCCTTTTAGCCCAAAACTTCAAACATCGAAGAGTAGTGCGAAAATGATATAACTGTAGAAAATAGGGTTAGAGAAGTTTTCTACTCTCTTATTTCAATTTACAGAAAATAAGTCTACTTATAGACTTTTACAAGGAGTTTTACATTGAGTAGATATCCTCTAGGCTAGGACTCTTATCCCTCATACGGATAGAGTTAGATTACAACTAAACTACTTAGTTAGGATAGACTTACAACTCTTATTATTTACGTGTTAACCTACGCTCTCCCTCAAACTGGTGTGTATATGTTATGTACACCCAGTTTGGATGACATTTCTTCAAAGCTCACTTTTGGAAATACTTTGGTGAAAATATCGGCTAGCTGGTTCCTAGTAGGAATATAGTGAAGCTTTACAACCCCGTTGTTGACCTTCTCATAGATAAACTGTCTACCAATCTCAATGTGTTTGGTCCTGTCACGTTGTACTGAATTTCTAGCAATACTCATTGCTGACTGACTGTCACTGTAAACTTCAAATTTTGCCTTTCCATCCAGCTCTAACTCCATGAGAAGTTTCTTGATCCACATTCTTTCACATATCCCAAGAGCCAAAGCTCTAAACTCTGCTTCTAGAAACCACAGATTGCTTCTTGCTTCTCCAAGTGACCAAATTTCCCCACAAAAATGTGCAATAGCCACTAACAGATCTTCTGTCAGTTCTCTTGCCCAGCTTGAGTCCGTGTAGACCCTTACTGTTCTATCCTGATGTTTCTTGAAAAACAGTCCAAATCCGGGTGTAAATTTCAAGTACCTCAAAGTTCTATTGACTGCATTCATGTGCTCTTCTCGAGGATCACTCATATGTTGACTAATTATGCTCATTGAGTATGCAATATCGGGCCTAGTAAGTGAGAGATAGATTAGTTTTCCAACTAGTCTTTGATAGGATTCTTTATTCACTGGATTCCCCGTTTCATCTTTACTGAACTTTAAACCTGATTCCATTAGGATTTCAGCTGGTCTACTTCCAAGCATCCCAATTTCTATAAGTAGATCTAAATGTACTTTCTTTGGTTTATAACAATCCACTCTTTCGATCTTGCTACTTCCATTCCTAAGAAGTACCTATGGTTTTCCCAATCCTTAGTCTCGAACTCATTTACTAGAACAGTTTTCAGCATCTCTATTTCTTCAATATTATCCCCTGTAATGATTATATCATCAATATAGACAATTAGAAGAGTCATTTTACCATATGGTGCAACCTTTCGAAACAATGTATGGTCTGCTTGCCTTTGCTTGTACCCATTCTGAACCATAGCCTTAGCAAATCTGTCAAACCACGCTCTAGGGGATTGCTTTAATCCGTACAGTGATTTGTTTAGTTTGCACACTGTCCTTTTCGTGGTCTTTTCCTCCAAACCTGGTGGAACCTCCATGTATACTTCTTCTTCAAGGCTTCCATTAAGGAAATCATTTTTGATGTCCAATTGGTGCAACTTCCAATCCTTGTTAACAGCTACTGATAATAATACTCTGATGATATTCAATTTAGCTACTAGGGCAAAGGTTTCTTGATAATCTACTCCATATGATTGAGTAAACCCTTTAGCCACTAGCCTTGCTTTGTATCTCTCAATGCTCCCATCTTAGTGATACTTGACTGTGAATATCCATTTGCACCCAACAGCCTTCTTCCCTTCTAGTAAATCAGTCAAACACCAAGTATTATTCTTTTATAGTGCTTTGACCTCTTCTTCAACAACCTTCGTCCACTTAGGACTTTCGAACGCCTCTTCTACTGTCTTAGGGATCTTCACACTATCAATGCTGGTTGTAAAAGCTTTGAAACCAGATAATAATTTCCCATAGGCAACAAATTTATTGATAGGATGAGCAGTACATTTCCTTACCCCTTTTCTAATAGCCATAGGAAAGTCATCTAAGTTCACAGTAGAATCTTATGTAATAACATTACCTCTTGTCTCCATAGCATCAGAACTCAAAATTGGTTCCTGGCAAGTGCTAGGCTGACCAACATCTTTAGTTTGATTTCTTTTCCTCCTTGTGTAGACATTAAGTTGTTTCTCTGGTGGTTGTGGAGTCACAGAGTGTGATATAGTTCTGAGTGTTGGAGGAGGTGTTGTATAATGACTGAAAGGTTTAGACTGTGGAGGTGTATTGGACTGTGGAGAAGTTGTGTCTACAGGATTAGGGGCAGGAGTTTCAATGATATCCAAGGCAGGCTCAAGAAGGATAGGCATAGGAATAATGGACTGTATGGACTGAGATTCTTTAGGTCTCTCCTTGAATGTCAGGCCTTGCAAATTAAGGCAAATTTTCAAAAAAAGTAACATCAAAAGAAATATAGGTTTTTCAATTAGTGGGGCAGTAACATTTGTAACCCTTCTGACTCGAGGAGTAGCCTATAAACACACACCTTAATGACTTAGGATCCAGTTTACACGATTGTTGCTGTGCACATGAAGAAAAAATGTGCATCCAAAGACTCGAAGAGGAAGAGCTAAGGACAATGGTTTGAAGTGTGAAAAATGTTGAAATAGAATATCAGTGAGTATTTTGAATCCTAGGGTCTTGCTTGGCATCCTATTGATAAGACAAATTGCAGTAAGAAGAGCTTCCCCCAAAAATATTTAGGTGCACTAGCTGAAAACAAAAAGGACCTATTTACTTCCATTAGATGTCTATTCTTCATCTCAGCCACTCCATTTTGTTGATGGTGTTGACACATGAGGTGAGATGAATAATTCCCTTTTCTTGAAAGAAACACCTAAGAGACTTGCTAAGATATTCACTCTTATTATCACCCCCAAGAAATCCAGTCACCTAAAAATGAAGATTTGTGTTAAAATAAATAAGAAATATATAATAAAATTAGAAAAGTATAGAGGAGAAGAAGACTGACATTAGAATAAACACTGCGCCTTTTAGCCCAAAACTTCAGACATGCGAAAATGATATAACTGTAGAAAATAGGGTTAGAGAAGTTTTCTACTCTCTTATTTCAATTTACAGAAAATAAGTCTACTTATAGACTTTTACAAGGAGTTTTACATTGAGTAGATATCCTCTAGGCTAGAACTCTTATCCCTCACACGGATAAAGTTAGTTACAACTAAACTACTTAGTTAGGATAGACTTACAACTCTTATTATTTACGTGTTAACCTACAATAACATTGTAAGTGTATGCAACTTAGTAAAGGATACAGACAATCAACAATTATATAGAAGGCACCAAAAGGAACACTAAATTTTGAAGATCGGGTATATTATCAGCAGCAGTTCACCTCAACATTTGGCACCAGTTTTAGAATTTGATTTGCAACCCTGCAGCCATTAAGACTTCGAACAGTAGGCTCATCAACATTGTACAATACCGACATGTCAAAAATGTCCAAATCCTGTCCACAAGCAAGCATTTATCAAATATATGCAAACCGCAAAAAAAAATCATAATGGTCTTCACCAACTGTTCATCCCAAAGCAAAGAAGCTCACAACTAAACAGAAGTGAGAAGCAACAAAACTATCTAGGACTTATGTTAACTATATACTTAGAAAAACAAAATAAAACCAACAAGCTTGGGAACAGAAATGCTATATATTATTTCTACAAATGGAACATAAAACTGTAGCTAAATGAACCCAACATGGTATGTTGTGAGTAAACTAACAAAATGCATAATAAAAACATAGAGAACATTCATGTTAAGATGGGAGATGGAGAGGAGAAGCACTTTTAATACACTTCTTAAATCAACTAAGCACTAAGCAACAATATCCAACAAGACACTAGAAATTAATGAACAGTTTTGTATAAACAGATTCTTATTTCAAATAGAAATTTTAAGTATGGAAATAAAAAAGGTATTTTAGACTTACATGAGGTACAACCAAATGAGAGATGCTTGAATAAAGAAGATCAATTGGAATTCCATTACAGGGACATGAGCATCCGGAACTGGTTGTAACTCTGTAACTTCTTCCCTTTCTGCAGGATATTGTGCAGTACAATGAAGAAATCTTCATGGTTAAGACACCAAAAATCCTGATAAGTGAATAAATTATTTCAGTGTTCGTAAATCAGTCAAACAGTCATTAATAAATCCAGTATTTACCTCTTGGTTCACATAGGATGGTCCCACGCATAAAGTGTCTACATCAGAGCCAGGTCCATGAACCTATCAAAACAATAAAACTTGACGAATAATGTGTAACAAAAATGTTTGTAGTAGCATAGGCACTCTGACAACTCAATCAGACAACACTGAAGTTTTGTTATAGCCAACATTCCAGTAAAGCATGTTATTCAAGTGTGAGTACCTGAGTACCATAAGCACCATAAAACACTCACCCCAAGGCGATAAGAACCAAAAGTAAAAATGACGGCATTTGCATCTTCAACCATCTGATCTGTGTACCCCCTCAAACGAGTAAGTTGCTTCACCCAATTAGTTGCAATCTATTAACACAATGAAGAGACGTGTTAATGTAAAACAAGATCGCTTAATTTTGAACTGTTTCTCTGACTTAATTCGCTAACAAACTATGCTACATTGAACAAAAACCAACATATACTAAACCAAATTAGCAAAAATAGCATCTCATTACTTGAAAAATCTAATCGTAGGTAACACAGAATTGTTAGTAGCACACATACAGCTTCAAAAGCTTCACAAAACAAAACTTTCTCCAGGATAAAAAGGCAATTACCTCTTGAATTGGACCAATAACTTCTCTCTTTGAAGCTTCCTCTTTGCTCTCATAGAGCCCAGCTTCTACCAAGAACTGTCAACAAATTTTCACACGAAACGAACAAAAGAAAATTAGTAATTAAAAATACCCCCAAAACAAAATTCAATATATACCCTTTCCAAATCACGATTTCTTAGTATGTCGGCTTCGGTAGGACCAGCGATCACTGGCGCCGCTATCCGCGGCGGCGAACCACATAATCCCTCCGAACTCACCATCTCTATCAATATATATACCCGTATAACGCCCAAAAAAAGAAAACCCTAGAAAGTCGAACCGCTCAATTATGAAAAATTTAGCGTCGAACGAACAATGGAAACCCCAAATAAAGAATTTCTTCGATAAAACAAATCGAAGAAGGCGCAAAAAAGAAAAAGAAATTGAAGGCAGAATAAAAAAAAAAAAGGAAAGTTTCTTTGAAACCAAGAAAAAAAAAAGAGATTAACGATTTTTCGGGGGAGATTTTTAAACCTAAAGAAAAAAGTATATGCATCGTTACTTTGTTCTTTCTTTCTATATATATACTGATAAATCCTGCTTATGGACAACATATTAATTCCTACATTAAAACGGTTCGGTACATGAATTATAATTATTTTTTTTAACGCGGCTTTTTTATACATTTGATTGTTTTAGAAAGATAAATTTTCAATAAGTTCATTAAACTAAATAAATGAGCATGATAAAATTTTATGTTCAACTTTTCATAAATTTAAGTTAAATTAAGAACCAAAAATATTTTATATTAAAAAAATGTTTAACTACTAAGCTAAATTAAGAACTTTTCATAAATTTACATAATTTATTCTTTAATTTATAATGTATTATCACCTCAAAATTAAATCAAAATATTATTAAACTTAACGAATTAAATGTTATTTTAAAATTATGTTTTATCTAAAATAAATATTATTAATTTAAATTTTAAAATTTTTAATATTAATTTTATTAAATAAATAATTCATTATTTAATCATTATTTTTATTTCAAACAATTCAAAATTTATATTTTATTAAAAAAATCTAAATAATTTTTTCAAATAATTCAAATTTTATATTTTACCATAAATATATATTACATAGTAAATTTTTATAATGATCTAATATAATTTTATAAAAATAAATAATTACTAAAAGAATTGGAAAAATAATTTTAGATTGATTTGGGTAATATTTTTAATTTAATTTTGAGGTGATAATACATCATAAATTAAAAGAATAAAATTTATAGATTTTTAATAAGTTCTTAGTTTAGTGGTTAAACATCTTTTATTTAATGCAAGAGGTCCCTGATTTAATGCAAGGCATCCCTTGTTTAATTTCGCCCAAGAGCATCACTTTAAATATTTTTTCTTTGATTTGTTTAAAATTCGGAAGTGACACGTGTCACCTCTTAGTTGGTCAAATAAAAAATTTTATTTAAATGCAAACAAGGAGAGAGGCATTGGCGTGAAAAATAAAAAAAACTCAAGTTAGCAATTTCGTTAGAATTTTAACAAAAAAAAAAATAATTTTGACGAAAAAATTAGTTGGATGATCAAAACAAGAAAAGAGTGATAATTTGGTGACCACTAATATAGTTTTCCCAAAAAAACCGACCCATATCCACAACTGCCAGAGCTAACCCGACCCAACGGGAACCGGGTTCGTAGACGTTTCCTCAATAAATCAAAATATCAAAACATATATCGCCATAATTATACTTTTCCCTTTCTTCAAGCTAAAAGAAAAAACTACAAAAAGACCCCGAAATTTATCGGGTTTTCTCGGTCGTCCTCTATAGTAATCCAATCATGTTAACAGGTTCATTTCTCTAAGCTCTTTTCTGATTTTTTACACTGTCGTCCATAGTTAATGCCTCGTTTAGATTTACCTATAAATGACTTTCAATTCTGGTTTAGTATTCAATGAAACTGTTGCAGCTTTCTTATAGACTTCAAATAGATTTTTTGAGACGGGTCTTCTTTTTAGCTTCCCGATTTTTGTGTCTTTTCTTCACTTGGAGGAGGGGGGATTCTATTATATTGTTCTATGTTTGTTCATGTTTGAGGTCGTTTTTTTGTTGTATGTTTGGATTATACTATCTGATATTGAATGAAGAGAATCTGGGTTTCCGTTGTCTCAGCATTTAATTTTTAGGGGTGTAATCCAATCATGTTTAAGTGTGCTTAATGGAAGCAAATTATTGAGTTCGGGGACATTCACTTAAACCAATTGATTAAGATGTCTCTATTTCGTTAAAAAAAAGTTTGAGCTCCATATACTTGAATTCTGCAGAAATTAGATCCACTGAACTGTTGATAAGATCTACTTCTTTAATTCTATCAACCGAGTTTTTGCTCATAGGACTTTGTTTTTAACTGTATAAATAGTTACTTTTATAAATTGTATGGGGGATATTTACATAGATGGTACTTGAGAAAAGGTGAAAAGTTTGAACAAGATTCAAACTCTGACGTTTTCTGTTGCAAATTATATAGAATGGGTTTTGCTTGGTGGTTAGTTAGGGAAGGAATCAACTCACTGTTGAGGTTTTACCATTTCCACGATGCCCTGTTATCCTAGTATTTGATATTATAATTATTTGACTCGCAAGTATTCGCTTTGAATGTTGTAGTTAGTGTAAAATGGCAAAAGGAGCTTTTGAAGGCTGTGGAAATTGACACCAGTCAACCCCCGTATGTTTTCAAGTGTCAGTTGTATGACCTGACTGGAGTACCTCCTGAAAGGCAGAAAATAATGGTTAAAGGTGGCTTGTTGAAGGTACTTGGATGATTTTTGTTTCTTTCTTTTTAAATAGCTGGCATAATTGCCGACTAATGTGCTCTGTTTATTTATTACAAAGATTAGTGTTGCTTATCCTTTATTTGTCAAGTTATGGTTTTCTAACATGCTTATTTTGAGTGTGATTCATGAATTTTTAAAGCTTATTCTTCGACAATGTAGGATGATGCTGATTGGTCTACAGTTGGACTGAAACCGGTGAGCAATCTTGGTACCATTTACCCTTTTCCTTTAATCTCATGCTTATGGACAGTTTTCTAGTGAGAATGCTGTGCCTTGTGCCATATTGTTTTCGCTAGGGTCAAAAGTTGATGATGATGGGAACTGATGATGAGGTTGTTAAGGCCCCAGAAAAGGGTCCTGTTTTTATGGAAGATCTTCCAGAAGAAGAACAAGTGGTATCATTGGTAAGTGCCAATTTAATTCCATGTTCTTTTTTTCTCTTGCAAACGAGAAATAGGTTGTTGCATTCGGGATTATATAATGAATATAATATGGCATATTGTAGTATGCCTTTTGATTTCTTGTAATTCCAGTTTGTATTCAGTGGTTTACTTGTGATTTACATATTATGCAAGTGTTTGGTATCTTTCCTTTGATTTCATTGAACATGAATATGTGCTAATTGTCAGTCGGCATATACTTGTTAAAGAATTATAGTTAACGATGGAGCCTATTCAAGATTTATAATGAGACGTAGATGAAATCATCGTCCACATTGTTATTAGCTTTACCACTCTAGTCCTGGAAAATAGGGCTCCAAAGTATATCAATGGATTTGCCTATCCTTTTATTAACACTGATTACAAATTCGCTAACAATTATTATTCTCATATTAGACTGGCCCGAATTTCAGTTATCTGACCTGAAGATTATTGATAGCAATATGTGTCTCCTTCTGGGATGTTACGGATCAGTTGCAACAATAACATGACAGAGTTTTTGTTTACTATATTTTCCCTTCATCTTACGTTAGTATAATTTTTCTGTTTCCTTAGCCTTGCAACCGAGGACTCTAACCTATTTGGTTTACTTTTGTACTTTTAGGGTCATAGTGCTGGACTATTTAATCTGGGAAATACCTGCTACATGAATTCCACAGTACAATGCCTGCATTCTGTTCCAGAGTTGAAGTCTGCTTTAGTAAAGTAAGTTTTTTTTTTCTGTACCTAACAATACATTTATGGCACTATATTTGTATGTTTTTGTACGAGGTAGACATAATGTACCCTGTCTTAATTTTGATCAGATATTCGCATTCTGGAAGAAACAATGATGTGGATCAGACTTCTCATATGCTGACTGTTGCAACACGTGATTTATTTGGTGAACTTGATAAAAGTGTGAAGCCAGTTGCCCCGATGCAATTCTGGATGGTTTGTTTCCTTTTCCCCATGTTATATATAATTTGAATCCCCATGTTTTCTCTGATCTGTGGAGCTCATAGGATATGACTAGGTGGAAGAAACATATCTGCTAGTTCGGTGAAATTTTTTTGTTGGTGTACTCACTTATATTTAGTAATGATATTTTACATAAGGCTAACTTCACGAAAACAGTGTATTATTGTGCCTTTACTAACATTTTGTGCTGATTCTGTTGAATTTCGTTAGTGATTTAATCTCTTTTATCATTTATTACTGGATCTTCATGCAAATATTTTATATGATGACATCAATAGAATTGTTGGACTGTTCTTCAAAGTTTATTGAAAGATTTTTCTTATTTATGCGTTTTGTTGCTGCATGCCAGCCTTAAAAGTATGGAAACTTACTA
This sequence comes from Hibiscus mutabilis, assembly GCA_019671005.1. Taxonomy (NCBI): domain Eukaryota; kingdom Viridiplantae; phylum Streptophyta; class Magnoliopsida; order Malvales; family Malvaceae; genus Hibiscus; species Hibiscus mutabilis. The sequence goes on from CM033713.1 coordinate 31,909,938, forward strand.
TTTTTATGTATCTTGGTTTCAGGTGTTACGCAAAAAGTATCCTCAATTCGGCCAGTTGCATAATGGTGTTTTCATGCAGCAGGTTATTTTTAGTCAACTGTACAATATTCTTTTGTACTAGATTTGTTTATATGCCAATATGTAATTTGGAATTTTCTACAGGATGCTGAAGAATGTTGGACCCAACTTTTATATACCCTCTCTCAGTCTCTTCGATCACCGGGTTCCAGGTGGTTTTCTTCTTCTTTGTCATTTAGATCTCTAATACTAAGTTAATACTTACAGGCATAAGTTTGAGCAAGTCCATGGTGCTCTTGATAATTAAAGCAGCTTCACAAAAGCTGTCACTTTCGTTTTATCAAACTTTTTCATCAAAATTAGGGATTTTTATTTGGAGCACTGTTGCCTTGCATAGTTCTTTTGGTACTACAATGCTTTACAAGCATGCATCTATGGATTATTATCTAGTACACTGGCGGTGGAGTATTTTTAACATGACCAGCAAGGTTAAGAAACTGGCACGTGATTCATATATTTATGTTTATTTCCTTTAAATATCAATTAATGACACATGGCAGTTTCTTAACTGAATTTAAAATTTCACCACCAGTGTACCAAATAATTATCCTTTATCTATTTAGAAAATCATACTAATCTCTCTTTTCTTTTTACAGTGAAAATATTGATACTGTAAAGGACCTTTTTGGCATTGAACTTACAAGCAGGTAGATATCTTCAGATTTGATTGTCTTTTATTTTTATTATTTAATGCTGACAATATCAAATTAGGCATTTTATGTGCCTGGTGCCATGTTCTATAATTGTTCAATGATTGTTTCCACTATTCTAAATGTCAAATACCACTGGCTTAGTTCATGGAAGAATTACATATAAAAGTAAGCCATCTTTTGATAACTGGGGAAAACGATAAAGAATATCATGTTTCAACTACACTAGACAAGCAAACCAGAATACTTTTTACTTTCATGCCTACATTGAAGTAGTTTTTGCAGTTTCTAAGTTCAAGTGACGCTAAGATTTTTGTGTTCCTTTCTTGGTTTATGTTACTTCTGAGATAGTTCTTTACCCTACATTTGGCTGATTTGTCCACAAAGCCATATGCCTCAAATTTTTGTATTACCCAGCCAGCAATGTATTGTACATTTGGCTTTCATATTTTTTTCTGCTTTTTATCTGGTTCTTGATAAAGTACCCTTCTTGTATCATCTAACCTGTATTTGTTTGCTAGGATTCATTGCCAAGAGAGTGGTGAAGAAAGTTCTGAGACAGAATCGGTTTATTCACTAAAATGCCACATTTCACAAGAAGTGAACCATTTGCATGAAGGTCTAAAGCATGTAGGTTACATCCGCTGGCTTCTTTTCTATTCTATAAATGGTTATTTATTTATTTACAATTCCTATTTGATTATTAACTATATTCAGTTGTTTGTGTGATGCTTTTTCTTTGAAAAGTTCTTTCAACTTTGGGCCAAACGGATAGAGTTTGGGGCAGTTATCATGTTCAATGCCCTTGGTGGTGTGATTGAACTTGTTATAGACTTTGATTTTTCTTTCTTTTTTATAAATAAAATATTTAATAACAAAATTCAAGATATTGCATGTAGGTAATTGACGGGAGAATAATTTTGAGAACAGAAATTTTAAGGGTCCGTTTGGTTTTTGAAAATATTTTCTATTATTGTTTTTTGTTTTCATTTTCAGAAAATAATTTTCATTTTCATTTTTCTAAAAATTCGAAAACATACTTGGTTAATAGGGATGAAAACTTGTTTTCAAAAATAAAAATAGTGAAAATGTGTTTGGTATCTAGTTTTAGAAATGAAAAAATAATTATTAAATAATTAAAATAAAATATAGTTAGAAAATATAATAATAATAATAATAATAAATAAAATATGAGTAAATAAACTAAAGTTTCAAAAAATGATAGTATAAGGATTCAAACTCGGGTTAAAATAAAGTTAGAATTAAAAAAAACCTTTGTTTTCATATTATCCACTTTCCCATAACATTTTTAATGAAAGCATCTTTTTTATGTTTTCAAATTTTCACTTATTTTTGTTTTCATTTTCTAAAGTCATTTTCTAATTTTTACAACCAAACACGTTTTCTTCACCATTTTTTATTTCCCAAGAAAATGAAAATAAAAACAAACTCCATTCTCTTGAACCAAATGGACCCTAATTGTCTGTTTTTCTGAGTGAATACAATGTGTTTAGCCTGTAGAAATAAGCAGATTACAAAAGTAGAGTCCTATCGTAAATACAATCTTTAGAGTCCCTTTTATGTGTTAACCTACTTAGATAGAATTCTAATCTAGGTTAATCTCACTTATACTCAAATAAGTCATACAGTGCAAGTTCCGTAGGAAGTAAAACACTAATTACAAAGTCCTTTTTGGACTGCACCGCTACATTCTACATTGCAGTTATTTTAACATAGTTTTTTCTGACGAGGGTTTTATCATGCACATCATACAAATTTATGATAATGTCTATTATTATTCATTCTTCATCATATTATAAACGTACGGTATTATTCATTCTTCTGTAGTTTCATCGACATCCTAATGAAGAATGTTCTTAATTCCTTTTTTGTTTGAACTTTTCATTTTGCTTGAAGTGCCCATGTTTGATATTTGCGTCCAACGCCTATCCAAACATGGTATGGGATATGACCTTCGAGGATCTCACAATTACATGGAAGAACTTGGAAGTTTTTTTTCCTTTGCATCTGAACCATAAATATTTGTTTGACACTCTTCGTCTAGTTAGTGTATACTCCGAGACAACATCTACGTGACCACTAGAACTAAAGTTGTTAGCAGAATTATTCCATAGTTTAGTTTGTTTCGTGGTATTGTTTCAAGGGCTATGATTTTAAAAGTCTTGTCACTGGATTAGCAAGAAACTGTAAGGATCTATCCATTAGTCGACTTTCTGAGACTGGATATGGAACATTTATAGGAGGTATTCTTGTTTTCCTCGTATGCTGGGATGATACTTCTGAGCTCTTTGTCAAGATTAAAGTGGACAACTTTCTTAGTAACTGTAAATCAACAGAACAATAGAAAATAATCTGTTGTATTTCTTGTATCTAGGTTACAACTTTAGAGACCTGTATATACAAAGTATTCTACAGTTAAAAGGAAAGTCAACTATACAATAAATATGGAAATATATTGACAAAAATGTAGAAAAATAGAGATTCTGAGGTATGGAAAACTGTTCTCTATTTCCTGATTTTTATTGATAAGAATATCACATATTTATAGTATACAAAAGTGTCTAATCTAGGAAGAATTCCATAAAATCAGTAGCTAATATCTGCACCTATTTATTGATAATTTCCTAAATGACAGCTGCTAGAAATTAGGGAATATAATTCCTAACTTTCATCAATCTACAATCTACGCTCCCCTCAAGCTGATGAGTAAACATAGTAGAGTACCAGCTTGGATCTTGGATGTGATGCCTTTTTTGTGGGAGCAAATTTGCTCTATTAATGACCTCTGAGATGGAGGTTTGAGATTTTGCATTCAAAATCTTCTTTCATACTCATTTTTCCAGCCCTAATTCTATTGATTCACTGTTGTGTTTCCCCTAAACCATGCCAGTTGGATTAATAGCTTAATTCATTGATTGTTAGCATTATTCTGCATGTAGGGTTTGAAATCAGAATTGGAAAAGGCTTCTCCTGCCCTGGGGCACAGTGCAATTTACTTGAAAGAGTCCCGAATTAATGGCTTGCCAAGGTAACTGATAGCTTTATCATTGCTTTCCATATATTTTGTACAATAGTCTGCTATGATATCTGGTTACATTTCTTTCTGATGTCACTTCACCGATGTAGATTACATTTGCATTTTGATTCTTCATACCTTCAATGTTATCATCCAACTTTTTGAAACAAAGAATGTTTTAGCCACTTTTTCTTTCTTTGGTGAATTATGAAGGTACTTGACTATTCAATTCGTACGTTTTTTCTGGAAGAGGGAGTCAAATCAAAAGGCCAAGATATTGCGGGTAGGCTAACTTTATCTCTGACCTAGCATACATGATTTTATTAAACTGGTATCTATTTTTATTTATATCAGCATGATATTGCTCGGTAAAGGCACATATAATATTGAGACTCTTCCATTTGGTTTGTGAACAATGCTTGTAATCTTATAAAGTGATGTGTGTTTCTCCTTCTCAGAAAGTTGATTATCCACTGGAGTTGGACATTTATGATCTATGTTCAGAAGAACTTCGCAAACAATTGGAAGGTCCTCGCCAGGTAGCCAATTTTACCTTGGTTCAGTGAATAACTAAATTTTAGTTTGCAGTGGATTGAGCAACTGTTTCTTGATATGCAACTTTTAGATGTTGAGAGACGAAGAAGGTAAAAAGCTTGGTTTGAAAGCTAATGAGAAGAGCTCCAGCTCAAAAGACGATGATGTCAAGATGACTGACGCAGAGGTGACTAGACTACTTAGCTGTAAATGCCAACACGAATAGCTATCCGGAGTAGTTGTGCTTGAAATTGCTTTTCTATGTTTTGCATGCAGGGGTCATCCATTGCAAGTGGAGAATCATCTGTGACTACATCTCAAGAAGGTAAAAACCTCCATGAGCATAATTTGTTGACAGTAATCCTAAACTGGTTTACAGGAGCTATGTTCTCTGACTCTGTTTTTCTTGAAATAACCGTAATCGACAAATTTTTGGACCGGAAGTATGGGGATATAACCCTCCAAGTACATGGTAAAATTTTGAAAAAGTTGAACAATGTTTTGGACACATACCTGTATACGACATTCACACTTGTGTGAGTTATATAGTACATGAGTAGTTATTTGCAGTTTATTCTCAGTATACATATTATCAAGTGGTTGCGAAGAATGCAGTTCTCGTACATGGATATCTGAATTCTGATTCATAAAATTTTAAGTTTCTAAACCCATTTCACGGAGACGAGTTTCCTAGCATTAGATCATTTTCAAGCTGCCATGTTTGATACTTTTCCAATTCCTTGAAGCTGTAGGTAACCTCTTGAATAACATAGAGTCGATTGTTCACCATATTCTGAGCAGATGCAGTTATATTCCAGGATACTTGAACACTTTTGACATTAATTTCTCACTTTGTTTTTTCAGGGGTTCCCTCCGAGAAAGAAAAATGTTTAACCGGGGTTTATGATTTGGTTGCGGTGCTGACCCACAAGGGTCGAAGCGCTGATTCAGGGCATTATGTTGCATGGGTCAAGCAAGAAAGTGGTCAGTTCCTGGGAATAATTTGTTAGGGACTGTATATAAATTGTTTTACTATCTAATAACTGTGTTGCTAATCACAGGGAAATGGATTGAGTTTGATGATGATAACCCTATCCTGCAGCGAGAGGAAGAGATTGTTAAACTTTCCGGAGGAGGTAAATCTCAACCTGAGTTTTTATGTAATTCTAACACGTCTTGTTCTGTTGCCCATTACAAGAAAACACTAATGTTTTGAATTCTTAATCCGTATCATGTTTTACTATTTACACATTACATTACTATGTTATTCAGGATTGGATACATGTGTTTTATACGGGCATGTCTAATTTTTGTGTTTAATTATTTTGAGTTTCTCCATGTAGTTGATGCCCTTGGAGGGTCATATCCACATACTCATGCCCGTATGGGCACCAACTATTAGGCGTCAGGCTGTGGTATTTCAAGACCACGTTGCTCTGACTCTTTGTTGTTTTCGAATTACCCATATTTGGCACACGTCCACCACATTCGACGGAAGAACTTAGAAAAAATGAAAATACTTGTGTCGCACACACTCGTATTCGACACTCGTAACCGTGTCGGAGTATATGGTTAAAGATGCACATAGGGTGACCCTATTGTTTTCGTAGCTGGTAATATTTTATTGTTTTTTGGGTGTCAGGTGATTGGCACATGGCATACATCTGCATGTACAAGGCACGCTCTGTTTCAATGTAATCTTTATCAACTGTACTTTTGGTATTGTTTTGCTTCCAACAAGAACCTGGGAAATTGTGGCATGGCCAAATAGATTTTACGAAATTGTGTTGTATTTTTTATACTTTTGTTAATTACGTTTACTTTGTGGCATGGCCAAACAGATTCAATTTTTCCCCCCTTCAAAACAAAAGAAATGCTTGAGATGCATGGCAATTCGGCCGTTCTCTTGTTTTTGACTGTTTTTTAGTAAGTTGGATGTGACGACAGATGGTTCCAAGGAAGGGAAGACTCTAAAATAAGTAAAATAAGTTAAATAATTGCAAGACAAAAATAATAGATCAGTTTTAGAGTGATAAAACACGTGGGAAAGTAAAATGATGTAATTTATAGATTTTGAGTTTCGTTAGATTCAATTTTTATTCAAAATTTAGTCTATCATGTACACATAACTCGACAAGTATTTATTTCTTAAAACTTTTAAGGGTTTTATTTTAATAAATTCATAAAAGATCAATTCTACATTAGTGATAAAACACATGAGAAAGCAAAACAATGATGTATTTTATGATTTTTGAGTTTCTTTAGATTTAATTTTTATTCAAAAGTTAGTCTATCAATAACTCAATAAATATTTTTTTAAAAAAGTTAAGGCTATTATTTTAATAAGTTATGTATAACCCCTTAAATCTTAAAACCACTTTTGAATCACATTTTACTAGAATAATATAACCATCAAAATGATAAAAAAAAGAGTACTTAAAGAATGATTTTTCTCAATATTCTTTTCTTGTTCTTTTAATTTTAAATCTTATACATCCTATATTAGTTTGTAATCTATTGCACTTTGGACAGTGTTTTTTGAAGTCGGAATACATGAATTTCGTCTTGCTACAGTGCTCCGATTTAATATTAAAAAATGATGAAAATGGATAACCTCTATTTTGTCTTCAAAAAAAAGATGAGGCCGAGTTGCTTTGGTTCCGTCTTCAACATGCATGCAGGTGTCAGCGTGCCAGGCTTTGATGACATGTGATAGCTCTTTAAAGAGCATGTATTTCCTCTAGATTTATAGATTTAATTGTCCCCACATCAATGTTTATTGCATCCATTTTTGCATTTTCATGTCTATTTTCTGCATTTTGTCTAACTTAGTCTCAATTGCTCTTATTTCACATATTTCTACCTATTTTATCTTGTTGTCGTTGTATATCTAATGTCCCTGCAGAGGAAGTTTCATCATTGTAGCCAGCTCGACATTGTAGCTGCCAGCTGTCTAGTCTGCTAAAAGATAAGGACGACCTTGCCAGCTGTATTATTTGTTATGACATATTCGGTACGGCCTTGGGTCACGCAAAAAACTTGAAGGACATGTGTCATTTCTTAGACAGTTTATAAAATGACGAATTCGGGAAAAGAGAGAGTCACGCGATTTATATTTTTCTATCATCTTTAACCTTCGAGTTTTTTCTATCCTTCCATGGCGGCTTAAGCTCCATTTCTGGAGATCCAAGGTGAAGCTGGGCGAAAATATCTGAGGAGAAGATGATTAAAGTTCAAAATCAAGGAGAATATTTTGTTATCTTCTTAAACTTTCTTTTAATTAGATGTTTGTTGAAGATTTCTATTATGTTTTGTGCTTTAATGACGATGGTTCAACTCTTTTAAGCTATGTATGAACTCATTTAAATCTTATCTTTCAGTTCAATATATTTTTATTAGCTTTTTATCATACTTTGATTATTGGATCTGATTATTGTTTGCATGAGAATGTTAAACATAGTTACTGACTATTGTTTGCATGAGAATATTAAACATAGCTACTGACGTCGAGAGATGCAGTGACAAGTCAGATTAACAAGCCATTACAACGAGAGTTGAATGAGGATACAAAGAGAGTTGATCCACTTGTTCAAGGAATTGTAGTTTCGACTCATAATGAGAGTTGTGGTTGATCTATGTCTTTGCGTCAATAATTGAAGATTGAATGGAAGTTAGTAAACGAGCTTGCGTTTCACTTGCCAATTGAGCTATTGTACTTCTTTGAGTGCACTTGATTTTCTGCCAAGCTAAATCGAAGAGATCTAGGCATTATCATAATATTTCTCTACTCTTTTATATTTTCCTTTGCTACCACAATCAATCCATTACTCATTACTTTTATTTCTTTATTGCAACTAGGGGTGTTCAAAATTTCGGTTAACCGAATTAACTGACCAAACCGATTTTTTTTTGGTTAATCGGTCAGTTAATTTTAGGTTCGGTCGGTTAACGGTTAATGATTTTTTCAAACTTCAGTTATCGGTTAATTTGGTTCGAAACCGGTTAATTAACCGAATTACCCGAAATTTTTATATTTTATATATATTTATTTTTAGTCACTAAACTTTTAAAAATTATAAAATGTTCATTAAACTTTATCTAATTTGCACAAAATGATCATTAAATTTATTAAATTATTAAAAAATAATCATTAAAATTTTCAATATTTATCAATAATTTATAATGTGCAATAAATCAATGATCATTTGTAATAATTCGATAAGTTTAATGGTTATTTTATAACTTTTGAAAGTTAGTGGCTGAAAAGATTATTTTAACATAGTTTAGTGACCATTTGTGTAATTTACCCAAAATTTTACAACAAATTTTGGCTAACCGAATTAACTGAACTTTTTTTGGTTCGGTTAAAAATTTTCAAAAAAATTTCAGTTTGTTTCACGGTTAATAGAAAAAAAAATTGGTTAATAAAATTTTGGAAGTTTAGTTCGGTCGGTTAACATAACCGATCGTTTGAACACCCCTAATTGCAACTACCATTAAACTCACAATATTTTTATTTACAGAATTGCTTGTGGCCACATAATATTAAAAGCTGAATACCCATCCTCGTGGATCGATATCTAACAAGATCTTCCTATTTCTATTCTCGCATCGACAGTGTTTGCTTGCACTTAGTGTGTGATTTTTTACATCGATCAAGTTTTGGCGTCGTTGTCGAGAATGTCGTTATTTGGTTTTTATGTTTCTGCTTGCAATTCTATTTTCTTTATTTAGTTTGTAGTTGTTTCTTATAACATTCTTTTTGTTATTTTTCTTTTCTTTTTTATTAAGTTTTGTAGGTGTTGTATGACCAGAAGTGCTCCCGCACCACTCTTTGTACCAGACCCCAAGGTTGAATGAACTTTTAGAAGAAGAACTCGAGAACATAGTGGGATGGCAAGACAACCCAACAACGAGGGAATCCCTCACAATCTTAAAACCCACCACTGCACCCATTAGCCTAGAATAGAACAATCAATAAGGTTGTTATTCCCCAATTGGACAATTTGCAACCGACAGTTGTTAGACCACCTATTCAAGCTGAGAATTTCGAGTTGAAATCGGTTATGTTTCAAATGCTCAACTCGAATAGGTAGTATGCGGGGTTACCACATGAAAAAGCTAGAGAGCATCTTTAATATTTCCTTTAATTTGTGCTTCATTTATTTAGCAAGGCGTTCCTGATGATGCCTTACGAATGCAATTGTTTCCATTTTCTTTGTAGGGTAGAGCGTGCACATGGTTTTGTAGACTCCATGTCGGATCTATTACATTATGGAATGATCTTGCAACGCAATTTGTTTTGCGCTTCAATCCACCGCTAATGAACTTGCGTCTGAGGAATGATATTATAGCCTACTATCAGTTGGATAATGAGACTCTCCACACTATATGGGAAAGATATAAGTCTTTGTTGCGACAATGTCCCGACCATGGCATTCAACAGAAAACTCAAATTAAAATTTTCTACAATAGGTTGAATGCAGCCACAAGACATCTTGTCGACGGGTCATCTAATGGACCTTTACTTGATTGCACTTACACCGCTGATGTTGGTGTGTTGGAGCAATTTGCTCATATTTCTTCTTTGGAGAACAAAATCAAGAATATGGAGGGTACAAGTGAAGTTGCTCTTATCCAGCTAGCTCAACAAACTACCACTCATGATAGCTATGAAGATTACCCACAGCATGCAAAAAATGCTAGTTATGTCGGCAACATGAGAGGCGATAACATGGTTACATCTTACAACACAGCTAATCGATAATCTTGGGGTAACTCAAATTTTGTGCATAATCCAGGAGTATTCCATTCTGGAAATAATTCCTTTCAAGGGAATTCTAGTGTGCGCTAAGGGAACTTCAGTTATCCGCAGCAACAGTTTACACCACAAGCTCCATTGCAGCCACAGCAAAATAGGATGCAACAACAACATCCTGCTTGATAATCTAAACAATCGCAATATGGTGCACAATCACAATATGGGGCACCATCCCAGACACAGTCTCAAATTAGTCATTATGCTCTATTAACTATATCTGATCCATTTGCTCTTTTTGAGGAAATAATGTGTGACCATTTTTCTCGCACAAAGGCTATAGTGCAAGGTCACTCTTCATCAATACGTATTCTAGAAGCTTAGTTGGGGCAATTCGATACTAACATGAATTCTAGACAGTCATGCACACTTTCTAGCAACACCAAGAGTATGGTAATCAAGGTAAGGAGCATTGTAAGGCTATTACTCTTCGCAGTGGTAAACTGGCTATTGAATTGACGCAACCAGTTCCCATATCTACTCAAGAATGAGGAAAGTTCTCTAAACATGATCATAGAGTAAATGATGGATTAAATGATGGCAATATGAGTGATGTTCCTCCTAATCCCCTTGACCCAGCCTAGACTCTAGACCAAACTGAGTGAGCTACATTGGGTTTGCCGAGACAAACCTGAACGATTTACTTAGAAAATGATCCATTTTTTATCTTGTCTAAATGTGTAATTAAGTCCTAAGGTGATCATGCTAATAGTAGTGAAATTAATAATTAAATCGGGTGACGAATTGACATCCAATTGATCAAGAATGCACTTCAGGGACCAAATTGTAATTTTAGAAAACTAAGAGGACTTACTTAAATTCAAAGTTACCAAACCTTAATTAATCATATTACATGCATCTTAATTAAATTACAACTTAAAATAATCATCCAAACTCATTTAATTGTATGATCAAGAAACATGGACTAAACTGTAAAGATTCAAACTTCAGCAAAGCATAATACCAAAAATAACTGGTAGCGTACTGATACAACCCTAGCTTGTATCGATACGGATCCATTTCGCAAAAGGGTATCGGTACGGTCCTCAAGTGTACCGATACAGTTCTTCAATATTAAAAACAAGGGATTCTAGTAGCTAAAGGGCGTACCAATACGGTTGTCTGTGTACCAACACCAAGTATAAATTTTTGCTACATGTACCGATACAGCTACAAGGCGTACCGATACACCTATGCAATTTTGCACAGATTTGAGCTAAGACAAACCCCGCGTACCGACCCCTAAAGACCCGTACAAGTACTGACTGACATGTAATGACCTATTGGTCGAACATATGTCACTTTGGCTCAATCTAACATACTTCAAACACCTTACAAGCATCATATGACATCCTAAGCAATAGTTACACAATCAAGTAGGCATGATAGAGGATCAAACAAACCATAGCAAATCCAATCAAAGATCCTATAGGCAAGATCTCTACCCAAGCATGCAAATCACATCCCAACCCCTCTAAGCAAGACATAAAGCATCATACAAGTCCAAAACATCAAAAGAAACTTGTCCAACATAGGGAGTAAGCATACAATCCTCCCAATTACATCTTGGTCACATTGCCCTTTATTTACTACAAGTTTACTTATCAAAACCATACTTGAAATGTTTCATATCTTGGATTCCTCCTTACTTGCTCGCTGCCCCGAAAGCTTACTTTCTTGCATTGATGAGAAATGGGAGCGTAAGCAAATAATGCCTAGTAAGGGACGCTCTAAAAACACTCATCAATGCATTTAAAATCACTTTAGTTAAACACTCTTTGTACATCATGCTTAAACATCTCATGCCCTTTTTATCTTTGTAAAACATGCATATTAAACCATATGCAACACATGCATCATGGATCTCATGCATAATCCCATACGCAAAATCTCAATTTAAGCCTTTACATGCTTATTCATCCAATAACAAAGCTTAAAAAGCAAAACATGTATAAATCTCATTATACAGAACACATTTATCCACCATGATACATTAATTCACGTATATTGGCTTTCAAGTGACCCCAAAAAAGAATCTTTCCTTATCAAAACCACATTGAATACACGGATTTCACAAGTGGTTCCTTCGACCACTTTACATACACCCATAACTGGAGCAAACGACACATTTAACCCCTCGACGGTTATGATGTATAATATCTACAATGAGAGCAAACAACACATTTAACCCCTCAACCATTGTGATACACAATCCACCAGCGGGAGAATACGACACAATTAACCCCTCGACCGATGCGATTCCCATGGTGGAGAAAATGACACAATTAACCCCTCGACACACATGAGGCAATTTATTATAGTGCACTTTAAACCTTATGGCATGCCAACTATATATGATAACATTTATTTCATTTTCACTTAGCCAATATATTCTATTTTAAACATGATACCTCACTATTTTTCGTATGCATCATTCAAACCAAGTTCTAATGCAACAAAACATACATTTACATAACCTCAAAATCCTTTTCACAAACCATTACCCATACTCAAATGTCATCAATATAAGATCATTTGCATCATATTCCATTTCCAAAACATGCATAAAACAGTAGGTATCAAATCATAAACATAGGCATGAGAAAATCAACTTTGCCAAATCGAAATTGAGAGCAAAATCGTCTAATACTTACTTCCAAGATTAGACAAGCATTTCAAGCTTAATCTAAACTCCCAAAATCACTTTAAAACTTTTTTAAAGATATAAACCACGTTTCCATTCACTGACAACACAACGCTCCACTAGCCGATGCGAAAACAAGCTTCCAAAGCCTCCGGAACCTCTCCAAAAGATGAAGGATCCGTCTCCCCTATTTTACCCACATAAAAATAGAGGATTAATGCATTTCCATGTATCTCTAAACACAATATCACCTCTTCTCAACTTTGCCTCACGAAAATCCATCAAACACTTTTTAAACACAACCGAAATCAACACCAAACTCAACCTAAACAAAGCCCAGCCGTAACCTAAAAATTTTAACATCTTAACATCATCAATTAACATCCAAAAACAACAATATATCAACCTTATACCTCCAGCAACCTTTCAACACCAAGATCACTCCAAAATCTAACTATTAACAACCTCGAAAATTAACAATTCACTTAGTTTCTGGATTCATTTTGTTAATATCTTCTCATAACATTAAAACACATCTTACATGTGATCTAAATCAATTAGAATCAACACAGGACAGATCCATATCAAGATTCATCAAATTTATTAATAAAACTCAATAAAAACCTCTTAAACATGATTTAATCATCAACACATAACAAAAATCAATTATAAAGGAGTAAGAACTTGGAAATTTTAGTAAACAACCTTTAATTAGATGAGAGAAATGAAAACCACCTCTAATTGCTGATTTCTCCCTTAATTAGCAAGATTTGAGTGAAAATTTCAAGAAATCAAATAGAATTTGGTGTGGAAATCAAAGGAATCAATTAGGAAATCAAAAAGAAATAAAAAAGGAATGATTCCTGAGAATTTTAGAGTAAAATTGATAGTTTAGCTACTGAGAAAGTTGAGAGGAAAAGTAGTTACGTAAGAAAATGAAATTGGTTATTAAAAATCTCTTTAATCAAATCTATTTATTTTTATATGAAAACCATTTAAAAATAGCCTAAACTAAGGGAAAATCCGATTAAAAACTTTGGTAAATTAGCTCCTTAAAGATTCTAAGTTTTGGCCCTTTTACGATTTAGCACCAAAACAGTTTTAAAACTTTACATTTTAGTCACCAGACCAATATGTCCCAAAATCCAATTTTATTACTTCAAATTGAGTTTCTCAAAACCCCTAAAATATAAAATAAACATTTTCTAGTATTTTCCTATATTATATTTCAACCAAAAACAATTTATTATGAATTAATTCCCCAAACTAGCTCGAATCGCATAATCTGGTTCCCTTGAACCGTCTAATTGATCTAGCTAACATCTAGCCCAAATTCAGGGTGTTACAACTCTCTCCCTCTTAAGAATTTTCGTCCTTGAAATTTACCTGACGAAAAAAGGTAAAAAAACTGCTTCTTCATGTCCTCCTTACTTTCCCACGTAGCTTCCTCTACGCCACGATGTCGCCACAACACCTTTACCAACTCAATGGTCTTTCCACGAAGAACTCTATTGTAGAATCCAAAATTTTCACTGGCTCCTCATCATAGGTCAAATCTGGGCTCAACTCAATCTTCTTAACATGCATCACATGCGATGGGTCCGATCTATATCCCAGAAGTATCGATACATGAAAAACATCATGTATTTTTTCCAACTCTACAGGTAACCTCAACCTATAAGCAACTGGACCAACACGGTCTAACACCTCATAAGGCCTAATAAACCTTGGACTTAACTTCCCCTTTCGTCTGAACCTCATCACCTTCTTCCAAGGTGAAACCTTAAGAAACACTCTATCCCTAATAGTAAGCTCAATATCGTGACACTTTAAGTCAGCATAAGACTTTTGCCAATCTGAAGTCGCCTTCAACCGATCACAGATAAGCTTCACCTTCTCATTAGTGCCTTTCAACACATCAGGCAAAGAAACATACTTCTCACCCGTCTCAGCTCAACAAAGTGGCGTATGACACCTCCTATCATACAAAGCTCCATACGGAGCCATTTAAATACTAGCCTAATAGCCATTCTTATAGGAAAACTCTACCAATGGTAGCTGCTTCTCCCACATTCCTTGAAAATCAATGACGCAAAACTGCAACTTGTCCTCCAACACTTGGATAACGCGTTCAGACTGACCACCCATTTGAGGATGATACAATGTACTAAAATTCAACCACGTATCCAAAGCCTTATGCAAGCACTCCTAAAACCTCACTGTAAAGTACGGATCCCTATCTGATACTATTGACTTAGGCATCCCATGCTACATCACAATCTCAGCAACATACAACTTCGCTAACTTATCCTAAGTATACGTCGTATGCACAACCAAGAAATGTGCACACTTCGTAAACCTATCCATAATCACCCATATAGAATTCTTCTTCGACGGCATCAAAGGAAATCCGGTTACAAAATCCATGGTAATTCTCTCCCACTTTTATTCCAGAATTCTCAACGGTTGAAACAACCCGAAAGGAAACTAATGCTCAACTTTAACATGCTGACATACCATGCATCGAGCAATAAAATTCGCCATATCCTTCTTTAAACCAACCCAGAAATACTCTTTTTCAACTCTTGATACATCTTTGTTCTTCCAGGATGCATATCAAAAGGACTAGAATGAGCTTCAGTCAAGATAGTGCGCCTCAACTCCTTATCTTTTAGCACAACCACTCGACTCTTAAAGCACAAAACACCCTCATCACTAAAACAAAAATCTGTCTGATTACCATCCATAATATCCTTAACATGCGGTACCAATGAATCATCATACCATTGTTTCTCCTTGATCAACTGTAACAAAGATGACTTTACCTACAACTCAGCCAACAAACCACCGTCTCACGTCACACTCAACCGAGAAAACATTTCATTCAACTCCACCTCAGCCTTCATACTCAAGGCGTCGGCTACCACATTAGCCTTACCCTGATGATACTCTATCGTCAAATTATAATCCTTGAGCAACTCCAACTATCTTCGTTGCCTAAGATTCAACTCCTTTTGCGACATCAGATACTTCAAGCTCTTTTGATCCATATACACAGTATACTTCTCACCATATAGATATAACCTCCAAATCTTCAACGCAAACACCACCGTTGCAAACTCTATATCATGCTTAGGATAATTGAGCTTGTGCACCTTCAACTACCTAGATGCATAAGCCACAACTTTTCCATCTTGTATCAGCACACACCCCAAACCAACGTAGAATGCATCGGTATAAACTACAAACTCTTTCCCTGACTTAGGTTGAATCAAGATCGAGCCTGCGTTAAAGCTTCATTCAACTTATCAAAAGCTTGTTGTGTACACTCCATCCACTCAAAACTTACATCTTTTTGCAAAAACTTCGTCAAAGGAGCAGTAAACTTTGAGAAACCATCTACAAAGTGATGATAATATCCTGCTAACTCAAGAAACTATGAACCTCTATCACCGACTTAGGTTGCTTCCAATTCACAACCACCTCAATCTTCTGTGAATCTACACGGATAATTTCTTTCGAAACAACATGACCAAAAAAGACCACTTCTTTAGTCCAAAACTCACACTTGCTCAGCTTAGCATAAAGCTTTTTATCCAAAAGAACTTGCAACATAATATACTAAAGAACTAGTTACTCGTATACCCACATCTAACACTTATACATGTATATCAAGCAAGCAAGCATGTTCGCGCAAGATGTATGAATGTGTAGAACCAAAATATACTAAAGAAAGTAATGACATAACTGTAAAGTAAAAGTACCTGTAATCACATCTGTGTCATCCCTCCCCTTGCGATGCATATAGACCCTCGTAGGTCTACCACCCTCGGGTTGAATAGCCACTGTATGAGCGGTAGTCTTCTGACCATCCTTCCTGCGCTTAAAATTACCTCGACCGTACCCACGACCTCTCTATGGTGCAACAACAGGTACATAAGCCTATTCATCCCTAGCCATCTGCGGATAATCACGTCTGAAATGATTCCGAAACCATAGCTCCAACATGTACCATGTGTAGCCCAACACTCTCTCGAATAATGCTTCCTATAGCGCCTACACTCGGGCACCCTAGCATAGGTGTTCTGACCTTGCTATCTACGTCCACCATAACCTTTACACGTCTCTGATCATGATGATACCTCTCATTCCGATTCTTCTTATACCAATCTCTACCCGCATCTAACTCGGCAATCCTCTTCCCATCACTAGAACTCCCCGAACGTGAGGACAATCTTAGATTCTGCTATATATCCTTAGCTCGAGAAACCAATACATCAATCTTCGTGTAATCTGAAGCCAATATATAAGTCTTCACTTTTTTGACCAACCCACAATGAAAATGATCACATCGCTGATGATCATCGAGAACTAGTTCAGGTGCATACTGGCTCATTCGAACAAACTAAACCTCATATTCTAATACAAACATGTTACCCTGGACCAACGCCATAAACTCCCTCTTCCTTTCATCTTGGTATCAGGAACCCAAATACTTCTTCCAAAAAGTAGCACAAAAGAACTTCCACGTTACATTCGCAGGGGCCATACCCACGATAGAAGTCGTCCAACAGCTATAGGCATCTCCCTGGAGCAAAGATACGATACAACCCAACTTACGAACATCTGTACACTCCATCTATCCAAGAATCCTCTTAGTACTCGCAAACCACTCCTCATATGCCTTAGGACCTAAACCTCTAAACCTAAAACCTCCCAAACTATGCAAACGCTCTAATAGAAGTCCCGTGTTAATAATTACTGTAGGTGCTAGTGCTGGTGCCTGAATATGCACTCCAGCCACAACTGTCTGAAAAGCTCTACTCATCGTATGAATCAATGACGTTATATCCCCAAATACTGTTCCAAGTAGAACTAGCGGTGCTTGTCCAACATCCACCCCATCTAGCGGATTAGGTAGAGGAGGTCGCAACCCCTCAGGGTGCACTATCTCATCCGTAACTCTATGCCCTCCGGCAATGTTACTCGAGTTTGACCTAGGCTCTCATCTCGGTGGCATACTAAAAAATATGCATCTATAGCATGAAAATATAACCAAAAATATAATTAGGCTAGCTTCAAGCAAGGATCCAAGACATTCACTTTTCAAAAACAAAATTCTTTTACACTTGTAGAAATAAGCAATGTGTCCCCAAGATTCTACCAAAAAATATCACATTTCAAACATAGAAACACAAAATTGCACATCGTGTATGCTATTCAACAGATTCATACAACAACAATACCTCAAACAACCATAATCTGGCTCTGATAGCACCAAATATAACCTTCTTGACCCGGCCTAGACGCTAGACTGAACCGAGAGAGCTATATTAAGTTTGCCGAGACAAACCCAAACGATTTACTTAGAAAACTATCCATTTTTTTCTTTTATCTTGTCTAAATGCATAATTAAGTCCTAAGGTGATCATGCTAGTAGCGGAGAAATTAATAATTAAATCAGGCTCTGAATCAACATCCAATTGATCAGGAATGCACTTAGGGACAAAATTGTAATTTTAGAAAACTAAGAAGACTTAACTTAAATTCAAAGTTACCAAACCTTAATTAATCATATTACATGCATCCACGGTTAAATTAAAACTTAAAATAATCATCTAAACTCATTTAATTGCTTGATCAAGAAGTAGGGACTAAGCTGCAAAGATTCAAACTTCAGTAAAGCATAATACCAGAAATTACTGATAGCGTACCGATACACCCCTAGCCCGTATCAATACAAATCTATTTCGTAGAAGGGTATTGGTATCGTCCTCAAGCATACCGATACGATTGTTCAATATCAAAAATAGGGGATTCTAGTAGCTAAAGGGAGTACGTATATGGTTGCTCTTATGGCGACACCAAGTATAAATTTTTGCTACGCGTACCGATACGACTACATGGCGTACTGATATGGCTATGCAATTTTGCATAGATTTGAGCCGAGGCAGACCCCGCGTACCGATCTTTGAGGACCTATACCGGTATATACTAGCCTGTAATGACCTCTTGGTCGAACATATGATGCTTTGGCTCAATCTAACATACATCAAACACCTTACAAACATTATATAACATCCTAAGCAATATTTACACAATCAAGTAGGCATGATAGAGGATCAAACAAACCATAGCAAATCCAATCAAAGATCCTATAGGCAAGATCTCTACCCAAGCATGCAAATTACATCCCAACCCCTCTAAGCAAGACATAAAGCATCATACAAGTCCAAAACATCAAAAGAAACTTGTCCAACACAAGTAGTAAGCATACAACCCCAATTACATCTTGGTCACATTGTCTTTTATTTACTACAAGTTTACTTATCAAAACCATACTTGAAATGTTTCAAATTTTGGATTCCTCCTTACTTGCTCGCTGCCCCGAAAGCTTACTTTCCTGCATTGATGAGAAAGGGGAGCGTAAGCAAATAATTCCTAGTGAGGGACACTCTAAAAATATTCATCAATGCATTTAAAATCACTTTAGTTAAACACTCTTTGTACATCATGCTTAAACATCTCATGCCTTTTTTACCTTTGTAAAACATGCATATTAAACCATATGCAACACATGCACCATGGATCTCATGCATAATCCCATATGCAAAATCTCAATTTAAGCCTTTACATGCTTATTCATCCAATAGCAAAGCTTAAAAAGCAAAACATGTATAAATTTCATTATACATAACACATTTATCCATCACGATACATTAGCTCCTTAAAGATTCTACGTTATCAAAAATCTCTTTAATCAAATCTATTTTATTTTTATATAAAAACTATTTTAAAACCATTTAAAAATAGACTAAATAAGGAAAAAATCTGATTAAAAACTTTGATAAATTAGCTCCTTAAAGATTCTAAGTTTTGATCCTTTTACGATTTAGTCACCAAAACAGTTTTAAAATTTTACATTTTATTCACTAGACCAAAATGTCCCAAAATCCAATTTTATTCCTTCGAATTGAGTTCCCAAAACCCCTAAAATATTAATTAAATTTTTTTAGTATTTCCCGCATTTTATTTTAACCAAAAACAATTTATTATGAATTAGTTCCAGAAACTAGCTCGAATCGCCTAATCCGGTTCCCTTGAACCGTCTAATCGATCTAGCTAACATCTAGGCCCAAATTTGGGGCGTTACAACTCCCCCTCTTAAGAAATTTCGTCCTCAAAATTTATCGTACGAAAAAGGGTTAGGAAGCAACTTCTTCATGTCCTTCTTACTTTTCCACATAGCTTCCTCTATGCCACGATGTTGCTACAACACCTTTACC
Organism: Hibiscus mutabilis; assembly: GCA_019671005.1. Taxonomy (NCBI): domain Eukaryota; kingdom Viridiplantae; phylum Streptophyta; class Magnoliopsida; order Malvales; family Malvaceae; genus Hibiscus; species Hibiscus mutabilis. Next base: position 31,929,985 of record CM033713.1, read on the forward strand.
AACTCAATGGTCTTTCCATGAAGAACTCTATTGCTAGAATCCGGAATTTTCACCGGCTCCTCATCATAGGTCAAATTTGGACTCAACTCAATCTCCTCAGCAGGCATCACATGTGATGGATCCGATCTATATCCCCGAAGCATCGATACATGAAAAACATCATGTATTTTCTCCAACTCCACAGGTAACCTCAATCTATAAGCAACTGGACCAACAAGCTCTAACACTCGTAAGGCCCAATGAACCTTGGACTTAACTTTCCCTTTCGTCAAACCCTCATCACCTTCGTCCAAGGCGAAACCATAAGAAACACTCTATCCCCAACAACAAACTCAATCTCACGACTCTTCAAGTCAGCGTAAAACTTTTGTTGATCCGAAGCCATCTTCAACCGATCAGAGATAAGCTCCACCTTCTCATTAGTGCCTTCCAACACATCACGCAAAGAAATATACTTCTCACCTGCCTCAGCCCAACAAAGTTGAGTATGGCACTTCCTGCCATACAAAGCTTCATACGGAGCCATTTGAATACTAGCATGATAGCTATTGTTATAGGCAAACTCTAACAATGATAGCTGCTTCTCCCACGTTCCTTGAAAATCAATGATGCAACACAACAACATGTCCACCAACACTTGGATAACATGTTCAGATTGACCATCCGTTTGAGGATGGTACGATGTACTAAAATTCAACCGCGTACCCAAAGCCTTATACAAATACTCCTAAAACCTCACTGTAAAGTGCGGATTCCTATTCGATACTATTGACTTAGACACCCCATGCAACCTCACAATCTCAGCAATATACAGCTCCGCCAACTTATCCAAAGTATACGTCATATGCACAACCAAGAAATGTGCACACTGAGTCTGATACTCAATTTCAATTACTTCATGGTACTTTGCAACAACTTACAGTGCAAATTCCTTTGATTGATGCTCTTACACAGATTCTTAATTATGCCAAGTTCATGAAGAATATCTTGTCCAAGAAGAAAAAGCTCATTGCATAGAAACTGTAATGCCCCAATTTTGGGCTTAGGAATTTTGGGGAACGGTTTAGTTGGTTCGATGGACCGAGATTAGAGATTCGAGTCGGATTTGGGATTTAAATTGGATTAAATATTTTTATTGAAGATAAAAATATGGAAAAATAGTCTAAAATCATTATTAAATGTATAAATGATTTTGGTAAAAACAATTTTGGGAAATGAAATTCGAAAATGGGACATTTTGGGTTAGTGATCAAAATGCAAGTTTGCAAAACTATTTTTTAGTGACTGTTTTGGAAATGGGTCAAAACTTTGAATCTTTAAGGAGCTATTAATCTAAAAGGGTTTCATCAAATTTCTCTCTTTAATTAACTATTTTTAATTAAGTTTTAAGAGGTATAAATAAGGAGAGAATTAATTAAACACAATGAAGGCTTTTAAAAGAATTTCACGTAACTAATTTTGTAACTTTTTTTCTCCCAAAATCTCTCCAGCCAAACATATTTTCCAGCTTCAATTTCTTCAGGTAAAATTAGTATTTCAAAGAGTTTTTGATTTCCAATTGATTTCTAAAGCTTTTACATCAAATACTTATTATTTCTACCTTGATTTTCATGGTTTATAAAGCAATTAAGGGGAGAAATCAACATTGGAGGTAAGGATTCGTTCTTCTCCTCTAATGAAAAGGTTCTTTATTGAAATTCCTAAGTTCCTGATCCATTTTATATGATTTGTATTGGGTTTTGATAAATTAAACTCTGATTTATGGTTTAATTAATGATTTATGATGAAAAATTATGGAAATTCGTAGTGATCTATTTTTGCTGAGTTAAGGATTGGTTTATAACTTGATTTTGATATCTAAAATGATTATGAAGTGAGTTTTGATGATAGAATCCCGTAATCTAATTAATCTCTAATTTGTTAGGTTGTCAGTTAAGAGATTTTGAGGTATTGTGGTTGATTATTGCTTGCTAGAGGTATAATGTTGTTTTAGGTCGTTGTTTGGATGTTAATTGATGTTATTTGAAGGTTGAGATTCGTAGTTGTGGGCTGAGTTGAGGTTTTTAGGGAATTGATGATGTTTTTGGTTGTTAAGATAGAGTGTTATGGATGATTATAGTTGGGTGCTAATAATTGTTGTGTTGCTGTGAGTTTGGATGCATTGTAATGCATTGGATTCTCTGTTATGATGTGTTTGAAACAAGGAAAGTAGTTCGGAAGCGAATCTTGGTGTTGAGGAGTTTCCGAAGGCTTGATTTGACATCGGCAAAGGAGGCGTTGATTTGTCGGTGAGTGAAACGGATAAGAATGGCTTTTCAATGGTTTGAAAAGGTTTATGAGAGTCTAGAATAGGCTTGATACGCTGGTCTAAGACTCTAAAGTAAGTCAATTGGTTTTTCTCCATCGTTTTCGGTTGGCAAATGCTTTATGAATGCATTTGTTTGATGATTGTTTACCTCCTATTTTATGCATGAAATGAGCATGGTTTAATGATGGGAATTGATATGAAATGATGTTAGATGCATTTGGAAAGTAATCCATGATTTTAAAGAATGTTTATGAACATGGTTTATACATGGTTTAATGCACAATAAAATGATTTGAATAATGCATATGAAAGCAGTGAGGTATGTTTATAAAAGTGGATTATATTGACAAGTGATGAATTGAAAATGTTATAGAAATGTTATCGGATATAATTGGCCAACCATAGGATTTAAAGTACACTATAATAAGTCGCCCGTGGTTGTAGAGGTGGTACGGGAGGTACTTACTCTGACCATGTGAACCCCAAAGTTGTTGAGGTGACATTTAGCTGACATTTACTCTAGCCAAGAGCTGTAGAGGTTGATGCATCGAATGTGTTTGCTCCAAGTTGGAGAATTAGCCTTGGTAGTGTAGAGGTGGTGTATGTGTTGTACGACTCCATGCCATTGAGCTGCAAAAGATTGCGAGATCTATTGGGAAATCCGTGTATCCGATATTACCGATGTTAATGATGGTTTTATGGAAATGTTGTTGTTGAGATGGATCACTTGCAAGCCAATATAATGTTTTAAATGTATCATGTTGATGGTTTGATTTGGAATAAAGTGTTTACAGATGTTTTACTCCTTAAGCTTTGCATATGGGATGTTATGCATGGGAAAGGATTAAGTATAGGGAATTGCGTATGAGATTATGCTGTGGAATCCATGATACATGTTGCATATGGTTTAATATGCTGATTTTATAAAGACTAAGTGCATGTTTTAAAAGAATGGCATGATTGTTCTTAAATGGTTTAAAATTGCATCGGATGCTGTTTTATATTCTGGAGCGCTCCTCACTAAGCAATGATTGCTTACGCTCTCTTTTATCATCAATGCAGATTGATTGGATGCAAGTGGCCTAGAAAGCAAGGAGGGAATTCCAAGACTTGGATTACCAAAGTATGTTTGAGTTTAAGTAGTAATAAAGACAATGTGGCTTAAATGTTATTGGGAGGGTTTGAGTGGTTACTTCTCTGTTTAAGCAAATTTATATTGCTGCTTTGGACTTGTGATAAGCTTGGTTTGTTGGAATTTTGCACATGGTTCATGCTTTGGTTGCTTGAGTATTAGGAAGCATGCCTATAGTTTACATTTAAAGCATGATGATTGTTTCTTGATGTTTGGTTTATGGTAGTTGATGGTAAATGACCAATGATGATGTTATTTGATTGTTAGAAGCATGCTTAAGAGTTAGAATTCCAAAACGAGGCTAAAACTAGCAAATTTTGACGTTATAGGTCAGGGCGTATCGATACGCCTGTGCCCGTATCAATACAGGTAAGTGTTTTCAGGCACAACGTATCGATACACGGGGGACCGTGTCGATACAGATAAGCACATTTTCAGGCTTAGCGTACCGGTACACGGGTGACCGTATCGATACGGGTCTATGGTTTCAGGCATAGTGTATCAATACACGTGAAGGTGTATCGATACGGTTTTAAGCTACTGGATTCTGGAATTTTGTAAAGGCTCAGGCGTATTGATACACTTTCCCGCGTATCGATACGAGTGGCAGTTAAGTTAGTTGAAAGTATGTTTTAAGGTTTCTGTTTTCTCTCGTTTTAGTCCCTTAGTGATATACATGCAATTAAATGAGTTTAAATGATTGTTTTAACTTGAAATTTCACCAGTATGCATGCAATTGGTTTAATTGAGGATTGGTAACTTTAATTACGAAATTGGTCCTTCAAAATAATATAAATTACAGTTTGGTCCTGGGGTATTATGTATGCAATTGGATGGGTTCAGATGATTGTATTAAGTTGAAATTTGGCATGTATGCTTGTAACTCGACTAATTGAAGATTGGTAAAGCAAATTATAAGTAAACCTTTATAGATTTGCAGATTTGCGCTTTGGTCCCTATTCTTGTACCGCAGTCAATTGGATATCAATTTGATGGCCGATTGAGTTAGGTTTTCTCTGGTTGTATACATGTACATGTAGGGTAATAACCAACATCTAGATAAGATAAAAAGAACAAAATGGACTTGTTTCTGGAGTTTTTCTTCACGGTTTACTTCGGTAAACCTAATGTAGCTCGAGCTGTTCGGTCTCGCGACTAGGCCGGGTCAAGGGGGTTACAGAAACCATTGAGCTCATAGAGGAGTACAATGTGTTAATATCCACCCCTCTACCGAGAAAGATGAAAGATCTGGGTAGCTTTATCATTCCTCGCTCTATTGGTAATCACTACTTTAGCAAAGCTCTTTGTGATTTGGGGGCTAGCATCAATTTAATGCCATTATCAACTTTTCAAAAGTTAGGCATTGGAGAAATGAAGCCCACTACAGTCACATTGTAATTGGCAGACATGTCCCTCGCTTATCCAAATGGGCAAATAAAGGATGAGCTTGTTTATGTAAACAAGTTTATTTTTCCAGCAAATTTTATTATTATTGACTGCGAGGCAGACAAGGATGTCCTTATTATCCTTGGCCGCCCATTCTTAGCATATGAAGAGCAGTTATTGATGTGTCCAAAGGAGATCTTACAATACGGGTCAAAAATGACCAAGTCACTTTTGGGGTGTTCAATGCAAATATTGGAAGAATGACTGATGAGTGTCATCATATTGATATTCTTGACAATATCATTCAAGAAGACTTGAATCATCGTAGTATACTCATTGATGAGGATACTACTATGACAACGGTAGAAAATGGTCTCCCGAATTGTGACCATATTGTTGAAGTACTCACTACGGTAGTTCACTACAAATGGTAGGTTAAATGTAACACCCCGATCCTGATCTGAATCTGAAGTACTACATTCGGGTAACCCAAAATGGATATATCAAAATTTCCATTTAAAACTATAAGTTTAGCCATTTTTAAAATATCAAATCATCCATAAATTTATGTAATTAAATAAGCATTTAAATAAGTTTACAAAATATGAGCTCTAAGTTTAAAACACCGTATACCAAAATAATATTTTAAAAAGAGTTACATAATCAACAGTGGTAAGGTTTTATGAATACATTAGCCCAAACTAAAATAACAAGTACTGTACTCTAAAGCGAACGCGGTGCAGGGAAATTCTCATTGATGTGCTCTTCTAAAAGGTGACCTGTCAACATACGCACGAAAAAACAACACATCCTCAAGCTGAGCTAACAAAGCTCAGTGGTACATATCTACTCTACCATAATTTGTGATTATCATAAAATAAGCATGCAAGATAATTATAGTTTAAAGAGCATAGATAAAGCTTCATTATCTATGAGTTATCAACTAGACTACCTTAGCTAGAGTTCTTAGATCACCTATCTCAAGGCCCTATTAAGTCTATAGTAAGTCTCACATGCTTCCACAAAGTTTTTCCATACTCGAGGTCACATAGCCTATTGAGTTACTCGAGCTCACTTAGCCCATTGAGTTAATACATATCGTACCCTGATCACTCAGCCATCAGGTACATAAGCTATCATCTATAGTATCCACGCAATATATATAAATACATCCATGCATCAACCACATAATGGCCAATAAAGCCCTACTTTACCCGTGCTTACATAGCCGTCTGGTTACTCGTGTTCACACAACCATCGGGTTTAATAGACCATAATCAGATCACCATAGCCACAAATAAGTCCTAGACATACTTGGATCACATTAGCCACAAGTGGTCTTTACCTGAGGTCACCCAACCAATCAGGTTACTCGAGCTCACTCAACCTATCAAGTTAATTACCTTATCGAATCACCATAGCCACAAATAGGTTTTTAACTTCACCCAGATCACTCAGCCCGTGGGTATGTCGAATGTACTTGTTTACACAGCTCGAAGTACGCATCCCCTTATATAAGTACCATATTACTGACTATGTAACCCCCTAAACCCGGTCCAGAGGAAATGGGCCAAATCTAAGAAGTCACGTTTGAAAACTTGTCCCTCAAGAAACGTTATTAGGTTAGAAATTTAATATATTTAAAATAGTTATTAAAAAGTGACTAAACTCAATAATATCTCATTTCACTTAACACAGTCGTATATCAATATTCCAAAAAGTAGATAAAATATCCAAAAATATTATCATAATGCATGCTAAAATAGTAATTTTAAAATAATAATGTCCCAAGTCTGATATTACATAAAAATCCAAAATAATAAGATAAAGTTTGTAAATCCACAATAATCCATACTGATAAAATGAAAGAAGTATAATAAACAAGGTCCTCCAAGTACCGTACGTCTAAGTCTGAGTATCTAAAATAAGAACTAAGGGGGAGTAAGCTATAAGACTTAACGTGTCTCTAAAGTGCAAATAAAAACATATGACAAGATAATTTGATCATCATGCACAATCTCAAACAGACATTCCGATATACATTGTGTATAATATGATGCACAAGATACAATGTCATGTACCCCGTCTACATACACCATCCGAAGAGTAAGGTTCCCCAGAACCACTCTCTACATCATCACCCTGTCCGAAGTGAAACTCAGCCCAAAGGGTGGAACCACTGATCTTTATCGTACAATTTTCCAACCCATATGTTATGACATGTTATTCTGAATTTTCGAATCTGAATGCATTCTTGTTTAATTAACGAGAATGCATGCACAATAAGCCTGATATTAATTTAGTATGATTTTCGATATATGATGCATGACATGTCATCATACAAAACATGCCATATTTTACAAGTCATACAAACATACATAAAACGTAGAAATATGCAGCACAAGAAGAGACACACCTCAGGCAGCTAATAACTCAACGTCGAGAGTGACGTCTCCCAAGCTCAACTCTAGAAGCAGGTCAAATAGAATCAGCACCTACTAGGGTAAACACTATATAAGGATCTACTACTATGCCACATATTGTTATATAATTACTAAACCAACTATACTCGTGCGGTTCTAACAGGTTGTGTAGCAGAAGAATGCACTGGTGGAGGAGAAAGAAGAATCTCGATATCTAAATCAACATCACTTGAACACAATAATATTCGAATCAGCTTTTGATATTCACAATTTCTTAAAATACTAAATACAAATAAATGTAAATAGTAAAACAGCCTTTCAAGTTTAAATTTGGGAAAACGGGCAGCATATTTCAAATCAGGATACCGAAAAATGTAAAGTTGACTTTAACCAAAAAGTCAATGCTGACATTATCAAAGTCAAAGATGACATCATCAGGTCAAAGTCAATGCTGATGTCATCAAAATCAATGCTGATGTCATTAGAGTCAACACTGATGTCACCTGGATAACATCATCGATGGCGTCATTCGGTCGGGTTCACTGGTCCAGTTCGATCGGTCTGGTTAAAGGTTCACTCAATTCAGTCTAATAGATTTGGTTCGATCTGGTTATTTCACACAGATTTGAGCTCGGTTTGGGCTCTCTCTTGGCTCACCAACATATTTGGTTTTAAACCAAATACCCACATAACAAACACATATACAATCTGGCCCTTACCACCCCCTCATTCTTGCAATAGGAATTTTAAGGTTCAATACCCTTGACGACGTCGGTCGCCAGTGACCCAAACAGTGACCATAATGGTTATTTTTCGTCCATTATCCAAATAGAAATAAACACATAGTGACACCCAACTCAAAAGAAAGGGTAACCCGTACGAAAGCTTACCCAAACCAAGGCAAAAATGAGGAAGACGACAGAGATGGAGGTATCCGAATAGTTTCACACGTGAAGAGACGAGCGGGTTATGGTCGAAAGACGATGGGGAGTATAGGAGTGGTATTAAAATGATGAAAGGACGATGGCTCAACCTTTGACAAAGATTGACCAGAGCAAAAAAGAGTGTGGGTCTTGTGTTTGATCGAAAGAGATAAGAGAGTTTGGTGCTTAGAAATTTGAGATATGAAAGTTGAGTAGCCTATTAGGGCTAAAAAGAGGGTTATATACTCTAATCAAAAGGGTAAATCATAAAAGAAGGCCCTAAACTCTTACTCGAATAATGAAATAGCCTTATATTATGATATTCTTCACAAATTGGTAGCTAAAAATATTTAAGGGTTATTCAATTCCTAAATTTCTCAATTAGGGTTTTGAATATAAATCCCCAATTAATAGGGTTTTAAGAATTAGGGATTTCAAAATTAGGTTTTTAATTTGAGAGAAAAATTAGGGTGTTAAAACTCTCATTCCTTAAAAGAAATTTTGGCCTTAAAATTTACCTGGATCAAAGAGATGCGGATACTAAGCTTTTACAACGACCTTAGGCTCTCATGTAGCCTTATCATGACCACGATTTTGCCACAAGACCTTGACAATCTTAATGGTATTCCTCCTAAGAACCTTCTTGTCATGAGCAAGAATCTCAATTGGCTCATCCTCAAAATTAAGTCAAGACGAATCTCATATTCCTCCACTAAAATAATATGAGACAGATCAGCACGGTAGCACCTCAACATAGAGATGTGGAAGATGTCATGAATACGCTGAAGCTCTAGTGGCAACTTAAGCTGATAAGCAACTGGTCCAACTCGATGAATAATTTGATAAGGGCCAATAAAAACGAGGACTCAGCTTGCCTTTTCGACCAAACAAAGTACCTTCCTCCATGGAGACACTTTCAAGAAAACCTCATCTCTCACACATACTCAATATCCTGACATCTCAAATTGGCATAAGACTTATGTCTGTCAAAAGCAACTTTAAGTCGATTTCGAATCAACCTGACAGTCTGCTCAACCTCATGAACAATGTATGGTCCCAACAATCTATGCCCATTAAGCGCAGTCCAGCCAATAGGTGTACGATACTTACATTCATACAAAGCCTCATACGGTGCCATCTAGATATTGTCCTGGTAACTTTTATTGTAGGAAAACTCTATAAGCGATCAAAATTCCTCCCAACTACCTCTATAATCAACAATACAACCTCTCAACATATCCTCAAGAATTTAGATTACCCACTCGGAATGACCATTATTTTGTGAATGATAGGAAGTACTGAAGTTCAACTGAGTACCCAGAGCAGTGTGAAGAGACTTCCAGGACTTTGTTGTGAACCTTAGATCACAGTCAGAAATAATGGACAACGGTACCCTATAGAGTTGAGCAATCTCTGAGATGTAGAGTCGAGGTAAGGATAGTCAACTCAAACAAGAATGAAGAGTGCAGACTTAGTTAGATGATCAAGAATAACCCAAATGGATTCAAAGGAAGACAACTAACGAAATCCATAGTCATACACTCCCATTTCTACTAAGGAATCTTAATGTACTAAAGTAACCCAGACAGACGCTGATGCTCTACCTTGACCTTCTGACAGGTCAAACACTTTGATAAAATCTGACAACATCCCACTTAAGACCCTTCCACCAGTGCCTCTCAAGAAGATTCCTAACCATATTTTCCCACCAGGATGCATAGACAAGGACTGTTACGAGGCTCACAAAGAATAACCTATTTCAACCCAGAATTCCTCGAAATATAATATCGAGCCTAAAAACATAGAACATCATCCTGATCAATAGAGAAATCTTGATATGTACCTTCTTTAACCTCCCTCATACGGTGCATCAAAAATGGATCACTAGGTTGCTCAGCTCGAATATTAGAAATCAGAGTTGGAATAACCCAAAGTTTTGCCAAAAGACTATCATCCTCATACAAACTCATATGGGCAAACAAAGCTCTCAAATCTTAAATGTCATTATGACTCAAGGTGTCGACAACCATATTAGAATTGCCCAGATGATACTCAATCTCGCAGTCGTAGTCCTTTGAGAAGCTCTAACCAACGACACTATCTCAGATTCAGCTCTTTTTGGGTGAAAAGATATTTCATACTCTTATGGTCTGTGTAGATATAACACTTCTCTCCTTAGAGATAATATCTCCAGACCTTGAGAACAAAGATCACGATAACAAGCTCAAGATCATGGGTAGGGTAGTTACACTCTTGTATTTTCAATTATCGGTACGCATAGGCTACTATTTTACCATCTTGCATCGAAACACATCCCAACCCAGTATGAGAAGTATCACTGTAAACGGTGTAAGCCTTTCCAGGCTCAAGCTAAATCAAAACTGATACTTTAGTCAACACGGTCTTAAGCTTCTAAAAGCCATACTATTAAGCCTCAGTCCAAACAAAAGGGATATTCTTCCTTAAAAGCTTAGTCAACAGAGCTGCGATGATAGAGAAACCCTTAACAAACCTTCAATAATAGCCGATTAAACCCAATAAGCTTTGAATCTCAAGAACATTCTTGGACTGCTTCCAACTCATTATAGACTCAATCTTCTTTGAATCAACCTGAATACCTTCAACAAAAACTATACCCCAAAAACATAAGCTTAGAGAGCCAGAACTCACACTTGCTGAATTTTGCATACATTTGTTTCTCTCTCAGAGTCCGTAATGCAATCCGAGATGTTCCTTATATTCACTCTCAGATTTAGAATAAACTATAATATCATCTATCAAGAACATTACAAGCAAATTAAGATAGGGTTAGAACACTCTATTCATCATGTCCATGAATGTGGTAGGGGCATTAGTCAATCCGAAAGGCATAACAAGAAACTCGTAGTGCCCATAATTTGTTCGAAAAATTTATTTTGAACATATCAAAATTCTTAACCTTGAGTTGGTAGTAACAAGATCTCAGGTCTATCTTAGAGAATATCATAGCTCCCCGAAACTGGTTGAATGGACCATCAATACGAGGGAGGGGATACTTGTTCTTAATCGTCAGATTATTTAGCTTTCGATAATCGATACACAGCCGAAGTGTCCTATCTTTCTTCTTAACAAATAAAATAGGAGCTCCCCATGGAGAAACACTGGTCGAATAAAACCCATTTCAAGCAATTCTTGCAACTGTATCTTCAACTCTTTGCGCTCTTTCGGTGCCATCTGGTAAGGTGCCACAGACGCAGGAGCTGTACTCAGATAAACCTCAATGCTAAACTCAACCTTATCACATTTTGGCGGTACGCCAGGCAATTCTTCCAGGAATACATCTAGAAAGACTCTCACAACCCGAATCTTATCCATTCTAGAATTAGACTGTCTCAGATCAAGAATGTAGGCAATGAACCCTTTCTTGATCATCTTCTTAGTTTTGAGAGCCTGATGGTACTTTAAAAGATGTGTTTTCACCTTATTTATTGGTTAATTTGTCCCCATCTTGCTATCATTTGCATGTATTCTAGTATTTTTATCTTTGTATTTGTATTTTCTTAACTTAGTGGTTCTCTCTTGAATTATCCTTGATTTTATCATATTTTTGCTACTAATGTCGCTATATGAGTTCTTCTAGAATTACAATCATGACTATCACCATATTGGGATGTCACTACAATACTGATGTCACTGCAAAATCGTTGTTTAGATTATGCCCAGGACTTTCGCCGCATTGACAGTTGTCAAAAAGATAAGATCAAATGACGTTGGCGAAAGGATAAGATCAAAAGTTGATGAGCTAGCAGTTTGTTATAACAAATTTTGTCTAGAACTAATGTGGGTACAATTTTCACTGCAATGTCAACATATCAAAGTAGCCGTTGTTGCTCCAATGACAACTGTCAAGATAAGATTAAAAGAATGATGAGTTGTATATTAATACAATTGTCTTGTAGGAAATTTATATCTGCAAATCTATAAAGGACACTTGTAAACACCCAATTGGGAGATGAAAATGATATGTATACATATATTCTTACCCTAAAAAAGATAGGCACATATCTTATCATCTTTTTCCTTGGTTTTGGAGCTCTCTTGATGGCTATGGCGGCTTAAAGCTTCAAAGGAGCAACCAAGGTGAATCCGATGTAGAATTAAATAGCCACGATGTGTAAGGCAAGATGAAGCATGAAGGAGCAATCAAGTTAGCTAGAGATAGCTTTCCCCATTCAGTTTTTAATGTTTCTTTTGTTTAAACGCTGATGATTATGGTTTAATTTTATTTTGTGTGAAAATAATTTATGAATGTTGGATGAATGTTTATCTTATTAAGCTTTCCCTCTATCTTTTGATCTTTGGGTTTGAATGTCTTTATGCACGAAAGTGTTTATTGCAGCCATTGTCAATGAGATTTGTAGTGACAGTTCAAGTTAACAAGCCATTACAATGAAAGTTGCATGGGAGTATAACAAAAGTTGACTCAATTGTTATTGTATTTTTTATTAGCCATCACTGAGGGGTGTGGTGAGTGGGCTCATATAAGTCTTTGATTAAGGGTAGAAGTTGAGATTGGTAAGATATGCTTTATTATATCGATAATCATCTTTTCACCCGTTTCTTGCTAGCATTCGTTATTCTGTTTATGAATCACTGAGGGAACCCCACTGCATTCATTATATTGTTTCTATTTTAATTTTAGTACATTGCTTATATCATTTACCTTTCATTGCTTCAACATTACCTATCTCATTTTCGTTATTGGTAGACGTCCAAACAACCGTCCTTGAGGGATCAATATTTGACAGATTTGCATCTATCTACTATACTTGCATTGACATGTATTCACTTGCAAAAATCGTGCGATGTCATTTCACCGTACAAGGTTTGGCACCATTGTCGGGGATGATTTTCGTTCGGTGTTTATTTTTGTCATTGCATTTTTTAGTTTTTATTAACTTTGCTTTATTTTGTTTTGTTGTTTTTTAGGTATGCTAAAAAGAGAGAGCAACAAATTTGCTAAAGGACATACATCGAACCATTCAAGATTACACGATGTCCAACTACGACTTTTAATATTATATTCCAAGAGCGGTTCAAGCAAAAGCTACTCCGGGCATCATTGAATGGAAGGGAGTTTCTACTCTTAGAGCTTAAATTTCTTCTTTGGAAAACAAGATCGAAAATATGCAAAAGGACTAATGCAGTTACACATATTCAAGTCGCTCAACGAGTTGCTGTCTCTGCATTCTGCTGTGAGATTTGTGGTGACAACCACATTTATGAAGATTGTCCACAACTCTTATGGAACAACTCTTATAGTAATTTCTATAATGCTTCTACATGCAATCAACAGTCATAGAGAATTCAATATTATGGTCAAAATGTTGGGATATTCAGATATGGGAATACTTGGTCCCGAGAAACTTATAATCCAAGACAAGGGAATTACACTCCATTATAGTCACAATTCTATCAATATATCAGATGCATTAGCAACAATATCAGGTGCATCCACAATATGTTCAGATCCCATATCTGTATGCTCAAGCACATATGCAGCAAAAGTACACCCAAGCTTATATATCTGATCCTTTCGCATCTCTTAAAGCTTTGATGTGAGAGCATATCTGTAACACCCTAAAAACTGGTCTAATTGAAATTAGGTTCCAATGATCAAAAATTCTATATCAGAAATATTTTATTGACTTAAGTTGTGTGGTCAAAAAACATCGTATTAGGCCCTATTTGAGTCAATTTAAAAGACTTTGGACCTAATTAAATTCTTAGAAACAATTTAGTGACTAAATTGTGAAAATTGAAAGTTTGGGGATAATAGGGTGAAGTTTAGAAAGTTGAAATACCACTCCCGTAATTATCCCATTTTGAAGTGAGTTACCTCCTTGCTTAGACATATTCACGTGATTTCCTTGTGAAATTGGGGGAAAAGATGGCATAGAATTGATAGCTATTATTGCTATCTTAAGTGCTGGAAAATGAAAATCATTGTTTATAGTTTACCTATCCTTGGAGGAAACCTTTTGTTTGGTGATGTGTGAGGTGCATCCTAATGAATTAAAAATATGTTCACCTTTGGCTAGAAGAAACCTATCGAGTAGATAAAAGAAAGTTTGAAGAGTTGGAAACATTTTCCCAAAGCTATTGTAACCACCGAGACCTCATTTCTTTGATATCTTTTCCGTCTTCCCTTAAACAAGCACCTCCACTATTATCTTCAACCTGTAGCTCAAGCAAGCACCTCTCTTGTTTATGCAAGCTTTCCTTGATTTCTTCACATCATTGGATAGTCCTTGGATTGGTGAGTTTAAGCCCTCAAACAATATTATGATTCCTTGAACCATTGGAGTTTAATTCCAAGAATTAGTCTTGAAGACCATAGTTGAACCCATGCTTTTAAAGCATGAATCTGTAATGCTCGAATATTGGGCATAGAAGTTAGTCGAATCAAATAGATGATTCGGAAGAATCAGGTTAGGCAATTTGAGCTAGTTTCGAGAATTAAAACGTATAAAATTATTTTTGGTCAAAATAAAAATGGAAAATATGGTAAAATATTTGATTGATATATTAAGTATTTTGGTAAATTCAATTTGAGGAAATTAAATCTAATTATGGGACATTTTGGTCTAGTGATTAAAATGAAAAGTTTGCAAAACTATTTTTGGTGACTAAATCGAAAAGGGTTAAAACTTAGAATCTTTAAAGAGCTATTTGACCAATTATTTTTTTTTCCAGATTTCTCTGTTAATTTAGGCTATTTTTAAAGTGTTTTAATTGGTTTATTAATAAAAATAAAATAAGATTGAATTAAAGGATTTTAGTTTCCAAAATCACTTTTTCACGTAACTACTTTTCATCCAACTTTTCTCCAAACTTTTCCCAGCTACCAAACTAAGATTTCCAGTTCAAAATCCCTAGGAATCAATTCTTATTGATTTTATTTTTTCCTAATTGATTTCTTTAATTCCTATGGTTAAATTTATTTGGATTTCAATCAAACATTGCCAATTAAGGGAGAAATCAACAATTAGAGGTGATTTTCATTTCTCTCCTATAATTAAGGGTTCTTTATTGAAATTCTCAAGTTCTTCATCCTTTGTTATTGAATTTTGTTATGGAATTATGTTTTAAACATGGATTTGTTAATTAAATTGAGTTTTGTGTGGAAATTGAGTAAAAATGGATTTGGATCTGTTTTGTAATGATTGTAATTGGTTTAGATCTATTTTAAGATGTGTTTTGATGTTAAAAGGAAAGGCTAATCAAAGAAATCCCAAAAATGTATGAATTGCTAATTTTCTAGGTTGTTTAGAGTTAGTTTTTGGCGTGATCTTGGTATTGTAGTGTTGCTGGAGGTATAAGGTTGAGTTTAGAATGTTTTTGGATATTAATTGATGTTGTTGAGGTGTTGAAATCATTAGGTTGCGGCTAGGCTTTGTTTAAATGAAGTTTGGTGTTGCTTTTGGTTGTTTTGGATAGGCGTTTGGTGGTTTAGAGGTAGGCAAAGTTGAGATTGTTGTTTGCTGGGGATTTGTGATTCATGGAAGTGCATTAATCCTTTGTTTTTGTTTGGGTAAAGCAGGGGTATCAAATCCGTTGGCTTTTGGAGACATCGCAGAAGCTTTGGAGGCTTGAACACATATTAGCAAGTGGGTGATTGGTTCTCGGTGAGTGGAAATGTGTTTTACTGCCTTAAAAAGGTTTGAAAGAAGTTGTGGGAGTTTAGATTAAGTTTGAAACTCATATCTAAGCTCAGAAGTAAGTATCAGTTGAGCTCATTCTCTTTTTTGACTTTGGAAAATACAATCTCATGCACATGTTTATAGATTTGATTACTTATTGTTATATGCATGTTTTGAAATCAAAAGATGTTGCAAATGATTATATATGTTGAGCTTTGTGAAAAGAAAATGATTTATGAAAGCATGTTGAGATTGCTTGTGTATATGTTGAAATGTATGGATAGAAATGGTTTGAGTTAATGCATTTGTAAAATAGTAAGTTAATGTGGTTTAAATGAGTATATTGGCTAGTGGCTGAGGTAAAAATTTAATCGGATATAGTTGGCATGCCATAGGATTGTTAGTGTACTATAAAAAGTCGCCTCATATGTATCGAGGGGTTGTAATTGTACCGTTGACTCCACCATGAGAACTGTAGTGGTTGAGGTGGGTGAAGGTTCTGTTTTCTCTCACTGGTGGATTTATACATCCAAACCGTTGAGGTGGGTAAAGGTTCTGTTACTCCGGTTTAAACCATAGAGGTGGGCAAGTGTACCGTTACTCTGGTTGAGGTATGTATGTGAAGTGGTTGTGGAACCACTTGTTAATCCCTGTATCCTATGTGTTTTTGTAAGTTGGAAGGAACTTGTTTTGAGTCACTTGAAAGCCAATATACTAATTGATGTTTCATGTGAAATGGATTATATTTGTATAATATGGTTTATACATGTGAGACTCTTTAAGCTTGTACAGAGAGACTTTGGCAGTCGAAGCTTAAATTGAGGTAGAGATGAAATCCATGATACATGTGTTGAAAATGATTTAAATGTGCATTTGAAAGAGATTGTTGAAGCATGAGATGGTTTTGCCATGAACAAGTAGATTTGGTTTGAACTAAACGGTTTTACATTGCATTGATAAGTGTTTTAGCAAATCCCTCACTAAGCTTATAGCTTACGCTCTCTTTTTTCATCAATGCAGAGAAATAGGCCACTCAACAATAAGGGTGCAAGGAAGGATCCAAGCATGGTGACTTTTCAAAGTATGGTTTAAAATAGACTAAGTAGTAATAAAAGGCAAAGTGACTAAGATGAGTTTGGGAGATTTATTTTGAGGACTCCCTATTTGTATAAGTTTGATATGATATTTTAGACTTGTATGAAGTATAAACTTTAGTTTTAATGGGTTGGGTAACCATATGCATGCTTGGGTAGAGACCGTGCCTATAGGAAAGTGTGTTGATTATGCCATGTTGTGATTGATGCTCTTCTATGCTGCCATGTTGATGGATTTGATGTTTGTGAAGTCTTATAATGTTTGAATGCTGATTGGGTTATGTTAGATTGAGCTAAAGTGTTATATGTTGGACCAAGAGGTCATTACAGGTCTATCTGTACCGGTATAGGTCCTTAGGGGATCAGTATGCGGGGACCTGTCTTGGCTCAATCTGGGCCAAATAGCCTAGGCGTACCGACACATTTTGTAATCGTATCAGTACGCATAGCTAAAAATTAAGCCTGGTTTCGGTACACAGGTTACTGTATCGATGTAGTCTTTTGCTACTGGAAATCACCTACCAGTACCGATACGACTGAGGACTGTATCAGTATGCCTTTTTATGTCTGCCCGTATCAAAATGTGAAGCACCTGTACCAGTACGCATGTAGTTAATTTAGTTGAGATGCTTTCTGAAGTGTTTTCTTTGTAATTTGGTCCCTATTTCTTGTTTACGCTATTAAATGAGTTTGGATGGTTAGTTTAAGTTATAATTTAACCTAAATGCATGAAATATGAATTATTAAGGATTGGTAACCTTAATTTTACATAAGTCCTCATAATTAGCTAAAATTACATTATAGTCCCTAGGTTGCAAAATTGAACAATTGAATGTCAATTTGATGCTCGATTGAGTTGTAGTTTTCACAACAATCAGCATGCTCACTTTTGGACTAATTGATGCATTTAGAAAATATAAAAAGAAAAAATAGACCGTTGGAATGTAAATCTTTTGGGTTTGTTTCGGCAAACCCTAATATAGCTCGCTCGGTTCGATCTTACGATTAGAACGGGTCAAGGGGGTTACAGAATCCATAAAAGTCTTATTGGCTAAAAGCTCTTCTAAGCTTAAGTATTGGTTTTGAATCCATAAGTATTGATTCTAATATCTCCCTTTGTTGTACCTACCTCAAGAGTTGGAGAAGGAAGGTCCACCATCCCCTTCAAAAGCTAGGAACAAAAGAGTAGTAATCTGAGAGCCGTAGGAGCATTGAAATTCATGGTGAGTGTAGTTGGAGTCTCGAAAGTAGGCTAGGTGCATTTCCCAAATCTTTGAATATCGAATATTGCATTGCTAACTTTGTGTATTAAGGTTATTGCATAAGAACATTGTTGATGGATATATTGGTAAGTATTGGTAAGTATTGCATCGATTTATTGTCCGTAGCATTGTTTTTATTGTTATCGAAATCATTGAAGCATTGGCATATAGAATCATTGGTCATTGATTATTTATTAAGACCATTGGAACATTGATATTGATTTATTGTCATTGGATATTGTATTGAATCATTGCTATTGCTTACCGATATTGAAACATGGCTATTGAACTATTGCTATTGATCCATTTTCATGGAATTATTGTTATCAAATTATTGTTATTGAACCTTGGATTTGATTAGTATTGGATACAATTGGCATGACATAGAATTCATGAGCTCATTGGTACGGGTAGGCTACAGCCTTTATATTGGTGCGGCGGAGGGATGTTGTGTATGGTCATATTGGTGCAGCAGAGGGACTCAACCACTATTGATTTTGGTGAGGCGTAGGAATTCGTGTATCAAATACTGTACATTGATCCAAGGAAACTTATTGTTATGCAAAATGAAATGCTATTGAGAATTGTTATTGCATTGACTATTGTTGTTATATTGACTATTGATCATGTCTAAATTGCCATTAAAACTACATGCCATTGTTTTGTTGCCATAACTAATATGGGAGCACGTTAGATTGCATTCTATGCTTATTTCATTGTTTACGACTACCTCACTAGGCAAAGTATGCCTAATGCATTCATCTTCCATGCATTTCAATTTAGAAGAAGTTTTGAGATCGAGATCAGGGCTGGAAAAGGTTTTTAGACAAGTCACTATGTTGATAAAGTAAAGTATATCAACTCTATAGACTCCTAGTATGGTGGCATAAGTGTTGCATAAGTCAATTTTACCTTTTTTGATATGTATGTATTATGGTTGGCTTGTGTGAGTTTAACGGTTTAAACTTGACCTTTTAAAAGTTGCTAAAAATGGCTACATATGCATACTTGGCCTAAATTAGAGAAAAAATTGCAAACTGATTCATTCGACCCTAAAATTTGGCATGCTAATAGATTTTAGCTAAATAGACTTGCTGGTAAATTTTCATTGAATTCAGACATGGTTCGGTCAAGCAAAACGCTATTAAACCAGATAAAATTGATATTACAGGTCTTACCGTACCGATACAGTTTATGGCGTATTGGTACGGGCTTGTTTCTGGAAATGGATTGAGGGGCGTACCGATATGGGTGATGACGTATCAGTACGGTACTTTGAATCTAGAATTTTGGGTTCAGCTCAGTATCGGTACAATTTGGGTGCGTATCGATACACCTTCTCAAGTCTGTAATGAATTTAATCACGTACTAATATAGTTTGGTCACGTATCGATATGGGTTTGAGGAATCTAATGGTATTAACGGTCTTTTCTAGGCGTACGAATACGTCTTAAAGTGTATCGGTATGGGTTGTTAGCACTGGAAAAATAGGGAAGAATTTTTGCCTTAGTGTATTGATACGACTTGGAAGCGTATCGATACCCTCATATGAATTTTGAGAAGTCACCCTGATAATCACTGGAACTTATTGATTAAACTTCTTTAAGTTTATGAGAGGTTTAGTTTAATCTAATTTGTAACGTCTTAGTTAAACGTGTTCCTAAAATCCTCCAAATTTGTATTGAATATTAAATGAAGTATTGTATCGGTCATTAATTTTGTTCTGGTAACACTTTTTGAACGGTTCTCTACCAGACCGAGTAGGGGGTGTTACATTTGTGGTATCAGAGCTAGAGTTTAGTCAATTCTAGGACTAAACTGAAGTTATTTTACAGTCTTTGTTTTGCATTGCATTATGCTACCTAGGAGTTATTTATTGTACATTGTGACCCGATCTCTTTATTTATAGATGTCTAATTCTAATCAGGCTTGTATAGATGAACAAGATATCGGCTCCTCAACTCATGGTGAGGCGGTTGGAGGAAGAGATCCTTCATTTCCGTAAAATCCTCCGGTACAGAACCCTAAGCTCGAGGTACAAGTTGCTCAAGCCGAATGCTATAAGAACATGGCTGACATGCTTAAAATATTTATGACCTCTATAAAGGCTGAGCAAACTTTCCAACCTCCCATCGTTGTTATTCCAAATGCCTAAGCTCCTATCGATAAGCTATCTCAACATCGTGTTACTCTTTTACCTGTCGTAATAACTATAATCCTGAAATTGATGAGTATTGGCTAGACAGTACTCTACGAATTTTGACCAAGCAACTATAGTGTTCCGATGAACACAAGCTTGAGTGTGCCCTCTCCTTGTTAGCCAATGAAGTGTTGTATTGGTGGGAGACTACCATCCTTGCAGTCCCCGAAGAAGCGGTGACTTGGGAGTTTTTCCTTCGTGATTTTTGTAAGAAATACATTAGTGAATATTATCTCGCTAAGAGGCGTGGCATCTTTCTTCATCTAAAACAAGGGGGACGACCTATGGAGCAGTACATCCATGATTTTTGCAAGTACTATCATTACGGGGCTAAATATATTAAGAAAGGGGAGGAGAAATGTAGAATGTTCATTAATGGTCTGAATGATGATCTGTGCCCTATGTTTATAGTATTGGGCATTACCGTTTTCCAAGATCATGTGAATAGGGTTAAGGCTACTGAAATTGCTCAGAGAGTTCAGAAGCCCGGTGGATCAGACAAGTCTGAGAAGAGATATCGAGATGACTCTCATTCTTCTGAGTCTTTCAAGAAAGAGAAGTATCATGATTCAAAACAACATGTGTATTCACAGTCTTCCCATTCCAAATACATTGCCAAGCCTCAACCTATAACCCAATTCTTCCCTAGTACTAATTCCATTGATAGTATTGGTGGCTCTAGACAAGAGACGCAACTCCCAATTTACAATTTCTGTCAGCACATGCATTACCGTTATCTCTTACTCGATCCTTCCGAGGCAAAGAAGTGAGAGAAGGATCTTCCGAAAAGCCTAGTGGTTCATCCAAGGCATCATACAGACCTGAATCTAAGGCTTCTGCACAGATGTATCACGTAAAGGGTAAGTAAGAATAAGATGATCTTGACATTATTGTAGGTAAAATTTGAGGACGATTTTTTCTTAAGGGGGAGAAATGTAACACCCAAAAATTGGTCTAGTCAAATTAAGTTTTAGTGATCAGAAATTCTATATCAGAAATGTTTAAATATTTTGTTGAATTAAGTTGTGTGATCAAAAACATCATATTTAACTCTAATTGAGTCAATTTAAAAGACTTCAGACCTAGTTGAATTCTTAGAAACAATTTAGTGGCTAAATTGTGAAAATTGAAAGTTTAGGGATAATAGGGTAAAGTTTAGAAAGTTAAAGGACCACTCCCATAATTATCCCATTTTAAATTGAGTCACCTCCTTGTTTAGACACATTCACGTGATTTCCTTGTGAAATTGGGGGAAAAGATGGCATAGAATTTATAGCTATTATTTCTATCTTAAGTGCTGGAAAATGAAAATCATTATTTATAGTTTACCTATCCTTAGAGGAAACCTTTTGATTGGTGATGTGTGAGGTGGAGTAATTATCCTAATGAATTAAAAATAAGTGTACCTTTGGCTAGAGGAAACCTATCGGGTAGATAAGAGAAAGTTTGAAGAGTTGGAAACATTTTCCCAAAGCTATTGTAACCACTGAGACCTCTTTTTTTTATATCTTCTTCCATCTTACCTTAAGCAAGCACCTCCATTGTTATCTTCAACCTCTAGCTCAAGCAAGCACCTCTCTTGTTCATGCAAGCTTTCCTTGATTTCTTCACATTATTGGATAGTCCTTGGATTGGTGAGTTTAAGCCCTCAAAAAGTATTATGATTCCTTGAACCATTGGAGTTTAATTCCATGAATTAATCTTGAAGACCATAGTTGAACCCATGCTTTTAAAGCATGAATCCATAGAAGTCTTATTGGCTAAAAGCTCTTCTAAGCTTAAGTATTGATTTTGAATCCATAAGTATTGATTCTAATATCTCCCTTTATTGTACCTAGCTCGAGAGTTGGAGAAGGAAGGTCTACCATCCTCTTCAAAAGCTAGGAACAAAGGAGTAGTAATCCGAGAGCCGTAGGAGCTTGAGAATTCAAGGTGAGTGTAGTCGGAGTCTCGAAAGTAGGCTAGGTGCCTTTCTAGAATCTTTGAATATCGATTATTGTATTGCTAACTTTGTGTATTAAGGTTATTGTATAAGAACATTGTTGATGGGTATATTGGTAAGTATTGCATCGATTTGTTGTCCGTATCATTGTTGTTATTGTTATCAAAATCATTGAAGCATTGGCATATAGAATCATTGATCATTGATTATTGATTAAGACCATTGGAACATTGATATTGATTTATTGTCATTGGATATTGTATTGAATCATTGTATTGCTTACCGATATTGAAATATGGCTATTGAACTATTGTTATTGATCCATTGTCATGGGGTTATTGTTATCGGATGATTGATATTGAACCTTGGATACGGGTAGTATTGGATACAATTTGCATGACATAGAATTCATGAGCTCATTGATACGGTAGGCTACGACCTTTATATTGGTGCGGCGGAGGGATGATGTGTATGGTCATATTGGTGTGGCAGAGGGACTAGACATTTTGGTGCGACGTAATACTGTACATCGATCCAAGGAAACTTATTGTTATGGAAAATAAAATGCTATTGAGAATTGTTATTGCATTGACTATTGATCATGTCTAAATTGTCATTGAAACTACATGCCATTGTTTTATTGCCATAACTAATATGGAAACATGTTAGATTGCATTCTATACTTATTTCATTGTTTATGACTACCTCACTAGGCAAAGTATGCCCAATGCATTCATCTTCCATGCATTTCGGGTTAGAAGAAGTTTTGAGATCAAGAACGGGGCCGAAGAAGAATGTTGGACAAGTCACTACATTGATAAAGTAAAGTATATCAACTCTATAGACTCCTAGTATGGTGGCATAAGAGTTGCATAAGTCAATTTTACCCTTTTTGATATATATGCATCATGGTTGGCTTGTGTAAGTTTAAGGCCTTAAACTTGTCCTTTTAAAAGTTGTTAAAAATGGTTATATATGCATACTTGGCCTAAATTAGAGAAAATATTGCCAACGGATTCATTCGATCCTAAAATTTGGCATGCTAATAGATTTTAGCTAAATAGACTTGCTGGTAAATTTTCATTGAATTCGAACATGGTTCGGTCAAGAAAAATGCTATTAAACCAGATCAAATTAACATTACAAGTCTTACCGTACCCGATACGGGTTATGGTGTATCAATACGGGCTTGTGTTTTTGGAAATGGCTTGAGGAGCGTACCAATACGGGTGATGGCATATCGGTATGATACTTTTAATATGGAATTTTGGGTTAAGCTTAGTCTCGGTACAGTTTGGGTGCGTATCGATACACCATCTCGAATCTGTAAATGAATTTAATCACGTACCGATACGGTTTGGTCACGTATCGATACGGGTCTGAGGAATCTAACGGTATTAACAGTTTTTTTCTGGGTGTACCGATACGTCTTAAAGTGTATCGGTACAAGTCGTTAGCACTGGAAAAATAGGGAGGCATTTCTGCCTTGGTGTATCGATACGGCTTGGAAGCGTATCGATACCCTCATATGAATTTTGATAAATCACTGGAACTTATTGATTAAACTTACTTAAATTTATTAGAGGTTTAATTTAATCTAATTTGTAAGGTATTGCTTAAATGTGTTCCTAAAATCTCCAAATTTGTAATGAATATTTATCGAAGTATTGTACTGGTTATTGATTTTGTTCTGGTAACACTTAATGAACTTGTTCTCTACCAGACCGGGTAAGGGGTGTTCCAATATCACTCGAACAGAAGTAATTATTCAAGGGGAGTCCTCATCGATTTGCGCAATAGAAGTAAAATTGGGACAACTTGCATCCACAATGAATACTAGACCGCAAGGCACACTTTCTAGTGATACGACAAACTAGTGAGCCAGTTATGGATTCAGATGTAATGTTTTTAGAAAATAATGAAGTGACTCATAACGAAAAGATTGGTGCTAAAGAGATAGTTGATGTACCAGCAAATCATGTTCCAAGAATTGTCACTCACATGCCAAATGTGCAACAATTGACATAGTCGCCACAACCTAAAGTGTCGGCGCAATCTGAAGTGTCCTCACATCCACCTTTTCCATGACATTTTCATGACTACGTGCAGGGTCCACATGATGGTAGTATTTTTTCAATGGAATTTAAGCATGTATCTCTTGAGGGACCAACGATGCTAGATTTAAAGCCATCGAAAGAAGGGTGTGATCATTTAGGAGAATATACTCTATCCATGGTGACTCTCTTGGATATTAGTGCTGTACCAAAATCTCTATTGATGGAGATGTTTGAAAAGCTTGAACAAAGTGGTGGTTGGATGCTTGAAAAATTTTAGAGAATTAGTCATTCACTTAATTTACATAGAATTCTAGTAGAGGATGCTACGACAATTGGCTGGAGCAGCAAATGTCACAACAACGAAAGCTACATTCAACTATGATGGAAGTCGAGGAGAATGGGGTAATCACATGGTTGGATTTCAAAAATGTTGCTCATATTGAATTTATGCCTTCTAGAATAGTAGCAAGTTGGAGGGTACGCATGGACTTAAAAGGAAAATGAAAGAAAGACACCTCCACCAAGATAACACAAGTGGGAATGGTTGCAATCACATTGGCCCAACTCTTTTTGGGTAGAATTGTCACTCGATGGATGATGAGGATAAACTATAAGAAGTATTAGAATGACTATCCAGAGCAACCCCTGCCAAAATGAAATAATAAATGGGCGCTTATTGTGGGTACATCTGGATTCACTAGAATAAAAGGTAGTTGATGATGCCAAAGTTGACCAGAATCAGAGGAGGCACCTACGAACCAAGCTAAGATGAGAGAAAAGTAGAAGAAGAAAAATATGAAGACGCAGTTGCAAAAATTGTCATTACATCTGAGGATGTGGATGCAAATGCTGAGAAGACAATGCTGCATCGAGAAGAAGCACCATGCAACCACATCGGGAGTAAAGGAACATTGAGTTAGTTTGTTTTTATTTTTTTAGTTTGTTCTGATCATGCATTTTATGTAGTTGTTGTTTTCTTTTTGTTACTGCATTTTGTCATTGTAATTGCATTTAGTTCCATTTTATTGCATTCATCATTGTAACTACATTATGTTTTTCTTGCATTGGGGACAATGCAATCTTTATGTTTGGGGGTATTCACCTAGGGTTTGAAATGAATCCCCATTTCAAATTTTTTTAAGCAAATACAAGGTTCATTTTGTGCTATAAATTTTTTTTCTTACATACGATACGCAATTCTTGAATCATGATTGTCAATAAATTGGTTGGATACATGTGATGGAATGTTGTATTAGAATTCTGTTATGAATGAATTTCGTTGCTTGAGTAATGGATACTTAGCATCATCTAAGAGATCTTAGATGAATCTGCCTAGTTTAGCTGTTGTTATTTATGTTTCTAGATCATATTATGTGTAAATAAAGAACATTCCAATGTGAGTGTATCATGAAAGTAGCTTAAGGGGGACACTCCAATGCATGTGTTAGAAAAATGAATCTGGCCAAAGGTTGTCGCTGCATGAGTGTGTTTTAAAGTAATTAAGTACTCCCTAGGGTTCGTTGCATAATATCTTACTTCTCAGGATCTTAGGGTGCATGCATTCTTTGACATCCTTCGCTGCTTTTAAGAAAATGAAAAAAGGAAAAAAAAAGATAAAAATATTATATGGTTATATAGTACAATGAAATAAAGGTTGTTTAGGTAGGAGGAAATTAAGATGTAAGGCATGATGCTAGCTTCGATGAATTGCAACTTCATTCATTCATACTCCTAAGTCGTCGATGCAATCTTCTATCATGTAGATGTAATTGATTCATTGATAGTTGAAATGATTCAAGTTGCTAGAATGTTCATTAATTGGTGCTTAACCTTGTTGTTTTTTTATTTTACTTGAGGAAAAGCAAAAACTTAAGTTTGAGGGTGTGATGGTTATTTAAAAGACATGTGTTTTCACCTTATTTATTGATTAATTTGCCCCATCTTGTTATCCTTTGCATGCATTCTAGCATTTTCATTTTTGTATTTGCATTTTCTTAACTTAGTGCTCTCTCTTGAATTATCCTTGATTTTATCATTTTTTGCTGCTAATTTCACTACATGAGTTCTTCTAGAATTATAGCCAAGACTATCACCGTATTGGGATATCGCTACAATATTGATGTCGCTGCAAAAGCGTTGTTTGGATTGCGTCCAGGACTATCGTCGTATTGATAGCTGTAAAAAAGATAAGATCAAATGATGTTGGCGAAAGGATAAGATCAAAGGACGATGAGCTGGCAGTTTGTTATAACAACTTTTGTCTAGACTTGACGTGGGTACAATTTTCGCTACAATGCCAGCATATCGAAGTAGCCATTGTCGCTGCAATGACAACTGTCAAGATAAGATCAAAAGAACGATGAGTTGTCCATTACCTAATTGGGAGATGAAAAAGGATATATATACATATATTCTTACCCTAGAAAAAGAGAGGCTCATATCTTTCATCTTTTTCCTTGGTTTTGGAGCTCTCTCTTGATGGCTATGGTGGCCTAAAGCTTCAAAGGGGTAACCGAGGTGAATTTGATGCAAAATTAAGTAGCCACGACGAGTGCGAGGCAAGAGGAAGCATCAATGAGCAATCAATTTAGCTAGAGACAGCTTTCCCCATTCGGTTCTTAATGTTTCTTTTGTTTAAACGTTAATGATTATGGTTTAGTTTCATTTTGTATGAAAATACTTTATGGATGCTGGAAGAATGTTAGCTAGAGATAGCTTTCCCTATTCGATTCTTAATGTTTCTTTTGTTTAAATGATGATGATTATGGTTTAATTTCATTTTGTATGAAAATACTTTATGGATGTTAGATAGAGATAGTTTTTCCTCTATCTTTTGATCTTTGGGTTTGAATGTCTTTATGCACGAAAGTGTTTATTGCAACCACTGTCAACGAGAGTTGCAGTGACAATTCACGTTAACAAGCCATTACAACGAAAGTTTCATGGGAGTACAACGAAAGTTGACTCAATTGTTCTTGCATTTGCTTATTAGCCATCACTGATAGGTGTGGTGAGTGGGCTCATGTAAGTCTTTGATTAAGGGTAGAAGTTGAGATTGGTAAGACATTCATGAGATTTATTGCACCGACAATCATCTTTCCGCTTGTTTCTTTCTAGTATTCGTTAATCTGTTGACGAATCACCAAAGGAACCTCACTACCATCATTATATTGCTTCTATTTTAATTTCAGTACATTGCTTCGACATTGCCTATATAATTTACCTTTCATTGCTTCGACATTACCTATCGTATTTTCCTTATTTTTTTTAGTTACTGCACTGACATTGGTAGATGTATGAACAACCGTCCTCGTGTGATTGATATTTGATATATTTGTATCTATCTACTATACTTGCATCGACGCGTGTACACTTGCACAAATTGCGTGACATTATTTCACCGATCAGAGCCGATATTACATTAGACATAAAACCTCTATGTTCTCCAATAAGAATTACCTTGCGATCATCAAAAGTTTTTAGAGTTGCCCTATTCTTTTCACAATCCAGATTGACTCGGTGAGCAGATAACCAATCCATATTGAGAGTCATATCGAACTCCCAAAGGGTAACTCCATCAAATTAGCCGGAAAGGTTTCCCTTAATCTTAAGAGGACAATTTATGTACACTTCGGTAATAGGATTACCCACTGGACTATTTATTGTAATAACATTAGCAGTGTCCTCAACAAAAATTTCAAGTCCCCCAAATAAAGAACTTGCAACATACGAATGAGTCGAACTGTTTTCAATAAGTTCAAAATATGAAATAGAATGGATAGAAAAGGTGCCAGCAATAACATTTGGCTCATCACGATCCTCATGCCTCCTAGTAGAATAAACCAGCCTTGGCTGTCTCACCCCTGAACTAGCTTATCCTCTACTCTGAGCAGGCCTACCCCTACCAGCAGTACCCGAAACAGCAGATCTACCATGTCCTCTCCCCCTAGTAGGAGTCATTACATATGTCTAAGACTGGCTCAGAACATGAGCAGATGGAGGTAAAAACATACAATCCATAAAGAGATGCTCAAAGAACCGCATTGGAAACAAGCCCCAGTCTACCTCCTACATTCGCCCGGATGCTATTTCTTGCAAAAGGAACACTGTGGCATTCAACGTGAACTAGTTGAGCCTCCAACACTGGTGGTCGGAATGATAGAAGTCACTGGTCTAGCTCTGGAATAACCTTGATGGTCAGACTCATCTCTGGCCCTATTCCTAGATTGATTTCCCTGACTGTGCTGAACAAATACGGTCGATTGCTTCCTAGCTTGATTGGTACCCTAAGATTCATGTTGTTTCTTCTGTGCTTCAATCTACTTGGCAGTCCTAGCTCGTTTAGTAATCTCTTTATACCCTGTATCCATATGCAAAGCGACACCAGTCTTAATCGAAGATCGCAGCCCTCTCAGAAACCGGTCACATTTTTCTTTATCTTTGGTCACTAACCTGGGGAAAGATTGGATTAGCTTCATAAACTCTATCTCATAATCATTTATGGTCATGTCATTTTGCTCCAGGTTTATGAAATCATGCTGGCATTATGCTAAGTACTCTCGTCCAAAATATCAGACTCAGAATGACTGTTGAAAATAATCCTATGAGATCTGACTAGCTGAAACAACATTTTCCTTTGCCTTCCACCAATTTTGGGCTTCATTTTGCGGTGGTGATAAACATCCCTAAGCTTTCGATCGGTGGGATAATCCATCTCAACAAACAAACACTGAAGCTTTTTTAACCAATATTCTACATCTGCCAGATTTGTACACGTCTTTCCATCAAATATGGTTATCCTAGTAGCCAAAAACTCAGTAGATATGGATTTTTTTATAAACTCAGACCGGTGAAAGTAACGAAGCAGTTCTCTATGCACTGTCGTAGTATCTATGCCGACAGTCTCACTATCTCCAGAATCATGTTGACCATCATTCCTAGTCTAATGAATAGGTGGATTCTCACCACCAGCCTGATGTACTCTAGTATATTGAACTCTAGTATGATCCTCAGGCTGCTCCTCTCCATCTACATCATGTAACTCATCCTAGTTCTGTGGCAGATCCACAAGGGGAAAAAAGCACTTTTACAAGCAATGGTGTAACCTCTACCACGATCATGACCATGACCGATCATTAATCTAGAGCTCCTACGGGGTAGCATAGTAGTCTATATACAAAAGGAATTAATCTTAAAACTAGAGTTGGAACTTGGAGTTTCTATTCAAAATATATTAATACTTTAAAAATAACAGATTTTTAGGAAATTCCCATTTTTTTCCGAAAACATTTAATATGCATGCTGTTGCGTGTGATAAGTGCTACACAAATGTGCAAGTATACACGTCGCAAGTAATAAAGTGATATGAGTATCGAGTATCGTCTCCACAGGGATTGGTTTGGGCCACTTTGCCTAAGTTACTGCACTATGAAAAATAAAAACACAATTGATAATAGAGGTTTTAATTAACGAGAAAAGTAAAAGCAATAAACTAAAAGAATAGATGAAAGAAAAGAGAGAATAGGCCAGGTTATCGTGAGTTGAGGTGTGATAGCCGATTGGATCGTCTTGGTAAAAGAGTGCAAGGGCAACTCAGTTGCCGTGGCAACTTGCACAGCGGGGTTGCCTTGGCAACTAATCGATGGTTTCCTGGGCAACTAGCTGGGCAACTACTTGGGCGTCTGGGCAGCAACCTTCAAGGTTCGGCGGAGCGTTCTTCAATGGTTTCTTCTTATCCCTAAGTCAAAACTCTAGCTACTTGTGCATGCCTTGATAATACATCCCTGCGTGAATCAAGGGTGAACAACAACCAATCTTGCGCTCCTCTTAGCCGTTGAAATCCTTAACTTATTCCTAAGCCGGATTAATCTTCACCATCAATAGATTGAATAAAGATCACATTCATTCGTTTCTTGAATCTAACTCTCCCGATATTAGATAAATAGATGAAGTTACGAGATCCTCTCCCAATTCACTCGCAAACAAGAATAAGAACCAAGAATGAATAAACCTTGAAATAGAAAAGTGCAAACTCTTATTACCTAAACAAAATCCAATAGTTTCTCACAATAACCCCAACTGATCAAGTTAGTTCATGGTTGGGTTCAAAAGATATACAAAGAATAATCCCTAAACCATGAATCTAATGGAAGCAGAGAAGAAGAAGAAATCGAACTCTCTCCCCCTTACTCTCTTGTCGAAATTTCTCTATTTTTCTCTCTCCTTGGATTGTCGAAATCTCCTTGTTATTTATAGGGCTAGGCCAAAGTCCTTCTTTGAGGAGGAGTTTGAGTTGGAATTAAATTATCTTTAAATAATATAATTCTTTATTATAATTGTATTCCTACTAGAACTTCTCCTATCTTCTTGGAATTTAATTCTTCTTTAATCTCTGCATGGAAATCAAATTCCTTTGGGTTTGGGCTTTGCTCCACGTCATCTTGGGCTTGTATAGTCATTAATTTCGACATCCCTATTGCATTTTCTCTTTGTCGACAATTGCCATGGCAACTGGCTCGTCGTCTCCTTCATGCATTGCCCTGGCAACTAGCTCGGCATATCCTTCATGCATTGCCCTGGCAACTAGCTCGGCATTGCTTTGGCAAGTGATCATGCACATACACACACAAAAACACACCAAAGCAACATCTTTTTCCACAAAAATCACCAAGTTATGTAATCAAGCTCAACAGTGGAAAGAAACATGAATTAATGCATGAATAACTAATTATGCAACTAATATGAGCTTAATTCTAACAATAATATGAGTAAAAAGGGTAATAAAAATAGTACTTTTGAACACTTATCACGCCCCCAAACTCGAACTATTGCTTGTCCTCAAGCAATGCAAACTAACAATTACCTGCCAAGACTTTAATCATCAAAGACATGCTTCAAACTTGAATTCAAACCTCGGAACCGTGGCACAATGTATGATCACCTTTTAATTTTTCGGATAGCACAAAAATTACCCGGAACAAAACTATAATGCTCGTGACAATGTGTGTGCGTAGTTGTGTACAAGTTGATTTTCAAGATTCTATGTGAACTACAGGCTTTTATTAATTTAATTATCGGGGCATTTATTTTTATTTTCACTAGAGCCAATTTCGGGCACCTCTAGCAAAGTAAGCAATTCCTCATTTTATTTTAGTTGACTAGAGCCAATTTCGGGCACCTCTAGCGATTCTTTAATGTGCATTAACTACTAGAGCCAGTTTCGGGCACCTCTAGCAAGAAAGAGCAATTACTACTTGAGCCAGTTTTGGGCACCTCTAGCAAGAAATTAACTTTTAATTTTCAATTTTAAATTTACCCTAATTTTAAGCAACCTAAGTTCACTAAGTTTCTTTCAATCAACAAGCAACAACCATGTAAAAAAAATTCAGCATCATAGTAAAATTCTAAGTTCTTTTCATGTAATCCTAAAATTAAAGGTTCTTTCAATTAAGTGCAGTGGCAAAAATTCATCATTGGATATTCAACAAGTCTTAAGCAATTAAATCAAATTAAAGGCATGGCAAGTAACATATGCAACCTATATGTGATTGCTAAAGATGAATGCAACTAAACATGAAACTAACTAGAAACCAACACCCCCCCAAACTCGAGAGAAGCATTGTCCTCAATGCACGTAAAAGTGGAACAAAATTTAAAAGAAACTAAATGAAATGAGTTAGTCAGAGAGGTCGTCACCTCGAGTGATGAGTTTCCTTCGTGCCGTTTGCTTGATTCAATTTCCGGTCAGTGGTTGAATGCTTGTGGCTGGTACCGCGTGAATAGCATTGCCTTGATTTGATCCATGTTTGCCGATGCAGGTTTACTTGCATGTGCATCAGTAGTTTCCGAAGCCATTGTTGTTGCCTGGGCATCGCCAGTTTCTGTTGTGGTTGCTGTGGCAAGTAGTCGGCAGTAAATTTCCTTAGCATGGTGGTTGTGAGTCTTGTTGAAAACCTGGAAACTAAAGATAATGAAAAAAAATAAAATATATCCTAAAAAATAGAGAGAAAAAATAACCAAAAATAATAGAACAAAATAGTTCAAAAAATAAAAATAAAAATAAATGTATCAGTAGTTGCCGTGGCGTCGAGGGTTGCCGAGGCATGCAAATCCATGGTTGCCGAGGCGTCAAGGGTTGCCGAGGCGTGCGCGTCCATGGTTGCCGAGGCGTGCGTATCCGGAGTTGCTGCGGTGTTGAAGGTTGCCATTTTCGATACTTCTTATAGTCCATCTGCACCCTCCATCGGGTGATAATATTGCCCAAAAAGAGTTTGGTCAATGTGCTTGCCACTACTCCCTTTTGCGTTACCATGGTGGAGGTGTCTTTCTTCTTTGTTCGCTTGTAGTCCATGTATACTCTCCACCTTGCTACTATTCCTGAAGGCACAAATATATTAATAGGAAAAATTATATCCATTCTCAACCATTCAATTACCTCATTCTTGTCGACTTCTATCATGGTTGGATGTAGCCTTTGTTGTCGTGGCAATTGCTGCTCAAGCCAATTGCCGTGGCAATCAGTTGTCAAATTTTGCTTTAATTCAAGGGAAGAATCAATTTTCTGAAGAGCTTTATGAATCCAAACACCTTTTTCTTTTGGCCTCTCAAACATCTCCATCAGTAGAGATTTCGATGGCTTCAAATCTACCAACCTCGGTTCCTCAAGACATCCCTGCAATGGATGAGGTGAGTTTTTAAAGAATTCAAAAGGTTCAACTATTACCTGCTCATATTCCATTGGCAAAGTATTATCATCTCGTTGATCTTGCATGAGAGCAATCTGCACATTCCTGCTTCAACATCAACGTTATAACTTTCTGGGCATCAGGTTCCTCAGAATTTGCTGTAGTATTGTTGTTCTCAGCTTCACCGAGTGTTGTCGCGGCATTGCTCTGTTCAGGCTCCTCAATCAGTGCCGAGGCAATTTGTTGTTCAAGCTCATCATGTGTTGGGCAGTCTCTCTCATTGGCATCCTCTTGACTTTGAGGTTCTAGTTGTTCCTCACACATCGGAGAGATTTCTTTGTATTGCTCCTTATCCTCTTGCCTTGGGACGTCAGTATCCCTAGGAATGAATTGTTGGTGCATGTTATCCATGCCATATGTGGATCTCCCCAATTGATCTTCTGAATCCCCTAAGGTTGCATCCCACTGAGCTATCCTCGTATCCATAGATTTTGATAGTTCTCGAATCTCTTCAATTGATCCGTCAAGTCTAGCCAAGGAAGCTAGTAACGTTTCCTCCAAGGAATTGGAATGCTCTTGAAAAGGACTACATTGCCATGGCATATCTGTTGTTGCGGCAAAATTGTTATGGTAAAAAAAAATTTGAGCTTTTTGATCATACCATGAAGAATTTTGCTGCTGGTTCCCTCTATGGTCCTCCATGTAGTTATATGCACCGAAAATATGAGGGCAATTTTCAAACACATGATGTTCTCCACACATAGCACAAGAATTTTCCACGGTATAAGTTCTTTGGGCTTTTCTCGGTTGGTATAGGTAATCATCAAAGGGTGCAAGAAACTCTTGATTGGATTGATTCATATCTTCCAACATCATCTCTCGAATAGATCGGCTTTTATTTCCCGACATGTTGATGTCCCTTAACTTGTAGCGCACCTAATTTTTTTTAAACAAACAAAAAGAAAAGTTAGTAAAACTAAGAGAAAAAAATGCAATAACAAAAACAACTAACACCAATTGCCAATCCCCGGCAACGGCGCCAAAAACTTGTTGCGTGTGATAAGTGCTACGCAAATGTGCAAGTATACACGTCGCAAGTAATAAAGTGATATGAGTATCGAGTATCGTCTCCACAGGGATTGGTTTGGGCCACTTTGCTTAAGTTACTGCACTGTGAAAAATAAAAACACAATTGATAATAGAGGTTTTAATTAACGAGAAAAGTAAAAGCAATAAACTAAAAGAATAGATGAAAGAAAAGAGAGAATAGGCCAGGTTATCGTGAGTTGAGGTGTGATAGCCGATTGGATCGTCTTGGTAAAAGAGTGCAAGGGCAACTCAGTTGCCGTGGCAACTTGCACAGCGGGGTTGCCTTGGCAACTAATCGATGGTTGCCTGGGCAACTACTTGGGCGTCTGGGCAGCAACCTTCAAGGTTCGGCGGAGCGTTCTTCAATGGTTTCTTCTTATCCCTAAGTCGAAACTCTAGCTACTTGTGTATGCCTTGATAATACATCCCTGCGTGAATCAAGGGTGAACAACAAACAATCTTGCGCTCCTCTTAGCCGTTGAAATCCTTAACTTATTCCTAAGCCGGATTAATCGTCACCATCAATAGATTGAATAAAGATCATATTCATTCGTTTCTTGAATCTAACTCTCCCGATATTAGATAAATAGATGAAGTTACGAGATCCTCTCCCAATTCACTCGCAAACAAGAATAAGAACCAAGAATGAATAAACCTTGAAATAGAAAAGTGCAAACTCTTATTACCTAAACAAAATCCAATAGTTTCTCACAACAACAAAACACAATAACCCTAACCGATCAAGTTAGTTCATGGTTGGGTTCAAAAGATATACAAAGAATAATCCCCAAACCATGAATCTAATGGAAGCAGAGAAGAAGAAGAAGAAATCGAACTCTCTCCCCCTTGCTCTCTTGTCGAAATTTCTCTATTTTTCTCTCTCCTTGGATTGTCGAAATCTCCTTGTTATTTATAGGGCTAGGCCAAAGTCCTTCTTTGAGGAGGAGTTTGAGTTGGAATTAAATTATCTTTAAAGAATATAATTCTTTATTATAATTGTATTCCTACTAGAACTTCTCCTATCTTCTTGGAATTTAATTCTTCTTTAATCTCTGCATGGAAATCAAATTCCTTTGGATTTGGGCTTTGCTCCACGTCATCTTGGGCTTGTATAGTCATTAATTTCGACATCCCTATTGCATTTTCTCTTTGTCGACAATTGCCATGGCAACTGGCTCGGCGTCTCCTTCATGCATTGCCCTGGCAACTAGCTCGGCATATCCTTCATGCATTGCCCTGGCAACTAGCTCGGCATTGCTTTGGCAAGTGATCCTGCACATACACACACAAAAACACACCAAAGCAGCATCTTTTTCCACAAAAATCACCAAGTTATGTAATCAAGCTCAACAGTGGAAAGAAACATGAATTAATGCATGAATAACTAATTATGCAACTAATATGAGCTTAAGTCTAACAATAGTATGAGTAAAAAGGGTAATAAAAATAGTACTTTTGAACACTTATCACATGCAAAACTCATTTTTAGTTTAAAATTGATTTGAGCCTCACAGTCCGAGGGTTGAACCAAAGCTCTAATATCACTAAATGTAACCCCCTAAACTCGGCCTAGAGGAAATGGGTTGAATTTAGAAGTCGTGTTTGAATATTTGTCCCACAAGAAATGTTATTAGGTTTACAAATTTAATATATTTAAAATAGTTATTAAAAGTGATTAAACTCAATAATATTTCATTTCACTTAAAACACAGTCGTATATCAATATTCCAAAAAGTTGATAAAATATCTAAAAATATTATCATAATGCAGGCTAAAATAGTAATTCCAAAAATAATAATGTCCTAAGTTTGATATTATATAAAAAATCCAAAATAATAAGATAAAGTTTGTAAATCCACAATAATCCATACTGATAAAATGAAAGAAGTCTGATAAACGAGGTCCTCCAAGTACCTTACTCCTAAGTCTGAGTATCTGAAATAATAACTAAAGGGGGAGCAAGCTATAAGGCTTAGTGTGTCTTTAAAGTGCAGCTAAAAACATATGACAAGATAATCCGATCATCATGCACAATCTCAAATAGACATTCCGATATACATATGTGTATAATATGATGCACACGATACAATGTCATGTACCCCATCTACATGCATAGTCCGAAGAGTAAGGTTCCTCAGAGCCACTCTCTACATCGTCACCATGTCCGAAGTGGAACTAAGCCTAAAGGGTGGAACCATTGATCTTTCCCGTACAATTTTCCAACACATATGACATGACATGTTATTCTGAATTTCTGAATCTGAATGCATTCTTGTTTAATTAATGAGGATGCATGCACAATAAGCCTGATATTAATTTAGTCTAATTTTCGATATATGATGCATGGCATGGCATCAAACAAATCATGCCATATTACACAAGTCATGAAAACATACACACAACATACATAAAGTACAAAAATATGTAGCACAAGAAGAGACACACCTCAGGCAACTAATAACTCAACGTCGAGAGTAACATCTCCTACGCTCAGCTCTAGAAGCAGGTCGAATAGAATCAACACCTATAAGGGTAAACACTCTATAAGGATCTACTACTATGCCACATAATGTTATATAATTACTAAACCAACTATACACACATGCAGTTCTCACAGGTTTTTTAGCAGAAGGATGTACTGGTGGAGGAAGAAGAATCTCGATATTCGAATCAATATCATCTGAACACAATAATATTCAAATCAGCTTCTGATATTCAAAATTTCTTAAAAAACTAAATACAAATAGTAAAACGGTCTTTCAGGTTTGAATTTGGGAAAACGTACAACATATTTGAAATTAAGACGTCGAAAAACGTAAAGTTGACTTTAACTGAAAAAGTCAACGCTAAAAGTTAATATTGACATCATCAAAGGCAACACTAACATC
This sequence comes from Hibiscus mutabilis, assembly GCA_019671005.1. Classification (NCBI taxonomy): domain Eukaryota; kingdom Viridiplantae; phylum Streptophyta; class Magnoliopsida; order Malvales; family Malvaceae; genus Hibiscus; species Hibiscus mutabilis. The sequence goes on from CM033713.1 coordinate 31,967,055, forward strand.
ATCAAGTCAAAGTCCACACTGATGTCACCAAATTCAATAATGACATCATTAGAGTCAACGCTAATGTCACTCGGATAACATCATCGCTAACGTTATCCGGTCGAATCCACTAGTATGGTTTGACCGGTCCGATTTAAGGTTCACTCAGTTCGGTCTAGAATATCTAATTCGGTCTGGTTATTTTACACAAATTTGGGCTCGGTTTAGGCTCTCACTCTTGGCTTACCAACAGATTTGGGTTTAACCCAAATACCCACATAACACACACACAATTTGGCCTATACCACCCATTCATTCTTACAATAGGAGTTTTAGGGTTTAATACCCTTGACGACGCCGGTCACCAATAACCCAAATGGTGGCCATAATGGTCATTTTTCGACCATTATCCAAATGAGAATGAACACATAGAGACACCCAACTCGAAAAAAAGGTAACTCACCCGAAAGCTTACCCAAACCAAGGCAAAAATGATGAAGGCGGCGAAGATGGAGCTATCCAAGCTATTTTACATTGTCTCAAAGCAAACAATCGATGAAGAGGGTGAAGGGACGAGAAGGTTATGGTCATAAGGTGATAGGGAGTATACATGTGGTCTCAAAACGATGAACGGACAACAACTCATCCTTGATTAGAGCTTAACCGGAGCAAAAAAAGGGTGTGGGTCCTGTGTTTAATCGAAAGAGAGAAAGAGATCAGAGAGTTTGATGGTTGGAAACTTGAGATACGAAAGCTGAATAGCCTATTAGGGCTAAAAAGAGGCTATATAATCCAATTAAAATGGTAAATCACAAAAAATGTCCTAAACTCTTACCCAAATCACAAAATAGCCCCACATTCTAATATTCTTCACAAATTGGTCACTAAAATTATTTAAGGGTTATTCAATTCCAAAATTTCTCAATAAGGGTTTTGAATATAAATCCTCAATTAATAGGTTTAAAGAATTAATGATTTCAAAATTAGGTTTTTAATTTGGGGGAAAATTAGGGTGTTGCAGACTCTAGGACATCCAGATTGATTTACAACAAACATAAGATAATACATGCTCCCCAAGCATTCATACACCTCACCAAGAGGTAAGTGGCACCAAGCCAAGCTATCAACAAATGCCCCAAAGCATAATGCTAACCATTATAGTTATATCGAGTCATCGTTTATTAAGATATTATGCATTATACTCATCCATGTGGGTTGTTAGTACGTACAAATATCTTTCACCATGTGTCAAAGCTATACAGCCCAAGACGGACAAAAAAGGTTGCGAACGAACTCACACAGAGGATGTCCAACGATCGTATGCGGTAGCACCTTACTTAGAACAAGATGAACGAGTAAGATCGCAAACAACATCCCACCTAGCGATCATGTGACAATGTATGAGATTGCTGGGATAACAATATGAACCTACGATGTCACATCATAGCCAGTCCAATTAACGCAGCACGACTATTTGATCGTGACACCTGTCCCTGTAGTATAAAGAAGACATGCAGTGAGAGAAACGAGGGAACCAAGATACAAGATACACTATAAATCACTAGAGACGGTCAATAGAGACCCTCTCGCTAAGAACCACCATTCAAACCACCATCAGACTATTGTCTATGATCCTTATTAACTTTGACCATCAACAATTGGTGTAGCGAGCGTGGATCGATCACCCAACCTTCAGACCTTAAGTCTGATTCTCAAGAAAGTGACGAGGAGCAGTCTTTGGCAAGAGATAATAAGGGAAATCTCCATTCCTCGAGCTAGAAACAACCAATTAGCTAACATACAGAGTAGATTATAGGTTATAGAGGAATACCCTCATATTGCATTAAGGCAACTCCAACACAACAGGAGTACAGTAAAAAACAAATACAACACTCAGTGATATAGCACATTGAGAAGATGGTGGAGGAATCACGGGTAATCACGACCAAAATGACCGAGGAAGAATACATGCAACGAAAGTAAACCAAGATACCCTAACAACAAGTCCATTTGAAGGCTGCAATAGAGTTCACCATCAGAGGGGGATAGTTGGAAAGGTTTATTAAACGAACAACAATGGTGCCTAGCGGAAGCAGAGGCAGAAGTTATAAGAAATCTAGATAAGGGATGTAAAAGTCGAGGGTAGTCCAAGTGAAGACTTTATGCAAGTAAATCAAAAGGCAGCCAGTCAGTGCAAAGGTAGAGGGGTCATGAACACGCGATGCTTGCCACTTACTTCGAGGTTTATTTCTTCACCTCATTCTTTTGTCCTTGATTTTGTTTTTCTCTTTCTTATTGTTATCCATGGTCCTCATATTCTATACATGCCAAAGTAAAGGAAATGCAGGTTCACAACAAGTTTATTGCCTACGAGTAAAAGAGAACAAAAAATCATTTGAACTTACAACACTTTCAAGAAGTGAGAAAAACAAAACACTTTTAAGAAGTGAGAAAAACACAACACTTTCGAAGTAAGTGAGCAAAATAACCAAAGGGCCATCTCAGCGTCCACCATTTTTAAGAAGTATGCACAGAGGAATCAACTCAACGATCGTCAATTCCAAAGTAAGCGAGCAAAATAATCAAGGGGTCATCTGAGCATTCGTCACTTTTAAGAAGTATGCGTAGAGGAATCAACTCAACGATCGCCGCTTCTTAGCTCAATGATCGTTACTTCTGAAGTAAGTGAGCAAAATAATCAAAGGGTCATTCGAGTGTTTGTCGCTTTTAAAAAAGTGTGCATAGAGAAATTAGCTCAATGATCGGCACTTCTAATGTAAGCGAGCAAAATAATCAAGGGGTCATCTGAGCATTCGTCACTTTTAAGAAGTATGCATAGAGGAATCAGCTCAACGATCGTTGCTTCTTAAGTAAGTGAGCAAAATAATAAAAGGGTCATCTGAACGTTCACCGCTATTAAGAAGTGTGCATAGAGGAATCAACTCAACGATCACCACTTTCGAAGTAAGCGAGCAAAATAATCTATGGGTCGTCTGAGCGTCCTTCAATTTTATGAAGTGTGCATAGAGAAATTAGCTCACCGATCGCCGCTTATGAAGTAAGCAAGCAAAATAATCAAAGGGCCATCTGAGCGTTTGTTGCTTTTAAGAAATGTGCATAGAAGAATTAGCTCAACGATTGTCACTTTCGAAGTAAGCGAGCAAAATAACCAAAGGGTCGTCTAAGCGTCTACCACTTTTAAGAAGTATGCATAGAGGAATCAAGTCAACGATCGTCGTTTTCGAAGTAAGCAAGAAAAATAAATAAGGTATTGTCTGAGCATCTGCCACTTTTAAGAAGTGTGCATAGAGGAATCAGCTCAATGATCGTTGCTTCTGAAGTAAGCGAGCAAAATAATCAAAGGGTCATCTGAGCGTCTGCCGCTTTTAAGAAGTGTGGATAGAGGAATCAGCTCAACGATTGCCACTTTTGAAGTAAGCGAGCAAAATAATCAAAGGGTCGTCTGAGCGTCTACCTCTTTTAAGAATTGTTCATAGAGGAATTAGCTCAACGATCATCACTTCCAAAGTAAACGAGCAAAATAACCAAAGGGTCGTCTGAACGTCTACCACTTTTAAGAAGTGTACATAGAGGAATCAGCTCAACGATCGCCACTTCTGAAGTAAGCAAGCAAAATAATCAAAGGGTCGTCTGAGCGTTTGCCTCTTTTAAGAAGTGTGCATAGAGGAATCAGCTCATTGATCTCCGCTTCCAAAGTAAGCGAACAAAATAATTGAAGGGTCGTTTGAACGTTCGCCGCTTTTAAGAAGTGTACATAGAGGAATCAACTCAACGATCGCCGCTTTTGAAGTAAGCGAGAAAAATAACCAAAGGGTCATCTGAGCATCTACCGCTTTTAAAAAGTGTGTATAGAGGAATCAGTTCAACGATCACTGCTTCCGAAGTAGGCAAGCAAAATAACCAAAGGGTCGTCTGAGCGTCGCCTCTTTTAAGAAGCGTGCATAGAGAAATTAGCTCAACGATCGCCGCTTCTGAAGTGAGCGAGCAAAACAATCAAAGGATCACCTGAGCGCCTGTCACTTTTAAGATATGTGCATAGAGGAATCAACTCAACAATCGCTGCTTCCAAAGTAAGCGAGCAAAATAACCAAAGCATCGGCTTTAACAAGTATGCATAGAGGAAGGTAAACACCCCAATGTTTGGTACAATAAAAATCATTTGTTGCTCCGATAGTTATTTAAATAGGCATCTTAAATGGTGATCATAAGCTCTGCGCTGCTATGAACATTAACGAAAGACAAACCCTCGTAACAATAAAAATTCGCTCCTAGGGCAGTAATGCTATAAAATAATGAAACCACTTAAAATTTAAACAAAACACACACTCACACACACAACAAACACAACATAAAGGGATATGTGCCGACGGTTTCAATAAATAATTATCTTACCATAGAGGCAAGATTTCCCATGGTTAAATAACAATAAAACATATGAACACGTAGGAACATGCAAGTCTCCCCATAAATTTGCAATGTTCTCAAGTTATTCTTATCTACATCCCTTTCAGAAGGAAATATCTCAAAGCTTCACACTTAATCTAATGTTAAAAAGGATTATAGTCCTTCATATTTAAAGTCACCAATCACAAAGGGTAAGGTCTATTAGCCACCTTCAAAATAAGCATTTTGCAAGGTCGCCTAAATGCTGATTCATTTAACCCATACAGAGTCCCTCATTACTCGGGGGCAAGGATTTACTCTTAGCGATGATATACGTAAAACCATTTTCTTCATTTCAAAATCGCCAGTATATGAGATATACACATCATAATACATATCTTCTTCTAACGTGTTATTCAACGTAGTATGACGATGAAAGATGAGCATAAACAAAATAGGAATATATATATATATATATATATATATATATACATATCCCTATTATCTACTCCAAGGCATGAGAAGTACAAAGACATAAGGCAAAACTTTCTTTCTTGAAGCAAATTAAGAGTTTACACTACTCAAAGCAAATCGAAATAACATAGTTGTAATGTCATTTGAGGGGAATAGGGGAGTCCTTAAAAATATTCCCTAATTAACTCAATCTGGAGAAACCCATAAGAATGAACCCTTTTAAGTGCTAGGCATAGTGCATGTAGTCATAAACATCTCTCCCATTTTCGCTTCACCCTCGGGTACTCTGCCGTACGAATCACCCAGGGACCGTTGTTAGTTTTCATGGTACCTAACACCATAACTAACTAATGAATAGCCCCTTGATGATTATTATTCAAGAACCAGCAAAACCTAGATTTGCAGCAACAACCTTATTCCTCGCTCAAAGGGTGTTTGAGCATACATCAACAGCCTCAATGCTCTGACTGACAAAACTCAAACACTTGCTGAGGGCTCTAGTAGTACGCCCAGTAGTTGCCTCCTCCCAATATGACAAGAAACCCCAACAAACAATAGTATTTGGGTTAATCTTGAGAACGAGGTTCTCTAAATACATTGTTTATTGGTTTTCTCACCACAATTGGCTACTCTTAGCCTTCTGAATACTATTGTCTATCGATTCAAGTCACCTGAACATCAAAACCAACACTTCTCCGGGATCTATGCAACACACTTATACCCACCCCCTATTCATAAACATATTTTCTTCCCCCTCCTTCAAGAGGAAACAAGACAAACTATAATCAAGAGGAGGCATAAAAGGGGAGTAGATCACACATAAACCACAATACAAAAATGTAGACCCGCAAACTCCCATTTAAAGAACTTAAAAAGAATGCCAAATGACGACGATTCCTATTCTTATACAAAAATACAGACATTAACATTTATTTGCTAAACCCTAAAATTTTGGGTGAATAACCAAAATCATGCAACCTTTAGGATTCCCATCAGTAGCTGCACAAGTAGGTACATGCATTTGTCACTACCACTCAAAAGTTTTCTCTTTCATCATTACCTATTTTGAATTGTATAACTCACTAAGACAATCCAATAAACACTAAGAACCGAAAATTAAACCAATAAGGAATAAGCAAATAAAAAACATGTAGTGTTTTGCTTCTTAATCTATCTTGTCTGGTACAACTTTTCCCAATATTGATCCCTCTGTATAAAAGAACATGTAGATGAATACAATATTTCCTAAAATGACACACACCATTTCTTTGTGTAAAAAACAACTATATATATATATATTCATATATATACGTCACAGACATAGTCGTAACATAAGAAAGTTCGCCCAAATAAGCAACAATGATTGCATACACTAAATCATATAACACTTATTTTGCGAACACTAAACCCTCTTACAATTTACACTAAAATTTATCATATAAAGGGAAAGTTACACAAAGTGTCATCCTAAAAGTGTAATAAAAAGAAAAATATTCTCTCGATAATAGTATATAAAGGCGATATCCTCACCACATCAGATGGAGGCATCCCAACTAAAATTTGTGGCTAAGCATATAGCAGGGAAACTTTCACTATTACTAAAAACAAAGTTAAGTTAAAAGTTACATCCCATAAACACATTGCAACGCTTCATGAAAGCATTAAAATGCATTGCAAACTACATACCAGATAGCAACATATCTGAAATAGCCCTCAAGGAAAGTTTTTCTTCCCCGCAAAAACAAAAATCATTAACAATGGCAGTTATACACTACTATTATCCTTATCTAAAATACTTTCATCATCAAATTTACCTGCAGCACCTCTGCGATCATCTAAAGGAGTAATGGCCACTGAATCAACGGTATGAGAGGCCACCCTATCTCTATACTGCACAATACAATTTCCCTAAGAGGACCCAACAAGATTCCTCAAGTCAAAATCTGCGCTTACTTCACATAGGGTGTCAAAATTCACACCCTAACATCTAGGGGACCATAAGCCAACTGAAAGCTAAGAATTGCGGCATCTCAGGATTTCTCCATTCTTTCAGTCTTTAAAGTAGAGGTGGCGTCTGCAGTTGCCTTAACCTTCTCTATTATATCGACATCATGGGTAGCTTTTTGCACCATAATCTTGTTCTTATGCAATCTTTTAAGCTTGATTAACTTCCTTGTGAAATCCACAAAATTCTCATCTGCGCTATTCTTCATTTTTTCCAATTCCTCTCTAGATTTTGAATCTCACTTTTAAAACTTTGCTCTGTGTCGCGAGTAATTTATTTTTAATCCTCAGAACACGATCAACCTCGATCTCTTTCTTAGACGTTTCCTCTATATGCTTCCTACGTAACTCTTCCAACCGCCACTCAATATCTGCCTCTTGTTTTTCCTTCAGGTCCTTTAATTGACTAGCATAACCCTCTGTCTGCAAACGCAATCGCTTATTTTCTTCAACAAGACCAGCATAGTTTTTTGCTTGTAAGCGCAACCTCGAATTTTCTTCCACCAGAGTCTTTGCTATTTTCTCTATATTAAATTGAATACAACCAAGTTCCTGAATAAGACCCCAGCCTCCCTCAAAAACCCTCTTAATATTGCCGTAAGGTCTCGCGAAGCCAAGACTATCTAAATATAGTTTGAATAATCGTTGGGAAGCAAATTTGGGATAAAACCAATTCTCCATATCTGGACATCCCCTCCAAGGGTAGAACGCATCCCAATGAGCTACAATCTCATAGTTCATGTAAGAGGGGGCATCAACAGGTGCAACTAAGAGGGACTCATTTCTATTATTGAAGTGAACAATGATAAAATCTATAGCACTCACCTCTATAAGTGGCCAACCAAGCTAAAATTTTATTATCAAGTTGAGCAACCATATTAGCAAATCAAAGTTCAAGATGAAATCATCTTACCTACGGCACCCGGAGTATGCATGAAAAGTAGATAAAACATTAGCCAAGCTCCCAGAACCAGTAATCCTAGTAGCACCACTTGTAACTACGTTAGGAGAGCCGCTGAGCTCAAATAAAATGGATGAGATAGCATAGCTCAACTCAAATGAACCCCCGGTAGGCCCAATATTATCAATTAGCCTTTTTCCCTAATATTTTCTCATTCCCATCCAAAAAGGTGACTCCTGGAGCCATAAGCCCTAATTTGCCTTACCACGCTTTCTCGTGCAGCCTTTATAGCGTCCACCAAAATCCCAATAGAGATATTTTGACTACCAGGCAAAAACTTCATATAATGACCAGTAAACATTGCACCTAATGGGGATAGCGTTGTAACGATTGAAGTTAGTGTGCATGACACATTCATTTTTACATCCCTCGAAGCCTCTGAGCTCATGATTTCCATCTGCCCTTGTGAACTCAAAGGATTACTGTTTTGCACAGTTACTAATATTTTGGTGTACCAACCCTTATTTTTAAAGCGTTACCATCAGATCGCATAAGAAGCATCGATACCCCTGTAACGCATATAAAGGTAATAAGAACGCTAATGGTAATAATACTAACCAGCGTAACATATCAACAAATACATAAAAGTGTGCATCCAGCTAATCTCCTTCCTCAGGGCTCTAACTAACCAATACTTGTATCTATTTAGTCCCAACCAATGAAGCTTTTCTTCTCCAGACAATGCACTCAAATATTTTTAAGAATGCATATTTCTTTGAAACAGGATGGTGAATCACTTTCTAGCCTTCTCAGAAGCTTTATTTTGGCAATTGACATTTTTTCCACGTCCGGCAGCACAACCTTATCTTTGGCTGGATAATGCCACGCAATTGGGAATGAAAATTTTCCAACGGTACACTCTAATTTCATATATTTTAACTTATCCCGACAAAGATTATCAGTACCACTACTCATTGCCAATTCTTTTCCCTTACGACGACTAATGGTTATAAAACCATTCATATTCTTATTATGATAAGCCATATCATTATAAAAATAATGGAACACATCAATAGAAGGAGTGTCCCCGAGAATTTTGCAAGTTAAGAAGAATGTAACCAAGGTTTCCCAACTACCCTTACTAAGTTGACCTGGCGCAATATCAAACCAATTGAGCCACTTTACAAAAAAAGGATGCAGTGGTAAATAAAACTCAACCTTAAAAGTAGAAAGAAGAATCAAACACCACGACCTCCCATCATTGGAACATAAGCTCAGACAAAAGGCCCCTTTTGGAAAACTAAAATGGTATCGAAAGCGATTAACAACGATAATGCCCCGATATTCTAGCATTCTCAATAACACATTAGGATCAGTCGTACAACAAAACTTATCACTCACTACCACAGACGAATCAGCCATTATGACAAAAATAATTATTTCTTTTTCTTCTTCTTTCTTACCGTTGTCATTCCAACCTTCAATCAATCAGTGAAATAAAAAATCGAAGATGCCGATGAAGCATATTTATAGTAAAGAACTGTTTCTTATTCAACATGTTTCATCAACAAACAGATTTGTCATGTGACGCTTCACATGCACCTGTTTATTCTTAAAACAACACCAATCTGTCTCTTACTACGACCCACTATGTGACCTTTCATATAATCCTTTAAAATTCACACATAACGATTTATTTTCCAAAATAACAATAATAATTTTAAAATCATTGCTACAAAAATGCCCCACAAGCATAGCCTTTTCAGCTTCTTCAGCTCAGCAAGGTCACTTTATAACCTTACCTTGTCTGGGCAATTGTTAGTACCTACAAATATCTACCGCCACATGTCAAAGCCATACAGCCCAAGATGAACAAATGCGGTTGCGAACGGACTCACACAGAGGATGTCCAACAATCGCATGCGGTGACACCTTACATAGCACAAGGCAAACGAGTAAAATCGCAAACAACATCCTGCTCAGCGATCATGTGACAATGTATGAGATCGCTGGGCATTATAATATAAACCTAAACATCACAACATAGCCAGTCTAATCAATGCGCCATGACTACTTGATCGTGACACATGTCCCCGTAGTATAAAGGAGACATGTAGCAAGAGAAATGAGGGAACCAAGACACAAGATACCCAATCAATCACTAGAAAATGTCAATAGAGACCCTTTCGCTAAGAACCATCATCCAAACCATCGTTAGATCATCGTCTCTGATCCTTGTTCACTTTGACCATCAACAAAGGTTAAGCCTTATTTTACCACCTTAGAATCCCATTGGGCCAAAGTCTTCGAATTATGACCCTCTAAAACTCAAACCCAACTTTTTAACAGATTGCCTAGTGGGTACCAATACCTACACCAAGCGTATCAATACGTAGCCTCACGTGAAAGGGTTGACCGTTGACCCTATATCTGCAATACCCTAAAATTGGGCCTATTGTTAGATGGATCAATTAGATAGTTCAGGAGAACCGGATTAGGCAATTCGATCTAGTTTCGGGAATTAAATCTTAACAAATCGTTTTTTTGGCTAAAATAAAATATGGAAAATGCTAAAAATATTTAATTAATATTATAAGGGTTTTGGTAAACTCAATTTGAAAGAATTAAATCTGATTTTGGGACATTTTGGTTTGGTGACTAAAATGTAAAGTTTTCAAAACTATTTTTGGTGACTAAATTGTAAAAGGGTCAAAACTTAGAATCTTTAAGGAGCTAATTAACCAAACATTTTTATCAGATTTTCTCTTAATTTAGGCTATTTTAAAAAAATTAAATGGTTTTAATAATAAAATAAAATGGAATTAATAAAAAGCATTTTAATTTCACAAATTATTTTCTCACGTGACTAACTTTGCTATCACTCTTCTCTCGACTTTCTCAGCAGCCAAACTATCAATCTCTTTCCAAAATTTCCAGGAATCAATCTCTTTTGATTTCCTACTTGATTTCCTTGATTCCTACAATAAAATCTACTTGGATTCCAGCCAATCTTTGCCAATTAAGGGAGAAATCAGCAATTAGTGGTGACTTTTGTTTCCTCATCTAATTAAAGGTCCTTTAATGAAATTTCCAAGTTGAGAAACCATATTAGCTAATCAAATTTCAAGATCAAAGCATTTTACCTAAGGCATCGGAGGATGCATGAAAAGTAGACAAGACATTAGCCAAGCCCCCAGAACCAGTAATCCCAATAGCAACACTCGTAACTGTGTTCGGAGAGCCACTGGGCTTGAATAAAATGGATGAGATAGCATAGCTCAACTTAGATGAACTCCGGTAGGCCCAATATTATTCATTGGCCTTTTCCCTAACATTTTATCCTTCCCATCCCAAGGGTGACTCCTCAAGCCATAAGCCATCATTTGTCTTGCCACACTTTCTCGTGTGGCCTCTATAACGTCCACCGAAATCCCGCTAGAGACGTTTTGACTACCAGGCGAAACCTCTGTATAATGACCAGTAAACATTGCACCTAATGAGGATAGCGTTGTAACGGTTGATGTTAGTATGCACGGCACACTCATTTTCACATTCCTCGAAGCCTATGAGCTCATGATTTCCATCTGCCCTTGTAAACTCAACGGATTTCTATTTTGCACAGACACTAATATTTTTGGTGAACCAAACCTCATTTCTAAAGCGTTACCAATAGATTGCATAGGAAGCAATGATTCCCCTATAACACATATAAAGGTAATAGGGACGCAAATGGTAATAATACTAACTAGCGTAACATATCAATAAATACATAAAAGTGTGCATCCAGCTAATCCCCTTCCTCAAGGCTCTAACCAACCAATACATGTATCTATTTGCCTTCTTGACTTACGCTCTAATGGTTTCCCACTTCTTTCATTTTTCGAGTCAGATGCAACAAGTGAAGAAGAAATTGCATGTTTTTTACTTCTTTCACCACGACTATAACCAGGTAGGCCAATGTTAACACCAGGAACAACTTTTTTGCTACCCTCTCCTAAGGAGACATCCTCTTCATGACATCTCCAGGGGCGCTTACAAATGCCCATATATTCGAAAAAGAAATTCTCTGGCTTGTCTTCATCACCCAGAAGAATCCTCGCTACTAGTTTGTTACCCCCTTCACCAAAAGGCCAAGCCTTCGCGCAAGTAGGCACGTCAGCTAACGATCCATCTAGAAATACATCAAAATCTGTTTCTTCCCAACCACTGGGGCTTTTCTCCTCCAGAAAATTCACCCAAATATTTTTTAGAATGCATATTTCTTTGAAACAGGATGGTGAATCACTTTTTAGCCTTCTCAAAAGCTTTATTTCAGCAATTGACATTTTTTCCACGTCCGACAGCACAACCTTATCCTTGGCTGGACGATGCCACACAATAGGGAACGAAAAGTTTCTAACAGTACACTTTATTTTTATATATTTTGACTTTTCCCGACAAAGATTATTAGTACCACTACTCATTGCCAATTCTTTTCCCTTACGACGACTAATGGTTATAAAACTTTTCTCATTCTTACTGTGATAAGCCATAACATTATAAAAATAATGGAACACGTCAATAGAAGGCTTCCCGTGAATTTTGCAAGTTAAAAAGAATGTAACCAAGGTTACCCAACTACCTTTACTAAGTTGACCAGGTGCAACATCAAACCAATTGAGCCACTTTACAAAAAAAATGATGTAGTGGTAAATGAAACCCAGCCTCAAAAGTAGAAAGAGGAATGAAACACCACGACCTCCCCTCATCAAAACATGCGCTCAGACAAAATACCCCTTTTGGCAAACTAAAATGGTATCGAAAGTGATTAACAGCGATAATGCCCCGACATTCTAGCATTCTCAATAACATATCACGATCAGTCGTATAACGAAACTTGTCGCTCACTACCACAAACGAATCCGCTATTACGATAAAAACAATTGTTTCTTTTTTTTCTTATTGTTATCATTACAACCTTTAATCAATCAGTGAAATAAAAAATCAAAGATTCCAATAAAGCATATTTATAATAAAAAATCGTGTCCAATTAAACAGGTTTCATCAACAAACAGATTTTTCATATGACGCTTCACATGCACCAGTTTATTCTTGAAACAACACCAACATGTCTCTTACTAAGACCCACTATGTGACCTTTCATATAATCCTTTGAAATTCACACATAACGATTTATTTTACAAAATAACAATATCAATAATAATTTTAAAATCGTTGCTACAAAACTTCCTCGCAAGCACAACCTTTCCAGCTTCTTCAGGCTCGGCAAGGTGACTTTATAACCTTAGCTTGGCAATTATAGTACCTACAAGTATCTACCGCCATGTGTCATAGCCATACAGCCCAAGAAGAACAAATGGTGTTGTGAATGGACTCACATAGAGGATGTCCAACGATCGCATGCAGTAACACCTTACATAGCATAGGGCGAACGAGTAAGATCGCAAACAACATCCCACCCAACGATTATGTGACAATGTATGTGATCGTTGGGCATAATAATATGAACCTACGACATCACATCATAGCCAATCCAATCAACGCGCCATGACTACCTGGTCGTGACATTTGTCCCCGTAGTATAAAGGGGACATACAGTAAGAGAAACGAGGGAACCAAGATACAAAATACACTATCAATCACTAGAGAAGGTCAACAGAGACCCTCTCGCTAAGAACCACCATCCAAACCATCGTCAGATCATCATCTCTGATCCTTGTTGACTTTGACCATCAACAAGGGTTAAACCTCAGTTTGTAATTTTACAATTTATTTTACCACCTTAGAAGCCCATTGGGCCATAGTATTTTTTACAAATTGCCTAGTGGGTATCGATACCCACACCAAGCGTATCGATACGCAGCCTTACGTGAAAGGGCTAACCGTTGACCCCTATCGGTACACGAACACTGCGTATCAATACCATTTTCATACCGATATACTTCCAAGCGTACCGATATAAAAACTCGCTACTGGAATTTTGTTTAATAGGGGGTACTGATACGCCCTTCACAAAATGCCTTTAATCATCTATAGGAACATATGGGTATCGGTACGAGCTCCTTGTGTACCAATAACGAAACCATAATTACCTGCCAAGGGTCAGAAAATCACTTCCTAAGCTCCCAAAACACAAACTTTAACCCATTAACTCGATCCTACATCTTATAGAAGTTAATCAGGGTGGTTTAATACCATTTTTACATGTTACTAACAACTTATCTGGATTTCACCATTAATAAGGCTCTAAGCTACCAAACACCCAACTTAGCAACAATAAACCACAACATCAAGCAAGACAATCATTTTATGATCTTCAAGAAGAGTAAGAGTCAGAGATGTACTGACCTTTAGCAAGCAAAACCCAGATTAAGCTTTCACACTATCTTTTTTAAGCTTATCCTTTTATCCCAAACTTGAAAAAGCTTCCACTGACCATTTTGTTCATGAATTACCTTTTCTTGAAGCTTGAGAGGTGTGGATTATCATGCTTGAATTTCAAAGCTTGGATGGAAGAAATAGGGTTGGAATCTTAAACCTTTAACCTTGGTGGCTATGTAATTTTTGAAGAAGAAAGATGAAAAATTAATATGGGGAAAGAAAATCTTCAGGTGATAATATCACCAAGCCAAACTTTGTCTCCCCTTTTTTTCCATTTCACGTGGGGGCAAGGAGAAGAGATAAATGGTTAGCCCATTTATTTAAAATTGGTTTATTCTTCCCATAAAACCCCTATCTTTCATTTTTACTACAAGAATGCCACTCCCCAAACCTACATAGCCAAATTTTCATCCAAAAAGGCCCAAACTTGGCCTAAAGGGTCTAAATACTCTAACTAAAATGAAGGTCTATAATCCTGGTCAACGCCCAAATTGTTGACTCAAAAATTCAGGTCGTTACAACTCTTTCCTCCTGAAAAGAAATTTCATCCTCAAAATTAAACCAATGGAGGATATGCAACTATCTCAAATCCACCCATTACCCATCTCACAATGTTTACTTTGGTTCTGGAATTCTCTAAAAACTTCCATAGCCAAAGCTCACAACACTGGACTCCTCAACACCCAAATTATCAATCCCCAATGATTCATTTCTAATAATTGAACAACACTCATGTCGAACCTTAAAGCGGATCAACGTAGGATAACCTCAAACAATATTATCCAGAAATTAACCCATGGAACTCACATCAGATGAGTTTCATCTCTGTTAATGATCTTCTTTACTGTCATTCGCGTTTCAAAACTCTTGAACTCAAACCTCAATTGTTTCTGATATGTGATACCTCCTCAAGGGTACTCTACTAGAAACGTTTTTTTTTGTCTACTATTAGCACCATACCCAAACATTTTCAAGAACAAGTAAAACTTTGTCAATCAAACTCTACCGTCTATCTATCTTGTATTAATAACTCTTCTTCTTGGCTTGGCCAACCAAGACAAGACTTATCATTTCACTTCACAAGAACTCGCCCCCAACTCGAATGAAAGCTAACTCATGATCAAGTAACTTCCCTATTCAAGCCACTTGATTCTAAACAAGAACCGTTGCCGCTTACAAACTCTTACTAGAGATCAAACTCACCCAACTGTCCTTGAAAGTTCAAACATTCTCTTTAAACCCAACTACTTAACTCCAACAAATAGTTGTACAGAAACCCTAACAAACCCTCAATTATTTTCAAATAGTTCTTTTAGCAAAATCTGTTGCAACACAAGAATCCCGGTTCCACATCATCCTAGCCAATAACCCACATTTCCGCTGCACTACTTTGATAATTGTCATACTGATTTACCACACATGCAGACAACCCATCTCAAAACATAGATCTCCAAATTATATCGACGCACTCATGAGCCCAAACCACTTCACGACTCATCCTTAAAGTCCAAACATCACCTCAAACATAATCTTTACCAAAACTTCTCTTTAACCTTCACTTACTGTACTCAAATCCTGAATAATCACACGGAAAACTTAAAACTCCTTAACCATTTACAAGATCATCAACCTTGAGAAACGAGTAACGATCTTTCACCATTACACTTTGACTCACAACATCTAATGCCACCACTCTTTGCCATACCAACTCAGGTATGTCCCAAGTTGAACCACTTGGCGACAAAACTCGTATTCTCTCACCATTATAAATGAGTCCTCACTCAAGAAGTTCGATCTGTTCCATACCACAAGGTGATGGGCACCAACACCAAACTCGACATTACCTCCATCGTAGTTTCTAATTCACGATCAAGCGGTAAGCCCGCTCATTCTCTGAAAGGCACCCCAACATCCTCTTAACATCTTAAACTCTAAAGCTTTGGACCCTCAACCCTCGTATATACTACGTGGGATAAGAACATCTTGCAACTTATAAGGCTCTCCTTGAAATAACATCACAGGAGCACGACCTTTACACTATAGAGATAATGGTTCATCATGTCCATTACCAAAGAACTAGTTCATTTTGAACCCTAAACTTTGAGACTCTCACTCGAGAATTGAGGCATACATCGTACTCACACGACTAGCCTACACTAAGGGTAACATCCACTAACTAGGGAGGGAGTAAATCTAACAAGCACATGGAGACTGTTACTCTCAATCCTATCTCACCATCCATGGTAAAACCTTACTTTCAAACACTTACGAATCTAACAAATTAATCAACCCAACATTAACCTCTAGATCTTACCACAATACTTATTCAACAAAACTAAAAACCACTATATGAACAAGAAATCAGATTTCTATCAATACAGTAACTGAAAACAAAACAAATACATGTACATGACATATCATCGGTGGTAAAGCTGTCATCTCTGGCCTGAACGACAGACTGTCTAGAAATAGCTCAAACGCTGATTTTGTCTGTGGGTCTCAAAGTATCTCTACCCTGATATTAAAATGGTGCCCTTACACTGCCTCTAACAAAACTCTGACCATGCTAAGAAGGATTTAACCTTTAAGACTGAGCTAGGGTACCATCATTTATCACTAGGAAGTCCTTCGCCATGTGACCTGGTGCCCGACACCTATAACAAACCCTCTGGAACAAGAAGCACACTCCAAGATGATGTCGACCACAATGCTCACAAGCTAGTAGAAGCAACGCTCCAACAGAACCATCGGTATTCCCCTCATGAGCAGAAATCAAAGAGCCCCTACGAGCCCTCAATCAAGATCCATGACCGACTCTCAGTAGCTAATCTGAAGCAACTCTATTCGAGTCTTTCAGAGTATAAACCTCCTAGACAGAGCCGGAGAAGGACTTATGATGTCCTAGGTCCCTACAATATAACCTCTAGAGCCCTTAATCTGACTCAATGTTGAAACCTAAAGTTGTTCAAGTTCCTTCACACTATTGGCTAGCTTAGAGAATGTCCTAAGTGGACCCGCTTTCACGTACATCTGAAGGTCCACCTTCTATCCTTTTCTGAACCTCTTACATCTCAACTCCTTGGTGGCAACTAACTATGGGGCATAACGGCTCAACCATAGAAAATCTTGCTCATACTCAAACACTGCCTGATCTCCTTAAACTAGATGCATAAACTAATCTTTCATCTCATCCATGTGAACCTCACTAATGTACTTCTTCCTGAACTCGTCCAAGAAAACATCCCATGTTAGAAGTACAAGTTACATTCCCAACTCAAATGTCTTCCACCACGCATGTGCATTTCCTTTAAAAAAAAAGGAGAAAATACAATCGAGGCCTTCCTCCAAACTACTCCTCATTTGTCTTAAAATTCTTTGGGTGTCTCTCAACTGCTAGTCAACTTTGATCGGGTCATTCTCATCAGAACCTTTGAATTCTCTAGGCACATAATAGTGAAACCTCTCAATAGGGGTCTTGCGAGACGTCTTAGATTGCCTCAGAATAGCTAGCACCACTTGCAAGAGAGAAGAGGTAAGATCATGGAGGTGGCTCGCCCCTTCACTTCTGGTACCTCCTGGAAGGTTCATGCCCTAGTATTTAGGATAGACTCCTTACCAAAGTCTTTTTCTTGAGAGACATGGCTCTTCTTACGACTTTCCTAGTCGCGTTTGGCATCACCTGCCATCGAACTTTTTGAAAGCATAAGGAAATAAGGTAGCATCATCAGGATTCCTATTTTTAGAAGATTATAACTTAAATTTAAGGGCTTGTATTCACTGGACACCTAAGCTTTGATACCACTAAATGTAATACCCCGATCCCGATCCTAATCCGAGGTACTATATTTAGGTCACCCAAAACTGATCCTTCAAAATTTTCATTTAAAACCATAAGTTTACCATTTAAAAATATCAAATCATTCATAAATCGATGTAATTAAATAAGCATATAAATAATTTTACAAAACGGGAGCTCCAATCTTAAAATATCGTATACCAAAATAATATTTCAAATAGAGTTGCAGACTCACTACTGGTAAAGTTCTATGAATACATTAGCCTAAACTAAAATAACAAGTATTGTACTCTAAAGCGAATATGGTGCTAGGAAATCCTCGTTGATGTACTCCTCCAAAGGGTAACCTATCAACCTACGCACAGAAAAACAACATATCTGCACGTGGTGCTAACAAATTTCAGTGGTACATATCTACTCTACCATGATTCGTGATTATCATAAAGTAAGCATGTAAGATAAATATAGTTTAAAGAGCATAGATAAGGCTTCACTATCTATGAGTTATCATCTAGCCTACCCTAGCTAGAGTTCTTAGATCACATATCTCAAGACATCATTAAGTCTATAGTATGTCTCACATGCTTCTACAAAGCTTTGTCATACTCGAGGTTACATAGCCTATCGAGTTACTCGAGCTCACTTAGCCAATCGAGTTAATACATATCGTACCTTGATCACTCAGTCATCGGGTACATAAGCTATCATCTATAGAATCTATACAATATACATGAATACATCCATACATCATCCATATAATAGCGAACGAAGCCTTACTTTACTCGTGCTCACACAACCATCAAGTTACCCGTGTTCACATAGTTGTTAGGCTAAATGGACCATACTCGGATTACCATAGCCACGGATACGTCCTAGACATATTGGATCACATTAACCACAAGTAGTCTTTACCTGAGGTCACTCAGCCATCAGGTTACTCAAGCTCACTCAGCGTATCGAGTTAATTACCTTATCCAAATCACCATAGCCACAGATAGGTTTCTAACCGCACCCAGATCACTCAGCCCGTGAGTACGTCAAACATACTTGTTTACATAGCTTGAAGTACGTATCCCCTTATATAAGTATTGTAGTACCGACTCTAGGACATCCAAATTTCTTTACAAAAAACATAAGTTAATAAATGCTCCCCGAGCATTCATACACTACACAAAGAGGTAAGTGGCACCAAGCCAAGCTATCAACAAATCCCCCAAGGCATAACGCTAACCATCACAATTATATCGAGTCATCATTTATTAAGCTATTATACATTATTCTTATCCATGAGGGTTAAACCTCAGTTTATCAATTTTACAATTTATATTACCACCTTAAAAGCCCATTGGGTCATAGTCTTCGAATTATGAACCCCTAAAACTCAAACTCAACTTTTCAATAGATTGCCTAGTGGGTACCGATACCAAACATTGTGTACCAATACGCCTCTCTGGGTACTGATACCCACACTAGGCATACTGATATGCAGCCTCACATAAAAGGGTTAACCGTTGACCTCGTAACAGTACATGACCCTGTGTATCGATACCCCTTTTGTACCGATACATTTCTAAGCGTACCGGTATGAGAACTCACTATTGGAATTTTATTTAACATGGGGTATTGATACCCACCCCAGGGGTACTAATACGCCCTTCACAAAATGCCTTTGATTATCTAAATAGAACACAAGGGTATCAGTACGAGTTCTCCGTGTACTAATACCAAAGCCTATAATTGGCTTCCAAGGGTCAGAAAATCACTTCCTAAGCTCTCAAAATGAACCTTTAACCCATTAACTCAATCCTACATCTTATGGAAGTTAATTAGGGTGGTTTACTACCATTTTTACACGTTACTAACAACTAATCTGGATTTCACCATTAATAAGGCTTTAAGCTACCAAACACCCAACTTAGCAACAATAAACCGTAACATCAAGCAAGGCAATCATTTTATGATCTTCAAGAAGAGTAAGAGTCAGAGATTTATTGACCTTTAGTAAGTAAAACCCGGATTAAGCTTTCACACTATCCCCTTTACGCTTCTCTTTTTATCACAAGCTTGAAGAAGCTTCCACTCACCTTTTTTTTCATGAATAACATTTTCTTGGAGCTTGAGAGGCATGAATTCTCATACTTGAATTTCAAAGCTTGGATGGATGAATTGGGGTTGAAAGCTTGAACCTTTAAGCTTGGTGGCTATGGGACTTTTGAAGAAGAAAGATGAAGGGTGAAGATGGGGAAAATGTGTAGGTGATGATATCAACTAAACTTTGTCTCCCTTTTTTATCCATTTCACGTAAGGAAAAAGATGAGAGATAAATGGTTAGCCCATTTATTTAAAATTGGTTTATTCTTCCCATAAAACCCCTATCTTTCATTTTTACTACAAAAATACCACTCCCCAAGCCTGCATAGCCAAATTCTCATCCAAAAAGGCCTAAACATGGCCCAAAGGGTCCAAATACTCCAACTATCAAGAAGGTCCTTAATTCGGGCCATTCCCTAAGCCTGCATAGTCAAATTCTCATCCAAAAAGGCCCAAACATGGCCCAAAGGGTCCAAATACTCCAACTAACATGAAGGTCCTTAATATGGGTCAATGCCCAAATTGTTGACTCAAAATTTGGGCCATTACATTGAATCTTTAGATCTAGCTCGCTGACAATTCCTACTTTTAAACCATCTATTGAAGAAGCTTTTACTCTAGAACTTATGTATTTCTTGAAGATGCGGAAACAATCTCTGTCATTGTCTCTGCAACTCTAGATGCAATGCAAGAATATAAGTTGATAAATATTTTAAAGCATCATAAACATGCTATTGGTTGGACATTAAGGGCATTAGTCCATTTTTGTGTGTGCACAGATCAAGCTGGATGATGAGAGTGAATAGTCTATTGAGTCGCAACGCTGACTGAATAAAAAGATAAAAGGAGTAGTAAAGAAGAAAATCCTCAACTGGTTAGATGCAAGAATTATCTATGCAATTTCTAATAGTGCACGGGTTAGTCTAGTCCACTGTGTTCCTAAGAAAAGTGGCATCACTGTAGTCGGTAATGATACTGATGAATTGATTCCTACTTACATTCTTACGGGTTATAGGTGACTCAATGCAGCCACAAGGAAAGATCATTTCCTCTTTTTTCATTAACCAAATGCTAGAACGAATTGCGGGTAAAAAGTATTATTATTTTCTGGATGGGTATTCTAGCTATAATCAAATTGCTATTGCACTCGAGGACCAAGAGAAAACTACTTTTACTTGCCCATTCATGACTTTTGCCTTTCGTCACATGCTTTTTGGTCTTCGTAATGCACCAGCCAGATTTCAAAGGTGTATGATGGTAATATTTTTAGATATGATTGGCAATTCCCTTGAAATCTTTTTGTATGCTTTTTTTGTGTATGAGAATAACTTCGACCATTGCGTTGACAATCTGGAAAAAAAGTATTGCAGCAATATGAAGACACAAATCTGGTTCTAAATTAGGAAAAATATCATTTCATGGTCACAAAAGGGATTGTGTTAGGAAATAGAATATCTAAAGAAAGAATTGAGCTTGATAGAGACCAAATAGATGTAATTGAAAAATTACCGCCACCAATGAATATGAAGGGAATTCAAAGTTTTCTATGTCATATTGGGTTTTATAGAAGATTCATTCGAGATTTTTTAAAGATCACAAAACCTCAATGCTTATTGCTGGAGTAGAGTAGAAAATTTGTTTTTAATGATGTATGTCTAAATGCATTCAATAAAATTAAAACACAGCTTGTGAACTCATTGGTCGTTGTTGCACCTAACTAGGAGCAACCGTTTGAACTAACGTGTGATGCCAGTGATTTCACTATAGGAGCAGTCTTAGGGAAACAAAGAGACAAGGTATTTTATACGATCCACTACACTAGTAAGACTCTAACTGAAGCTCAAATCAATTACACTACTACTGAGAAAGTGTTGTTTGCGATAATTTTTGCTTTTGATAAGTTTTGTTCTTATCTTGTGGGTGCAAAGAATATAGTTTATACTGATCATTCTGTATTAAGATACCTTTTTGAGAAAAAATGATGCAAAACCAAGATTGATCCGTTGGATTTTATTGTTGCAAGAGTTTGTTATTAAGATAAAAGACCGTAAAGGGTAAAAAAATCAATTTGTCGATCACCTTTCGAGATTGGAAGTAGGCAGTGAAGATGGAAATAAGTTGCAAATTATTGATGTATTCTTAATAAAAACTTTTTGTTATAGATACAACACCGTGGTATGCTAATTTTGTAAACTACTTGGTGTGTGGAAAAGCTTCTGTGGGCGTAACTGGTCACAAGAAGGAAATATTTCTTAGAGATGCGATGAAATATCATTAGAATGAACCTAATATGTTCAAGGTTTACAATGATAATATAATTTGATGATGTGTCCCTGAGGAAGAAATGACATCGATATTATAGCATTGTCACAATTCTCCATATGGAGGGAATTTTGGTGGCATGAGAATGGCTGCAGAAGTCTTCCAGTTCAGATTTTAATGCCCGTCATTAATCAAAGATGCTCAGGAGTTTGCCCAATGTTGTGACTATTGTCAGTATACAGGGTCAACATTCAGGAGAAATGAGATGCCACGACATCCAATAATGGAAATCGAGCTATTCGATGTTTAGGGATTGGATTTCATGGGTCTTTTTCCTAATTCTTTTGACAATCTATATATTTTGCTCGCTTTGGATTATGTTTCAAAGTGGAAAAAAGCCTTGGTAGTGCTTAAAGATGATGCAAAAATAGTTTTGAAGTTCTTTCACAAGCATAAACTCACTAGGTTTAGAACACTAAGAGCATTGATCAGCAACCAGGGAAAGGTTTTCCACTGCAGCCAGGTGGCTGATGCATTGAATCGTTATGGAGTAAATCATTGACTGGCCACAACGTATCATCCCTAGTCCAATGGACAAGTAGAGATTTCTAATTGGACCATTAAAAACATTTTGTAAAAGTGGTCAATACCACTAGAAAAGATTGGTCCTCTTGCTTAGATGATGCAATGTGAGCTATACGTACTGCATACAAGACTATATTGGGAATGTCGCCATATGAACTTATTTTTGTAAAATCTTGTCATTTGCTTGTAGAGCTCGAACACAAGGCCTTGTGGGCTCCTAAGCAGGTTAATTTAGATTGTGAGGCCGTAGGGAAGAAAATATTGTTGGATATTACTGAATTAAAAGAAATTCACTACAATACCTATGAAAATGCCTCTATTTACAAGGACAAGAGCTAGCGTTGGCATGACAATATTATTTTACAGCGACAATTTGAAGTTGAATAGTTGGTTTTGCTATTCAACTCAAGATTAAAGTTATACCCAGGCAAGTTACGATCACGCTGGTCGGGACCTTTCAAAGTTGTAAAAGTATTTCTAGATGGTGCTGTTACGATCAAAGATACTAAGGAGGGAATTTTATTCAAAGTCAATAGACAAAGACTTAGACTACATTTTGGTAACTTTGATTCGAGGAATATTGAGACCATTAAATTTTTTGAATTCTTTTGACATTACTTTTATTTGTTTGATTAGTTATAGATTTAGTTTTCCTTGTTTTCTTTTAATTTTCTTTTATTCCCTTTTTGCAGAATAAATCCTCCTTGGTTCAATTTGGAATCTTATTATAACAGCTTGTACGACACAAAGGCTACACAAGACATGCATGATACTTGGGGGCAATTTGGGTAATTAAATTACACCAATTAATCCCTCAAATTATAGTCTTTCATCATTGAGCATGGGAAATGCAACAAATAGTTATGAATATTGCGCTACAATCAGACCGTCAATTCTTATCGCATCAGACGATACAAATCGTGCATTTTCATTTCCCTCTTTTCTTATTATTTATTTATCAATTCTGAAATTCACTAACATATTCGCTTAGTCTCTCTAATTTCTTCTCATTCAAAGCTTCAAAGTTCAAATTTTTTCTACAAAAAAACTTTTTTTGTCTTCTTTCTCAATTTATCATGACCAATAACAGAGCAATTCAAAAGATTTTGATGGAATCCTCTGAAAAAGATATTCAAAGCTCGACTTCAAACCCTCCATCCAAGGAACCTGCAACTCAGGAAAAAAAACACAAAATATGAGGTGTGTTAGACAGAGATAACGGGTGAGCATTACAAAGAACATATACTTAAGTGGAGTATCCACCCAAAATAGGGGATTGAGCTTTCCCTCTAGGAGGAGCCTGGAAAATCTATCCACAAATCTAAAAAGCTTTAGTTTTTGCACTCACCCGGTAACTTCGGTGCCTCATTTGTAAGAAAGTTTTATGCAAATCTCTACGAGCCTTCATTAAAACTAGTTTTGTGAGAGAGCTATATTCCTTGGAGTGTTGTTGCCATTAACAAGCTATTAAAAGCTTCTGAGTGTGGATGAGCATGCAATATTTGTGGTTGATATTAATTAAAATAAACTAGATCTGTTAGTGAATGATTTATGCATTACGAGTGTATTATGGTCGGGGACCAATGTTGGGAATTTCACTATGTATAGGAAGTTTCTGGCTCTACCTGCAAAGATATGGTTTTAGTTTATTAATTCCAGATTGATGCCTTCAACTCATAGCACTACTATCTTGCTTGATAGAATATGCTTGATATTTTCTATCATAAAGATTAATGTGGGTGCAATCATCCATAAGGAGATAGTGGGTTTTGCTGAGAGAAAGAATGGAATATTGACATTTCCTTTGTTGATCATGCAACTATGAGAATTGAAGGGAGTAAAACCCCTAAAAGTAAGAAAATGACAACCAAAAAAGGCCCAATCAATAAGGTTGTCATTGAGAGAATGACACAAACTACAAAGGTTTCTACCCCGAAAGTGAGCATTGCGACGAGGGAGAAAAAAGCCAAAATGTGGCCGCTGTAACCGAGAATGTCCCCACAAGTAATGAAGTCTTGAAGAAGGTTTTGTCCATAGAGGACAAACTCAATGTTGTAACGAGCACACTTGGAAAAGTTGTAGCTACAGTACAAACATAAGATTTCATACATAATTTATTCTATGCTTATGTAAAGACGTGGCACAAGTCTGCTATTGCTGCCATGAGCAGGATCACTCCAGTTGCCTTATTAGAATTACCAGAACTTTCTCCTATTATTTGTAGCTATGATTTCTCCTCTAATGTAGCCACAAAAGAAGTATCAGCCAATTCTATAAACTCTCCTGACAATGTAAGTGAGGCTGGTGATACACCAAGAGAGGAAGCATCGAGAAAAATCATTAAGGATAGTCTCTTTGACTTGAATATCCATACGGATGTCGACGCAACACCCACTGATGCTGAAAAAGATGAAGTTCTTGTTGAGGACATTGATGGGGATGAGGAAGACAGTTCCCATGTTGAGAAGACTTCTACTAAGAAGGTTTTTGTTAAAAAAAGTTTGATTACACACAAGAATGTGAATGCAACCTCGAAAGGACCAAAGATTAATCTAGATGCTGCAAGACTGATAGAAACTATGTATACAGTCAATGAACAAGAGGCCAACCCTCTTGTGATAGTGCTATACACAGGACCACTACTGTTCATCCCTACTGCGGACGTATTCGATGATGCCAACAAAGATGAAGAGCATGAGATAAAAGATAAAGCTGAACATGACGAGGAGGCCTCTTTTTTAAAGAAAGAGAAAAAAAGAAAGCGCTCAAAATCAAAAATAGAAGCAAGAAAAAGCGCAAAGAAGAGAAGCAGAGCAAAAACAAGAAGCGATGCTCCGCATCCTCCTCCTAAGAGCCTGACAACTGAGATAGTTTATTTTAGTTTTTTTAGGCATGCATACCATTTAGTGTAATTTCATTTTGTTTTTCTGTATTGTCATGACATTTGCATTATCATTGTAATTGTATTTAGTTGTAATATCATTGCATTCAACATTGCAACCACATCTTGTCATGCATTCTATTTTTTGTTTTCTTTTGCATTAGGGAGAATGCAATCTTTAAGTTTGGGGGTATATACCTAAGAGTTAAAATGCAACCCCATTTCAAAAAAATCTAAACAAATGTAAGGTTTTTCTGTTGAAAAATTTCTTGCTTGCATTCGATGTGTAAACCTTGAATCATTATTTTTATTGATAAATTGGTTGGATATACATGCTGGATAATTGCATTTTTAACTCTGCATTAATATATATGTTTGTTTGAGTAAAGAATATCTAACATCATCTCTTCGATTTGGATGATTTCTATACGTTTCATCTTGTGTTATATTTATGCTAGTATATCTTATTAAGTATAAATCAAAGGGATTTCAATGTTAGTGTAATAAAAGTAGCTTTAAGGGGGAACACTCCTCTGCATGCATTAGAAAACTGAATCTAGCCATAGGCTATCGCTGCATTAGTGTGTGTCGTAGCAATGAAGTACTTCTTGGGGGTTCGTTGCACAATATCTTACTTCTCAGGGTCTAGGGTGCATTCATTGTTCGATATACCTTGCTACATAAAAAAGAAGAAAAACATAATATATATATATATATTGATATCTTGTTATATGTGGTACTAAATAAAGCTGATAGGTGGAAAGAATCCGAGATGATAGACATGATGTTAGGTATTCTTGAAGTGCTAGATTATATATTGACGTTGAAGTTGTTTATGCAATCTTTTTTCTTATTGATGCAATAGATTTATTAGGTGGTTGGAACGATTCAAGTATCTAGAATGCCTCTAAACTGTTGCTGGACCTTGAAGCTTTAAATTTTACTTGAGAACAACTAAAAACTCAAGTTTGGGGTATGATAGCTCTTTAAAGCGCATGTATTTCCTCTAGATTTATATATTTAATTGTCCCCACATCAGTGTTTACTGCATCTATTTCTGCATTTTCATGTCTATTTTCTGTACTTTGTCTAAACTTAGTCTTAGTTGCTCTTATTTCACATATATTTGCATTTTGCCTTGTTATCATTGTATTTCTAATGTCCTTGCAGAGGAAGTTTCATCACTGCAACCAGCTCGACAGTATAGTTGTCGGCTGTCTAGTTTGCTAAAAGATAAGGACAATCCTGTCAACTGTATTATTTGTTATAACAGATTTGGTATGGCCTTGGGTCACGCAAAACACCTGAAGGACAACTGTCCTTTCTTGGGCAGCTTATAAAGTGACGAATCTGGGAAGAGAGAAAGAGTCACATGATTTCTATTATTCTATCATCTTAAACCTTCAAGCTTTTTCTATCCTTCCTCGGCGACTTAAGCTCTATTTTTAGAGATCCAAGGTGAAGATGGGCAAAAATATTTGAGGAGAAGAGGATTCAAGTTCAAGATCAAGGAGAATATTTTGTTATCTTCTTGAACTTTCTTTTAATTAGATGTTTGATGAAGATTTCTATTATATTTTTTGCTTTAATGATGATGGATCAACTCTTTTAAGCTCTGTATGAACTCATTTAAATCTATCTTTCAGTTCAATATATTTTACTATCTTTTTCCCATACTTTGATTGTTGGATCTGATTATTGTTTACATGAGAATGTTAAATATATCTACTGACATCGAGAGATGCAGTGACAAGCTAGATTAACAAGCTATTACAACAAGAGTTGAATGAGGATACAAAGAGAGTTGATCCACTTATTCAAGGGATTTTAGTTTCGATTCATAATGAGAGTTAGGGTCGATCTATGTCTTTGCGTCAACAATTGAATATTGAATGGAAGTTAGTAAATAAGCTTGTGTTTCACTTGCCAATTGAGCCATTGTATTTCCTTGAGTGCACTTGATTTTTTGCCAAGCTAAACCGAAGAGATCCAGGCCTTATCATAAGATTTCTCTACTCTTTTATATTTTCCTTTATTGCTACCACAATTGATCCATTACTTTATTTCTTTATTGCAACTACGATTAAACTTGCAATATTTCCTTTTACAAAATTGCTTGTGGCCACAAAATATTAAAGCTAAGTACCCATCCTCGTGTGATCGATATCTAACAGGACCATCTATTTCTATTATTTCATCAACATTGTTTGCTTGCACTTAGAGTGTGACATTTTTAACAAATCAGCAGGCCAGTGTGGGGGTGCAGGCGGGGCATGCATGGGGTGCAAGGTTGAAAAAAATGCATGCTTCGGGAATGGGTGTGGGGGTTGATATTTATTGGTTGGATGTTTAGTTGGAGGGTTGAGTGGTTGAGGTTTAAAATTATAGTTGTTATATAGAGGTTGAAGGTAAGGAATTGTAGAAGAAAGTTTGTGAAGATTGTGTAAAGAAGAAGAAAATTTCAAGAAGATTTAGAGAAAATATAGTAAGTTTTTAAATTTATATAATTTTTTTAAATTTAGTTCCAACAGTTTTATTTTTTATTTTTACAATTGTATATATTATAGCAAGAAAATATTTTATTTTTTATTTTTTTAACTTAGTATTGTTGATTAATATAATTTTAATGTTTTTGTGTTAGATAGGGTGTTAAATATGATGATTTGTGTTGAAAGTAAAAGATTATAGAAGATTTTTTTATATTTTATTTTTAAATTTAGTAATATTATTTCATTTGTTTTTTTTTTAACTTTTAAATTTATTAGTAAGTTTTTGTTGTTGTTGCTGTTGTTAGTATGTATTTTTTTTAATTTATTGCATGTTAAAATAGTTGTTCATGTGAGTTTGAAAATTAATGCCGACTGACTAATAAATTATAGAGCAAAAAAGAAGGAAGATTTTAGAGCAAACTTGGAAGAATTGTTGTTTGTAGCATCAAAATTTAAACTAGTAAGTTGTTGTTTACATTTTAATTTACATTTTGGAGTAATATAATTTTTAAATGTAATTATTTATATTTTAATTTAGTATTGTAATGACCCAGATTTTCGAGTCAACAATGGGCGTTGACCCGGGTCTTGGACCGACACGTCGGGTCAAATGTTCGGGTTATGATGGGCCGAGATGTTGAGCTTAATGGGCTACCATGTCTTTTTGGTCTTGTGTTTGGATGAGGAAGGTTTAATAAAGGATAAAACGATAATTTCCTCCCAACAGAAGGCAAAAGGCTGATGCCTTCTTTATTTTCTGCATTGGGGGATAGAGGATGAAGTCATCGTGTCTCCTTCTTCTCTCTGTCATTCTCTCCTTCAAGAACCCGCCCAACTCAAGGTAAAGATGATATTTTGTTAGTGTGGAGTAAGAATCCTGGTTTGTGGCTAAAGGGGGAGTTGTTCAGCACCCAAAGATCTATTTTTCAAGAGGAATATCTCTAGCATTGGTGGGAGTTGGGTTTGGAAGCTTGAAGCAAGGACAAAAAGATAGAATAGGCTTGGTTGCTGCCTTGTTCTTGAATCTTTGCTTGAGGTCAGTACATTTTTGACTCCTATAGTTCATGAGCCTCATAAAATGTATGCCTTGCTTGGTTTTATGGTTTGTGGGTGTGAGATAGGTCTTTAGAGCTTTAAACCCCCATTAATGGTAAATCAAAGATGAGATGTTGATAATGCGTAAGATGGATAGAAAACCATCTATTATACTCTAAATAACTTGTAGGATCGATATCGGACTTAACCATGGGAGTTAAGGGAGGGATTGAGGAAATCTCGAGCTCTAAGTTTCAAAATTTGGGCTCGAGTACCGATACGGGGTGGCTGCGTATCGGTACTCCTTTATGTTTAAGGAGTCAAACTATGAGGGGCGTACCAGTACTCCTTCTCGTGTATCGGTACCCATCGTCTAAGGTGAATTCCAGCAGCGCTTTGGCGTACCGGTACGATAGGGGCGTATCGGTACGCACTATTGCATTGCCTGAGAGAGGCTTAGGATACCGGTACGTGTATGTGGGAGTATTAGTACGGGGGTGGATCGGTACTGTTACCTCTCCAAAAGAACTATTTTTAATGCCAATCTTACAATGCTTTTGCTTGTTTTTAGGTGCATTTAGTTGCATTAGGATGTTAAAACCATACATTTGCATAAGGAGTTTAGAATTATGTCTATGCTAGTGTAAAGGGTTGTTTTGTTGGCAATTTTGCACGTTTGGCATAGGATTTGACCCAGAAAAGTAACACATGAAGGAATACCAGAGAGAATGCCGAGTGCAATTGGCATAGATGGACTAGACAATGCCAAGCACCGGTTGGCAGAGAAGTGAACTTGATGCCATTCCAAGAAGTTGTTGGACCCCAAAAAAATAGGACATGATCAGGATCCGAAAATACATCAAATGGATCAATCTCCAAAAAATAGCGAATAAGATGGTGCCAAGACTGGTTGGCAAATTCATGCCAAGCTTGGACGCCAAGGCAGCGTCGGTAGTATGACATCAGTCCTAGCCTGATCAGCTCTCATTCAAATTGGGAAAAGATGATTATCTCTTATCCCTTTAGCATTTAACATTCAAATAAGGAGCTTATCCTATCCCTTCCTTGCACGCCTATTTAAACACCAACCAAGGAAGATCTTAGGGGCGATTGATAGACGATTGGAGTGAGGAGTTGGTGTGCAACGATTGACAACTGGCTACACCTTGGAAGTGTGGTCCGACCAGCTTGGCCGAGGAGCCTGGATCTTGAAGAGCTACATCGAGAGACCCCTTCTAGCCCATTTTTTCTTTCAAGTTATTTTATTTTGTTTTAAATGATGATGTACTTGGGAAACGTTTGTGGTTTTTTGGTTAAGTCCCTCACCATGAACTAATTTTATAGTTGGTGGGGGATGTTTGCGTTGAACGCTAATTTATGTTTTAGTTTTTAATAATAAATTTACCTTGGCAATGTTTTATCTATTCGGCATAATTTAATGTTTTCTAAATACTATACCAAGCGAGAGCTGGCACTGTTGGCCTATTGCTCCTCAATATCTTAACAGACTTGAGATGCCAACGATTGAGTTGTTGAATACTAAGGAGAGAAGCTTCAAGAGAAGTCGTTCATGTACATGAACTTACTTCGGGAGTGAAATCTACCCCTTAGGAGTATAGATTGGATCTTAATCAAATTGGTTTATTTAAAAGCATGCACTATAGAGATATAAGGGTTTTTACATGATCAATTTAGGGCAATGACCATCGAGAGAGGCTTTGCTAATTTCAAATCTACTCGACAAACAATGCCAAGACAGGTTATTATTAAAGGCTGGCATGACATGAATAGCGTGAAAACCAGGCATTCCCTGCCAACGCTCATCATTCATTAAAGCACCTTCCTTGCTAACGTCTTACTTTCATTTGTTTTATTTTATTTCAATTATTTCCAAAACAAACTTCACAACAAAACAACGTTTACTCAAGGCAAGTAACAATCAAGCAATTGAATTCCAAGTAAATCTTTGTGGGATGGATACTCAGCTTACCAGCTATATTGCTTGCAGACCGTGTATACTTGCACGCAAAAGACTCATCTTTGCACTATTTTATATTTTTCCAACACATACCTTTTGCCTCTTTTGCCAACATTTCACCTAGAGAGTCTACAAGTTTTTGGCACCGTTGCCGAGGATTGCAACGGAATTGATTATTTTCAAATTTTTACTTGTCTTTCTTTTAATTTTATTTTTGTTTTTACCTTTTGTTTTTTTGGTGTATGACCAGAAGTTATCCTGTGGTGGATGAGTGGCCATACAATCCGAAAATTGAGAAAACCTTGCGGAGGTTAAAAAAAAGATTTTGAGAGATGCAAAACCAAGGTAATGGAGGGAATGGTGTGGTGAACAATAGAGGAAACCCACTTAATAATGAGATACCACCACCACATGTTGTCCAGTTGTTAATGAGAAACCTATTAGAGAACATTCGGCACCAACTATTGACAATTTGATGCCAGGACTTGTTAGCATAGAGGTAAACGCTGTCAATTTTGAACTTAAGCCGATAATGATTCTAACTCTGTTGAATGTACGTCAGTTTGATGGAGCACTTACTGGAGATCCAACGCAACGTCTGAAGTAGTTCATGGAAATTTGCCAATTATTTCAACAAAATGAAGTACCTGAAGATACCGTGAAGCTAAAGTTATTCACTTTTTTCTTGAGAGATAGAGCTAAAGCTTGGCTCAATTCTTTGCCACCTGGCTCAGTCACTTCATGGGCAGACCTATGCCAGAAGTTCTTGACAAGATTCCAGCCGCCAACACTCATTGCCATGCTACGAGGAGAGATCATTACATTCAGGCAAGCTAAGGATGAGACCTTATATGATGACTGGGAAAGATTCAAAGATCTGCTGAGAAGGTGTCCTATATATGGATTCCCGAATTGGACTCAAATACAAACCTTTTACAATGGGTTAAATGCTCAAACAAGGATTGTTGTTGATGCTTCAGCAGCCGTTTCATTGCTTGACAAGACGTATACCGAGGCTGTTAAAATTTTAGAGAGGATTGCAATCAATGATTTTGAATATCCTATTGCTAGGATTGGACCAGAACTAAAACCAATAGGAAATTTTAGGTTGATGAACTAACGTCCATCCATGTTGAGATTTCCAACCTTACTAGCATGGTAAGAACGTTACAAAAGAACAATGAGGCCCAAGAATTCAAAACATTAGACCCATTTTGTTGGCAACCCTGAATCAGTAAATTTTGTTGGCAATGTTAATCGTTACTATAATCCTAACTCCAATACTTATAATGCAGGTTGGAGACAACCCCCTAACTTAGCATGGGGAAATCAAGGAGGTAATTAGTACAATTCTCAGCGCCAGAGTACCCAGAGGCAACATAACAATGCCAAACCAGCTTTCAATAACAATGGCATGTCAACATTCTATCAGAATGCCACGCCGCAGAAAGCCCATAATAATTTCCAGCAAGGGCAGAGATTCAACCAAGGAGACACTCTCACAGAGTACATGGAGAGGGATGATACCACAGTCTAGAGTTTGGTAGCGTCAATGAGAAACTTGGAAGTCTAACTTGGGCAGATTGCCAACACACTCAGTAATCGACCCTAAGAAACATTGCCAAGTGATACAGAAGATGCTCGGCACAAAGAAAATAAGCAATGTAAAGCTATAACTCTTCAGAGCGGTAAGTAGTGTGAGGTGGAGATGGCTGCCAAGCAGCCAGTTAATTGCCAAATTGAGAAGCCAGTGCCAGCAGATAATCCCAGTGAAGCAGAGAAAAAGTAACCAAAAATAGATAATGCCAGCACTGATGCCAGACAGCATACCGATGCCAGCATCGATGCCAAATAGACTAATGCCAGCACTGCCTTGGCAAAGCCAGTAGTGCTGGCATATGTTTATCCCCCACCATTATTTCTAACAAGACTTCAAAAGAATAAGCAAGATCAGCAGTTCAAGCACTTCTTGGAGGTTCTTAAACAATTGCAAATCAACATTCCATTTGTAGAAGCCCTTGAGCAAATGCCTAACTATGTCAAAATCATGAAGGACATCATGTCTAAGAAGAACAAGTTGGGAGACTTTGAAACTGTTGCTTTGACCGAAGGATGCAGTGCCGTGATCCTAAACCGTTTTCCACCAAAGCTGAAAGATCTGGGAAGTTTCACTATTCCCTACACCATTGGCAACAAATTCATGGGCAAGGCACTATGTGACTTAGGAGCCAACATCAACTTGATGCCAATATCAGTTTTCAGGAAACTTGGCATAGAAGCCAAACCAACCACAATGACACTTCAGCTGGCAGTCCGATCCTATGCACATCTCAAGGGTATGATTAAGGATGTGTTGGTAAAGGTAGAAAAAATTATTTTTCCAGCTAATTTTATCATTTTGGATTATGAGGCTAATATTAATGTCCCGATTATTTTGGGTAGACCTTTTCTTGCCACGGGTAGGGCTTTTGTTGACATTCATAAAGGGGAACTAACAATGAGCATGAATAACCAGCATGTTACATTTAATGTGTTTCAAGCTTTGAAATGTACAGATGAACCTGATAAGTGCCAAACAGAGTAGATGATGGAGTCCATTTACACTTTGGACACGGCACAGTTATGCTATGATACAAAATTTGATGCCAACAATTTAGATGGCATAGATGAGATGTTTGAGGAACCAGAAGAACCAGTCTTGGAGGCGGAGGAGGCGAGTTATTTTGAGCCACTACAGTTGGCCGGCAGAAAAACCAAGGCACTTAGACCGTCAATTGAGGAGCCACCAGCGTTGGAACTGAAAACATTGCCAGATCACTTGAAGTATGCTTATTTAGGTGAACACTCAACCCTGCCAGTGATCATTGCCACTGGTCTCATTAATGATTAGGAAGAAAGATTATTGGCTATATTACATGATCATAAGCAAGCATTAGGATGGACTTTGGCAGACATTAGAGATATTAGCCCAACCATTTGCATGCACAATATTATCTTGGAGGAATACCATGGAAAGACCTTTGAAGGCCAATGACGGCTAAACCCAAGCATGAAAGAGGTAGTGAAAAAAAAGATCATAAAATGACTTGATGTTAGGATTATTTATCCCATCTCCGATAGCTCTTGGGTTAGCCTGGTGCAATGTGTGCCAAAGAAGGATGGCATGACCGTGGTATAAAATAGTAAAGCTGAATTAATCCCCTCCAGAACTATCACAAGATGGAGAGTGTGCATGGACTATAGGAGGCTGAACAATGCCACGAGGAATGACCACTTCCCACTGCCATTCATTGACCAGATGCTAGACAGGTTGGCAGGTAAAGCTTTCTATTATTTTTTAGATGGTTATTCAGGTTATAATCAAATTTCCATCGCCCCTGATGATCAAGAGAAGACCATGTTCACGTGCCCTTATGGGACATTTCCATTTAAAAGGATGCCATTCGGCCTATGTAATGCACTGGCAACGATTTAACGTTGCATGATGTCCATTTTTTCTGATATGATCGAGCACAACATGGAGGTATTCATGGATGATTTCTCAGTGTTCGGTAAATTATTTGAGGAATGTCTTCAGAGTTTAGAGCAAGTCGTGAAGAGATGCATAGAGACAAACCTAGTGTTGAACTGGGAAAAATGCCACCTCATGGTGAATGAGGGCATTGTTCTCGGGCACAAGGTAACTGAGAGAGGGTTAGAGATTGATCAAGCAAAAGTTGAGGTAATTAAGTAACTGCCGCCACCAACGAGTGTCAAAGATATAAGGAGTTTTTTAGGACATGCCGGTTTTTACCGATGTTTTATTAAAGATTTTTCAAAAATTGCTAAACCTTTATGCTTGTTGTTAGAACATAATGCCACTTTTGCTTTTGACGATTCTTGTTTGAGAGCATTTCATGTGCTTAAAGAGAAGTTGATCAATGCTCCTATAGTTGTCGCACCAGATTGGAATGAGCCCTTTGAACTAATATGCAATGCCAACGATTATGCCGTTGGAGCAGTCTTGGGATAAAAGCGTGGCAATGTTTTCTATGCCATCTACTATGCCAGCCGGTCCTTGAACAAAGCACAAATAAATTACTCTACGACCGAGAAAGAATTTCTTACGGTTGTATTTGCTTTTGAAAAATTTATATCTTATTTAATTGGTAACAAAGTTATGGTTTTTACAGATCATTCGGCATTGAAGTATCTCTTGGCAAAGAATGATGCCAAGCCCAAACTAATTTGGTGGACGTTCCTACTCCAAGAATTTGATCTTGAGATTCAAGACAAAAAGGGCAATGAAAACCTAGTAGCTGAACATCTCTCACGATTGGAGCTTCATCTTGAAGATGGTAAGACCAATTTTATAGGAGAGTGACGAGTATTTGCTTGCAGTTAATGTCGTTCCATGGTATGCTGACATTGTCAACTACTTGGTAAGTAACATTCTACCACCAGACTTGCCATACAATGCCAAGAAAAAGTTCTTGTGGGAAGTTAGGCAATACTATTGGGACAAGCCAATATTGTTCAAACAGTGTGCAGACCAAGTAATCCGCCGGTGTGTGCCTAAGGATGAACAACACAACATATTACATTTGTGCCATGCCGCACCATATGGGGGTCACTTTTCTGGGGTAAAGACTACTGCCAAGGTGCTGCAGTCAGGATTCCTTTGGCCCACACTCTATAAGGATGCCCACGAGTATGCCAGGGCATGTGATCGATTCCAAACGGACGGGGAACATCTCTGGCAGACACCAACTACCACTTCAAAACATTATGCCTGTAGACTTATTTGACGTATGAGGGATAGACTTTATGGGTCCTTTTCCACCCTCATTCGGTAATTTATATATTCTTATGGCTATTGATTGTGTATCTAAATAGTAGAGGTTGTGGCCCTACCAACAAACGATGCCAAGGTTGTCACCAAGTTCTTGCATAAACATGTTTTACTAGATTTGGCGCCCCTAGGATAATTATTCATGATGAGGGCACCTATTTTAAATGCAATCCAATCTCTAAAGCTTTGTACAGGCATGGTATACAACATAGAATTTCCATGGCATATCATCCACAAACAAACAGGCAAGCCAAGATTTCAAATAAGGAGATTAAAAACATTCTAGAGAAGACTGTTAATCCATCAAGGAAAGACTGGTCCTTGAGACTGGTGAGTCCTTGTGGGCTTACAGGAATGCATTTAAAGCTCATTTGGGTATGTCACCATTTTGACTTATTTTTGAAAAAACATGCCATCTGCTAGTGGAGCTTGAGCATAAAGCCTACTGGGGCATCAGAACACTTGGCATGGCATGGAGAGCTGCTGGAGAAAAAAGGTTGCTAGACCTAAATGAATTGGAAGAATTCAGAACACAAGCCTATGAGAATGCCAGGATCTATAGGGAAAATGCAAAGCGCTGGCATGATAGTAGGATAATGCCAAGACAGTTCGAGGTAGGCTAACGCGTTTTGTTATTCAACTCTTGGCTTAAGTTGTTTCCAGGGAAACTCAGATCAAGATGGACGGGTCCTTTTGAAGTTGTGAGACCCTATGTCCATGGAGCTGTGGACATCAAGAACTTAAAG
The DNA here is from genome assembly GCA_019671005.1 of Hibiscus mutabilis. NCBI lineage: Eukaryota > Viridiplantae > Streptophyta > Magnoliopsida > Malvales > Malvaceae > Hibiscus > Hibiscus mutabilis. The sequence goes on from CM033713.1 coordinate 32,003,892, forward strand.
ACGGGAGAAATCTTTAAGGTAAATGGCCAACGTTTAAAGCACTACATGGAAGGTGATTAGAACAATGCCAAAAAGGTGATCCTCTTGGCAGAGGTAATATGAAAATACCATCAAGTTTGAACTTTTGTAAATATTAGGATAGATATTCTTTATTTTTAGGTTTCAAGGTTTTTTTAGTTTTTCTTTCTTTTAAATTTCAAGTTTTTATTCCCTTACTGTGTTGAAAGGTTTCTTTTGAGTTGCACAGATTCATTATGCCATGAACATATTAGGAGCGATATCAGGGGCAATGCCAGAAATGATGCCAGGATTGTTTGGCAGGAGCTGATGTCCCAATAGAGAAGTCTGCCAGACATAGTGCCAGAATAGCTTGGCATGCGGCGGTGTTAAATTTGGAAGAACGAGAAAAACCCTAGCTTGACCGGCCCATTCAATAAGAGAGAGTATTTTTCTTTTAACCTTAAACCCTAGACGCCCAAAATTTGGGTTGGAAATTAAATTCAAATCAATTTCCTTATCACTCCAATCCTTACCCTATTCTATCACCTATCACCTTATCCCTTCATTCTTATCACTTCACCCCTTTAAAATTATTTTTTATTTTTTTATCATTATCTCTAATTACTCCTCACATTAAAACACTCAACCGACCCAACTTTTCATCTTCTTACCCTAGTCGGTTAAAATAACCAAAACTCTCTCTCACTTTTTACTTTCCTTTTCGACAAGCAAGTAACAAAACCCAATTCGTCTCTTCTTCTTCATCTTTGTTCAACACCGCTTCATATTCCTTCAACGATTTCAGTGGCTTCTTCCTCTTCTTCCTTCAAGTGATTATTCAACGAGGAGATTCAGTAAAAGTTTGAATCCAATTTTGCCTCGAGGAATTTTTGCTATGAAAAACACTTTGACCTCAAAATAGAGGTGAACAATGGCTTCCCTTCGAAAGTCATGTCTACGATTAACTTGCACAAATGGACTCAATTCTACCAGCAAAAAGGGGAAATTTATGCCACCATCGTCCAAGAATTCTGTGCGCACCTTGTGATCAAGGATTCGCCCTTCTTGATGATTAGTGGTAAATGTGTTCGTTTTGATGAAGGGTATATTAACAATATGTTTGGGTTAGATGGTGCAGAGGATGAGTATTTCGAGTACGTTGACTCAATGAATGCTGCCAAGAGAAAAAGGCTGCTGGCAGATCTGTGTGAGCCTGGCACGGCATGGACAGTGTCATCCAAGGGGCACCGTACGGTGAAGAGGCTGGCATTGAAACCCCAATGGAAAGGATGGAATCACCTTCTCAAGGCAAATCTGATGCCCATATCCCATAACGAGACCGTGACGAAAGAAAGGATGATCTTGTTGCACTCCATTGTTATGGGTGCAAGATTAATGTTGGCAAGCTAATTATTGAGGAAACTTACAAGTGTGCAGCGAAAGGTACTGACAGCTTATTTTTCCTTTTTTTTGATTTCTAACGTTTGCATGCTCCATGATGTGCCAAGGCTTGATACGGATAAAGGGCAAACGATCAAAGGAGCAACAATTACTGTTTCTATATGGAGGAATCTTGTTGCTACCGAGCCCAAGGACAAGGGGAAGGGAAAGGCAAGGGCACCCACGCCAAAGCTCAATGAGTCAAAGGTCGTGCCAGCAACCATGCCAGAAATTGTGCCAGACATTTCAATGGCAATGTTATCCCAAATTAACCAACGCCAGGAGATTATTCTTCAAAAGCTGGAAAAATCTGAAGAGCTCAATGCCAAGATGCGACATTACATCCAGGCCAGAGATGCTATAATCAGGGAGGCTCTTACAAAATTGTCAAATGATTTTGTGCCAAAATTTCCAAACTTCCCTGTCGAGCCCTCTGCCAGCGACAATACTATGCCAGCTAGTCCAGTTAACACCCCGTCCGAAGCCACAGTCTCGTTGTCTCCAGTTTAAGTCGAGTCTGCCAGTTCTGATTCTTCATCTGAATCAAAGGAAACCAAAGCCAAGTCAACCAAAGCCAAGTCGCCAGTGACACCTGCTTTACACACGCCATCTAATGCCACCGATGCACCTGTTTTATCAGAGCCTGCCAAGGAAAAGAGGGAGTTAGAGCCTCCGCTGCCGCTTCAAAACCGAGCCTGAAAAGAAAGAAGCACATGGCCCCTGATCGTGGGCCATTTTTGAGAAGAAAAACCCGTGCTGCACGGCAAATAGTCTTCGAATGAGAGTTCTCTTCTTCCTAAACTCATTTCCATTGCATTTACATGATCATGCATTTTTAATTTTTCTGTTTTTCTTTTATATATGTGTTGTTTCATGTATTGGGGACAATGCACATCTTGGGTTTGGGGGTGTGCATTTCTTCACATTTATGCCATGCATTTCATGTTTAATTTTTTGTTCCATGCCATTTAGGTCATTTAGGATAGATGCATACTAAACCACTAAAAAAAGAAAATTTTTGCCTCGGTTTAATCTTGAAAAATGTTAGCATTTGTTAGGCAAGTTTAATTTGATCTAGGTGTTTGTCCAATGAGGAAATTTTTAATCTTTAGTTGTCATGCCATGCCAGCAGAATAACATGCAAGGTTAGCTTGGCAATTGATCTCTAGTTTAAGGAACTGAAATTCCACTTAACACGTAGTATGTATCTAGTTCCTTAGCAAACTTAAACTTTTTAAAACTATGCTCAGATTTAAAAAAAACATCAAATGATGCCAGGGTAAAAGAAACTAATAAGGCAACAATGTTCTGCCAGGGCGATGAAAAAAATGAACTATCCTCTACCTAGGGATAATAAGTTACTTGGGGCTTCGTGGTTTGCTCCCTCTTAGTTCTCAAGTCCAAAACCTTAGAGTATGAGTTGAAGAGAAAGCCTAGTGATGTCTAGATTAAGGTGGGGATTCGTGGTATGCTCCCTCTTATCTCTTGTGCTAAATAGTGTCATGAAGCAAGCTTAAATTAATGTTAACAGAAACCCTTGGCAAGAAGAAAAAAATGATAAAAATCTGAGTTTAGGTAGTAAAATTGGCTAAGGGAGTGAAAGGATACTTGATGCATATTGCCAACACATCATGCACTCTTCATGAACTTAGACTAGAGTTATATTGCTGCACTTGCATTACTACCTGCTTGGCATTATTGCACTGAGATACTGAGGACAGAAATAGAGCCAAATTCTGCTTGCCAGCACCTGTTGGCATTCAACCAAAATTTTGTCGAGGTAACATTTTCATAGTTTTTGTTTTTATTTTGATTACATTACTTGAGGACAAGCAATGAGTTAGGTTTGGGGGTGTGATACCTCTCCAACAGTACTGCTTTTAATGCCAATCTTACAATGCTTTTGCTTGTTTTCAGGTGCATTTAGTTGCATTAGGATGTTAAAACCATGCATTTGCATAAGGAGCTTAGAATTTTGTCTATGCCAGTGTGAAAGGTTGTTTTGTTGGCAATTTTGCAGGTTTGGCATAGGATTTGGCAAAAATAGACTAGACAATGCCAAGCACCAGTTGGCAGAGAAGTGAACTTGATGCCATGCAAAGAAGCTATTGGACCCCGAAAAAATAGGACATGATCAGGCTCCGAAAAGATAGCAAATGGATCAATCTCCGAAAAAATAGCGGATAAGATGGTGCCAAGACAAATTGGCATATTCATGCCAAGATTGGAGGCCAAGACAGCGTCGGCAGTATGATGTTAGCCCTAGCCTGATTAGCTCTCACTCAAATTGGGATAAGATGATTATCTCTTATCCCTTCAGCATTTAAAATTCAAATGAGGAGCTTATCCTATCCCTTCCTTGCACGCCTATTTAAACACCAACCAAGGAAGATCTTAGGGGGCATTGATAGATGATCAGAGTGAGGAGTTGGTGTGCAATGATTGACAACCGGATACACCTTGGAATGGTGGTCCAACTAGCTTGGCCAAGGAGCCTGGATCTTGAAAGGCTGCATCGAGAGACCCCTTCTAGCCTATTTTCTCTTTCAAGTTATTTTATTTTGTTTTACATATTGATGTACTTGGAAAATGTTTGTGTTTTTTTGGTTAAGTCCCTCACCATGAACTAATTTCATAGTTGGTGAGGAATGTTTGCATTGAACGCTAATTTATGTTTTAGTTTTTAATAATAAATTTTCTTTGGCAATGATTTATCTATTCAGCATACTTTAATGTTTTCTAAATACTATGCCAAGCGGGAGCTGGCACTGTTGGCCTATTGCTCCTCAATACTTAACAGACTTGGGGTGGCAACGATTGAGTTGTTGAATACTAAGGAGAGAAGCTTCGAGAGAAGTCGCTCAAGTAGATAAACTTACTTCGGGAGTGAAATCTACCCCTTAGGAGTATAGATTGGATCTTAATCAAATTGGTTTATTTAAAAGCATGCACTATAGAGATATAAGGGTTTTTACATGATCAATTTAGGGCAATGACCATCGAGAGAGGCTTTTCTAATTTTGAATTTGCTCGGCAAACAATGCCAAGAAAGGTTGTTATTAAAGATTGGCACGGCATGAATAGCGTGAAAACCAGACATTCCTTGCCAACGCTCATCATTCATTAAAGAACCTTCCTTGCCAACGTCTTACTTTCATTTGTTTTATTTTATTTCAATTATTTCCAAAACAAACTTCACAACAAAACAACTTTTACTCAACGCAAGTAACAATCAAGCAATTAAATTCCAAGTCAATCTCTGTGGGATCAATACTCAGCTTAACAGCTGTATTACTTGCAGACCGCGTATACTTTCATGCAAAAGACTCATCTTGGCACTGTTTTATATTTTTCCAACACATAAATTTTGCCTCTTTTGCCAGTATTTCACCTAGAAAGTCTACAGGTACGGGGCAATCCTATTACCGATGATGCGTACAGGTACGACACAGAGCGTATCGGTACAACTTGGGGTCTAATTCTTTCAAACCTAATTAGCGTATCGGTACTCATGGGGGAGTATCGATACCCAGAGGGTAGTACCAATACTCACCTTGGAGTATCAATACTCACTGGGCAATCTGTCCAAGAAAGTTGAGTTCGCGTTTGAGGGTTCTATAATTCGAGGTAAAGGGCCATGGGGTCTGTTATGGTGTAAAATGAATACTAAAGCTGAGAAATGTAGAGTAAACCCCGTGTGTAAAATAAATGGCTTGGTAATTATTGAGTGGATCGCTTGTTTAATCACCCATAGAGATCCGTGGTGGATCGGTTAATGCTACATGGAAGATTGGGGTCTTTGCTATGTGCTGAAGGGATGCCCACATAGGCTGGTTGCCTTAAATAATAAGATGATCGAACGAGAAAGGCGTAAATAAATCCTAAAGACCTATATTAATTAGTGTAATAAATGAGTCATACCTTGGGGCATTGGTAATGGTTGGCTGGATGCCTTTTATCTCTCGGTGAGATATATTGATGCTCGGGGGAGCATGTGTTAACGTGTGTGTTTTGGTTAGGAATCCATATCCTAGAGTCAGTGCAAGGGCACTTAAATAAGAGGATGGGTACTTCGGGCTATATGATCGAGTACATCCGACGTATCCACAAGCAATGTGATCTGGATGCGGTCCAAAACCTATCCTTGGGCTGTGTGATCAGAATATGGAAATACAACTCGGGGGCTGTGTGAACTCGAGTAACTTGAAGGGCTATGTTATCTGAGTAACCTGATTGGCTATGTGACCTCAGAAAAAAGACTGTTTGTGGCTATTGTGATCCAAGTACATCTAGGATGTACCTGTGGCTACAATGATTCAGATATGATCCTAATTCGATAGTTATGTGATCACAGGTAACCCAACGGTTGTGTGAGCACGGGAAAAATAGTAGGGCTTCGTTGGCCATTAGGGAATGTACGTATTTACGTTTTTGTATGGATAATATATGTTAACTATTTATACCCTTGAGCTATGTGATCCGGGTAGGGTTGTTACTCGACGGGCTATGTGAGCTGGAGTAACTCGATGGGTTGTGTGATCTCGAGTATGGGCTAGATAACTCTTGGGCTATGTGATCAGGGTAAGAGATGCAACTCGATGGAAGAAGTGGCCACGAGTATGGTAAGCCTGGGATGGCTTGGTAGACTTCTTACATAATAGTGTTATCTTGAGACAGTTGTAAGCCCTAGCTAGGATAGGCTAGAAGATGATCCTTAGATGTTGAGAAGCCTTTCTATGCACTCTTGATTATATTATCATGCATGCTTGTTTTATGATATTCATGAATTGCGATATAGTAGAAATGTACCACTGAGCTTTGTTAGCTCAGCGTGAGGAATTTTTGTTTTTTCGTGCATAGGTTGACAGGTTTCTTTTGGAGGAGCACATCGAGGAGGATTTCCCAGCACTGAGCCAGTTTCAGAGTACAGTACTTGATGTTTAGTTCAGACTGATTGTATTCATAGGACCTTACCACAGTCGAGTCTGTATTTTATTTTGATTTACTGTTATTTGGTCAAATGGTGTATTTTAATTTGAAATTATACTTTGTAAACCCTTTTAGTCTTATTAACTATATGGATTTTATGGAAATTGATCGTTTTGAGAATTACCAACTTGTGGTTTTAAATGAGAAATTTTGATGGGTCAATTTTGGGTGACCCGAATGTGATGCTTTAGATCTAGGATAAGATCAGGGTGTTATATTTAGTGGTATCAGAGCTTAGGTTTAGTCGGTCCTCGAAATCCCCGGGGTGGTATAGAGGTCGTGGTAAGGTGTCTAGTGAATACAAGTCCCTAAATTTGAGTGTACTTTATAATACTGGAATCCTGATGTGCCACCTTGTTTGTTGTGTTTCAAAAAATGATTAATGGAGGGTGAAACCGATATTGGAGAGGCGGGTCACTTTTGTGACCTTACCTCTACCCTCTTGCGTGTGGTGCAAGCTACTTCGAGGAAATCTGAGATACCTCGCAAGACCCTCGTAGAGAGGCTTCATCGTTTTGGGCCTAAGAATTTTGAAGGCTTGGGTGAGGATGACCTGATCAAGGTTGACCAGTGGTTGCACGAAACAGAAAGAATCTTGAGACAGATGAAGGGAAGCCCAAAATGTGATATTGATTGCATTGTTTCCCTTCTGAAAGGTAATGCACACGAGTGGTGGGAGACCATAGAGTTAGGTCTACAACATGCGCTCCCGATATGGGATATCTTTGTGGATGAGTTGCGGAAGAAGTACATCAGCGAGGTATATATGGATGAGATGAGGGACCAGTTTCTACATCTGGTATAGGGAGATTGAACGGTGTTTGCTTATGAGCAAGAGTTTTTGCGTTTGAGCCGTTATGCTCCAGAGTTGGTTGCCACGGAAGAGTTGAGGTGCAAGAGGTTCAGACAAGGCTTGAATGTTGACCTTCAGTTGCATGTGACAGCGGGTCCACTTGGGATATTCTCTGAGTTAGCCAATAGTGCGAAGCCACTTGAGCGGCTTCAGAGTTCAGTATCTAATCAGTTCAAGGATTCTAGAGGTCGTGATGTGAAGACCCAAGATATCATGAATCTTTCTCCCTATCCACGTGAAAGGTTGTGAGCGCTAAAGAGTTCAAAGATAGTTTTCTCAGACTAGTTACTGAGGGTTGACTCAAGATCTAGATTGAGGGTTCGTAGAGGCTCTTTAATTTCTACTTCAGAAGGGAGTACTGATGGTTCTGTGGGAGCGTCGCTCCCACCAGAGTTCAAGCTTTGTGAGCGACATCACCTTGGAGTGTGCTTCTTACTTCGGAGGGTTTGCTATAGGTGTTGAGCACCGAGACATATGGCAAAGGACTGCCCAGTTGAGGATGAGGATACATCAGTTCAGTCTCAGAGGTAGGCTACTTCCCGTCGTGGTCAGAGTTTTGTTAGAGGCAGAGTTAAGGCACCGTCAGGTTATCGAGGTGGAGGTTCTGTGAGATCCACCGCCAGGGTTGGCATGCGAGGCGTTGTTATGCAGTCTGCTGCTCAGATTAGAGTTGACAGCGTTGCGACTGAGGATATGTCAGGTAATTAAGTTATGTGTTAGTTTCAGATGTTGCAATAGCCGTTTAGCTCTTCAGTTGTGTATTAGACCGGTTCTTGTGATGTGTATCTTGGTAAATGTTGGGTTTGTTGTTGCTTTAGATGGAAATTAGAATTGTATCCTTTCTAGATAAGGATTTATCGTAGATGGTTGTTGAGAGTGCATATGTTCCGTAAGATGTGAGTGAGAAGTTATGAAGTTTTAGATTGCTTGAATCTAGTTGTTAGTGTTGGTTGTGTAGGATCTTAACCTCTCTAGGGTGGACGTTGTGCTCCGTAGTGCTAGCTCATGAAGGTTCTATAGGTTGCAAGGTATTCTTAGCATGCGTTGTAGACGCGAAAGTTGAGAGTTTCTGGCCCTAGTGTTGTTGGACGGAGTGGCCATGAGTATGGTAAGCCTGGGATGGCTTGGTAGACTTCTTACATAATAGTGGTATCTTGAGACAGTTGTAAGCCCTAGCTAGGATAGGCTAGAAGATGATCCTTAGATGTTGAGAAGCCTTTCTGTATGTTATCATGCATGCTTGTTTTATGATATTCATGAATTGCGGTAGAGTAGAAATGTACCACTGACCTTTGTTAGCTAAGCATGCAGAATTGTGGTTTTTCCGTGCGTAGGTTAACAGGTTGCTTTTGGAGGAGCACATCGAGGAGGATTTCCCAACACCAAGCCAGTTTCAGAGTACAATACTTGATGTTTAGTTTGGACTGATTGTATTCATAGGACCTTACCACAGTCAAGTCTGTATTTTATTTTGATTTACTATTATTTGGTTAAACGGTGTATTTTAATTTGAACTTATACTTTGTAAACCCTTTTAATATTATTATCTATGTGGATTTTATGGAAATGGATCGTTTTGAGAATTGTCAATTTGTGGTTTTAAATGAGAAATTTTGATGGGTCGGTTTTGGGTGACTTGAATGTGATGCTCCGGATCTGGGATGGGATCGGGGTGTTACAAGTATGTTGTTTACAATTAATTTGATTTAGTTATTTATAGGATAAATTAGTTGAATATTGCACTTGGATTTTGTACGTTGGTGTTGGTTTATTAATAAATTTTATTTTGAATTGATTATTGATATAATTTTAATGTTATGCATGTAAATTGTAAAAATTTAGAGCCAAAAAGAATAAGTAGAAGAAAGGAATGAAGATTTCAAGCAAATTCGGTAGAAATTTCTTAACATCAAATTTTAAACTAGTAAGTTGCCTTCTTTGTGTAATTCTGAATATTTTTTATATATCACTATTGATTTTAAAGTAGTAGTATTACAATTAGATTTAGTGGTGTTTGTTATTACTAATATTTTCTTACTTGTCATGTACGTAGCTTTGTCATAAGGATGATCGATCAAGATCCTCTGTTGATATTACAAAATCAACACATCACTAGTATTGCGGTTGATGATATGGTAATTTTTTAAGAATTTAATTATTAGAAAATGAATAAATTATGTCCATTATGTAAATATTTAATATATTTATTATCAAAATTTTTAAATAATGTAGGCTACCGAAGAAACCTTTAAACATCGTTGAAGCATGGGGAATAATCACACACACAGTGATGATTCCATGGTTGCAATGTGTAGAATTTTACCATGCCATATATATTCGTAGCTACACGCTGATTCTCGGTTTGATTACCGCACTAATTGAGCGTTGGAGACCAGAAATATGTACATTTCACATGTCGTGTAGAGAATGTGCCATTACACTCGAAGATGTGATCATGCTAATTGGGGTTCCAGTAAATGAAATGTCATTGGTTAAGCATACTGAGGCTTCACCTGCAAGTCTTTGCCATGAATACCTCAAAAAGGTTCCATCTGAAACTGATGTGAAAGGGTCTTGTATCAAATTGAGTTGGTTGTAGAGAGAATTCAAGCTTACTGGCGGTGATACACTAGAAGAGATTAGTAGTGCAAGAGCATATATTTTACAGGTCATTGGGAGATATTGATGTTGGATAAATCTAGCAATTTTGTTCACACACGATATCTACTATTTTTGTCATCGTCTTCAAAACTACTAATTATAGTTAGGGATCAGCAATATTGTTCTTGTACCGTGATTTGTACAAGACAGCTCTATTAGATAATGGTGAGAAGGCAAAGAGTGTTGGTGGATGTTTGTTGTTATTGCAAGCTTGGGCATGAGCACGACTTCCAATTTCTATATCGGTTACTCAAAGTTTGAGGAATTTTTCTCTTGTTAGTAGGTAATATTTTGACTTTGATTTGTAAGTTTAAATTTACTTAATTTTAAAATATTTTTATTTTATTTGAAAAATAACCAAATGAGTGTTCTTTGGATGTGTATGCAGATGGAATGCGAAAAAAGCTCACACGATATTGGCACACAACAATCTAAGAGTATTTAGATCTCAGATTGATTGTCTTGCCAAGATGAGGTATCGGAATTAAGTTAGTTTTAAATATTATTTTTAAGTAATTAATTACTCTAATATATTATAATCTTATATAATTTTCGTAGTTTATTTGGATGTCATACACCGATGCACGCATAAATGTACCAGATGAATTAATGAAATATTCCAATATCTGGTGTACGATTACTCTGATGATCAACTTTGCTTTTGTAGAGTTCCAGTATGGAGATAGGGTGCTGAGGCAGTTTGAATTCCACCAGTCCATTCCGGTAAATCCAACGAATCATGACTTGCTAAACCATCTTGACTTTCACGACATGGGCATTCAGCATTGGGAAATCATATATGTCCAGTAAGTTGATATGTGGAACAACAAACATGTATTGTTGCCATATCGCCCTCCAATTCAAGCTGATGGTTTTGAATGAGATAATTCAAAGTATGTTACCTCTCTAAAAGTACTGTTTTTAATGCAAATCTTACAATGTTTTTGCTTGTTTTTAGGTGCATTTAGTTGCATTAGGATGTTAAAACCAGGCATTTGCATAAGGAGTCTAGAATTCTGTCTATGCCAGTGTGAAGGGTTGTTTTGTTGGCAATTTTGCAGGTTTGGCATAGGATTTGGCCTAGAAAAGCAACACATGAAGGAATGCCAGAGAGAATGTCGGGTACTGTTGGCACAGATGGACCAGACAATGTCAACCACCAGTTGGTAGAGAAGTGAACCTGATGCCATGCCAAGAGGATGTTGGACCCCGAAAAAATAGGATAAGATCAGGCTCCGAAAAGATAGCAATTGGATCAATCTCCGAAAAAATAGCAGATAAGATGGTGCGAAGACTAGTTGCCAGTTTCATGCCAAGCTTGGACGCCAAGGCTACGTCGGCAGTATGACGTCAGCCCTAGCCTGATTAGCTCTCATTCAAATTGGGATAAGATGATTATCTCTTACCCCTTCAGCATTTAAAATTCAAATGAGGAGCTTATCCTATCCCTTCCTTGCACGCCTATTTAAACACCAACCAAGAAAGATCTTAGGAGGCGATTGATAAACTAATGGAGTGAGGAGTTGGTGTACAATGATTGACAACTGGCTGCACCTTGGAAGTGTGGTTCGACCAGCTTGGCCGAGGAGCCTGGATCTTGAAGGGCTACATCGAGAGACCCCTTCTAGCCCATTTTCTCTTTCAAGTTATTTTTATTTTGTTTTAAATGATGATGTACTTGGGAAACGTTTGTGGTTTTTTGGTTAAGTCCCTCACCATGAACTAATTTCATAGTTGGTGGGGGACGTTTGCGTTGAATGCTAATTTTATGTTTTAGTTTTTAATAATAAATTTTCCTTGGCAATGTTTTATTTATTCGGCATACTTTAATGTTTTCTAAATACTATGCCAAGCGAGAGCTAGCACTATTGGCCTATTGCTCCTCAATATCTTAACAAACTTGGGGTGGAAATGATTGAGTTGTTGAATACTAAGGAGAGAAGCTTCAAGAGAAGTCGTTCAAGTAGATAAATTTACTTCGGGAGTGAAATCTACCCCTTAGGAGTATAGATGGGATCTTAATCAAATTAGTTTATTTAAAAGCATACACTATAGAGATATAGGGGTTTTTACATGATCAATTTAGGGCAATGACCATCGAGAGAGGCTTTTCTAATTTTGAATCTGCTCGGCAAACAATGCCAAGACAGGTTGTTATTAAAGGCTGGCACGACATGAATAGCGTGAAAACCAAGCATTTCCATGCCAACGTCTTTACTTTATTTTCTTTCTTTTATTTTATTTCAATTATTTCCAAAACCACTGCAAACAAACAATTTTTCCTCAAGGCAAGTAATAATCAAAGCAATTGAATTCCTAGTCAATCTATGTGGGATCGGTACTCAGCTTACCAGCTGTATTACTTGCAGATCGTGTATACTTGCACGCAAAAGACTCATCTTGGCATTGTTTTATACTTTTTCAATACATATTTTCTGCCTCTTTTGCCAGCATTCACTTAGAGAGTCTACAAGTTTTTGGAGCCGTTGCCGGGGATTGCAATGAAGTTGATTGTTTTCAAATTTTTACTTGTCTTTCTTTTAATTTTATTTTTGTTTTTACCTTTTGTTTTTATCGGTGTATGACCAGAAGCCATCCTATGGTGGACGAGTGGCCATACGATCCGAAAATTGAGAAAACCTTGCAGGGGTTAAAAAAGAAGATTTCGAGAGATGCAAAACCAAGGAAATAGAGGGAATGGTGTAGTGAACAATGGAGGAAATCCACTTAACAATGGAATACCACCACCACCTGGGGTCCTAGTTGTTAATGAGAGACCTATAAGAGAACATTCGGCACCAACCATTGACAATTTAATGCCAGGACTTGTTAGCATAGAGGTAAACATTGTTAATTTTGAACTTAAGCCGGTAATGATTCAAACTCTTTTGAACGTAGGTCAATTTGATGGAGCACTTACTGGAGATCCGAGGCAACATCTAAAGCAGTTCATAGAAATTTGCCAGTTATTTCAACAAAATGGAGTACCTGAAGATACCGTGAAACTAAAGTTATTCACTTTTTTCCTTGAAAGATAGAGCTAAGTCTTGGCTCAATTCCTTGCCACCTGGCTCAGTCATTTCATGGGCAGACCTAAGCTAGAAGTTCTTGACAAGATTCCAGCCGCCAACACTCACTGCCAAGCTACGAGGTGAGATCATTACATTTAAGCAGGCTGAGGATGAGACCTTATATGATGCCTGGGAAAGATTTAAAGATCTGCTGAGGAGGTGTCCTATGCATGGATTACCGAATTGGACTCAAATGCAAACCTTTTACAATGGATTAAATGCACAAACAAGGACTGTTGTTGATGCTTCAGTAGTTGGTTCGTTGCTTGACAATACGTATATCGAGGCTGTCGAAATTTTAAAGAGGATTGCAATCAACGATTTTGAATATCCTGTTGCTAGACTTGGGACCGGAACTAAAACCAATGGGAAATTTTAGGTTGATGAACTAACATTCATCCATGCCGAGATTTTCAACCTTACTAGCATGGTAAGAACGTTGCAAAAGAACAATGAGGCCCAAGAAGTCAAAACATTAGACCTTGAATCGGTAAACTTTGTTGGTAATGTTAATCGTTACTATAATCCTAACTCCAATACATATAATGCAGGTTGGAGACAACACCCTAACTTAGCATGGGGAAATCAAAGAGGTAACCAGTACAATGCCCAGCGCCAGAATACCTAGAAGTAGAATAACAATGCCATGCCATCTTTCAACAACAATGGCATGCCAGCATTCTATCAGAATGCCATGCCACAAAAAGCTTAAAACAATTTCCAGGAAGGGCAGAGATTCAACCAAAGAGGCACTCTTACAGAGTACATGGAGAGGAATGATGCCACAGTCCAGAGTTTGGCAGCATCAATAAGGAACTTGGAAGTTCAAATTAGGTAGATTGCCAATGCACTCAGCAATCGACCCCAAGGAGCACTGCCTAGTGACGCCGAAGATGCCCGGCACAAAGAAAATGAGCAATGTAAAGCCATAACTCTTTTGAAGTGGTAAGCAATGTGAGGTGGAGAAGGCTGCTAAGTAGCTAGTTAACTGCCAAATTGAGACGCCAGTGCCAGCAGAAAACCCCAGGGAAGCAGAGAAAGAGGAACCAAAAGCAGATGATAGCAACAGAAATGCCAAAATTGATGCCAAACAGGCTGATGCCAACACTGCCTTGGCAAAGCCAACAGTGCATATGTTTATCTGCCACCACCATTTCCAACGATACTTCAAAAGCATAAGCAAGACCAGAAATTCAAGCGTTTCTTGGAGGTTCTTAAGCAATTGCAAATCAACATTCCATTGGTAGAAGCCCTTGAGCAAATGCCCAACTATGTTAAATTCATGAAGGACATCCTGTCCAAGAAAAAAAGTTGAGAGACTTTGAAACTGTTGCTTTGACCGAGGGATGCAGTGCCATGATCCTAAACCGATTGCCACCAAAGCTAAAAGATCTGGGAAGTTTTACCATTCCCTGTACCATTGGCAACAAATTCACTGGCAAGGCACTGTGCGACTTAGGAGCCAGCATCAACTTGATACCAATGTCAGTTTTCAGAAAGCTTGGCATAGAAGCCAGACCTACCACGGTGACACTCCAGCGGGCAGACCGGTCCTATGCATATCCCAAGGGTAAGATTGATGATGTGCTAGTAAAGGTAGACAAATTTATTTTCCCAGCCGATTTCATCGTTTTGGATTATGAGGCAGATATTAATGTCCCGATTATTTTGGGTAGACCTTTCCTTGCCACGGGTAGGGCTATGATTGATGTTCATAAAGGGGAACTAACAATGCGCATGAATGACCAGCAAGTTACATTTAATGTGTTTCAAGCTTTGAAATGTGCAGATGAACCCGATGAATGCCAAGCAGAAGAGATGATGGAATCCACCTACACTTTGGACATGGCACATTTATGCCAGAATACAGAATTTGATGCCAGCGACTTAGACGGCATAGCTGAACTGTTTGAGGAACCAGAAGAATCAGTCTTGGAGTCTGAGGAGGCGAGTTATTTTGAGCCACTACAGTTGGCCGGCAGAGAGATCAAGGCACCTGGACCATCAATTGAGGAGCATCCATTGTTGGAAATAAAACCACTTCCAAATCACTTGAAGTATACTTATTTAGGTAACCACTCGACTCTGCCAGTGATCATTGCCAATGATCTCACTAATGATCAGGAAGAAAGATTGCTGGCAATATTACGCAATTATAAGCAAGCATTAGGATGGACCTTGGCAGACATCCAAGGTATTAGCCCAACCATTTGCATGTACAAGATTATCTTAGAGGAGTACCATGGCAGGACCATTGAAGGCCAAAAGAGGCTAAACCCAAGCATGAAAGAGGTAGTGAAAAAAGCGATCATAAAATGGCTCGATGCTAGGATTATATATCCCATCTCCGATAGCTCTTGGGTTAGCCCAATGCAATGTGTGCCAAAGAAGGGTGACATGACTGTGGTACAGAACAGTAAAGCTTAATTGATTCCCTCCAGAACTATCACAGGATGGAGAGTGTGCATGGACTATAGAAGGCTGAACAATTCCACGAGGAAGGACCACTTTCCATTGCCATTCATTGATCAGATGCTAGATAGGTTGGCAGGTAAAGCTTTCTATTGTTTTTTTATTGTTATTCAGGTTATAATCAGATTACCATCGCCCCTGAGGATCAAGAGAAGACCACATTCACGTGCCCATATGGAACGTTTACGTTTAGAAGGATGTCATTCGGTCTATCAATGCTCCGGCAACATTCTAACATTACATGATGTCTATTTTTTCCGATATGATAGAGCACAATATGGAAGTATTCATGGATGACTTCTCAGTGTTTGGCAAAACATTTGAGGAATGTCTTCAGAGTTTGGAGCAAGTCTTGAAGAGATGCATAGAGACAAACCTAGTGTTGAACTGGGAAAATGCCACTTCAAGGTGAAGGAGGGCATTTTTCTCGAGCACAATGTAACTGAGAGAGGATTAGAAGTTGATAAAGCAAAAGTTGAGGTAATTAAGCAATTACCGCCGCCAACAAGTGTCAAAGGTATAAGGAGTTTTTTAGGTCATGCCAATTTTTACCGGCGTTTTATTAAAAACTTTTCAAAAATTGCTAAACATTTATGCTTGTTATTAAAACATAATGCCACTTTTGCTTTTGACAGTTCTTGTTTGAGAGCATTTCAAGAACTTAAAGAGAAGTTAACCAATGCCCTATAGTTGTGGAACTGGACTGGAATGAGCCTTTCGAGCTCATGTGCGATGCTAGTGACTATGTCGTTGGAGCAGTCTTGGGACAAAAGTATGGGAAGGTTTTCCATGCCATCTACTATGCCAGCCAAACCTTGAATGAAGCACAACTGAATTACTCTACAACTGAGAAAGAATTTCTCGCGGTTGTATTTGCTTTTGATAAATTCCGATCTTATTTAATTGGTAACAAAGTTGTGGTGTATACATATCATTCAGCATTGAGGTATCTCTTGGCAAAGAATGATGCCAAGCCCAGACTAATCCGATGGACGCTCCTACTTTAAGAATTCTATCTTGAGATTCGAGAAAAAAAAGGGCAGTGAAAACTTAGCAGTTGACCATCTCTCACGTTTAGAGCATTATCTTGAAGATGGTAAGACCGATTTTATAAGAGATGAATTTCCTGACGAGTATTTACTTGTAGTGAGTATCGTGCCATGGTATGCTGATATTGTTAACTACTTGGTAAGCAATATTTTACCACCATACTTGTCATACAATGCCAAGAAGAGGCTCTTGAAAGAAGTTAGGCATTACTATTGGGACGAGCCAATATTGTTCAAACAGTGTATCGACCAAGTGATCCACCGGTGAGTTCCCAAGGATGAGCAGCATAACATATTGCACTTGTGCCATGCTGCACCATATGGAGGTTACTTTGCTGGGATGAAGACTGCCACCAAGGTACTGTAGTCATGATTCTTTTAGCCCACACTATACAAGGATGCTCACGAGTATGCGAAGGCATGTGATCGATGCCAATGGAAGGAAATATCTCTGGCAGACACCAACTACCGCTTCAAAACATTATGCCTATGGACTTATTTGATGTATGGGGGATAGACTTTATGGGTCCTTTTCCACCCTCATTTGGTAATGTATATATTCTCGTGGCTGTTGACTATGTGTCTAAATGGGTAGAAGCTATTGCCCTGTCAACAAACGATGGCAAGGCTATTGCCAAGTTTTTGCACAAACATATTTTTACTAGATTTGGTGCCCCTAGGGTGATTATTCATGATGAGGGCACCCATTTTAAATGTAATCTAATCTCTAAAGCTTTGTGCAGGCATGGTATAAAGCAGAGAATTGCCACGACATATCATCCACAAACAAACGGGCAAGCCGAGATTTCAAACAAGGAGATTAAAAACATTCTAGAGAAGATTGTTAATCCATCAAGGAAAGACTGGTCCTTGAGACTAGATGAGTCCTTGTGGGCTTACAGAACAAAATTTAAAACTCCTTTGGGTACTTCACCGTTTAGACTTGTTTTTCAGAAACCATGCCATCTACCAGTAGAGCTTGAACATAAAGCCTATTGTTCCATCAGAACACTTGGCATGGCATGGAGAGCTACTGGAGAAAAAAGGTTGCTATACCTAAATGAGTTGGAAGAATTCAGAACACAAGCCTATGAGAACACCAGCATCTATAAGGAGAAGGCAGAACGCTGGCATGATAGTAGGATAATGCCAAGACAGATTGAGGTAGGCCAACGTGTTTTGTTATTTAACTCACAGCTTAAATTGTTCCCAGGGAAACTCAAATCAAGATGGACGGGCCATTTTGAAGTTGTGAAGCCCTATGCCCATAGAGCTGTGGACATTAAGAATTGAAGACAACTGAAATCTTTGGTCAACGTTTAAAGCACATCATGGAAGGTGATCAGAACAATGCCAAGGAGGTGATCCTCTTGGTAGAGGTGACATGAAAACACCATCAGGTTTGAACTTTTGTAATTATTAGGTTAGAGTTTTTCTTTGTTTTTAGGTTTCAAGGTTTTTAGTAGTTTTTCTTTCTTTTAAATTTCAAGTTTTTATTCCTTTATTGTGTTGAAAGGTTTTCTTTGAGTCAATGTAGAATCAGTATGCCATGAACCCTTCCAGGATCGATGTCAGGAGCAATGCTAGAAACGATGCCAGGATTATTGGCAGGAGCTGTTGTCCCAATAGAGAAATCTGCCAGACATAGTGCTATAATAGCTTGGCATGCAACGATGTAAAAGACGAAAGGATGAGAGAAACCCTAACTTGATCGGCCCATTTAATAAAGAAAAAGTATTTTTTTCTTAAATTTAAAACCCTTAGCCGTTAAAAAAGAGAAAAAAAAACTAATTAGGTTAAAATTTAAATTTAACCTAATCACCTTATCACTTTAAATCCTTACCCTATCCTATCACACTATCACTTTACCACTTTCAAATCAATTCTTTTTATTTTTCATCATTATCCCTAATTACTCTTCCCATTAAAACACTCAACCGACCCAACCTTTTCATTTTCTCACCTTAGCTGGTTAAATAACCAAACATCTATCTCACTCCTTACTTTTCTTTTTGACGAGAAAGAATCAAAACACCAAATCGTCTCCCTTTCTTCATCTTCTTCAGTACCGGTTCAAATTCTTCAACGATTTCAATAGCTGTCTCTTCTACTCCTTTCAAACGATTCTTCAACGATGAGATTCAGAAAAAGTTTGAAACCAACTTTGCCTCGAGAAGTTTTTGCTACGAGAAGCACTTCTAGTTCAAAATAGAGGCAACCAATGGCTTCCCTCCAAAAGTCATGTCTACGATTAACTTGCACAAATGGACTCAGTTCTTCCAGCAAAAAGGGGAAATTTATGCCACCACCGTCCAAGAATTCTACGCGCATCTTGTGACCAAGGATTCACCCTTCTTGATGATTAGAGGTAAGTTTGTACGTTTTGATGAATGGTATATTAATGATATGTTTAAGTTGGACAGTGTAAGGAATGAGTATTTTGAGTACGCTAACTTGATGAACGCTGCCAAGAGAAAGAGACTGCTGGCAGATTTGTGTGAGCCTGGCACGACATGGACAGTGTCATCTAAAGGGCACCGTACGGTGAAGAGGTTGGCATTGAAACCTAATGGAGAGGATGGAATCACTTTCTCAAGGAAAATTTGATGCCTACATCCCATAACGAGACTGAGTCAGAAGAGAGGATGATCTTATTGCACTCCATTGTTATGGGGCACAAGGTTAATGTTGGCAAGCTTATTTTTTAGGAAACTTATAAGTGTGCAGCGAAAGGTAATGGCAGTTTGTTCTTTCCCCTGTTGATTTATAACATCTGCATGCTCCTTGGTGTGCCCAAGCTTGATTCAGATAAGAGACAAACAATCAAGGGAACAACAATTACAGCTACTATATGGAGAAATCTTGTTGCTGCCAAGCTAAAGGATAAGGGCAAGGGGAAGGCCAAAGTGCCCACGCCAATGCAGAAAGTGTCAATGGCCGTGCCAGAAACCGTACTAAACAGTTCACTGGCAATGTTGTCCCAAATTCACCATCGCCAGGAGATCATTCTCCAAAAGCTAGAAAAAACTGAGGAGCTCAATGTCAAGATGCGACATTACATCCAGGCCAGGGATGTTGTAATCATGGAGGCTCTTACAAAATTATCAACTGATTTTGTGCCAGAATTTCTAGACTTCCTTGCTGAGCCCTCTGCCAGCGAGAATGCCATGCCAGCTACTCTAGTTCATACCCCATCCGATGCTACAGTCCCATTGTCTCCAGTTCAAGTCGAGTTTGCCAGTTCTGATTCTTCATCTAAATTAAAGGAAACCAAGGCCAAGTCTACTAAAGCTAAGTCGCCAGTGACACCTGTTATAGATACGCCATCTAATGCAACTAATGCACCTGCCGCGTTAGAGCCTGCCAAGAAAAAAGAGGAAGTTGGAGTCTCCACTGTCGTTTCAAAATTGAGCTTGAAAAGAAAGAAGCACATGGCCCTTGATCGTGGGCCATTTGTGAGAAGAATGACCCGTGCCGCACGAGAAATAGGCTCCGAAGGGGAGTCCTCTTCTATCAAAACTCCAATACGGCAATGACTATCGAGAGAGGCTTTGCTAATTTTGAATCTGCTCGGCAAACAATGCCAAGACATGTTGTTATTAAAGGCTGGCACGGTATGAATAGCGTGAAAACCAGGCATTCCGTGCCAACGCTCATCATTCATTAAAGCACATTCCTTGGCAACGTCTTTACTGTATTTTCTTTCAATTATTTCCAAAACCACTTCAAACAAACAATTTTTCCTCAAGGCAAGTAACAATCAAAGCAATTGAATTCCAAGTCAATCTCTATGGGATCGATACTCAGCTTACCAGCTGTATTACTTGCAGACCGTGTATACTTGTACGCAAAAGACTCATCTTGGCATTGTTTTATACTTTCCCAATGCATATTTTTTGCCCCTTTTGCCAGCATTCACTTAGAGAGTCTACAGAGTACATAATCTACTATTGTAATAATGAAAAATTGTACTTGACTACTTTGGAAGAACAAGAAGAATGCCAAAGATTTAAAAAATATGGTGGTCGTGGTGAATCATCTAAAAGTGCAGCGAGCTTACCTCGAAGTCTAATGAATGAATATCAAAGTGAATCTAATACAATGGATATGTATGCTGGTACATTTCCAACCACATATGTACATCCAAAAGTAGGCGAAACCTTGGTAGCTAATTCGGTGGGCGAGAGCTCGGTAGCGGATGATTCTAAAACATACCTACTCGAATTTTATAATCCACAGTCATGCATTTACTTGATCTTTGACAGAAACATGGACTATCAGAGAATGATAGATTTCATGTCGAATACGTCATTTTACAGTCCCACATTTTCACCATAAATAGGAGGTCATAGTGGTGACTATGTGTTTACAACACTGCCTTCGATGTCTCTGGTGATTGATGAGGTGAACAGTGATGAAGATGAGGTAGGCATTAATGAAGATGATGTGAACAATGATGAAGAAGAACACGTTGCATTGCAAAGACCACAACGAGATCCACGGCCACTGTGACATTACTATTCTACCACACCCCGACATGGACACAAATTGCATAGAAAATGATTTCATGTGATTCTATGTAATACAAATATTTGAATTTGAATATTATTATTTTCGATATGTGATGCATATGTGATAGGCTTTTAATTCCATTTGCAAGATTAAAACTACTTTCAATACACATCCCACAATATTTAAATGTGATGCTCATGTTCATATATAGAAATAATCCCTTCAATTTTAGTACAACATAAAAAAATATTTATTTGAATTTTTCTTTTTAGAAATAAGCATGACATAATATTTCAAAATAAAAACTATTTTCAATACACATCCCACAAATACAGACAGTTTAAAATAGAAGCTATTTTTAATACACATCCCAAAAATACGATCAATTCAAATATAAAATATATTTAAATGCTTTTCGGATACAAATATAAAGAAACTAGTTTTAACACGAAGAGTGATATGAAATCACTATGGCATGGTCATGTAAGTCAATCGATTTGGGCTTTTATTTTTGGAATATCTTGTACCCCTATGCCTTGTACATCTCTTTTGTTTTTCTGCCTCCCTATAATGAAGATCCATACTGGTATGGATGCGAGTTGATGGAGGTTGGCCCTTTGGTTCTCTACGGAGGGCTGGATTTGGTAACCATTCCCCATGCTCCACTAGCAGACAATATTGTGAATTTGCAATCGGTGGGAACTCACATCTATAAATATTTATTATCATGTGCAAATTAAAGCATTCATCAGCAAAAGTGTACGGGTCAACCCCTATAGACATACATATTGCAGTTACATGCCTACATGGATATCGTCATGCCTGGAACTCACCATAGCCACACCATCTTTGCCTAAAATCGACTCAAAATGTTTGCTGGTGGCCTCTTTCGTTCTTGCGTACAAAATCAACAGCATCAAAAATCTGTTGATTTAGGTCGAACCCGTGAACATCCATCGATCTTTCCAGTTCTACATTCTTTTCCATTTTTGTCACAAGATCGAGAGCCCAAACTTATCCCCTATTTATCATAGCTTGGATTTTTGACCCTTTATCAGACCAAACCTTAGCCAACTTGTAGTACATCTCTATCACCAAGCTTGCTATTGGGAGATGGTGTGTTGCTTTTAATACACCATTTATACACACCACAAGGTTGGTTGTCATTTGCCCGTATCGTCGACCTCCATATTGGGTTCATCTTTCCCTCTCGATATTGTTTGCCCGTGCCCAAACATCTTCGCCATACTCTATGAAATTTGCCAACTTTCTCTCAAAATTTGGCCGTAGTAGTTCATATCCTGTTTCATAATATATGTTGTTAGAATCGACAAAAATATAACACATAAATAATCGACTCTGACAAAATTAAAATTACTTACCCATGCCTAAAATCACACTGCGAAGGTGGGGGTTTCAACTTTTTAATAGCGTTCTTCTCAATATGGCATACACAATACGTGGGATATGCGTGCAGAGGTGTCCATCAGCTTGTTGGTCGATCAATTGATGCTAAGATGCGTACTGTTCGTTCTATTAGAAATCAAGCAAACCTAATCTTCTCAGACGACATGCTCACGTAAATTACTCAAAAAGAATTTCTGAGAGTTTGTTGTCAACAACTACGAAGGTAATCAGGAAATATATGTCAATCACCATCTTTTGTAACGGTAATCAACATTACATGTTTGTATCTTCTATATAACCATGTTCCATCGACTGGGTCATATGTTTGCAATATGGAAGCCTTCGAAGCATGGCTTGAACGCCCAAAATAGTTGGTGGAATATTTACTTCTCTTGAAGAAGTTGACATTCTGGTTGCATGCATCCAAGGTTTTATACCTCAATATGGTCCCCATAATGAATAATGCCATTGCATGTAATAAAGTCAGTAGCTCATTGTACGACTTCTCATAATTACCGTACACCTTTTTCAATACTTTATGCCTAGTATACCAACCCTTGCCATATTCTATTGATATTCAAACTGTTACTTAATAGATGTCATAATTGTTGAAATAGTAACCCTTAGATTTGCTTCAATTAACATCTTCACGTGATGACATACTGCATTCAAGTCTAGTTGGCAGTGGTCTTGGTCGATGGAATTTCGTAAACGAGTGTGGTGACCATTGTACTTTGTAATCACCGAATTATTTTTCCTCTAAATTTTAGACACTCAGATCTCCCAATTATAATTTTCTCTATATTTAACACATTCTGCAAACAGAGTTCTCGGACTGGATTATTTAACAATGAAGTCTACATACTTTCTGATGGAATACTCTTTAATTGCCAATGTAGCTTATTCATTTTCTTCAAATTGAATCCCAACTGATAATTCATCAGAGGGACCTAAACTTAATTGTGGTGTGATCAAGATTTCAGGTGCCCTCATTGCATCGTAATCTATTAAGTTCATGTGAGCAGGAGGTTCATACCATGTAATATCATCCCCGACCGAAACAAATTCACCACTACCAAAAACAGGCTCATTACCAAGGTCATCACCAGTCAAATTAGGATTTGTTATTTCTTCATCTTCACTAAAATTAGAAAGTATTTCTCCCCATTGACCTTGGAGATTTTCAATGTCAATGCCAACACTTGGATCAATAGTCGGCTCAACGGTCAGCAATGTCGAAGGCCCAACATAAGGATGAAATGCACTTGATGTCCTATTTTCCAACATCGCAACAAAATTGTCTCCAAACCTATATGGCTAGTCCTCAACTCCATTACCGAAACCCATTTAAGAAGAACTTCCAAATACATTTCTAGATGAGCCCAGAACGTCATATCTCCCACGCATCCCAGCATGTGACTCAACTCTTCAAATACCTGTTGAATCATGCTCTGCAATCATGATTCCAACATTAGTATCATCTTTAAGAGCTATTGCAGAATATCTGACTAGATCATGACATGTCTTCCTTTGGTACCGCAAACCAATAATCTCAGCTCCTATTTTCATTTCTATGTCATGTTTCAGCTCTCGAAGGGAAATGTTCTTTGAAAACCTTATCTTTGTAGTGCTTTCAGATTTAAATATGACACTGATATCAGTTTTCACAATTTGTCCATCGTAATGGACAACGGCCATAAACACGTTGCTCATTGTCTATGCATGTTCAAAACCACATAAATTTTTAATCAAAATACATAAATCAAAATTATCATATTGTTATATTATATTACTACATTTTTTTCTAAACAATAACATAAAATTAAAATTATAAATGGATATTTACACATAACAACAACATTCTAAAATAAAAATAAACAAACAATCTAAATATTAAAAACAAAATTAAAAAATCAACTTACTATAAATTTCTTCAAAATTTCCTCATCCTCTTTCTTCTTCTTCTTCTTCTTCTTCACTCAAATTTTCTTCAACATTTTACCTTTAACCTCACTTATTTAACACAAAAAACCCCAACACACAAAACAATACAAAATTTTCCTCCGTTATTTACCCTTACCATCTCTTTAATAACCATTTAAAATTCAATACCCCTACACAATTTAAAATATTTTTAATACCCTAACCACCCTATTCTCAAGCCTAATTCACAAAAATATTACCACATTCCTGAACCCAAGGCATATAAATCAACCTGCATGCAGCAGGATTCCATTGGTAATTAAGGGAATCCCTACCATGCAGGCTTTATTTTTGTTCAGCCTGTCAACCAAACCTGCCACCCTTGACCTGCATGCATGTTGAAGATGGAACCAAAGCAACCCGACCTTATTTTTTTTGAAGATGAAATATAGACTATTCGTTTTCATCATTTTTAATATTAAATCGGAGCATTGTAGCAAGATGGAATCCATGTATTCCAATTTCAAAAAACAATGTTCAAAGTGCAACATATTGCAAAATAATCTAGGATGTATAATAGATTCAATTTTTTTCAACACAATACATGCCAATTTCGCCGAGAGTTAACATCAAGTAAATACATTTATGTTATGCTAATTGCCATGCTACGTGTATGTACTATTGGTAACCTAAAGAATAAGTTTGTGCATGTAAATTTCACAATAGATAGGAAAGTGCTTAAAAAGTTTTTATAAAGAAGTTTTTTCCTTTCTTATCTTATTGAATAGTAGGATGATATGGCTCTTGCACTCACACTATCGTTGTGATTTTTAAATCCAAAAACTCTAAATGTACACCCCAAATCCCTTGTGACATGATCTACCTAATAGGAAAAAACAAAATGAGGGGTGAGTTAGAGAACTCAGTAGTTCCAATATATTACCATTGATTCAACGGTCATTTAAAATGGAACGTAAAGATACAAATTAATTAAATTGAGTAACAACAATTTCATAAATAGGATATATTGTAACACTAATACAATGTAGACATATACATAACACAAATAGATTAATTATCAACTTCAGAGAATATGAAAAAAGTGGTATATCACAAAGGCAAGACTCACACCTAACATAATGACCAGTTAAAAATGTTAAAGTTCAAATTGATTGTTGCCTCATCTTTTTGTCAATCAGTACATGTACCAGCATTATCCGAATGTGTTACAAGAATCACAAGGTAACAACTTGGAATGGTTCGATGTAATTCCAAGCATGGTATAAAAATGACAAAAAAAGAATGTATTGTGTTTTCTAATAGAGAAAATTCAAGCAAAAAATTGTGGAAATCATATATAAAATCCTAGGAAATAATTTTGTTGATGCCTAAATGATGAGAAACCAAATAAGGGAGGTGGAGAATGAAACCAAGGTGGTTGGAGGCAGATTTAGGCAGTTCACCCCTATAGATTTGAGGCGTAGAGTGATGGTTAGTATAGTGGTCGGAGTAAGGAATGAGAGAAAAAGAAGAGGGATACTGCCCTCTTGATTCAACTTGTCTCTTCTTTTCAGTTGCATGGGTATTTATAAAACCTAGAACTGTTGGTGATTGGATAGTGTCAGACCTAGTGACATCATGTAGACGGGTTGGTAGAGATAGACCCAATTTCTAAGTATCAGACATTTTAGTCTGGTCATATGGGTGAAGAGCTGTAGCACATGACAGTGTCTATTGGCAAGACCGTGTAGGCCTCCGATTTTATCATCTCTAGCATTGTAAGGCTCTAGGGGAGTCCTCCAAAGGCTACCTTTAAATTTATCGAGTGCGGAGGCATTGGGGGTCATTTCAGGATACGAAGATACCAAGCATAACACTTGTCCCCCTTAGCCAGAAGATCACCATAAAGTGGTACGAGATGAAGCATATGAAGAAAGCTACCTTCTGACCGTTAGAATGCCAAGAGATGATTGCATTAACTCAGAGAATCATAATGATCTGGCTTGTGGCTGTAAAAGGACATACGTGTCACTCTGTTATTGATGCCGGTTCAAAACATGAATCAAAGAGTCGTTATGGGGGTATTTTTTCTGGCTATAAAAAACCTCTAGAGTTAGGGTGATTTACTCATTTCAACTTCAATTCAATTTCAAACACTTCAAATTTTTCTATGATTCTTTTTGGAGATGTTGGTTTCTTAACACTTCTTGGAAGTTCGTCAAAAATAACGGTGGGAGGAAAAAATATAGAGAAAAAGATTGATGCAAACCATTCTGAGCCGGTAACTAAGGCTTATTCAAATCTAGAGTTAAACTAAGTCAGGCAATGGGGTTGTTGTGATGCTGCAACCTACTATGGGAGAATTTCAAGTTTAGTTTCGAAATACCTATAGGGACCTACTGCGTAAGTGATTGTCGGGTAACGACCCAACTCTGGGTTAGTAATATGGATCTTGGATCCGTATTTGAGTATTTTAAGATTTAAGTTTAAATTGAGAGAATCAAATTTGGAAACTAAATTAAATAGATTCTTGGATTGATTTGAATAAAGATTTAAAGTTTGAGTCTAAAGTGCGAATAAGGAGAAAGACATGTATTTATTATTTTATTTATTTTTGGACCCATTTCATTGGAGGATAAGGGTGTTTGAATTTTGAATAGTGGGAGATAGGAGAAAAAGTAAAAAGTTGTTGTATAGAGAGAAAGAAGAGGAAAATAGAGAAAAAATGATGGATGAGTCTTAAAACTTTGATCTACCGAGATTCAGCCATCCGTTATCGATACCTCCAGCGCCATTGTGTTCATCTCGTTGAAATGAGTTTATCACTACCAGCAGAGTAGCCACCAGAGCTTTCGTCGAAGGAGATGAGAGAAAAAAAATTAGGGGTGTTGAGTTAGGGTGGTTTGAGTGCTCAAATCGAGAAACTGAGGCCACCATCGTGTTCATCGACGTCAAGAGAGCTAGTCTAGAGTTTTACTACCATCGTCTAGCCACCGAAAGTCATCTCACGTGTTGTCGTCTACACGTAGGCGACATTCGACCGAGAATGGGGTTGTTGTGTACAACTGGGTTGTTAGATCTAGCTATTGGGACCCAGCCTTGGGTGGAGCATAGCCAGCCTGCTGAGTTAGCCCAAACTGGTCTACCAAGTTGTCCCTTCGAGTCGAGTCGAGTCGCCAATCGCCGCCGTTGTTGACTATTTCTAGGACTCTACCCGAGGGTTTTTCAATGTTTTGATTCCACTAACGCAATCCGTTTCACCAAATTAAAACTCGGTAAGCTATTTTTATGTGTTTTATTCCCTGAAGTTGTCTGATAATGTAATTTTGCTTATGGAGTTGTGTTAGTTTTATCCAAGGGTTATATGAACTTGAATATTGGATTTAAAAAGATGATTGGAGGAGCTTGGATGAGGATTTATCACTTTGGCTTGAGGTTAGTACACCTCAAACTCCAAAATGTTTTATAAGAATCATAAGTAATTACCTTGCACGTTAGTGCTGCAAAATAGGTAGATGAGAAATAAACATGTTTAGAAATCGGGTTTATAAGACTGATATTTATGAGACGCATGATAATGTTGTGAATATGTTAAGACTCGTAGAGATTTTAAAGACCGTGTAGGGTCGTTTGAATATTAGTATGATTAATAACTGGTTGATTTATATGTTATGTTGCTTGAGTGCTAGTGATATAGAAATTGGTGTGTTTGATAGTAATTGTGCTTAAGGGATAAATATCAGAAATTAATCGATTAAATGATCATGAAGCCGGTAATAAATATTAATTGATTAAATGCGTTAGTAAACAAACCATAATGACTTTCATAAGCTTTAGGGATCGAATAAAGAATTGTGAAGTCATAATTCTCAGAAATGATATGAACCCTTGAGTAGGGTATCGGTACAGGTTTTGGTTGACCAATACGAGATTGGGGGTTGTACCGGTACAGGTTGACCCGTACCGATATTTGGGAAATGTAGGATTTCCGATAAGAAATGTTTGTATTGGTACGCGTGTGAGTACCGGTACCTAGAGATATTGTATCGATACTTGTATTCGAGTACCGTACCCACTAAGCTAACTAATCTTTAATGCCAGTTAAAGACAGAAATCGACGTGGAAGATTAATGAATTGATTTATGCTTTAACTAATGGAAATAATTAATGAGAATAATTATTAACTCCTCCATAATATGTTAACAACTCGGTAATGTAAAATAAATAATGAGTTGACGATTAGCAACATTAAGGAGATCATTGGGATCACGTTGCATGTATGTCAGGTAGGCATTTGATTGGTTAAGTCATTACTTGTTGGGATCTGGATACTTAAAGAAAGAGTATTGCAACACCATGGTTAGAGATACAGAATGAAGGTTACCGATGCTATGTGACCCGAGCGTCATTCGAAGATGCTCGAAGGGATTCTGAGTATGGGTGTACGTTTCGATGCTATGATGTTCCGATGTTGCATGACCCAGTCACACCTAGAGTGTATGTTTTCGAGGTTGTATGATACCGGGCCTCACTCTAGGATATTGTATGGCATGTGTGTTTTTGCCTAAATGATCTGATGAGATCTCAGGTATGGTTGGTCCTTGTGTTCCATGTATGATGATCACTATGATGTTAGGATCTGTTGGTAGCATCACATGTTTATTATCTCTCCTTATTGCTCTACTAACTTGAATGCTTATGTTTATGATTAGCATGAAGTATAGTAGATTAAATGTGTACCACAGAGCTTTGTAAGCTTAGCGCTCAAAATTGTTGTTTCTGTGCCTAGGTTGGTAGATTGATCAAGAGCTT
Organism: Hibiscus mutabilis; assembly: GCA_019671005.1. Taxonomy (NCBI): domain Eukaryota; kingdom Viridiplantae; phylum Streptophyta; class Magnoliopsida; order Malvales; family Malvaceae; genus Hibiscus; species Hibiscus mutabilis. The sequence continues at coordinate 32,033,081 of CM033713.1, forward strand.
GAGGAGCACAATCGATTTGAGATTCCAGCAAGCGATGAATGCCAGAGTATGATACTTGTATTTAGTGGGCTATATTTTCATATGATCTTACATGGTCGAGTCAATAACTCTTATTTTGGAATTCTATTGATCAAGTCAAATGTTCAAATATTTTAAATTAAATTAGAGCTCCTTTGTAACAATTTAATCATTTATCTATATTTTCATCTGTTGGATTTAAATGTTTTTAGAAAATATTTTGTTTGGGCTAAACCAAATTGAGAAATTTTATGGTAACTTGTTGGACTTAAGGCCCAAATGTGACATCTGTGTTTAGAGTGTTACATGTCTTGTTTCCAATGAGGGTCAATCATGGTTTTATCTATTGTTGTACTGCTCAGAGGTGGGGTTATATCTTCTGTTACACCCCTTTATTGTAGACGGATTATGCTAGTATGAGATTGCTCCAGGCCAATTGACCAGAGTATCATGGTGGCTTCTAATAGGTTATTTTTTATTGTGTAAGGAAAAGAGATGGAAATCATTCGTTGTTGTTTTGAAAATTTTCTTTACTTTGAATGGAGTCGAATGAAAGGCCTCTAAAGGTTTGTTCAGCTTCTCGTACGGGTAAGACAAGAGTTAATATTAAGAGTCCACCAAATGGCAGGCAAATAAGATAAAGTTGAGCTAGACCACACCAAGTACATCAAGGTTACGAGGAAACTCCATGGGGGCTTCAACTTTTCACTATGGTGGATGAACCTCGAAAAGACCAAAAGGACCTCCACCAATTTCCAGTAATAACTGGAGGTAAATCATGTTGAAGTATTGTCAAAGAGAGATTGGTTGGATATTCCAGAAGTGATCACGCTTCAGAATATCTTTAAACACTACCTAAGAGGAGATAACCCTAACAGGTTAAGGCAAAGTGATTTAGATTATGAGCCAAGATCTCCTCTAGGTGTGGCTGACTGCCGGTCATCCTGGCCTTATACAGCTAAAGATGATCTAGTCAAGATATTGTTGGGTGAAACCTCGGAGAAACCAGACATTTTTGTGTCTCACTGTACTTGTCTTCAGAGGTCTTGGATGTTCACCCAAGTCACAAGTAGGTCTTTTAGGGATTACGAACCATTTTTTGATGTCTCTGAGAGTAAGCCTCCGGTGCAAGAGTTGGGTGTAGACTACAATGCTAAAGATGATGTAGTAGATTTGGAGAATTCATTCAGCGAAGACACGAGTGACGTTGGCAAGAGGGCGTTGATGTTGTTAGAACTAAACCATAAGAGATATGAAATCTAAACCCAGGATCTATCATGTCAAATCATCAAGAACAATAAACTGAATGCGGAAGCGTACCTGAATTAATCGATAGATGAAAAACTTGAATCCTTTGATGAAGATCGCCTAAAAGGTGGTTGTGATCTTCCAAGAAGATAGGTTATCTCTTGATGTAAAACTCTCTGACGGGGAATGAGAGAAAAACAAGTTAACCTATTTCTTGGGGACCACTACCTCTTTATATAATTGATTTAATAATCAACTATTAAGTATTTATAACTCTGCCCCTCATCAAATTATAAATACATCTTATGGTATCTACACTTTTATTTTCATGACATTTTAATACCCATGACACGCCTAACATAATTGGTCACTTAATTTTATGTCATACTTTATAATAGCAATATACATTATACATATGTGCCCACAATTACGGGTTTTAATCCAACAGATGTTTCAGATGGATTCAATCAAGAAAACCTTTGTGAGGGTGGTTCGAAGAGTGTAGTTGCGACCTTCAACAATCCCTCAACTCCAAACATAGGTAATTATTTTTCTTTTATTATCTTTTCATTGGAGAGAGAAACAGATGATAGATGAGAAAATTCACCTCGTTTGTAGGTGTCGAATCCCACTCTGTCTGATTTGTCATCCTTGTTAGAGAGTGAAGGTAAGACAACTCGAAAAAATATGTAAAAATATCTAGTAAATATTATTTTTGTAAAATACATATTTTGGTAAAAATTGCTTCCCCATTTTCTTTTCTTCGTCAATTGGATAAAATAGAAAAGCTGGTAAAAGTGAAGTGTCCTCTCTTTAAAAAAATGTACATTTTTTTTCTATATTTCCCCTTTTTGCCCTAATTTATTTCCTTTGACGACCAACCGCTGCTTTTGTAGGTGGTTGACCTTCTTTTCCCTTCTATCATTTCCCCCTTTTATACTTCATCTTTTTTCTTTTTTTATCCCCTTTCATTCAATTGTTATTTCATCTTTGTTTGTTTTGTAACACCTCATTCCCCATATTCGATTACCAAATATGAGTCAGAGATGTCACAGAACAATAACATGATTTTTATTCAAAAATTCTATAAATTTAAAACCTTTAAAAATATTTAAAATTAATTTATACACAAAATCGAAGCTTCTTTACTTTACAAAAAATAAATTAATTGTTTGATAAATAATAGACTCTGAACCAAAATAGACAAATTTATCTTATTTATACATGCCACTAAAATTAATTAAAAACCTCAAGAAGGATTTCATTACTGAAGTAGCTCGATGAAAATTTTCTGAACTTGATGCAACGCCTTACTTACACCCAATGTCTCGAACCACCTACGTGTGCACAAGCAAAATACACGTTAAGAACGAACTTAGTGAGGCATTATAAGGTAATCATAAAATTAAATAATAATCAGCCTTTAAGTATAACATAGTATAAGCAATTCCCTTATAAAACTATTTCAAATCAATATTGCTTTAAAGAAAATATGAAATATTTATAAAAATCCTTCTGTAAAAGTTTTTTATACCAATAGCCCAAGAAGTACGTACAGAGAGAAACTAAGTATACGAGATCGTGTACTCCCAGAGTACTAGCCATTTCCCCTAAGAAGAAAGGCAAACATTACATTAATACGAGCTCGTTGTGCTCCCAGAGCACTAGTCACCTAAAGTGACGGTAGTCCCAGACTACTAGATCCGAAGATCAATGCATTCCCAGAATATTGGCCACCATGTGGCAAGTGTAGCTACAATGCAGCCCCAGACTGCCAGTCTCTTATGGCATGCCACTATACTGTAACTCTAATGGTAATCTTGGGTAGTAAAACAATATCATTACCTTTCCAATATATCATTCTGTATATGGTAAATAACTCATCATCGATAAATCAAAATAATGGAGCAGTTCACACTTTATTATACCATAAATCATTCTATAAGATATCAACGATGTATGATAATAAGATTATCATAAACAAAACATAATAAGGTAGTTCATACCCTATCATGTACAAAACCATCTCTTTTTGCTTGTGAAAATATTATATTTCACACATAAAAATCAATATTAATTATACCATAAATCACTCCGGTAATATAATTATCGAAATATGATAATAAAAATTATCATAAGTAAAACACAATAGGGCAGTTCATGCCCCATCATGTACCAAACATTTAATTTATGCTTGTGAAAATATCATATTTCATATGAAAACCAAAATTATTAATTCAATAAAATCATATAGGTCGACTTGTCACAAGTCTTCCTAAATACGTTTTAAAACAGATAAATGCACTCACCTTGACACTTCTTCTCCCAAACTAAAATGCATGCATTAAGAGCACTTCAAGCTTGGTCATTGCTTTATCTACTGAATTTATGATTTCTCGTGTTTACTTGAATACTTCACATTTATCCCTTACATGCACAACTTAATAACACCAATAAGGTACTCATTTTATAATATGTCACTCTATGCTACCTTCAAAGAAATATTTATATAAAATAATCTAAAACTCGAAATTCGATTTCGTTTATTCTGATAAAAACTAGATTCGATAAGATATTCAACCATATAAACTAATAGCCCAAATTCAACTCGTACGATTTATGACTAATTTTCAAAGTTGAATTCCAGTGCTGAATTTCGGAGCAGACTGCTACATTGTTTCCTGATCTTTCGTCACTTAAAAATTCATATCTTTTGATATCCCAATCAAAATCAATCACCATTTGCTTTAAACGAAACTAGATTGAACCAGGAATACAATGGTATTTGGCTTACTTCCTAATCATTTTTATGGAATTTTTGGTGAATTTCCAAACTCATTGCCAAAGACTAAAATTTTGGGCAGATTTTATAATTCACATCTTTAGCATCCTTTAACCATTCCAGCGTCTCAAATTAACATTTAATTATATTGTTCCAACATTTTCCGTTCATGAAAGCTACAAATTCAACTTGAATCCTTAAACCCCAAATTAAACCCTAATTAATGAAATGATATTCCATTAAGAATACATCAATTTCAACTTCAATCAAGCATGGAAATGATAGAATATCACATAATAATCCTAATTCATTTGAATCCCTAAACCCTAAATTATCTCTCCTCAAAATTCAAGAGTTATCTTCAATTATTCCGTGAATTTCTTATACCAAATGAAGGAGAATTCAATGAAGAACAAATTTGTATTTCATGAACTAACCTTGAATCCAACTCTAAATGCTTGAAATTTGAACTTGAATTTTTTGTCTCCTTTCTCTAAACCTCACAGCAATGAAGAAATATGAAACAAAATTTCACATTTTTTTTCTTTATTTTCGTGCCAAATGGCATTATTTAATCATATTTAAAAAAATCTCCTTAATAGTCAAATGACTATTTTACCCTTGATATCTGATGCTCCAAAGCTTACCACTTGTCAAAATATTCATCCAATTGTCAAAAATAAACCAATAAGTTAGTATTTACCAATTTTGCCCTTGTAATTTTCCAAAATTACAATCTTACCATTATTCATCTAACGGCTCATATTTTAACATGAAAAATCAACTTAAATCCAATGGTCCATGCTAAATACTTCCAAATTAAGGAATGGAAAAGATATTATTAATCTTGCCTTATCATCTAACAAAATGTCTCAAATATTCGATTCAATCCGGTCATCCAAATTTTTCTCGAACTTAACCCTTTTATAGCTTTTAACACAAATTTTGTACAAAAAATTCGAGTAACACGAAAATGTCATTCTTGGGGGTAAACTATTCATTTATGCGAATAAAATATGTAACTTTTGAAAATTACAATTTAGTCCTAAACTTTTCCTAAGTTTATACTTTAGCCACCAAACTTTCATTTTGGTCACTAGCCAAAATTTTGAGGTATTACAATTCTCCCCCTTAAGAAAATTCATCCTCGAATTTTATAACATACATGCTAATTCTGTAATCAATTTCCCATATGGCTTCTACCACTTTGTGATTCTTTCATGAATCTTTACTATAGAAATCTCTTTTATTTCTTATTTCTTTGACTTCATAAGCCATGATCTTTGTCGGTTCCTCTTCATAAGTGAAATTTAATTGAATCTCAACCCTTTTTTGCTATTATGATATGTGAAAAATCAAATCGACGCTTCAAAAGCATCGACATATGGAAGACATCATGGATTTTAATTCTTCTTCAGAACCTAATATAGGTCAATGAATCTTAGGCTAAGCTTTACTTTTGGTCTGAACCATAAAACCTTCTTCCAAGGTGAAACTTTTAAGGAATACTTTATCCTTAACTTCATATTAAATATATTTTCTTTCAAGATCAACATATAATTTCCATCATTTTAAAGCAATTCTAAAATTTCTTCGAACCATTCTTTCTTTATTCTCTATATCCTGAACTGAATCAGATCCAATCACCTTTTAGTTCTCTTTTGAACTCATTATCATCGAGAATATAAATTATCCCTTGATAATATGAACATCATTTAGACTTAACATCGAAATCTTTAATTTTTCCCTTTTCACCTCACTAAATTATTTTCAAGCATATCTTATCTTTCATCTATAAATCTTTGATCTGATTTGTCAAAGTAGACTTGATCGAAGCTGTGTAATCAATACACTATTTTCTTCCAAAGATAATTGGGCATTTAATGATTATAAGGAAAATAATAACTTTTGGCTAAATACATCATCTACTACTTTAGCCTTATTACATAAACACGTATTCCAACCTATTATAGGACGCATCATTAAATAACATGGAATCCTTATTAACTTTAGACTGTATTAATACCAGTGCTACCATCTTTGTAACGACCCAGATTTCTTGAGTCAACGATGAGCATTGACCCGATTCTGGATCGAAATGTTGGGTCAAATGTTCAGGTTATGTTGGGCCTTGTTGTTAGGTTTCGTGGGCTTCCATGTGTTGTTGGGCTTGGGTGTTGAGCTTGTGTTTGGATGAAGAATGTTTAGTGAAGGGTAAATGGGTATTTACCCCCCAATGGAGACAAAGGCTGATGCCTTGTTTATTTTGCTGCAGGGGAAAAGGGGAATCAGATCACCCATTATCCTCCGACTATCCTCATCTCTCTCTCTTCAAAAACACCCATCCAACTCAAGGTTTAAGGAGAAATCTTGTTGTGGTGGAGTGTGAATCTCGGATTGGTCATCAAGGAAGAGTTTATCAGTATCAAAGGATCTCCATTTCGAGCTAAGCATCTTTGGTATTGATGGAGGTTGAGTTTGGAAGCTTGGACCAAGAAGGGTGGTGGCAAGAGCTTGGTGAGAGCTTCATTTCAGGTTTTGCTTGCTTAAGGCCAGTACATTTCTGACTCCTACATTTCATGATCCTCATAAAATGTATGCCTTGCTTGGTGTTATGATTTGTGGGTGTGAGATAGGTCTTTAGAGATTTAAACCCCCATTAATGGTAAATCAAAGATGAGATGTTGATAATACGTAAAATTGATCGAAAAACCACCTATTGCACTCTAAATAACTTGTAGGATCGATTTGGGACATAACCATAGAGTTTAAGGGTGCGATTGAGGAAATCCCAAGCTCTAGGTTTTGAAATCTAGGCTCAAGTACCAGTACGGGGTAGCTGCATATCGGTACTCCTTTGTATTAAGGAAGACAGATTGTGAGAGGCATACCGGTACGCCTTCTCATGTATCGGTACCCCTCGCCTAATATGAATTCCAGTAACATTTTGGCATACCAGTACGCTAATGGGCATACCGGTACCCACTATTCTATTATTTGGGGAGGCTTTCCCATATCGGTACTGTTGCGTGTGATAAGTGTTACGCAAATGTGCAAGTATACACGTCGCAAGTAATAAAGTGATATGAGTATCGAGTATCGTCTCCACAGGGATTGGTTTGGGCCACTTTGCTTAAGTTATCTGCCTTTGTGAAAATAAAAACACAATTGATAATAGAGGTTTTAATTAACGAGAAAAGTAAAAGCAATAAACTAAAAGAATAGATGAAAGAAAAAGAGAGAATAGACCAGGTTATCGTGAGTTGAGGTGTGATAGCCGATTGGATCGTCTTGGTAAAAGAGTGCAAGGGCAACTCTCGGTTGCCGTGGCAACTTGTACACACAGCGGGTTGCCTTGGCAACTAATCGATGGTTGCCTGGGCAACTAGCTGGGCAACTACTTGGGCGTCGGGCAGCAACTTCAAGGTTCGTGACGTTCTTCAATGGTTTCTTCTTATCCCTAAGTCGAAACTCTAGTTACTTGTGCATGCCTTGATAATACATCCCTGCGTGAATCAAGGGTGAACAACAACCAATCTTGCGCTCCTCTTAGCCGTTGAAATCCTTAACTTATTCCTAAGCTGGATTAATCTTCACCATCAATAGATTGAATAAAGACCATACTCATTCGTTTCTTGAATCTAACTCTTCCGATATTAGATAAATAGATGAGTTACGAGATCCTCTCCCAATTCACTCGCAAACAAGAATAAGAACCAAGAATGAGTAAACCTTAAATTGAAAGTGCAAACTCTTATTACCTAAACAAAATCCAATTGTTTCTCACAACAACAAAACATAATAACCCCAACCAATCAAGTTAGTTCATGGTTGGGTTCAAAAGGTATACAAAGAATAATCCCCAAACCATGAATCTAATGGAAGCAAAGAAGAAGAAGAAATCGAACTCTCTCCCTCCTTGTTATCTTGTCGAAATCTCTTCCTTCTTGCCCTTTGGAGTTGTCGAAAATCCTCTCCTCTTGCTTTCTATGGAGTTGTCGAAATTCCCCTAATGCTCTCCCCTTGGAATTGTCGAAATCTCCTTCTTATTTATAGGGCTAGGCCAAAGTCCTTATTTGAGGAAGAGTTTAAGTTGGAATTAAATTATCTTTAAAGAATATAATTATTTATTATAATTGTATTCCTATTAGGACTTCTCCTATCTTCTTGGAATTTAATTCTTCTTTAATCTCTGCATGGAAATCAAATTCCTTTGGGTTTGGGCTTTGCTCCACGTCATCTTGGGCTTGTCTAGTCATCAATTTCGACATCCCTATTGCATTTTCTCTTTGTCGACAATTGCCATGGCAACTGCTCAGCGTCTCTCTTCATGCATTGCCACGCAACTAGCTCGGCATATCCTTCATGCATTGCCACGGCAACTAGCTCGGCATTGCTTTGGCAAGTGATCCTGCACATACACACACAAAAACACACCAAAGCAACATCTTTTTCCACAAAAATCACCAAGTTATGTAATCAAGCTCAACAAAGGAAAGAAATTATGAATTAATGCATGAATAACTAATTATGCAACTAATATGAGCTTAAGTCTAACAATAATATGAGTAAAAAGGGTAATAAAAATAGTACTTTTGAACACTTATCACGCCCCCAAACTTGAACTATTGCTTGTCCTCAAGCAATGCAAACTAACAATTACCTGCCAAGACTTTAATCATCAAAGACATGCTTCAAACTTGAATTCAAACCTCGGAACCGTGGCACAAGGTATGATCACCTTTTAATTTTTCGGATAACACAAAAATTACCCGGAACCAAACTATAGTGCTCGTGACAATGTGTGTACGTAGTTGTGTACAAGTTGATTTTCAAGATTCTATGTGAACAATAGGCTTTTATCAATTTAAGTACCGAGACATTTTTTTTATTTTCACTAGAACCAATTTCGGGCACCTCTAGCAAAGTAAGCAATTTCTCATTTTATTTTAGTCGACTAGAGCCAATTTCGGGCACCTCTAGCGATTATTTAATGTGCATTAACTACTAGAGCCAGTTTCGGGCACCTCTAGCAAGAAAGTACAATTACTACTAGAGCCAGTTTTAGGCACCTCTAGCAAGAAATTAACTTTTAATTTTCAATTTCAAATTTACCCGAATTTTAAGCAACCTAAGTTCACTAAGTTTCTTTCAATCAACAAGCCACAACCGTGTAAAAAAAATCAGCATCATATTAAAATTCTAAGTTCTTTTCATGCAATCCTAAAATTAAAGGTTCTTTCAATTAAGTGCAGTGGCAAAATTCATCATTGGATATTCAACAAGTCTTAAGCAATTAAATCCAATTAAAGGCATGGCAAGTAACATATGCAACCTATCTGTGATTGCTAAAGATGAATGCAACTAAACATGAAACTAACTAGAAACCAACACCCCCCCCCCAAACTCGAGAGAAGCATTGTCCTCAATGCACGTAAAAGTGAAACAAAATTTAAAAGAAACTAAATGAAATGAATTAGTCAGAGAGGTCGTCACCTCGAGTGATGAGTTTCCTTCGTGTCGTTTGCTTGATTCAATTTCCGGTCAGTGGTTGAATGCTTGTGGCTGGTACCGCGTGAATAGCATTGCCTTGATTTGGTCCATGTTTGCCGATGCAGGTTTACTTGCATGTGCATCAGTAGTTGCCGAAGCCATTGTTGTTGCCTGGGCATCGCCAGTTTCTGTTGTTGTTGCTGTGGCGAGTAGTCGGCAGTAAATTTCCTTATCATGGTGGTTGTGAGTTTTGTTGTGGAAAAGAAAATAAAGAAAACCTGGAAACTAAAGATAATGAAGAAAAATAAAATATCTCCTAAAAATAAAAGTGAAAATAAAAAGAAAAAGAAAATATTGAAAGGAGAGCATGCTCAGGCATCTCCTAAAGTGACCACTTCTAATGTTACTTCATATCTGAGAAAACTTGAGGAGAGTCGTTTCCGATACTTCTTATAGTCCATCCGTACCCTCCATCGGGTGACAATATTGCCCCAAAAAAGTTGGGCCAATGTGCTCCCAGCTACTCCCTTTTGCATTACCATGGTGGAGGTGTCTTTCTTCTTTGTTCGCTTGTAGTCCATGTATACTCTCCACCTTGCTACTATTCCTGAAGGCACAAATATATTAATAGGAAAAATTATATCCATTCTCAACCATTCAATTACCTCATTCTTGTCGACTTCTATCATGGTTGGATGTAGCCTTTGTTGCCGTGGCAATTGCTGCTCAAGCCAATTGTCGTGGCAATCAGTTGTCAAATTTTGTTTTAAGTCAAGGGAAGAATCAATTTTCTGAAGAGCTTTATGAATCCAAACACCTTTTTCTCTTGGCCTATCAAACATCTCCATCAGTAGAGATTTCGATGGCTTCAAATCTACCAACCTCGGTTCCTCAAGACATACCTGCAATGGACGAGGTGAGTTTTTAAAGAATTCAAAATGTTCAATTATTACCTGCTCATATTCCATTGGCAAAGTATTATCATCTCGTTGATCTTGCATGCGGTCGTGTAATTGCCCTGGCAATTGTAGATGAGAGCAATCTACACATTCTTGCTTCAACATCAACGTTGTAACTTTCTGGGCATCAGGTTCCTCAGAATTTGCTGTAGTATTGTTGTTCTCAGCTTCACCGAGTGTTGTCGCGGCATTGCTCTGTTCAGGCTCCTCAATCATTGTCGAGGCAATTTGTTGTTCAAGCTCATCATGTGTTGGGCAGTCTCTCTCATTGGCATCCTCTTGACTTTGAGGTTCTAGTTGTTCCTCACACATAGGAGAGATTTCTTTGTATTTCTCCTTATCCTCTTGCCTTGGGACGTCAGTATCCCTAGGAATGAATTGTTGGTGCATGTTATCCATGACATATGTGGATCTCCCCAATTGATCTTCTGAATCCCCTAAGGTTGCATCCCACTGAGCTATCCTCGTATCCATAGATTTTGATAGTTCTCGAATCTCTTCAATTGATCCGTCAAGTCTAGCCAAGGAAGCTAGTAACGTTTCCTCCAAGGAATTGGAATGCTCTTGAAAAGGACTACATTGCCATGGCATATCTGTTGTCGCGGCAAAATTGTTATGGTAAAAAAAATTTTGAGCTTTTTGACCATACCATGAAGAATTTTGCTGTTGGTTCCCTCTATGGTCCTCCATGTAGTTATATGCACCGAAAATGTGAGGGCAATTTTCAAACACATGATGTTCTCCACACATTGCACAAGATTTTCCATGGTATAAGTTCTTTGGGCTTTTCTCGGTTGGTATAGGTAATCATCAAAGGGTGCAAGGAACTCTTGATTGGATTGATTCATATCTTCCAACATCATCTCTCGAATAAATTGGCTTTTATTTCCCGACATGTTGATGTTCCTTAACTTGTAGCGCACCTAAATTTTTTTTTATAAAACAAACAAAAAGAAAAGTTAGTAAAACTAAGAGAGAAAAAATGCAATAACAAAAACAACTAACACCAATTGCCAATCCCCGGCAACGGCGCCAAAAACTTGTTGCGTGTGATAAGTGCTACGCAAATGTGCAAGTATACACGTCGCAAGTAATAAAGTGATATGAGTATCGAGTATCGTCTCCACAGGGATTGGTTTGGGCCACTTTGCTTAAGTTACTGCACTGTGAAAATAAAAACACAATTGATAATAGAGGTTTTAATTAACGAGAAAAGTAAAAGCAATAAACTAAAAGAATAGATGAAAGAAAAAGAGAGAATAGGCCAAGTTATCATGAATTGAGGTGTGATAGCCGATTGGATCGTCTTGGTAAAAGAGTGCAATTGAAACTCAGTTGCCGTGGCAACTTGCACAGCGGGGTTGCCTTGGCAACTAATCGATGGTTGCCTGGGCAACTAGCTGGGCAACTACTTGGGCGTCTGGGCAGCAACTTCAAGGTTCGGCGAAGCGTTCTTCAATGGTTTCTTCTTATCCCTAAGTCAAAACTCTAGTTACTTGTGCATGCCTTGATAATACATCCCTGCGTGAATCAAGGGTGAACAACAACCAATCTTGCGCTCCTCTTAGCCGTTGAAATCCTTAACTTATTCCTAAGCTGGATTAATCTTCACCATCAATAGATTGAATAAAGACTATACTCATTCGTTTCTTGAATCTAACTCTCCCGATATTAGATAAATAGATGAAGTTACGAGATCCTCTCCCAATTCACTCGCAAACAAGAATAAGAACCAAGAATGAGTAAACCTTAAATTGAAAGTGCAAACTCTTATTACCTAAACAAAATCCAATTGTTTCTCACAACAACAAAACACAATAACCCCAACCAATCAAGTTAGTTCATGGTTGGGTTCAAAAGGTATACAAAGAATAATCCCCAAACCATGAATCTAATGGAAGCAAAGAAGAAGAAGAAATCGAACTCTCTCCCTCCTTTTTATCTTGTCGAAATCTCTTCCTTCTTGTCCTTTGGAGTTGTCGAAAATCCTCTCATCTTGCTCTCTATGGAGTTGTCGAAATTCCCCTAATGCTCTCCCATTGGAATTGTCGAAATCTCCTTCTTATTTATAGGGCTAGGCCAAAGTCCTTCTTTGAGGAGGAGTTTAAGTTGGAATTAAATTATCTTTAAAGAATATAATTCTTTATTATAATTGTATTCCTACTAAGACTTCTCCTATCTTCTTGGAATTTAATTCTTCTTTAATCTCTGCATGGAAATCAAATTCCTTTGGGTTTGGGCTTTGCTCCACGTCATCTTGGGCTTGTCTAGTCATCAATTTCGACATCCCTATTACATTTTCTCTTTGTCGATAATTGCCATGGCAACTGGCTCGGCGTCTCCTTCATGCATTGCCCTGGCAACTAGCTCGGCATATCCTTCATGCATTGCCCTGGCAACTAGCTCGGCATTGCTTTGGCAAGTGATCCTACACATACACACACAAAAACACACCAAAGCAGCATCTTTTTCCACAAAAATCACCAAGTTATGTAATCAAGCTCAACAGTGGAAAGAAACATGAATTAATGCATGAATAACTAATTATGCACCTAATATGAGCTTAAGTCTAACAATAATATGAGTAAAAAGGGTAATAAAAATAGTACTTTTGAACACTTATCAGGTACACTAGGATAGGGGTACCGATACGGGTTAGGATCGGTACGGGGAGATCTGCGTACCGATGCTGAGCACCAATACAAGGTAAGAACTTATCGGTATAGCTAGTCCTCTAATTTTTCGAATCTAATTAGCGTATCGGTACTCATGGGAGAGTATCGATACCAAGAGGGCAGTACCAATACTCACCTTAGAGTATCGATACTCGCTGGTCAATCTGCCCAAGAAAGTTGAGTTTGAGTTCGGGGGTTCTATAATTCGAGGTAAAGGGCCCTAGGAGTCTGTTAGGGCGTAAAATGAATGCTAAAACTAAGAAATGTAGAATTAAACCTCGTGTGTGAAATAAATGGCTAATGGCTCGGTAATTATTGAGTATATCGCTTGTTTAATCACCCATAGAGATCCGTGGTGGATCGGTTAGTGCTACGTAGAAGATTGGGGTCCTTGTTGTGTGCTGAAGGGACGCCCATATAGGCTGGTTACCGCGAACAATAAGATAACCTAACGAGAAAAGCGTAAATGAATCCTAAAGACGTATATTAATTAGTGTAAGAAATAAGTCACACCTTGGGGCATTGGTAATGGTTGGCTGGATGCCTTTTATCTCTTGATGAGATATATTGATGCTCAGGTGAGCACGTGTTATCATATGTGTCTTGGTTAGGAATTCGGATGTCCTAGAGTCAGTGCAAGGGCACTTAAAAAAAGGGATGGGTACTTAGGGCTATGTGATCGAGTACATCTGACATATCTATGGGCTATGCGATCTGGATGCGGTTAGAAATCTATCCATGGGCTATGTGATCAGGATATGGAAATACAACTCGAGGGATGTGTGAGCTCAAGTAACTCGAAGGGCTATATGATCTCGAGTAACCTGATTGGCTATGTGACCTCAGGAAAAGACTACTTCTGGCTATTGTGATCCAAGTATGTCTAGGACGTATCTGTAGCTATAGTGATCTGGATATGATCCTAACCAGACGGCTATGTGATCATGGGTAACCCGACGGTTGTGTGAGCACAGAAAAAATAGTAGGGCTTCATTGGCCATTAGGGAATGTATGTTTTTATGTTGTTGTATGGATAATAAATGTTGGCTATTTTACCCTTGGGCTATGTGATCAGGGTAGGGTTGTAACTCGATAGGCTGTGTGAGCTCAAGTAACTCGATGGGCTGTATGACCTCGAGTATGGGCTATATAACCCTTGGCCTAAGTGATTAGGGTATGGGATATAACTCGCCTCGAGTATGGTAAGCTTGGGATGGTTGGTAGACTTCTTACATAATAGTGGTATTTTGAGACATGGTTATGGACTTTAGCTAGGGTAGGCTAGACGATGATCCTTAGATGTTAAGAAGTCTTTCCGTGCACTCTTAATTATACTATCATGCATGCTTATTTTATGATATTCATGAATTGCGGTGGAGTAGAAATATACCACTGAGCTTTGTTAGCTCAGCATGCAAAATTGTGGTTTTTCCGCGCGTACGTTGACAGGTTGCTTTTGGAGGAGCACATCGAAGAGGATTTCCCAGCACTGGGCCAGTTTTAGAGTACAATACTTGATGTTTAGTTTAAACTGATTGTATTTATAAGACCTTACCACAGTCTAGTTTGTATCTTTATTTTGATTTACTACTATTTGGTCAAACGGTGTATTTTAAATTGGAACTTATATTTTGTAAACCCTTTTAATCTTATTATTTATGTGGATTTTATGGAAATGGATCATTTTGAGAATTGCCAACTTGTGGTTTTAAATAAGAAATTTTGATGGGTCGGTTTTGGGTGACCCGATTATGATACTCTAGATCTGAGACGGGATCGGGGAGTTATATTTAGTGGTATCAGAGCCTAGGTTTAGTTAATTCTAGGAAACCCAGGGTGGTATAGAGTTCGTGGTAAGGTTTCTAGTGAATACAAGTCCCTAAATTTAAGTGTACTTTATAAGACTGGGAATCCTGATGTGCCACCTTGTTTGTTGTGTTTCAAAAAAGAATTAATAGAAGGTAGAACCGGTAGTGGGGAGGCGGGTCACTTTCGTGACCTTACCTCTTTCCTCTTGCGTGTGGTGCAAGCTATTCCGAGGCAATCTGAGATGTCTTGCAACACCCCTGTAGAGAGGCTTCATCGCTTTGGGCCTAATAATTTCAAAGGCTTGGGTAAAAATGACCCAATTAAGGTTGACCAGTAGTTGCACGACATACAGAGAATCTTGAGATAGATGAGGGAAGCCCAGAGGATGATCTTGATTGTATTGTTTCCCTTCAAAAAAAAAACAATGCACACGAGTGGTGGGAGACCGTTGAGTTGGGTCTACAGCCTGAACGACCGACATGGGATATCTTTGTGGATGAGTTTCGAAAGAAGCACATCTGCGAGGTACATATAGATGAGATGAGGGACTAATTTTTACATCTAGTTTAGGGAGATCGAATGGTGTTTGCTTATGAGCAAGAGTTTTTGCGTTTGAGCCGTTACGCTTCGGAGTTTGTTACGACGAAAGAGTTGAGGTGCAAGAGGTTCAAGCAAGGTTAAAGGGTCGAGCTTCAGTTACATATGACAGTAGGTCCGCTTGGGACATTCTCCGAGTTAGCCAATAGTGCGAAGTCACTTGAGTGACTTTAGAGTTTGACATCTAATCAGTTCGAAGATTCTAGAGGTCATGATGTGGAGACCCAAGATATCATGAATCATTCTCCCTATTCGCATAAAAGGTTTTGTGCTTCAAGGAGTTCGAAAAGAGTTGCCTCAGACTAGTTACCGAGATCGATACAAGATCTAGATCGAGGGTTTGTAGAGGCTCTTTAATTTCTATTTCGAAAGGGAGTACTGATGGTTCTATTGGAGCATTGCTTCCACCAGCGTGCGAGCTTTGTGGGCGACATCACCTTAGAGTGTGCTTCTTTCTTCAGAGGGTTTGCTATAGTGTCGAGCACCGGGACACATGGCAAAGGACTGCCCAGTTGTGGAAGAGGATACATCAGTTTAGTCTCAGAGGTTGGCTACTTCCCATCATAATCAAGTTTTGTTAGAGGCGAAGTTAGGGCACCATCAGGTTATTGAGGTGGAGGTTCTGTGAGATCAACCGCCAGGGTTGGTACGCGAGGCAATGCTAGGCAGTCTGCTGCTCAGATTAGAGTTAACAGTATTGTGACCGAGGATGTATCAGGTAATTAAGTTGTGTGTTGGTTTTAGCTATTGTGTTAGCCGTTTAGCTCTTTGGTTGTGTAATAGACTGGTTCTTGTGATGTGTATCTTGGTAAATCTTGGGTTTGTTGTTGCTTTAGATGCAATTAGAATTGCATCCTTTGCTAGATAAGGTTTTATCGTAGATGGTTGTTGAGAGTGCATGTGTGCCGTAAGATATGAGTGAGAAGTTATGAAGTTTTAGATTGCTTGAATCTAGTTGTTAGTGTTGGTTGTGTAGGATCTTAACCTCTCTAGGGTAGACATTGTGCTCCGTAGTGCTAGCTCAAGGAAGGTTCTATAGGTTGAAAGGTGTTCTAAGCTTGCGTTGTAGACGCGAAAGTTGAGAGTTCCTAGTCTTAGTGTTGTGGGTGTTTTGAGGGTATGGAGGTACCCTTGGTGAATAAGCAATCTTAACGGTTGATTGCAGTTTAAAACTGCGATAAAGGTAAGGTTGAGTTCGTTGTTAGTGTTCATGGCTCCGTAGTATGGTACTAAGCGAACTGCTTCTTGGGGCACACTTGTGCAAACGACCAATTGGGTGTCGTTGCCAAGGGCTTTCCCGAGATCGTGTCTACGTGAGAGTAGCTTGTATGGTGGCTTTGGATGTGTTGAGCCGCAGTGCAATAGTGGAAGACCGCTACCGGTTTCATGAAATCGGTGACCTTGCTTTGGCCATAGAATACAAGAGCTTCACGTGTTGTTTGTCAGAGTAAAGGTTCCGTAGAAAAGGTCTAATGATGGTTGTGATGAACATGGTTGGGTTCCTAAGGGCGAATCGTGAGGATGGTTGCTTGGCTTGTGCACCTGTTGAGCTAGATCTCGTAGAGTTGGAGGAATGCCAATCGAGTTCGACCAAGTTGTTATCAGTTAAGGCAAGCAGGGTGGAAGTTATCAGAGTAGCGCAGCAGAATGTGGATCAATAGTTGTGTTTAGGGTAACCAGACGGTTGTGCTGCAAGAAAATGATGTTGGAGGAACCAGATAGAAATCCTTGAGAGTAGTTAGATGAGTTGCTCGCGTTGGATGGTTTGGATAGAGTAGTCAGAGTAGTGGGAATCTTGTGAATCAAAAGTGGTTTTTATTCATGTGAAAAGCATGTTCAAATAAAGTGAAGTTTTAAGTCCTGTCTTGGTGGGTTGAGTCTAGAGAAAAGTGTCGTAAGTTCAAGGTAGTTTGATGGTAATGTTTGGCTGTCAGGGTTTTGTTTGTCTTTTGATGTTCGACCGGGGTACGGTTGTTAGATGTGATGTGTTCCCGACAATGTTTTGTGAAAGTAGTGCAACGTTTTAGAAATAGATGAGGCCTAAGTTTAGAGTATGTTTGACGGATGCTAGTATAATGGATTTGTTACTCGTGGTATAATCTGTTGAAGATGAGTTCCTTGGATCTGTGTTTGAACGGCACAGCTTGAGGTTGGTTTGTTGTTCTGCTTATAGGTTCGTTGCGAGTGATAATGGTTGTGATGTTTTAGATCGTTAAAGTTTTCGGGAGAAGAGTTAAGGATAAATGGTTCAATATTATGGTTTTGATTTGTGGTAAGTTGAGGGGGAAGTCTCCCTAATTAAGTGATCTTGTTTGTTGGTAAAGGGTTTGGAGCTATTCCGGTGGTATCTCATTCATCTATTTAAATTTTGAGGACAAAATTTCTTAAAGGATGGGAGAGTTGTAACGACCTGGATTTCTTGAGTTAACGATGAGTGTTGACCTAATTTTGGATTGACACGTTGGGTTAAATGTTCGGGTCATGTTAGGCCTTATTGTTGGGCTTCGTGGGCTTTCATGTCTTGTTAGGCTTGTGTTTGGATAAAGAATGTTTAGTGAAGGGTAAATGGGATTTACCTCCCTCAAGGGAGACAAAGGCTTATGCCTTGTTTATTTTGCTACAGGGGAAAAAGAGAATGAGATCACCCATTGTCCCTCAACTATCCTCATCTCTCTCTCTTCAAAAACACCCATCCAACTCAAGGTTTAAGGAGAAATCTTGTTGTGGTAGAGTGTGAATCTCAGATTGGTCATCAAGGAAGAGTTTATCAGCATCAAAGAATCTCCATTTCGAGCTAAGCATCTTTGGTATTAGTGGAGGATGAGTTAGGAAGCTTGGA
The DNA here is from genome assembly GCA_019671005.1 of Hibiscus mutabilis. Lineage (NCBI taxonomy): Eukaryota > Viridiplantae > Streptophyta > Magnoliopsida > Malvales > Malvaceae > Hibiscus > Hibiscus mutabilis. Next base: position 32,051,501 of record CM033713.1, read on the forward strand.
CTAAGAAGGGTGGTGGTAAGAGCTTGGTGGGAGCTTCATTTCGGGTTTTGCTTGCTTAAAGTCAGTACATTTCTGATTCCTATATTTCATTAGCCTCATAAAATGTATACCTTGCTTGGTGTTATGATTTGTGGGTGTGAGATAGGTCTTTAGAGCTTTAAACCCCCATTAATGGTAAATCAAAGATGAGATGTTGATAATGCATAAAATTGATAGAAAACCACCTATTGCACTCTAAATAACTTGTAGGATCGATTTGGGACTTAACCATGGAGGTTAAGGGTACGATTGAAGAAATTATGAGCTCTAAGTTTTGAAATTTGGGCTCAAGTACCGGTATAGGGTAGCTACATATCGGTACTCCTTTGTATTGAGGAATACGGATTGTAAGGGGCGTATTGGTATGCTTTCCTGTGTATCGGTACCCCTCCCCTAATATGAATTCCAGTAACGCTTTGGCGTACCGGTATGCTAAGGGGCGTTTCGGTACCTACTGTTTCATTGCTTGGGGAGGCTTTCGCGTATCGGTACACTAGGGTAGGGGTGCCGGTACGGGTTGGGATCGGTAAGGGGCGATCTGTGTACTGATGTTCAGTACCAATACGGGGTAAAAGCGTATCGGTACGGCTAGTCCTCTAATTCCTTCGAATTTAATTAGTGTATCAGTACTCATGGGGGAGTATCGATACCAAGAGGGCAGTACTGATACTCACCTTGGAGTATCGATACTCGCTGGGCAATCTGCCTAAGAAAGTCGAGTTCACGTTCGAGGGTTCTATAGTTTAAGGTAAAGGGCCCTAAGGGTTTGTTAGGGTGTAAAATGAATGCTAAAACTGAGAAATGTAGAATTAAACCCCGTGCGTGAAATAAATGGCTAATGGCTTGGTAATTATTGAGTGGATCGCTTCTTTAATCACCCATAAAGATCTGTAGTGGATTGGTTAATACTACGTGGAAGATTGGGGTCCTTGTTGTGTGCTGAAGGGACGCCATATAGGCTGGTTGCCGCGAATAATAAGATAACCTAACGATAAAAGCGTAAATGAATCCTAAATGCGCATATTAATTAGTGTAACAAATGAGTCACGCCTTAGGGCATTGGTAATGGTTGGCTGGATGCCTTTTATCTCTCGGTGAGATATATTGATGCTCAAGGGAGAACGTGTTATTGTATGTGTCTTGGTTAGGAATCTGGATGTCCTAGAGTCAGTGCAAGGGCACTTAAATAAGGGGATGGGTACTCTGAGCTATGTGATCAAGTACATTTGACGTATCCATGGGCTTTGTGATCTGGATGCGATTAGAAACCTAACCTTGGGCAATGTGATCAGAATATGGAAATACAACTCAAGTTATGTGTGAGCTCGAGTAACTCGAAGGGCTATGTGATCTCAAGTAACCTGATTAGCTATGTGACCTCAAGAAAAGACTGCTTGTGGCTATTGTGATCCAAGTATGTCTAGGACGTATATGTGGCTATAGTGATCCGGATATGATCCTAACTCGACAGCTATGTGATCACGGGTAACCCGACGACTGTGTGAGCACGGGCAAAATAGTAGGGCTTCGTTGGCCATCAGGGAATGTATATTATTTACGTTGTTGTATGGATAATAGATGTTGGCTATTTTACCCTTGGGCTATATGATCAAGGTAGGGTTGTAACTCGATGGGCTGTGTGACCTCGAGTAACTCGATGGGCTGTGTGACCTCGAGTATGGGCTATATAACCCTTGGGCTAAGTGATCAGGGTATGAGATGTAACTCGATGGATGGAGTGGCCTCGAGTATGGCAAGCTTATGATGGTTTGGTAGACTTCTTAAATGATAATGGTATTTTGAGACATGGTTATGGACTCTATCTAGGGTAGGCTAGACGATGATCCTTAGATGTTGAGAAGCCTTTCCGTGCAGTCTTAATTATATTATCATGCATGCTTGTTTTATGATATTCATGAATTGCGGTAGAGTAGAAATGTACCACTGAGGTTTGTTAGCTCAGCGTGCAGAATTGTGGTTTTTTCGCGCGTAGGTTGACAGGTTGCTTTTGGAGGAGCACGTCGATGAGGATTTCCCAGCACCAGGCTAGTTTCAGAGTACAGTACTTGATGTTTAGTTTGGACTGATTGTATTCATAGGACCTTACCACAGTCGAGTTTGTATCTTTATTTTGATTTACTATTATTTGGTCAAACGATTTATTTTAAATTGGAACTTATATTTTGTAAACCCTTTTAATCTTATTATTTATGTGGATTTTATGGAAATAGATCGTTTTGAGAATTGTCAACTTGTGGTTTTAAATGAGAAATTTTGATGGGTCAGTTTTGAGTGACCCAAATGTGATACTCTAGATTCGGGACGTGATCAGGGTGTTACATTTAGTGGTATCAGAGCCTAGGTTTAATCAGTTCTAGAAAACCCTAGGGTGGTATAGAGGTCGTGGTAAGGTGTCTAGTGAATACAAGTCCCTAAATTTAAGTGTACTTTATAAGACTGGGAATCCTGGTGTGCCACCTTGTTTGTTGTGTTTAAGAAAATGATTGATGGAAAGTGGAACCGGTAGTGGAGAGGGGGGTCACTTTTGTGACCTTACCTCTACCCTCTTACTTGTGGTGAAAGCTATTCCGAGGCAATCTGAGACGCCTCGCAACATCCTTGTAGAGAGGCTTCATCGCTTTGGGCCTAAGAATTTCGAAGGCTTGGGTAAGGATGGCCCGATTAAGGCTGAGAGTGGTTACGCGACACAAAGAAAATCTTGAGGTAGATGAGAGAAAGCCCGGAGGATGATCTTGATCGCATTGTTTCCCTTCTGAAGGGCAATCTTTGTGGATGAGTTTCGGAAGAAGAACATCTGCGAGGTACATATAGATGAGATGATGGACCAGTTTCTGCATCTAGTTAAGGTAGATCGAACAGTGTTTGCTTATGAGCAAGAGTTTTTGCGTTTGAGCCGTTACGCTCTAGAGTTTGTTGCGACGAAAGATTTGAGGTGCAAGAGGTTCAAGTAAGGTTTGAGGGTCGAGCTTCAGTTGCATGTGACAGTAGGTCCGCTTGGTACATTCTCCGAGTTAGCCAAAAGTGTGAAGGCACATGAGCGACTTCAGAGTTCAACATTTAATCAGTTCGGGGATTCTATGGGTTATGATATGGAGACCTAGGATATCATGAATCCTTCTCCCTATCCGCATAAAAGGTTTTGTGCTTTAAGGAGTTCGAAGAGAGTTGCCTTAGACCAGTTACCGAGGGTTGGCTTAGGATATAGATTGAGGGTTCGTAGAGGCTCTTTAATTTCTACTCTGGAAAGGAGTATTATTGGAGTTTCGCTTCCACCAGCGTGCGAGCTTTGTGGGCGACATCACCTTGTAGTGTGCTTCTTGCTTCGGAGGGTTTATTACTATAGGTTTCGAGCACCGGGACACATGGCAAAGGACTACCCAGTTGTGGATGAGGATACATCAGTTCAGTCTCAGAGGTGGGCTACTTCCCGTCATGATCAGAGTTTTGTTAGAGGCAGAGTTAGGGCACCGTCAAGTTATCGAGGTAGAGGTTCTGTGAGATCCATCGCCAGGGTTGGCACGTGAGGCATTGCTAGGTAGTTTGCTGCTCGGATTAGAGTTGACAGCGTTGCGACCGGGGATATGTTAGGTAATTAAGTTTTGTGTTGGTTTCAGTTGTTGTGTTAGACGTTTAGCACTTCAGTTTTGTAATAGATCTGTTCTTGTTATGTGCATATTGGTAAATCTTGGGTTTGTTGTTGCTTTAGATGCAATTAGAATTGCATCCTTTGCTAGATAAGGTTTTGTCGTAGATGGTTGTTGAGAGTGCATGTGTGCCGTAAGATGTGAGTGAGAAGCTATAAAGTTTTATATTGCTTGAATCTAGTTGTTAGCGTTGGTTGTGTAGGATCTTAACCTCTCTAGGGTGGACGTTGTGCTCCGTAGCGCTAGCTCAAGGAAGGTTCTATAGGTTGCAAGGTGTGCTAAGCTTGCGTTGCATATAGGAAAGTTGAGAGTACCTAGTCTTAGTGTTATGGGTGTTTTGAGGGTATGGTGGTACCTTGGTGAATGAGAAATCTTACCAGTTGTTTGTGGTTTAGAACCGTAATAAAGGTATGGTTGAATTCGATGTTAGTGTCTATCGTTCCGTGGTATGGTACTAAACAAAATCCTTGTTGGGGCACACTTGTGCAAACGACCAATTGGGTGTCATTGCCAAATGCTTTGCTGAGATCGTGTTTGCGTGAGAGTAGCTTGTATGGTGGCTTTGGATGTGTTGAGCCGTAGTGCAATAGTGGAAGACCGTGCCGGTTTCGTGAGATCGGTGACCTTGTTTTGGCCATAGAATATGAGAGCTTCGCATGTTGTTTGTTGGAGTAAAGGTACCGTGGAAAAGGTCAAATGAAGGTTGTGATAAACATGGTTGGGGTTCTAAGGGCGAATCGTGAGGATGGTTGCTTGGCTTGTGCACCTATTGAGCTAGATCTCGTAAAGTTGGAGGAATGCCCAATTGAGTTCGACCAATTTGTTATCGGTTAAGGCAAGCAGGGTGGAAGTTATCAGAGTAGCGCAGCAGAATGTGGATCAATAGTTGTATTGAGGGTAACCGGACGGTTATGCTGCAAGAAAATGATGTTGGAGGAACCAGTTGGAAATCCTTGAGAGTAGTTAGATGAGTTGCTCGCGTTGGATGGTTTGGATAGAGTAGTTGGAGTAGTGGGAATCTTGTGAATTGAAAGTGGTTTTTATTCATGTGAAAAGCAAGTTCGAATAAAGTGAAGTTTTAAGTCCCGTCTTGGTGGGTTGAGTCTGGCCATAAATTAAGTTACTGTCATTTTTATATCTGGCCATCAATGTTTGCTCTTCGGATCTAGATACATCATATTCCCTTTTGGATGCACTAACAATGGACTGCAGTGTTCTTTATTAAAACATTCTAGTTTTCACTCATCATCATCAAGACATAATATTTTCCTCAAACATCCGACATACTTAACTTTGAAGTTTTTGTTTTTACTATTTTCAATTTGTTTTATCTCTGACAATATTTTTTTCATCTTTTAACTGGAAATCTTTAATCCGACCTAAATGAATAGGTCTAAGCTAAAGTTCTATAATTAACATATCATTCTTTTTCAATTACAGTTGCACATTCATTACTCTTAAAGTAGAGAATATCTTTAAACTAAGTGCATTGGGTACTATATTGGCCTTTCCAAGATAGTAGTCAATCGCAACATCACAATCCTTGAGGAGTTCTATCTACCACTGTTAAGGATGTAAAAAGCATACATTTCATGCCTTTTTACTTAGGTTACTGTTTGGTTTCAAGCTCATTTCATTGCATTTTGTTGCATTTAATTCATATAGTTGCATTTGGTGGTGTTTGCTTGGTTGTTTTTACATATTCGTGAAATTGGTGCTACTTGAGAGAAAGGGTTGTTTTGGTGTGGTGATGTGCAGGTGAATTGAGGAGCGTTGCTGGAAAAGGGAAATATGTTTCAGCATTTTGGACGGTATTTCTGGGTGCAGAAAAAAACAAAGACAAAAGATATTATACACCAGCCACCTGTGCCACACTTGTGAAGGGAATATTCCCTAGGGTACACAAGGAATTAAGGGCACAAAACCCTAGGAGCCCCCACTATATAAAGAATAGGACACCCACATTAAAGAGAGCTATAAAAAAGTGTTTAAGAGATAAGAAAGAGAGAGGAAGAGGTGGCCACTCTTCTTCTTCTCCTTCATTGTGTCCTCCATTGTTGAAGCTCCAAGGGAAGATCTTGCTAGTCTTTGAGAGAAGTAGCAAGCTTAGGGTGGTTCACAGCAGTCCAAGGCGGCTTAAGAGTTTCCTTTACTCTTAGTTGCTCTTTTTCTCTTACATTTTTATTTTGAAATGGGTTGTATTAGACGAATGATTTTTGATGATATTTGCCCGGCCATGAACTAACTTTAAGTGGCTTGGGGTTTATTGTGGATGATTATGTTTTTGTTTAAATGAATGCTTTAGCTTTTTCCAGTTTCATATGTGCTTTGTTCACTATTTTATTGCCTTGGGTTTGTAAGAGCTTTCGAGAGTTAGCTGTTACCCTTGTTTAATGCTTAATGGTCGAGAGAGTTAAGTTTAGATCTACATGGACAATGGGGTTTGATGTTGAGTGGCATAACCCTAACTCATCTTAGAGATAAGGATAGAGTTTCAACGACTAAAAGGAGTAGTACTTCAAGGATAGTAGCTTGCTAGGGTTCAAGCTGAGAGGTATTGCTGTAGCATTCTTACTGTTAGTTTCTTGCTAGACATAGTTTAAAAACACGTGCGTAAGCTCTGTCGAGCATCTTATATGCTGGAAAGTGTTAGTCATTCATGAGAACTAGGCATAGGATTCCTTGATAAACCCATCCTGTCATCCCATCGAGAGTTTTTGCATGTGTGAGGACGTTTGAAGTCTTATTCTATCGCTCCAGTTCTTATTACAATTTTTGCTACAACATTTTTTAATCGCGCATATCAACTCTTTCATTCAATATTTTATCTTGTATTTGAGTGCTTAAACTTGACTTAATTTACCTCCAACCCCTGTGGAGACGATCTTACTCATCACTTTATTACTTGTTCGATGTGTATACTTGCACCAATCGTGTATCATTTATAGTACATCTTTACACACGCAACAAGTATTTGGCATCGTTGTCGGGGATTGGCAATTGGTTATTTTAAGTTTAGTTTTTGCACCATTTTATTCTTTTTTGTATATATTTATTTGCAGTTTTTGTTTACCTTTTTGCAGGTGTTATGCTGTTGCATGACCCGAGGAAGACCTGAAGAACCATTAGTACTTATAGTTCCTGAAATCGAACACATTTTTCTTCAAATAAGACGTATACCAAGAGCTCAAAGAGCCATGTACGGAGTTTAAAATCAAAGAGGTCAACCTGAGAATCTGTAGGATCCTAATGCTACAACAAATCGTGGGGTTATAGCTCGCCCCACGTTCTATTAGAGACCATTTAACTCCTATCTTGGATGATCTCAACCCTGAGATTGTAGCTCCCGAGATTCAGGCAGTCCACTTTGTACTTAAACTGGTGATGTTCAACATGTTAAACTCCATTGGGCAATCTGGTGGTTCGCCTCATGAAGACGCAAGGTAGCATATACGTTCTTTTCTAGAGGTGTGTGACTCCTTTCGAAAGCAAAGTGTGCATGAGGATGTGCTAAAATTAAAGTTATTCCCATACTCATTTAGAGATCGAGCAAGGGCGTGGCTTAGTGAAGTACCTTCCGGCTTGATGAAGTCATGGACAGACCTATGTAAAAGCTTTTTGTTGCGGTATAATCCACCAAATATGAGCACTCAACTAAGGAATGACATTGCTTCCTTTCGTCAAGCTGATGATGAGTCGATGTATGAGTATTGGGATCGATACAAGGGACTTCTCAAGTGTATGAACCACGGATTCCATGATTGGACGCAAGTTGTAATGTTCTACAATGGTGTTAATGCTTCTAAGAGGATGATGCTAGATGCTTCAGCAACTGGAACTTTGTTGGATAAGTCGCCTGAAGATGCATTTGATATCCTTGATAGAATAGCAAACAATGATTACCAATTTCCTACTTCAAGACTTGGAACGGGGAGGAAAACCCATGGGACACGTGAGCTTGATGCCAAGGAATCTGTTTCAGCTCAATTGTCAGCCATTACAAATATGTTGAAGAATCTCCAACGTCCTAATGAAGTGAAGGAAGTGAAGGTAGCAACTGCTTGTGTTCGTTGCGATAGAAATCATCATGTGAGCGAGTGCCCCGAAAACCATGAGTCTACCAACTACGTGGGGAACTTTAATATGAACAACCACAACTCCTATTCGAACACTTATAACCCAGGATGGCGTCAGCATCCTAATCTTTCTTGGAGGAATCAAGGCACAAACAATCCCAGTAGCTTGAATAGACAACAAAATCTGATTGAACCCCCAAGTTTTCAGCAAAATATGTCGTGGCAAAATACTAACAAGGGGTCGGCATCTTCATCGAATAACAATTCTTTGGAATCTATTTTCCAAGACTTTATGAAGACTACGAAGGCTTTATTTCAAGACCAAGCTACACCTATCAAGAGCCAAGGAGCATTGCTACAAAGTCATAGTTTGTCTTTGAGAGCTTTGGAAACCCAATTAGGCCAAATTGCACAAGCTTTACATACTCGACCTCAGGGTAGTCTACCTAGTGATACTGAAGTCACTAAAACTCATAGCAATGAGCAATGTAGTGCATTCACCTTAAGGAATGACACCAAATAACGAAAGAAGCTAAGTTTGGGGGAGACACTCATAAATCCCAGCCACGAGATGTTGCATGAAGAATCTCAGTTGCAAGAGGACTCACCTTCAATAGAGAGCAAGGGTAAGGGTTCGATGAGTGGATCCAATGATGACAGGCAAAATATTGCCACAACAAAAGATAACACCCCACCAGCAAGAGTTGATGACGAAATGATAATTATTAATACTCTCAAATATGCTAATGATTCTAGGGAGTATTAGTCGCTTCAAGATATGGAATATATGATGGAAGAGGAAGCTGCAGAATTTTGCTGCAACAAGTTTTTGCACAATGATGGTTACTTGAAGCTTGATGAAGAAAACAACGATGAGCTCAAGGAATATCCGAGGAAGCTACAGTAGTCTAGCTTACTCATAGCTAGACCAGATATGTAATTTGAGCCCTTAGATTTTGCTAAATTTAGTTCCCCTAAACCCTCATTTGAGCACCCACCCACTTTAGAACAAAAGCACTTACCTTCATACCTTAAGCATGCTTATTTGGGGTCCAATGAGACTTTGCATGTGATTAATGCTGGTAATCTTAAGCCTGAGCAAGAGAGTAGTTTGATGAAGAAAACAACAATGATCTCAAGGAATATCTGAGGAAGCTACAATAGTCTAGCTTACTCATAGCTAGAACAGATATGTAATTTGAGCCCTTAGATTTTGCTGAATTTAGTTCCCCTAAACCCTCATTTGAGCACCCACCCACTTTAGAACAAAAGCCCTTACCTTCATACCTTAAGCATGTTTATTTGGGGTTCAATGAGACTTTGCATGTGATTAATGCTGGTAATCTTAAGCTGGGCAAGAGAGTAGTGATAAGTGTTCAAAAGTACTATTTTTCTTACCCTTTTTACTCATATTATTGTTAGACTTAGGCTCATATTAGTTGCATAGTTAGCCATTCATGCATTAATCCATGTTTCCTTCAATCGTTGAGCTTGATTACATAACTTGGTGATTTTTTGTGGAAATAGATGCTGCTTTGGTGTGTTTTTGTGTGTATGTGCAGGATCACTTGCCAAAGCAATGCCGAGCTAGTTGCCAGGGCAGTGCATGAAGGAGACGCCGAGCCAGTTGCCATGGCATTTGTCGACAAAGACCAAAAGCAATATGGATGTCGAAATTCATGATTTTACAAGCCCAAGATGACATGGAGCAAGGTCCAAGCCCAAAGGAATTTGATTGCCATGCAGAGATTAAAGAAGAATTAAATTCCAAGTGGATAGGAGAAGTTCTAATAGGAATAAAATTATAATAAAGAATTATATTCTTTAAAGATAATTTAATTCCAACTCAAACTCCTCCTCAAAGAAGGACTTTGGCCTAGCCCTATAAATAGCAAGGAGATTTTTAGACAATCCATAGAGGGAGAGCAAGGGGGAAATTTCGACAAGAGAGCATTAGGGAATTTCGACTTCTTCTTCTTTTTGCTTCTATTAGATTCATGGTTTGGGGATTATTCTTTGTATATCTTTTGAACCCAACCATGAACTAACTTGATCGGCTATGGTTATTGTGTTTTGTGGTTGTGAGAAACTATTGGTTTTTGTTTAGGTAATAAGAGTTTGTACTTTTCTATTTCAAGGTTTATTCATTCTTGATTCTTATTATTGTTTATGAGTGAATTGGGAGAGGATCTCGTGATTTCATCCATTTATCTAATATCGGGAGAGTTAGATTCAAGAAACGAATGAATATGATCTTTATTCAATCCAATGATGGTGAAGATTAATCCGCTTTAGGAATAAGTTAAGGATTTCAACGGCTAAGAGGAGTGCAAGATTGGTTGTTGTTCACCCTTGATTCACGCAGGATGTATTATCAAGGCATGCACAAGTAGCTAGAGTTTCGACTTAGGGATAAGAAGAAACCATTGAAGAACGCTCCGCCGAACCTTGAAGTTGTTGCCCGATCGCCCAAGTAGTTGCCCAACTAGTCGCCTGTGCAACCATCAATTAGTTGCCAAGGCAACCCCGTTGTAAGTCGCCACGGCAACCGAAAGTTGCCCGCACACTCTTTTACCAAGACAATCCAATCGGCTATCACACCTCAACTCACGATAACCTAGCCTATCTCTCTCAATCGATCTCATCTTTTCTTTTACTTTATTGCTTTCTAGTTTAGTTATTAGTTAAACTCCTTTAATCCTTTAATTGTGTTTTTACTTTTCACAAAGTCAAGAACTTAAGCAAAGTGGCCCAAACCAATCCTCAATGGAGACGATACTCGATACTCATATCACTTTATTACTTGCGACGTGTATACTTGCACAATTGCGTAGCACTTATCACACGCAACAAGTTTTTGGCGCCGCTGTTCGGGATTGGCAATAGCGACTTTATTTTTACTTTCTTGCACTTTCTTTTATTTTTCTTGTTTAAAATTCAAAGGGCTAACAAACTTTGGTTTTGCATTGGTATATGACCAGTATGCAGACCGACTTCACCGTAATATCCCTTTGATCCGTAAATCGAACGAACCTTACAAAGACTTAGACGAAGGATAAGAGAAGCAATGGCAAATCAAGACGGCAATATTAATCAAGATGTTCGAGCAGGAGGAGGAGTGATTCTTGCACGAAATGTAACTATTCGAGACTATCTTGAAGAAGATCTTGATGGACTTAACCCAGAGTTGTCGCACCAAAATTGAAGCCGACCACTTTGAGTTGAAACCGTAATGTTTAATATGATCAACACAATAGGTCAATTTGGCGGCTCAAAGAATCAAGATGCACGACAACATCTGAAATCTTTCCTCGAGATTTGCAACTCGCTCAAGATACACGGAGTTACCCCGATGTCCTACGATTAAGATTATTCCCTATTCACCGAGGGATAGGGCGAAAGCATGGCTAAATAGCATTCCCGCCGGATCCATAGCATCTTGACTGATCTTTGTCGTGATTTCCTTGCTAGATTTAATCCTACAAATTTAATCGATAAGCTTCAGAACGACATTACTTCTTTTCGGCAGCAGATGATGAATCCATGTACGAGGCTTGGGAGCGATATAGAGAACTTCTACACAAATGCCCTCTACACGGATTCCCTGTGGACTCAAGTGACAATGTTTTACAATGCCGTGAATACACCAACAAGGATGATGCTAGACGCCTCGCAAACGGCATACTCCTAGATAAGTCACCGGAAGAAGCAATGCAAATTTTAAACAGGCTGGCCAAGAATGATTATCAATTCCCATCTACTAGAAGAGGAGGAGTTAGACGCTAAGCCACAATACATGAACTAGGATCATCGATTCAATTTCGCACAATTGGCCGCTTTAACCAAGATGGTCCGTAACATGCAAAAACCAAACAACACACATGAAGTCAAGGTAATGGATTCTTTTTGTGAGTTATGTGGCGATAACCATAATTCTTCCGAATGTATGCGTAATCCGAATCTAGCTTCTATGTGGGAATTACAATCGGGCAACAACATGATGTCAAATACATACAATCCAAATTTTGGAAGAAGCACCCAAATTTTTCATGGAGTAATCCCAACAATGCTCTAAACCGTAACAATCGAATGCACAAGCATCGGGATTCCAAAGAAAATATGCCACGACAACAGATGCCGCAAAGAACAACCGACAACATCTAGTTCTTTGGAAAATTCTCTAAATGCTTTTATGATGAAAACTGAATCTTATATGGCTGAGAATAGTAATTTCATAAAAAGAACTGATGCTTTTATTAACAGACCGAGATGAGATTGCAAAACCAAGAGGCGGCAATCAAATCATTGGAAAATCAAGTCGGACAATTTGCTCAAAATCAACACTAGACCACAAGGAGGTTTACCTAGCGATACCGAAGTCGCAAGAGGAACTGCCATGAGCAATGTAAGGCAATCACCACCAGAAGTGGCCAACAACTTAGAGGTTCAAACCCGCCACAAACAAAACTCCACAAAAAGAGCAAGACGAACCTAGCGGCAAAGTCTCGATGCTGAACCAAGAATTGCTGCGGCAACCGCAATAAGCATGCCTCGCAACCAATGACGCCTCGAATTTGCGATAAGCACGCCAAAAACCCCAGGGCTTGGTAACACATCGGCAACTCCATATGTCCCCGTAATGCCGCCAATCGGTTTCAAACCAATGAAAAGATCGAAGATATCCGACTTCCACCACCATTCCCACAAAGGTTGAAGCGACAAAAGCAAGAATACCAATTCAAGAAGTTTCTTGATATCCTAAAGCAAGTCCACATCAACTTGCCATTGGTGGAAGCAATTGAACAAATGCCAAACTATGCCAAGTTTCTTAAAGACATTGTGTCCAAGAGAACAAGGCTAGGAGAGTTTGAAACAATTGCCGCAAATGTAGGGATGCATGGCAATGTTGCACAATCGTATGCCGCCTAAGTTGAAGGATCCCTAAGTTTCACAATACCCTGCTCTATTGGAAATCACTATGTCGGGAAAGCACTATGCGACCTAGGGGCTAGCATAAACTTGATGCCTAAATCGGTTTTCCGTAAACTAGAATCGGGAAGGCAAGACCTACAACAGCTTATGCTACAAAATGCCGGATGCATCCTATGTGCATCCGTAGGGAAAAATCGAGGACATACTGGGTAAAAGTTGATAAATTTATTTTTCCCGCTGACTTTATTGTTTTAGATTGTGAAGCGATGAGCATGCGCCTATCATTCTCGGAAGACCATTCCTAGCGACAGGAGAACTTTGATTGATGTTGAAAAGGAGAACTCACAATGAGGGTGAATGACCAGCAGGTAAAACTAAATGTGTTCCAAACACTAAGGCATGCCGATGATCCGTAAGAATGCCAACTACTTCATGCCACGGCAGAGTTTAACTTCGATGAGGAATTTAGTTGCCTCGCAACTACATTGCCGATCAAGAGGAACCCGAGGAGTATGAAGAACCGGTCGATGAGGAACAACCAAAGAGGTAAATTGGCTAGTCAATCGACTGTGTACATACTTTGAACCACCGGACTACTCGTAAGGAAGGTAAGATCGAAAAACCCTCTATCGAAAATCCACCAATTCTTGAGTTGAAACAATTGCCGTGAGAGCAATCAAATATGTATACTTAGGGACGATAATACATTACCTGTAATTATTTCTTCTAAGTTACAGCCGAAAGCAGAAAAAGAAGTCGATCAACATGTTGAAGCTACATAAAAAGGCAATAGGGTGGACAATTGCCGACTTGAAGGGAATTAGCCCGGCGGTGTGCATGCACAAGATCTTGTTGGAAGATGATCACAAACCTTCAATTGAGGCCCAGAGGAGACTGAATCATGCCATGAAAGGGGTTGTAATGAAAGAAATCATCAAGTGGCTTGACGCCGGCATTATATACCCTATCTCCGATAGTACGTGGGTAAGTCCGCACAATGTGTGCCGAAAAAGGGAGGTATAACAAAGGGTAAGCAATGAAAATAATGAACTTATCCCAACCAGATCAGACCGGTTGGAGGGTTTGTATGGACTATCGAAAGCTAAACAAAGCCACTAGGAAAGATCACTTCCCATTACCCTTTATTGATCAAATGCTTGACCGCCTTGCAAACCCTTTTATGCTTTCTTGATGGTTATTCAGTTACAATCAGATTGCCATAGCACACTGAAGATCAAGAAAAGACAACCTTCACATGCCCCTACGGTACTTATGCCTTCCGAAGAATGCCGCTCGATTATGTAACGCCCGCAACCTTCCAAAGATGTATGATGGCGCTCTTTTCGTACATGGTCAAGACTTCCTGAGATCTTCATGGATGATTTTTCGGTTTTTGGTAATGACTTCGACGGCTGTCTCGCAATTTAGAGAGGGTGTTGGCAAGATGCGAAGAAACAGATTTAGTCCTCAATTGGGAGAAATGCCACTTTATGGTAGATGAAGGAATAGTGCTCGCCATAAGATCTCATCCAAGGGAATTGAAGTAGACAAAGCCAAGGTGGACGTGATCGAGAGATTACCCCACCAAATTCTAAGTTAAAGGAATTCAAGTTTTCTGACATGCAGTGTTTTTACAGAGGTTCATTCATAACTTTTCTAAAATCACTAAACCTTTGTGTAATCTGCTTGAACAGATAAAGTCTTTGATTTTGATGATTCTTGCACTCAAGCATTTGAAACCCTAAAGAAAAAGCTTGCCTCGCACCCATTGTTGTTCCACCGTTTGACGCTACCTTTTGAGCTCATGTGTGATGCAAGTGATTTCGCAGAGGAGCAAATCCTAGGCCAACGCACGTAAGACCTTCCATGTGATATACTACGCTAGTAAAACTCTTAACGATGCTCAAATGAATTACACAACAACGGAGAAAGAGTTACTAGTCAGAGTTTTCGATTTGACAAGTTCCGATCCTATTTAATTGGTACAAAGGTAATTGTTCATACGGACCATTCGCAATCAAATACTTATTTGCTAAAAAGGATGCTAAACCTCGCTTGATTCGTTGGATATTACTTTTACAAGAATTTGATATTGAAATTAAGGACAGAAAGGAACAAAAAAATCAAGTGGCCGATCACTTATCACGCTTTGGAACGCAATAGGAAGAGAACGCGATCTAGAGATATGCGATGCATTCCCGATGAACAAATTCTAATCGCCTCGGCAACCCTTGACGCCTCGACAGCCCATGACGCCCGCCTCGACAACTCTCGACGCACACGCAGCAGACGCCGGCAACCATCTTTGACGAGCACGCCAAAGAATTTTGGGAGCAGACACTACGGCAAAGACATGCCCCGCAATACCCCGTACGCAGATTTAGTTAACTTCCTTGTTTGTGGTATTTTTCCGTATGGCATTACTCACCAAGGGAAGAAGCGGTTCCGCCATAATGCTAAGCATTACTTTTGGGACGAGCCTCTTTTGTTTAAACAATGTGCAGATCAAAGTTATACGTCGATGTGTCCCCTCAAGAAGAGCAACAAAATGTACTCCGCAATGCCATTCTTCACCCTATGGAGGACATTTTGGAGGAACTCGCATCACGCCAAAGTCTTGCAATCCGGTTTGTATTGGCCAACATTGTACAAAGATGCCCAAGACTTTTACAAGCAATGTGATCGCTGCCGAGGACGGGCAATATCTCTAGGCGACATGAGATGCCACCCGCAACATCATCGAGGTGGAACTGCTCGATGTATGGGGATCGATTTTATGGGACCTTTTCCATCTTCATTCGCAACCTCTACATCTTACTCGCGCGACTATGTGTCTAAATGGGTAGAGGCAAATGCAGCTTCCTAACGACGATTCCAAGACCGCAACGATTCCTGCAGAAAAAAACATATTTACACGGTTTGGGATGCCGAGAGCAATTATCAGACGACGGGGGCAAGCATTTTGACAATGTACTAATTGCCAAGATGTTGCAACGCTTCGCATATCACACAAGATCGCCACGCATATCACCCACAAACCAACGGGCAAGCAGAAATTTCCAACCGGAGTTGAAGGGAATACTCGAGAAAGTTGTAAATCCCTCTAGGAAGGATTGGTCATTAAGACTAGATGACGACTTTGGGCATATCGCACCGCATTCAAAACACCATTAGGTATGTCCCCTTCCGGCTTGTCTATGGTAAAACATGTCATCTACCGGTGGAAATCGAGCACAAGGCGACTGGGGCAATCAAGACCGTGAATATGGATTGGGAAAGTGCCGGACAAAAGCGCTTGATGGATCTCAATGAGATAGAAGAATTTCGTGCACTCGCCATAACAATGCACAAATCTACAAGGAGAAAACAAAGCGATGGCACGACAAGAAACTATTGCCACGACAATTCACGCCAGGGCAACTAGTTCTCCTATTCAATTCTCGCCAAAACTTTTCCCGGAAAGCTGAAATCAAGATGGTCGGGACCATTCAAAGTCGCAAACCATTCTCTCATGGTGCCGTAATAATCAAGTCCATCTCTCGACAATCATGAATTCAAAGTTAATGGACAAAGATTGAAGCACTACAATGGTGCCCATGTGGAACGTAATAAGGAAGTGGTCAACTTAGAGAGATGCATGAGCATGCTCTCTTTTCAATTTTTTTTTTTTTTTCTTTTTATTTTCATTTTTATTTTTAGGAGATATTTTATTTTTTCTTCATTATCTTTAGTTTTCAGTTTTTTTTATTTTCTTTTTCACAACAAGACTCACAACTACTATGCTAAGGAAATTTATCACAAGATCCTTGCCACGGCAACCAATGATGAAGATGATGCCGCAACAACCTACATCGCGGCAAAGCACAAGCTGATGCCACGCTAAAGGTACGCCAACTAAATCCATGAAGATGCCACGGCAACCAAAGCTCAAGACGTCCCGCAACAAGAAAACAACCATCACGCTCAAGCAAGAAAATCAAGACGCCAACTAGAAGGAAACTAATCATCTACGATGACGAACTCTCTGAGTAAGTCCTCGTATGCATTTTATTTTTATATTTATTTTTCGTTATTTTTATGCATGCATTGAGGACAATGCCTCACTCGAGTTTGGGGGATTGTTATTAGTAATTACCATGTTTAGTTACATTAATCTTAAGCATTACATTTAGGATACATAAATTGCTTGCCATGCCTTTAATTGGAACAAGAATTGCTTAGATTTGATGAATATTCGATGATGACTTTGCCAATGCACTTAATTGATAGAATTTTTATTCTAGGATAACCATGAAAAACTTAGAATTGTACTATGATGCTAAATTTGATGAAACACTGTTGTGGTTTGATTGATTTAAGGAGTTCTAGTAAACTTAGGTTGATAATTAACTAATTGGGGGATTAGAATAAAATTGGATGAATGCTAGAGGTGCCCGAAATTGGCTCTAGCATATGCTAAAAAAAAAAATTGATCACTAGAGGTGCCCAAACTGCTCTAGGAGGCGTTAAAATTTTTTTTTTCGTTAACTAGAGGTGCCCAAACCGCTCTAGTCGATTAAATTAACTTAAGAAAACTAAAAATAAAACACTAGAGGTGCCCAAATTGGCTCTAGTTAAAACATGTTAAAAAGAACCCAATGAAGTAATTTGAAAACCTATTGTTTGCATAGAATCCGAAAAATCAACTTGCACACAACTCCGCACACACTCACAAGCATTATAGTTTGATTCCGAGTAACTCATCGCTTTCTAAAATAAAAAGCCAATCATACTTTGTGCCCCTGTTCGAGAATTGAAATCAAGTTCAAAGCTAAGTTTGTGAAAATTTGAAGTCTTGGCAGGTAATTATGAGTTTGCATTGCTTGAGGACAAGCAATAGTTCGAGTTTGGGGGTGTGATAAGTGTTCAAAAGTACTATTTTTCTTACCCTTTTACTCATATTATTGTTAGACTTAGGCTCATATTAGTTGCATAGTTAGCCATTCATGCATTAATCCATGTTTCCTTCAATCGCTGAGCTTGATTACATAACTTGGTGATTTTTTGTGAAATAGATGCTGCTTTGGTGTGTTTTGTGTGTGTGTATGTTGCCAAATCACTTGCCAAAGCAATGCCGAGCTAGCATGAAGCTGTGCAAGTGCATGAAGGAGATGAAGGAGACGCCGAGCCAGTTGCCATGGCATTTGTCGACAAAGACCAAAAGCAATATGGATGTCGAAATTCATGATTTTACAAGCCCAAGATGACATGGAGCAAGGTCCAAGCCCAAAGGAATTTGATTGCCATGCAGAGATTAAAGAAGAATTAAATTCCAAGAAGATAGGAGAAGTTCTAATAGGAATAAAATTATAATAAAGAATTATATTCTTTAAAGATAATTTAATTCCAACTCAAACTCCTCCTCAAAGAAGGACTTTGGCCTAGCCCTATAAATAGCAAGGAGATTTCGACAATCCAAGAGAGAGAGAGGGGGGGGAAATTTCGACAAAGAGAGCATTAGGAGAGAAGAGAATTTCAAGGGGGAGATTTCTTCTTCTTCTTCTTTGCTTCTATTAGATTCATGGTTTGGGGATTATTATTTGTATATCTTTTGAACCCAACCATGAACTAAATTGATCTTTGGCTATGGTTATTGTGTTTTGTGGTTGTGAGAAACTATTGGTTTTTGTTTAGGTAATAAGAGTTTGTACTTTTCTATTTCAAGGTTTATTCATTCTTGATTCTTATTATTGTTTATGAGTGAATTGGGAGAGGATCTCGTGATTTCATCCATTTATCTAATATCGGGAGAGTTAGATTCAAGAAACGAATGAATATGATCTTTATTCAATCCAATGATGGTGAAGATTAATCCGCTTAGGAATAAGTTAAGGATTTCAACGGCTAAGAGGAGCGCAAGATTGGTTGTTGTTCACCCTTGATTCACGCAGGATGTATTATCAAGGCATGCACAAGTAGCTAGAGTTTCGACTTAGGATAAGAAGAAACCATTGAAGAACGCCCCGCCAACCTTGAAGTTGCTGCCCACCGCCCAAGTAGTTGCCCAACTAGTCGCCCAGCAACCATCAATTAGTTGCCAAGGCAACCCCATTGTGTAAGTCGCCACGGCAACCGAGTTGCCCGCACACTCTTTTACCAAGACAATCCAATCGCTATCACACCTCAACTCACGATAACCTAGCCTATCTCTCTCAATCGATCTCATCTTTTTTTTACTTTATTGCTTTCTAGTTTAGTTATTAGTTAAACTCCTTTAATCCTTTATATTATTAGGATGACCCCTACCTCTTCAAAGCATGTAAACCAAATTAAACAAAAGTTGAAAAGAAGATGAGATCATATTCCACTATTAAAAAGAGCACTTTAAAAAAAAAGACATCCAACAACTGATTTGGCAAAACATTCAAGGATATCCAAGATTTCATAAAAAATAAATGCCTATGAGCATGAATATTATTAAAAATGGGAACCAAAATATATTAAAGGTGGAAAATCATATATGTGTGGGGCACTTTGGTCTATACTGGTGCTCCAATCGAACGTGACAAAATGGAAACATCAATTTAGGATGTTTGAGAGTTTGCATCCCTTCAACCCTCTCTAAATTCTGCTATAGAAATTTTTTTCGTTTGTTTGTTTGTTTTTCCTTTGCTTTATTTCTTTATTATTTAATTTTAGCATTAGTTTTTTTAGCAAAACAGACTCTCAAACATGTGGACAAGGGTAAAGCCCCCATAGATGCAGAACCTACAAAGGAAGAAACCATTGATGAGATGAAAGATGATGTCCCTCCTACCATAATGCCACAACAAATTACAACACCTCAGCACTAATGAAGAGGCGCGTCAAGCATATGTTGCACAAGACAACCCCACCACCATCAAAGTAGAGTTAGTCAAGGTACCTTGAATTGCATTGCATTTAGTTTAGTTTTAGTTAATTTTCATGCATTGAGGATAATGCCTTCTTCAAGTTTGGGGGAGGTAGTGTTCATAGTTAGTCATTTGCATTTGTAGTTATGAATAGTTTTTTCTATGGCATTTTATTTAGCTTAAAGACAGTTTTTATGAATAAATTAAGGATGTCCAATGATGAGTATTTAATTTTATGGCTATGGATTATTTGAATGTACATGACCATTAAGATTGGTAGAACTAACTTTAGGGCTTGATGCTTTGTGATTGAACTCCTACATGATTGCATGTTCTATATGCTTAAGATCGTTAGAAAATTTTTATTAAATATCTCTTACATGCCTTAGTATAAATGATCTGAATGAACTTAACTGTTAAATGAAAGAATTAAAGGCTTTATTGTACTCCCATGTGACTATTGAATATGTTAATTTATGAATAAATGCTTCAGCATATCTGTAGAGGGACACTCATCTTTGTGTTGTTTGCCTGGATACTACATTTAAATAAATGGCAGCAATGGCAAATGAGTGAATGAAAGTAGTCACGGGATGACTCTACTTAGTAGCTCGGGGATGAAATGTTTGCTCCATATTCATCTAGAGTTAAGGATGGTAGCTGTGATGAGCTGACTCCCCTCGAATCAGTTGCAAAAACAAAGAGAAAATAGTTAGAATATGGGAGCAAATGTGTGCTTAATTGATTAACAATTACTAGGGTTTAATAGAGAACTTCCCTAAAATTTTCTAACTCTGTTAAGCATAGATTGGACGCAATTACGCACACACATACAAATGATCTTGTCTTAAGAGAAAGTTCTTAAAATCCAAAACTGTCTAGCTTGTTGACGCCTATGTTTTTCTAAGGACTGAAATTTTGCCATGTAGCTGTCGTGATTTGAACCTTGCCATAGCATTTTCTCTATTCTTCTCTACTCATTGCTTGAGGACAAGCAATAGCTTAAGTTTGGGGGTGTGATAACTTTATAAAAAGTATATATTTCATGCCTTTTTACTTAGTTTATTGTTTGTTTTCAAGCTCATTTCATCGCATATAGTTGCATTTAGTTAATTTAGTTGCATTTAGTGGTAATTGCTTGGTTGTTTTTAAATATTTGTGAAATTGGTGCTGCTTTGAGAAAGGTTTGTTTTGGTGTGGTGATGTGCAGGTTTGTTAGGGAGAACTGCTAGGGGAAGGAAAAATTGCTGCAGCATTTTGGACGGTATTTCTTGGTGCAAAAAAAACAAAGAAATAAGATATTTTACAGCCACCACACGTGATTCCACCAGCCAGCTGTGCCACACTTGTAAAGGGAATATTCCCTAGGGAACACAAAGAATTAAGGGTACAAAACCCTAGGAGCCCCCACAATATAAAGAATAGGACACCCACAATAAAAGAGGAGTTGGGGAAAAAAGGTGTTGGGTGAGCTAAGAAAGAGAGAGAGGAAGAGGCGGCCACTCTTCTTCTTCTCCTTAATTTTGGTGTCCTCCATTGTTGAAGCTCCAAGGGAAGATCTTGCTAGCCTTTGAGAGAAGCAGCAAGCTTAGGGTGGTTCACGGCAGTCCAAGGCGGCTTGGGAGTTTCCTCTACTCTTAGTTGCTTTTTGCTCTTACATTTTTATTCTAAAATGGGTTGTATTAGACGGATGATTTTGGATTATATTTGCCCAACCATGAACTAACTTTAAGTGGCTTGGGTTTATTGTGGATGATTATGTTTTCTGTTTTAATGAATGCTTTAGCTTTTTCCAGTTTCATTGATGCTTTGTTCACTGTTTTATTGTCTTGGGTTTTGTAAGAGCTTTCGAGAGTTAGCCATTACCCTTGTTAGATGTTTAATGGTCGAGACAGTTAAGCTTAGATCTATGTGGACAATGGGGTTTGATGCTGAGAGGCAGAACTCTAACTCACCTTAGAGATAAGGATAGAGTTTCAACGACTAAAAGGAGTAGAACTTCAGGGTTAGTAGCTTGATAAGGTTCACGCTGAGAGGTATTGTCGTAGCATTCTGGCTGCCAGTTTCTTCCTAGAGATAGTTTAGAAAAACCTATATAAGCTTTGTCGAGTGTCTTATAAGCTAGAAAGTGTTAGTCATTAATGAGAACTAGGGATAGGATTCCTTAATAAACCTAGCCTGTCATCCATTTGAGAGTTTCGCACGTGTGAGGACATTTGAAGTCTTATCATATTGCTCCAGTTGTTAATACACTTTTTTGCTACAGCATTTCTTTCAATTGCTCATATCAACTCTTTCATTCAATATTCATTTTATGTTTTGCGTGCTTAAACATCACTTCAAATACCTCCAATCCCTGTGGAGACGATCTTACTCATCACTTTATTACTTGTACGATGTGTATACTTGCACCGATTGTGTATCATTATTAGTACAACCATACAACGCAACAAGTTTTTGGCGCCGTTGCCAGGGATTGGCAATTGGTTATTTTAAGTTTAGTTTTTGCACCATTTTATTCTTTCTTTTTGTATAGATTTATTTGTTGTTTGTGTTTATCTTTTTGTAGGTGTTGTGCTGTTGCATGACCTGAGGAAACCCTGAAGAACCATTATCACCTTTCGTTCCTGAAATTGAACGTCTTTTTCAACAAAGAAGACGGTTACAAAGAGCTCGAAGAGCCATGCTTGGAGTTCAAAATCAAGGAGGTCAACCCGTTGAGAATCCTAATGCTGCGACAAATCAGAGAGTCATAGCTCGCCCACGTGCTAGTAGAGACCATTTAAATCCTATTTTGGATGATCTCAACCCTAGGATTGTAGCTCCCAAGATTTAGCCAACCCACTTCGAACTTAAACCCGTGATGTTCAACATACTGAACTCTATTGGGCAATTTGGTGGTTCGCCTGATGAAGACGCAAGGCAGCATATACGTACTTTTTTGGAGGTGTGTGACTCCTTTCGAAAGCAAGGTGTGCATGAAGATGTGTTGAAGCTCAAGTTATTTCCTTATTCATTGCGTGATCGAACACGAGCATGGTTGAGTGGAGTGACCGCTAGTTTCATAGAGTCATGGTCAGATTTATGCAAGAGCTTTTTGCTGCGGTACAGTCCACCCAACATGACCACTCAACTAAGGAATGACATTACTTCCTTTCGTCAAGCTGATGATGAATCTATGTATGAGTGTTGGGATAGATACAAGGGACTACTTCGCAAATGTTCGAATCACGGATTCCACGACTGGATGCAAGTTGTCATGGTCTACCATGGTGTAAATGCTCCAAGGAGAATGATGTTGGATGCTTCAACAAATGGCAATTTGTTGGACAAGTCACCTAAAGAAGCATTTGATATACTTGATAGGATACCAAACAATGACTACCAATTTCACACTTCAAGACTTAGAACAGGGAGAAAAACTGATAGGACACGTATGCTTGATGCCAATGAATCTATTTCAGCTCAATTGTCAGCCATTACAAATATGTTGAAAAATCTCCAACGTCCTAATGAGGTGAAGGAAGTGAAGGCAGCAGGTGCTTGTGTTTGTTGTGATGAAAATCATCATGTGAGTGAATGCCCAGAAAACCACGAGTATACCAACTACGTGGGGAACTTCAATAGGAACAACCACAACCCCTATTCAAAAGTCATAGTTTGTCTTTGAGAGCTTTGGAAACCCAATTAGGCCAAATTGCACAAGCTTTACATACTCGACCTCAGGGTAGTCTACCTAGTGATACTGAAGTCACTAAAACTCATAGCAATGAGCAATGTAGTGCATTCACCTTAAGGAATGACACCAAATAACGAAAGAAGCTAAGTTTGGGGGAGACACTCATAAATCCCAGCCACGAGATGTTGCATGAAGAATCTCGATTGCAAGAGGACTCACCTTCAATAGAGAGCAAGGGTAAGGGTTCGATGAGTGGATCCAATGATGACAGGCAAAATATTGCCACAACAAAAGATAACACCCACCAGCAAGAGTTGATGACGAAATGATAATTATTAATACTCTCAAATATGCTAATGATTCTAGGGAGTATTAGTCGCTTCAAGATATGGAATATATGATGGAAGAGGAAGCTGCAGAATTTTGCTGCAACAAGTTTTTGCACAATGATGGTTACTTGAAGCTTGATGAAGAAAACAACGATGAGCTCAAGGAATATCCGAGGAAGCTACAGTAGTCTAGCTTACTCATAGCTAGACCAGATATGTAATTTGAGCCCTTAGATTTTGCTAAATTTAGTTCCCCTAAACCCTCATTTGAGCACCCACCCACTTTAGAACAAAAGCACTTACCTTCATACCTTAAGCATGCTTATTTGGGGTCCAATGAGACTTTGCATGTGATTAATGCTGGTAATCTTAAGCTGAGCAAGAGAGTAGTTTGATGAAGAAAACAACAATGATCTCAAGGAATATCTGAGGAAGCTACAATAGTCTAGCTTACTCATAGCTAGAACAGATATGTAATTTGAGCCCTTAGATTTTGCTGAATTTAGTTCCCCTAAACCCTCATTTGAGCACCCACCCACTTTAGAACAAAAGCCCTTACCTTCATACCTTAAGCATGTTTATTTGGGGTTCAATGAGACTTTGCATGTGATTAATGCTTTGGTAATCTTAAGTCAGGGGTGATTTTTTGTGGAAATAGATGCTTGCTTTGGTGTGTTTTTGTGTGTATGTGGGGATCACTTGCCAAAAGCAATGCCGAGCTAGTTGCCGAGGGCAATGCATGAAGGATATGCCGAGCTAGTTGCTAGGGCGAGGCAATGAATGAAGGAGAGTTGCCATGGCATTTGTCGACAAAGACCAAAAGCAATATGGATGTCGAAATTCATGATTTTACAAGCCCAAGATGACATGGAGCAAGGTCCAAGCCCAAAGGAATTTGATTGCCATGCAGAGATTAAAGAAGAATTAAATTCCAAGTGGATAGGAGAAGTTCTAATAGGAATAAAATTATAATAAAGAATTATATTCTTTAAAGATAATTTAATTCCAACTCAAACTCCTCCTCAAAGAAGGACTTTGGCCTAGCCCTATAAATAGCAAGGAGATTTCGACAATCCAATAGAGAGGAGAGCAAGGGGGAAATTTAGACAAGAGAGCATTAGGGGCAATTTCGACTTCTTCTTCTTCTTTCTTTGTTCTATTAGATTCATGGTTTGGGGATTATTCTTTGTATATCTTTTGAACCCAACCATGAACTAACTTGATCGGCTATGGTTATTGTGTTTTGTGGTTGTGAGAAACTATTGGTTTTTGTTTAGGTAATAAGAGTTTGTACTTTTCTATTTCAAGGTTTATTCATTCTTGATTCTTATTATTGTTTGCGAGTGAATTGGGAGAGGATCTCGTGATTTCATCCATTTATCTAATATCGGGAGTTAGATTCAAGAAAGCGAATGAATATGATCTTTATTCAATCAATGATGGTGAAGATTAATCCGGCAGGAATAAGTTAAGGATTTCAGCGGCTAAGAGGAGTGCAAGATTGTGTTGTTCACCCTTGATTCACGCGGGGATGTATTATCAAGGCATGCACAAGTAGCTAGAGTTTCGACTTAGGGATAAGAAGAAACCATTGAAGAACGCTCCGCGAACCTTGAAGTTGCTGCCCGATCGCCCAAGTAGTTGCCCAACTAGTCGCCCAGGCAACCATCAATTAGTTGCCAAGGCAACCCGTTGTGCAAGTCGCCACGGCAACTGAGTTGCCCGTGCACTCTTTTACCAAGACAATCCAATCGGCTATCACACCTCAACTCACGATAACCTAGCCTATCTCTCTCAATCGATCTCATCTTTTCTTTTACTTTATTGCTTTCTAGTTTAGTTATTAGTTAAACTCCTTTAATCCTTTAATTGTGTTTTTACTTTTCACGGTCACGATAACTTAAGCAAAGTGGCCCAAACCAATCCACAATGGAGACGATACGATACTCATATCAGCGCAACAAGTTTTTGGCGCCGTTGCGGGGATTGGCAATAGCGACTTTATTTTTACTTTCTTGCACTTTCTTTTTATTTTTCTTGTTTAAAATTCAAAGGGCTAACAAACTTTGGTTTTGCATTGGTATATGACCGGCGAGACCGACTTCACGAAATATCCCTTTGATCCAAAATCGAACGAACCTTACAAAGACTTAGACGAAGGATAAGAGAAGCAATGGCAAATCAAGTCGACAATATTAATCAAGATGTTCGGCGGGAGGAGGAGTGATTCTTGCACGAAACAGAACTATTCGAGACTATCTTGAAGAAGATCTTGATGGACTTAACCCGGGAGTTGTCGCACCCGAAATTGAAGCCGACCACTTTGAGTTGAAACCGGTAATGTTTAATATGATCAACACAATAGGTCAATTTGGCGGCTCGAGAATGAAGATGCACGACAACATCTGAAATCTTTCCTCGAGATTTGCAACTCGTTCAAGATACACGAGTTACCCCGATGTCCTACGATTAAGATTATTCCCTATTCACCGAGGGATAGGGCGAAAGCATGGCTAAATAGCATTCTGCGGATCCATAGCATCTTGGACTGATCTTTGTCGTGATTTCCTTGCTAGATTTAATCCTACAAATTTAATCGATAAGCCGTAACGACATTACTTCTTTTGGCGAGGCGGATGATGAATCCATGTACGAGGCTTGGGAGCGATATAGAGAACTTCTACACAAATGCCCTCTACACGGATTCGGTGTGGACTCAAGTGACAATGTTTTACAATGCCGTGAATACACCAACAAGGATGATGCTAGACGCCTCGGCAAACGGCATACTCCTAGATAAGTCACCGGAAGAAGCAATGCAAATTTTAAACAGGCTGGCCAAGAATGATTATCAATTCCCATCTACTAGAAGAGGAGGAGTTAGGCGCCAAGCCACAATACATGAACTAGGATCATCGATTCAATTTCGGCACAATTGGCCGCTTTAACCAAGATGGTCGAACATGCAAAAACCAAACAACACACATGAAGTCAAGGTAATGGATTCTTTTTGTGAGTTATGTGGCGATAACCATAATTCTTACGAATGTATCACGAGAATCCGGAATCTAGCTTCTATGTGGGGAATTACAATCGGGCAACAACATGATGTCAAATACATACAATCCAGACTTGGAAGAAGCACCCAAATTTTTCATGGAGTAATCCCAACAATGCTCTAAACCAGAACAATCAGAATGCACAAGCATCGGGTTCGACAAAATATGCCACGACAACGGATGCGCGGCAACAACCGACAACATCTAGTTCTTTGGAAAATTCTCTAAATGCTTTTATGATGAAAACTGAATCTTATATGGCTGAGAATAGTAATTTCATAAAAAGAATCGATGCTTTTATTAACAGGACCGAGATGAGATTGCAAAACCAAGAGGCGGCAATCAAATCATTGGAAAATCAAGTCGGACAATTTGCTCAAAATCTGAACACTAGACCACAAGGAGGTTTACCTAGCGATCTTCAAGTCGCAAGAGGAACGGCCATGAGCAATGTAAGGCAATCACCACCAGTGGCCAACAACTTAGAGAGGTTCAAACCCGGCTCGTCAAACAAAACTCCACAAAAGAGCAAGGCGAACCTAGCGGCAAAGTCTCGGATCTTGAACCAAGAATTGCTGCGACAACCGGCAATAAGCATGCCTCGGCAACCAATGACGCCTCGGTAACTTGCGATAAACACGCGCGCGGCAACCCCCGGTTGGTAACACATCGGCAACTCCATATGTCCCTGTAATGCCGTCAATCAGGTTTCAAACCAATGAAAAGATCAAAGATATCTGACTTCCACCACCATTCCCACAAAGGTTGAAGCGACAAAAGCAAGAATACCAATTCAAGAAGTTTCTTGATATCCTAAAGCAAGTCCACATCAACTTGCCATTGGTGGAAGCAATTGAACAAATGCCAAACTATGCCAAGTTTCTTAAAGACATTGTGTCCAAGAGAACAAGGCTAGGAGAGTTTGAAACAATTGCCGCAACAGAAGGATGCATGGCAATGTTGCACAATCGTATGCCGCCCAAGTTGAAGGATCCCGGAAGTTTCACAATACCCTGTTCTATTGGAAATCACTATGTCGGGAAAGCACTATGCGACCTAGGGGCTAGCATAAACTTGATGCCTAAATCGGTTTTCGAAACTAGGAATCGGGAAGGCAAGACCTACAACGATTATGCTCTGACTAGCCGACGGATCCTATGTGCATCCGGAGGGAAAAATCGAGGACATCTTGGTAAAAGTTGATAAATTTATTTTTCCGCTGACTTTATTGTTTTAGATTGTGAAGCGGATGAGCATGCGCCTATCATTCTCGGAAGACCATTCCTAGCGGCGGGAGAACTTTGATTGATGTTGAAAAGGAGAACTCACAATGAGGGTGAATGACCAGCGGTAAAACTAAATGTGTTCCAAACACTAAGGCATGCGATGATCGGAAAGAATGCCAACTACTTCATGCCACGGCGAGTTTAACCGATGAGGAATTTAGTTGCCTCGGCAACTACATTGCCGATCAAGAGGAACACGAGGAGTATGAAGAACCGGTCGATGAGGAACAACCAGAAGAGGTAAATTGGCTAGTCAATCGACCAGGTACATACTTTGAACCACTGGACTACTCGGGTAAGGAAGGTAAGATCGAAAAACCCTCTCAAAAAATCCACCAATTCTTGAGTTGAAACAATTGCGAGCAAGCTGAAATATGTATACTTAGGGATCGATAATACATTACACCGTAATTATTTCTTCTAAGTTACAGCCTGAGCGAGAAAAGAAGCTGATCAACATGTTGAAGCTACATAAAAAAGGCAATAGGGTGGACAATTGCCGACTTGAAGGGAATTAGCCCGGCGGTGTGCATGCACAAGATCTTGTTGGAAGATGATCACAAACCTTCAATTGAGGCCCGAGGGAGACTGAATCATGCCATGAAAGGGTTGTAATGAAAGAAATCATCAAGTGGCTTGACGCCGCATTATATACCCTATCTCCGATAGTACGTGGGTAAGTCCGGTACAATGTGTGCCGAAAAAGGGAGGTATAACAATGGTAAGCAATGAAAATAATGAACTTATCCCAACCAGGTGTGACCGGTTGGAGGTTTTGTATGGACTATCGAAAGCTAAACAAAGCCACTAGGAAAGATCACTTCCCATTACCCTTTATTGATCAAATGCTTGACCGTCTTGCGGGTAAACCCTTTTACTGTTTTCTTGATGGTTATTCAGTTACAATCAGTTGCCATAGCACGAGAAGATCAAGAAAAGACAACCTTCACATGCCCCTACGGTACTTATGCCTTCCGAAGAATGCCGTTCGGATTATGTAACGCCCGGCAACCTTCCAAAGATGTATGATGGCGCTCTTTTCAGACATGGTCGAAGACTTCCTTGAGATCTTCATGGATGATTTTTCGGTTTTTAGTAATGACTTGACGGCTGTGTCTCGGCAATTTAGAGAGGGTGTTGGCAAGATGCGAAGAAACAGCATTTAGTCCTCAATTGGGAGAAATGCCACTTTATGGTAGATGAAGGAATAGTGCTCGACCATAAGATCTCATCAAAGGAATTGAAGTAGACAAAGCCAAGGTGGACGTGATCGAGAGATTACCCCACCAAATTCGGTTAAAGGAATTCGAAGTTTTCTCGGACATGCGAGTTTTTACAGGAGGTTCATTCATAACTTTTCTAAAATCACTAAACCTTTGTGTAATCTGCTTGAACAGGATAAAGTCTTTGATTTTGATGATTCTTGCACTCAAGCATTTGAAACCCTAAAGAAAAAAGCTTGCCTCGGCACCCATTGTTGTTCCACCCAGTTGGGCGCTACCTTTTGAGCTCATGTGTGATGCAAGTGATTTCGCGGTAGGAGCAGTCCTAGGCCAACGCACGGGTAAGACCTTCCATGTGATATACTACGCTAGTAAAACTCTTAACGATGCTCAAATGAATTACACAACAACGGAGAAAGAGTTACTAGGCTGTAGTTTTCGCATTTGACAAGTTCGATCCTATTTAATTGGTACAAAGGTAATTGTTCATACGGACCATTCGGCAATCAAATACTTATTTGCTAAAAAGGATGCTAAACCTCGGTTGATTCGTTGGATATTACTTTTACAAGAATTTGATATTGAAATTAAGGGGCGAGAAAGGAACGAAAAATCAAGTGGCGATCACTTATCACGTTTGGAACGCAATAGGGAAGAGAACGCGGATCTAGAGATATGCGATGCATTCCCGGATGAACAAATTCTAATCGCCTCGGCAACCCTTGACGCCTCGACAGCCCATGACGCCTCGGCAACTCGACGCCGCTCTTAGTCTTTGACGAAACACGCCTCGGCAATTTTGGGAGCGGAACACTACGGCAAATGCCATGCCCGCAATACCCTCGCACGCAGATTTAGTTAACTTCCTTGTTTGTGGTATTTTTCCGTATGGCATTACTCACCAAGGGAAGAAGCGGTTCCGCCATAATGCTAAGCATTACTTTTGGGACGAGCCTCTTTTGTTTAAACAATGTGCGAATCGGGTTATACGTCGATGTGTCCTCAAGAAGAAGAGCAACAGAATGTACTCGGCAATGCCATTCTTCACCCTATGGAGGACATTTTGGAGGAACTCGTACCCATGACAAAAGTCTTGCAATCCGGTTTGTATTGGCCAACATTGTACAAAGATGCCCAAGACTTTTACAAGCAATGTGATCGTTGCGGAGGGGGCGGGCAATATCTCTAGGCGACATGAGATGCCACTCGAGAACATCATCGAGGTGGAACTGTTCGATGTATGGGGATCGATTTTATGGGACCTTTTCCATCTTCATTCGCAACCTCTACATCTTACTCGCCGTCGACTATGTGTCTAAATGGGTAGAGGCAGCCGCGATTTCCCAACGACGATTCCAAGACCGTGCAACGATTCTGCAGAAAAAAATATTTACGGTTTGGGATGCCGAGCAATTATCAGCGACGGGGGCAAGCATTTTGACAACAGACTAATTGCCAAGATGTTGCAACGCTTCGGCATATCACACAAGATCGCCACGGCATATCACCCACAAACCAACGGGCAAGCGAGAAATTTCCAACCGGGAGTTGAAGGGAATACTCGAGAAAGTTGTAAATCCCGCAAGGAAGGATTGGTCATTAAGACTAGATGACGACTTTGGGCATATCGCGCTGCATTCAAAACACCATTAGGTATGTCCCCCTTCCGCGGCTTGTCTATGGTAAAACATGTCATCTACCGGTGGAAATCGAGCACAAGGCGTCTTTGGGCAATCAAGACCGTGAATATGGATTGGGAAAGTGCGGGACAAAAAGCGCTTGATGGATCTCAATGAGATAGAAGAATTTCGTGCACTCGCCTATAACAATGCACAAATCTACAAGGAGAAAACAAAGCGATGGCACGACAAGAAACTATTGCCACGACAATTCACGCCAGTGGCAACTAGTTCTCCTATTCAATTCTCGGCTAAAACTTTTCCCGGAAAAGCTGAAATCAAGATGGTCGGGACCATTCAAAGTCGTCAAACCATTCTCTCATGGTGCCGTAATAATCAAGTCCATCTCGACAATCATGAATTCAAAGTTAATGGACAAAGATTGAAGCACTACAATGGTGCCCATGTGGAACGTAACAAGGAAGTGGTCAACTTAGGAGATGCATGAGCATGCTCTCCTTTCAATATTTCTTTTTCTTTTTCTTTTTATTTTCATTTTTATTTTTAGGAGATATTTTATTTTTTCTTCATTATCTTTAGTTTTCAGGTTTTCTTTATTTTCTTTTTCACAACAAGACTCACAACTACTATGCTAAGGAAATTTATCTTGCCAAGATCCTTGCCACGGCAACCAATGAAGAAGATGCCGCGGCAACCTACATCGTGCCTGCACAAGCGATGCCACGGCAACTAACCATGAAGATGCCACGGCAAACCAAAGCTCAAGACGTCCGGCAACAAGAAAACAACCATCACGTTCAAGCAAGAAAATCAAGACGCCAACTAGAAGGAAACTAATCATCTACGATGACGAACTCTCGGAGTAAGTCCTCGTATGCATTTTATTTTTATATTTATTTTTCGTTATTTTTATGCATGCATTGAGGACAATGCCTCACTCGAGTTTGGGGGATTGTTATTAGTAATTACCATGTTTAGTTACATTAATCTTAAGCATTACATTTAGGATACATAAATTGCTTGCCATGCCTTTAATTGGAACAAGAATTGCTTAGATTTGATGAATATTCGATGATGACTTTGCCAATGCACTTAATTGATAGAATTTTTATTCTAGGATAACCATGAAAAACTTAGAATTGTACTATGATGCTAAATTTGATGAAACACTTTGTTGTGGTTTGATTGATTTAAGGAGTTCTAGTAAACTTAGGTTGATAATTAACTAATTGGGGGGATTAGAATAAAATTGGATGAATGCTAGAGGTGCCCGAAATTGGCTCTAGCATATGCTAAAAAAATTGATCACTAGAGGTGCCCAAACTGCTCTAGGAGGCGTTAAAATTTTTTTTCTGGTTAACTAGAGGTGCCCAAACCGCTCTAGTCGATTAAATTAACTTAAGAAAACTAAAAATAAAACACTAGAGGTGCCCGAAATTGGCTCTAGTTAAAACATGTTAAAAAGAACCCAATGAAGTAATTTGAAAACCTCTTTTTGCATAGAATCCGAAAAATCAACTTGCACACAACTCGCACACACGCACAAGCATTATAGTTTGATTCCGTAACTCCTCGCTTTTCGAAAAATAAAAAGCCAATCATACTTTGTGCCCTTGGTTGAGAATTGAAATCAAGTTCAAAGCTAAGTTTGTGAAAATTTGAAGTCTTGGCGGTAATTATGAGTTTGCATTGCTTGAGGACAAGCAATAGTTCGAGTTTGGGGTGTGATAAGTGTTCAAAAGTACTATTTTTCTTACCCTTTTACTCATATTATTGTTAGACTTAGGCTCATATTAGTTGCATAGTTAGCCATTCATGCATTAATCCATGTTTCCTTCAATCGTTGAGCTTGATTACATAACTTGGTGATTTTTTGTGGAAATAGATGCTGCTTTGGTGTGTTTTTGTGTGTATGTGCGGGATCACTTGCCAAAGCAATGCCGAGCTAGTTGCCGAGCGGTGCGTGCATGAAGGAGACGCAGACGCTTGAGCCGATTGCCATGGCATTTGTCGACAAAGACCAAAAGCAATATGGATGTCGAAATTCATGATTTTACAAGCCCAAGATGACATGGAGCAAGGTCCAAGCCCAAAGGAATTTGATTGCCATGCAGAGATTAAAGAAGAATTAAATTCCAAGTGGATAGGAGAAGTTCTAATAGGAATAAAATTATAATAAAGAATTATATTCTTTAAAGATAATTTAATTCCAACTCAAACTCCTCCTCAAAGAAGGACTTTGGCCTAGCCCTATAAATAGCAAGGAGATTTCGACAATCCATAGAGGGAGAGCAAGGGGAAATTTAACAAGAGAGCATTAGGGAATTTCGACTTCTTCTTCTTCTTCTTTGCTTCTATTAGATTCATGGTTTGGGGATTATTCTTTGTATATCTTTTGAACCCAACCATGAACTAACTTGATCGGCTATGGTTATTGTGTTTTGTGGTTGTGAGAAACTATTGGTTTTTGTTTAGGTAATAAGAGTTTGTACTTTTCTATTTCAAGGTTTATTCATTCTTGATTCTTATTATTGTTTGCGAGTGAATTGGGAGAGGATCTCGTGATTTCATCCATTTATCTAATATCGGGAGAGTTAGATTCAAGAAACGAATGAATATGATCTTTATTCAATCCAATGATGGTGAAGATTAATCCGGCTTAGGAATAAGTTAAGGATTTCAACGGCTAAGAGGAGTGCAAGATTGGTTGTTGTTCACCCTTGATTCACGCAGGGATGTATTATCAAGGCATGCACAAGTAGCTAGAGTTTCGACTTAGGGATAAGAAGAAACCATTGAAGAACGCTCCGCCGAACCTTGAAGTTGTTGCCCAGTCGCCCAAGTAGTTGCCCAACTAGTCGCCCGGGCAACCATCAATTAGTTGCCAAGGCAACCCCGTTGTGCAAGTCGCCACGGCAACTGAGTTGCCCGTGCACTCTTTTACCAAGACAATCCAATCGGCTATCACACCTCAACTCACGATAACCTAGCCTATCTCTCTCAATCGATCTCATCTTTTCTTTTACTTTATTGCTTTCTAGTTTAGTTATTAGTTAAACTCCTTTAATCCTTTAATTGTGTTTTTACTTTTCACAAAGGCAGAACTTAAGCAAAGTGGCCCAAACCAATCCCTGTGGAGACGATACTCGATACTCATATCACTTTATTACTTGCGACGTGTATACTTGCACAATTGCGTAGCACTTATCACGCGCAACAAGTAGTTTGATTCATATTTTAGCTCAACATAAAAAGGCTTTAGGTTGGAC
Organism: Hibiscus mutabilis; assembly: GCA_019671005.1. NCBI lineage: Eukaryota > Viridiplantae > Streptophyta > Magnoliopsida > Malvales > Malvaceae > Hibiscus > Hibiscus mutabilis. The sequence continues at coordinate 32,085,570 of CM033713.1, forward strand.
CATTACTGATTTAAAAGGCACTGAAAACCAAGTAGTTTGTCATCTTTCTAGGCTAGAAATTATGAAAGAACTAAGGAATAAAATAGAGATTAAGAAAGAATTCCCTGATGAGAAATTATTAATTGCTGCAATAATTTCGTGGTATGCTGATATTGTCAATTTTCTCGTTAGTGGTATTTTTTCTCCTTATTTAAATAGCTAGGGAAAGAACAAGTTCATGCACGATGTTCCCTACTGTCATTGGGATGACCCCTACCTCTTCAAAGCATGTACTGACCAAATTATTAGAAGTTGTGTCCCCAAAGAAGAGCAAAAAGAGATCATATTCCACTATTATTCAGCTTCACGTGGAGAGCACTTTAGAGGAGAAAAGACTACTGCAAAGGTCCTACAATCTGAGTTCGAGTGGCCTACACTCTTCAAGGATATCCAAGATTTCTATAAATCTTGCGATAAATGCCAAGAGATGGCGAACATATACAGAAGACACAAAATGCCCATGCAAAATATATTAAAGGTGGAATTGTTATATGTGTGGGGCATTTTGGTCTATACTGGTGCTCCAATCAAACGTGACAAAATTACAACATCAATTTAGGATGTTTGAGAGTTTGCATCCCTTCAACCCTCTGTAAATTCTACTATAGCAATTTTTGTTTTGTTTTGTTTGTTTGTTTTTCTTTGCTTTATTTCTTTATTGTTTAATTTTAAAATTAGTTTTTTTAGCAAAACAGACTCTCAAACATGTGGGCAAGGGTAAAGCCCTCATGGATACAGAACCTACTAAAGAAGAAGACTATTCGCTGCTGGTACGAATGATGATGTCCCTCCTACCACAATGCCACAACAAATTACAACACCTCAGCACCGCATCAAGCATATGGAGCACAAGACAACCCCACCACCATCAAAGTAGATTTAGTCAATGTACCTTGCATTGCATTGCATTTAGTTTAGTTTTAGTTAATTTTCATGCATTGAGGACAATGCCTTCTTCAAGTTTGGGGGAGGTAGTGCTCATAGTTAGTCATTTTCATTTGTAATTATGAACAGCTTTTTCTATGGCATTTTGTTTGGTTTAATGATAGTTCTTATGCATAAATTGACAATGTCCGATGATGAGAATTTTTTTATGGGTATGAATGGATTAAATGTATATGACTGTTGAGATTGGTAGAATTGACTTTAGGGTTTGATGTTTTTTTATTTATTTGTTACACGATTGCATGCTCCCTATGCTTAAGATTGCTAGAAAATATTTATGAAAGAACTCTTGCATGCCTTAGTAACGATCTGAATGAACTTAATTGTTAATGAAAGTGTTAAAGGCTTTATTAGACTCTATATGCTTACTGACTGCGTTGAATTGTGAATAAATGCTTCGGCATATTTGTAGAGGGACACTCCTATTTGCGTTGTTTGCTTTGATACTGCGTTAAAATAAATGGCAGCAATGACAAATGAGTGAATGAAAGTTGTCACGGGATGACTCTACCTACTAGCTCGGGGGTGGAATGTTTGCTCTATTTCCATATAGAGTTAAGGACGGTAGGTGTGATGAGCTGACACCCTTCATAGCAGTGAAAAAACAAAAAAAAAGAGAAAAAATGTTAAAATTATGGGAGTAAACTTGTGCTTAACTGATACTAGGCTATAATAGATAGCTTCCCTAGAATTTTTCTAACTCTGTTAAGCATAGATTGGATGCAATTATGCACACACATACAAAGGATCTTGTCTTAAGAGAAAGTTCTTAAATTCTCAATTTGTCTATCATGTTGAAGCCCATATTGTTTGAGGACTAAAATTTATGCCATAGAGTTGTCGTGATTTGAACCTTGCCATAGCATTTTATCTATTTTTCTCTACTCATTGCTTGAGGACAAGCAATAGCTTAAGTTTGGGGGTATGTTAAGGATGTAAAAAGTATACATTTCATGCCTTTTTACTTAGGTTATTGTTTGGTTTCAAGCTCATTTCATTGCATTTTGTTGCATTTGGTGATGTTTGCTTGGTTGTTTTTACATATTCGTGAAATTGGTGCTACTTGAGAGAAAAAGGTTGTTTTGGTGTGGTGATGTGCAGGTGAGTTGAGGAGTGTTGCTGGAAAAGAGAAATATGCTGTAGCATTTTGGATGGCATTTCTGGGCGTAGAAAAAGACAAAAACAAAAGATATTTTACAGCCTCCTCATGTGATTCCACCAGCCAGCTATGCCACACTTGTGAAAGGAATATTCCCTAGGGTACACAAGGAATTAAGAGCACAAAACCCTAGGAGCCCCCACTATATAAAGAATATGACACCCACATTAATGAAAGCTGGAAAAAAGTGTTTAAGAGATAAGGAAGAGAGATGAAAAGACGACCCCTCTTCTTCTTCTCCTTCATTGTGTCCTCCATTGTTGAAGCTCCAAAGAAAGATCTTGCTGGCCTTTGAGAGAAGCAGCAAGCTTAGGGTGGTTCACGGTAGTCTATGGCGGCCTTGGGAGATTCCTTTACTCTTAGTTGCTCTTTTGCTTTTATTCTAAAATGGGTTGTATTAGACGAATGATTTTTGATGATATTTGCCCAGCTATGAACTAACTTTAAGTGGTTTGGGTTTATTGTGGATGATTATGTTTTTGTTTAAATGAATGCTTTAGCTTTTTCCAATTTCATATGTGTTTTGTTCACTGTTTTAATGCCTTGGGTTTGTAAGAGCTTTCGAGAGTTAGCCGTTACCCTTGTTTGATGCTTAATGGTCGAGAGAGTTAAGTTTAGATCTACGTGGACAATGGGGTTTGATGCTGAGAGGCAGAACCCTAACTTACCTTAGAGATATGAATAGAGTTTCAACGACTAAAAGGAGTAGTACTTCAAGGATAGTAGCTTGCTAGGGTTTACGCTGAGAGGTATTGCCGTATCATTTTTACTGTCAGTTTCTTGCTAGAGATAGTTTAGAAACACATGTGTAAGCTCTGGCTAGCATCTTATAAGCTAGAAAGTGTTAGTTATTCATGAGAGCTAGGCATAGGATTCCTTGATAAACCCAGCATGTCATCCCATCGAGAGTTTCCACACGTGTGAGGACATTTGAAGTCTTATTGTATCGCTCCAGTTCATATTACAATTTTTGCTACAACATTTCTTTAATCTGCGCATATCAACTCTTTCATTCAATATTTTATCTTGTGTTTGAGTGCTTAAACTTTACTTAATTTACCTCCAATCCCCGTGGAGACGATCTTACTCATCGCTTTATTACTTGTTCGATGTGTATACTTGCACCAATTACTTATCATTTATAGTACAACCACCTCTACCGCAGGTTCTGATCCTTTTTGGTTCATCAAGCATTTTCGAATTTTTATAATCCCGAAGATATAACATCGTTCACCATATAAATGATTACACCATTTTTTAAGCATATACTATTGTATCTAACTCCAGATCATGAGTCAAATAATTTATCTAATGAATCTTGAGTTGCCATGATGCACATGCCACTAATTTGCCCCTTTTTATCCATACGTATCCCAGTCTATTATGAGAAACATCACTACATAGTATAAAGTCTCTCTATACTAACATTGGAGCTTCTGTCAAAATCCATTTTTTATTTATCAAACCAATAGTCTATCGACATTGGTTTTCCATCAATACCCCACCTGAAGTCTCACACTTCAAGACTTCCCATCTCTCTAGCAATAAAAGTTTAAGGAACTTGGGGTTGAATTTTATTTAAAATCATATCCATGGTTCAAAATAATAAACCTTGATTTAGCTAGGCATTTCCAATTACACTAGCACATTAACATCATATTGAGCAGAAAGTGGTTAATAATTAACCTTGTTACTACTTTTATGGGCCTCATTTCTTTTTACCAACAGTTCGATCGCTCGACGTGATATCTCAACTTCGGACATCTATAACTCTATACAATCAATTCAATAAGCAGTTGCATCAAGTCACTCAAGCATCAATACAGTAATAATGACATCCTAGTGGCATGTATACACTTATTGACTGATAACAAGCTCAGTTTGGATCCAGAACCAGCTAAACCTATAGCTTTGATACCAATAAATGTAATACCTCATTCCACATATTCGATTACCACATATGAGTTAAAGATGTCATAGAACAATAACATGATTTTTTATTCAAAAATTCTATAAATTTAAAACCTTTAAAAAATATTTAAAATTAACTTGTACACAAAATCGGAGCTCTTTTACTTTACGAAAAATAAATTAATTGTTTGATAAATAACAGACTCTGAACCAAAATAGACAAATTTATCTTATTTATACATGCCACTAAAATCAATTAAAAACCTCATGTAGGATGTCATTACTGAAGTAGCTTGATAAAAAAATTTCTGAACTTGATGCAACGCCTTACTTACACCCAATGTCTCGAACCACCTACATGTGCACAAGAAAAACACATGCCAAGTACGAACTTAGTGAGGCATTGTAAGGTAATAATAAAATTAAATAATAATCAGTCTTTAAGTATAACATAGTATAAACAATTCCCTTATAAAACTATTTCAAATCAGTATTGCTTTAAAGAAAAGATGAAATATTTATAAAAATCATTATGTAAAAGTTTTTTATACCAATAGCCCAAGAAGTACGTATGGAGAGAAACTAAGTATACGAGATCGCGTACTCCCGAAGTACTAGTCATTTCCCCTAAGGAGAAAGGCAAACATTACATTAATATGAGCTCGTTGTGCTCCCAGAGCACTAGTCACCGAAGTGACAGTAGTCTCAGACTACAAGATCCGAAGATCAATGCATTTCCCGAATGCTAGCCACTATGTGGCAAAGGTAGATACAATGTAGTCTCAAACTGCTAGTCTCTTATGGCATGCCACTATACTGTAACTCTCATGGTAATCTTGGGCAATAAAACAATATCATTACCTTTGCAATATATCATTATGTAGATGGTAAATAACTCATCATCGATAAATCAAAATAATGGAGATATATCATTCTATAAGATATCATCGATGTATTATAATAAGATTATCATAAACAAAACATAATAAGGTAGTTCATACCCTATCATGTACAAAACCATCACTTTTTGCTTGTGAAAATATTATATTTCACACATAAAAGTCAATATTAATTATACCATAAATTACTCCGGTAATAATTATCGATATATGATAATAAAAATTATCATAAGCAAAACACAATAAGACAGTTCATACCCCATCATGTACCAGACATTTACTTTATGCCTGTGAAAATATCATATTTCATATGAAAACCAATATTATTAATTCGATAAAATCATATAGGTCGACTTGTCACAAGTCTTCCTAAATACGTTCTAAAACAGATAAATGCACTCACCTTGACACTTCTTATCCCAAACTAAAATGCGTGTATTAAGAGAACTTCAAGCTTGGTCATTTCTTTATCTACTGAATTTCTGATTTCTTGTGTTTACTTGAATGCTTCACATTTATCCCTTACATGCACAAATTAATAACACCAATAAGGTACTCATTTTATAATCTGTTACTTTCGAAGTAGACTGCTACTTTGTTTTCTGACCTTTCGTCACTTAAAAATTCATATCTTTTGATATCCCAATCAAAATCAGTCACCGTTTGTTTTAAACGAAACTAGACTGAACCAGGAATACAATGGTATTTGGCTTACTTCCTAATCTTTTTTATGGAATTTTTGGTGAATTTCCAAACTCACCGCTAAAGACTAAAATTCTGGGCAAATTTCATAATTCACATCTTTAGCATCCTTTAACCATTCCAACATCTCAAATTAACCTTTAATTATATTATTACAACATTTTCCTTTCATGAAAGCTACAAATTCAACTTGAATCCTTAAACCCCAACTTAAATCCTAATTAATCAAATGATATTCCATCAAGAATACATCAATTTCAACTTCAATCAATCATGAAAATGATAGGTCAACACATAACAATCCTAATTCATTTGAATCCCTAAACCCTAAATTATCTATCCTCAAAATTCAAGAGTTATCTTCAACTATTCCATGAATTTCTTATACCAAATGAAAGAGAATTCAATGAAGAATAAATTTGTATTTCATGAACTAACCTTAAATCCAAATCTAAATGCTTGAAATTTGAATTTTTTTCTCCCTTCTCTAAACCTCACAGCAATGGAAGAAATATGAAACAAAATCCACATTTTTTTCTTTATTTTCATGCCAAATGGCAATATTTAATCATATTTAAAAAAATCTCCTTAATAGTTAAATGACTATTTTACCCTTGATATCTGATGCTCCAAAGCTTATCACTTGTCAAAATATTCATCCAATGGTCAAAAATAAACCAATAAGTTAGCAGTTACCAATTTTGCTATTGTAATTTTCCAAAATTACAATCTTGCCATTATTTAACGTGGAAAATCAACTTAAACCCAATGGTCCATGTTAAATCCTTCCAATTTAAGGAATGGAAAAGATATTATTAATCTTTCCTTATCATCTAACAAAGTATCTCTAATATTCGATTCAATTCGATCATCCGAATTTTTCTCAAACTTAACCCTTTTATAGCTTTTAACACAAATTTTGTACGGAAAATTCGAGTAACACGGAAACGTCATTCTTAGGGTAAACTATTCATTTACGGGACTAAAATATGTAACTTTCAAAAATTACAATTTAGTCCCTAAACTTTTCCTAAGTTTATACTTTAACCACGAAACTTTCATTTTATTCATTTTATTCATTTTGGTCACTAGCCAAAATTTTGAGGTATTACACGTTTGGTGGTTTTCTTTAATATTTTCTCCCGGACAGTTTGATGGATTTTTCGTTTCTTGACATCTTTGGTTCGAGATTGGGTCCCTTTTGAACGAAGGAAGATCGACCCTTGTTTGGGTGGGTTGTGAAGGATTAGGAGGCTTGTCGCTTCCCTTTTGTGTTTTATTTTTACAAATATCCGTGGCCTCATCTTCAACTCAGCGGTTTTGTCCCCTTTTCTTTGGCTCTTTCAATGGTTCTCTACTTCACCAATAGCTTTTTCAACGAGATGGGTGAAGGTACGTTTGGCCTTCGTAGCCTGTCTTCTGCTGTCAATTTTAACCTAGCCCCTTTAAATTCTTGTCGATTTTCCTGGTCGCCAAAGACTTCTCATTTAGTGGACCTTGATCTTGACACACGGTTTTCGTTCTCCACTGTTAGAGCCTTTTGATAACTGCTGTCTCGCCCATTTGGCTTACGTTTTCTCTTTTCTCTAGGTTTATATAGAACCCATTTTTATGGGACTAAGTTTCCTTATATGTCTGTGTATCTTTGATTTCTTTGCTGAATGAATATGCATTTTGGTCAATTTTTTTAATAAAACAGAAACCTTAATTATTGATTGATAAAATATAAATTCATTGTTTACTACCCTTCTTTAGTTTTAGTTTATTTATTTGAAAATTTTCAAAAAAAATATTTATTCGAGAAAGAACTTATAAAATTAATTTATAAGAGAAATATATCATTTATAGTTAAAAAATATTATAAATACAACTTTGTAAAATATACAGTTAGATAATTTTTACAAAACAAATGCGAATTGTTTTTTTAATATTTATGTTAGTTTTATAGCTTATGTTCAGAGTTTGTCTTTTTTTGACCATATCGTCTCCAAATTTTAAAATTAAATTCTCTCATCACAAATACAATATCTTTTATCACTTTACCTACATTTATTAATAGCATTAACATGTAATACACACTTACAAAAAGGTAATTTATATTATGAATTATTAAATTTAATTTCAATTTTTATTTAAATCGTAAATCTTTAATTTAAGCAAATTAAGTCATTCAACTTTTATTATTAATAAATTAAGTCACTTATAATAACACTATTAAACAATTCTAGTGGAAAATTTGAATTAGGACTCGGTATTTTTTTACGTTCATCATCAATAAAGTTTAATTGACAATTCTTTTCCCCTTGAATTTTCTTAAATGAAAAGATTGAAAAAATTCTAATGAAAATTATTTAAATTATCAATTAAACATTATTTGATGAGAATATGTGAAAATATGTTACATGAAAGTGTCAATTCTAGTTTTCTTTTTCATTTTCCCTTATAATTATATAACAATGTTAGTATATTATCTAAAAAAACATAAGTATAAGTGACTTAATTAATTAATAATAAAAGTTTGATGATGTATTTTGATTAGATTAAAAGTTTGTGATTTAAATGAAAGTTGAAGTTTAATGATATAAAATATAAATCATCTCTTATAAAATCACTTTAATTGAGTGATTTCAGTAATAAAGAATTACATTCTTCTTAAATAATTCAAATTTGAATAACGTAAATACTTGAATATAACTAAGCTAAAATATTATAAAAGTACTTTAATAATCTAAATAGAATCCAATGCGCAATGAAATTTGAAAATGTTTCAAACAGCTAACTGGTCCATATTCAAACCGGACCCACTTCCCCTAGTTAATGGAGAAGAAGAAGCCTCCATCTGCAAACGCCCAATCAACCCTCACGAACCTATTTCTCTGACTTCTAGACAATTCTAGCCATTTTTACTAAAATATTATTTTTATATAAATTTGATTGGTTAATAATTTGTGAAATATAAATTTGTTCTTGGTTAATTAATCTATTCATTTTTTTCATGTAATTATTTTTGTAAAATTGTCACTAACTTATATATTTTTTATTTTAGTCTTTAATGTTCTTATTTTTATGTTTTAGATTATTGTTTCTTTTTTGTTTTGATCACCAAATTATTAATTTTTTAATAAATTTTTTAACGGTAAATAACTAAAATAAGAAAAAAACATAATGCTAATGACAATTTTATCAAAAATAATATTTTGATGACCAAAACACGAAAACAAAAATAATTTAATGACTAATGATATTGTTTACCATTTGTTCTTTCATGTATTTTATTGTTAGATTTTTGTGTTTGTGAGACAATTTTAATTTTTGAATAAAACATGAGTCTAATGAAGTATTATTTAAACTCATGAATTACAACAATAATTTATTTTATTTGGATGTTTTTCTACTAATTTAGAACTAATATTTTGTTTTTCTTTTATAAATAATTAATAATTAACTTATTACTTAAATTAACTCTGTTGGTTCTTGTCATTTTTTTTAAAATTTAACATGTTTAAAGTATTTTTCTGTCATATTCTTGCTTCAATTTGTCATTTAATTATCGGTCCCTCCCCCGACCACAATATTTATTATATATTATCAAATTATGGCCAGTAGATTGGATAAGCGTTTTAGCTTTGGAATATGGACCCTTGACTTATGCCTATAATTGCTCTTTCTTTATCTCAATTCCATTTTCGATCTAAACCTGTAAAGGGTTCTTTTCAAGTGCTTCAATTGATTTTCCCGGAAAGAAAAGCAAGATTTTTCAGACAGTTTTTAAGAACACACGGTTTCATTTAAGACCCACTAGATTCTGATTAAGAAAAAAAAAACATGTCTCTACTTAGGAGGAGGAAACCCATCACTGAATCTTCAGATTCAAAACCCTTATTGGAGAAAGAGGAAGAAGAACATCGCCAAGAAGACGACGACGACGATGGTAATGGTAAAAACAAGAAAACCCCATCAAAGATCAAGAAGAAACGTGGGGAGAAACCATCGAAGTGGTCGTGTTTGGACACGTGCTGTTGGTTCATCGGTTGCATATGTATAACGTGGTGGCTACTGTTGTTCCTTTACAACGCAATGCCAGCTTCATTTCCTCAGTATGTAACAGAGGCAATAACGGGTCCTTTACCCGACCCGCCTGGTGTGAAACTTAAGAAAGAAGGGTTAGAGGCTAAGCATCCGGTGGTGTTTGTTCCTGGGATTGTCACTGGTGGGCTTGAGTTGTGGGAAGGGCGAGAGTGTGCTGAAGGCTTGTTTAGAAAGCGGCTATGGGGTGGTACGTTTGGTGAAGTGTATAAAAGGTATTAGTCTTTTGTCTGCTTGCTTGTTTTCTTTCATTGGAAGTGTCTACTTGCTAACCATTTTCTTGGTTCAGAACCCTGGAAATTGGGGTTTTTCGTTTTGGATAAGGAGTGTTGGTGATTATAGGATTGTTTGTTGATTTCCCACACCAGGTATTGATTATTTGATGCGATATTTTTGGTTGTTGGATAAAATATCTAGCGTGTGAACTTTTTGTAATTAAGCTTAAATTTCTACATAGTATTCCTTTAACCCCCGGAAATCAGATGTTTTATAATTTTCAGTAAGGGGTACTTGTGATTTTCATGCCGTTTTTAGGATTGTTTGTTAATTTTATACTTGTATTGATGATTTGTGTTGCAGTTTTGTTTGCCTGATAAAAGTCTAGTTTGTAAACTTTTGGTATTTCCGTTTTGATCATGGATTCAGACCTTGAAAATAGCCTCTCCCTCTCTATTTATAAACATGAAGAAAGTTGAATACAACTAGAGATGCTGCATATAGAAAGAGCCTGAGCATTGCATTGGAGAGTTAACCTTGCAGTTTTTGGTGTTGTAGTGTTATTTCTAATTATAGTTATAAGTTACGATGTTTTGTTGATATAGATTGGAACTCCAGGTTAATTGTTGTTTGGTTACTTGTGAGTATTAGTTTGCAAATGATATGACAAGTTGAAGATTGAAGTGTTGTTGTGATTTGAGAATATGAAGGGGTAGTTGTTAAATGGAATCTTAAGTTGGTTTGTTACTTAAAGTGGCTAAATTTTTGGTATGATTAGTTTAACTTTGTGGAAGCTATATTTCTAAACTAGTTTCTGGATTTGGTAGTCATTTGATTTTTTTTCTCAATCTACTCTTCTTTTCCACCTGATTTTGAATGTCATAGCGTGTCTACTGACTACCACCTATGTTGCTTCAACTCTTCATATCCGAGTTGGACACATATCCATATCCAGCACATACTAACATGTGCTCATATGGTCATGTCATGAGGACTATCTGTTTATTATGCGCTTCTTGTTTTGCATACTGGTTTTCATGATTTTCTTGATATATTAGACAAGACATTGCAGTTGGATCGATATCTATACTCTTTCTATTGTGTGCCTTGCTGTTTTAAGTTGAAACTTGAAGTTGCATGATGTATTAAAACAATATGGAACCAGAATGACCTTGTTAGCTTTTTGATTTTTACCATAACCTGCAACAGATTGATGCATTGGATTTATCACATAAATGATAAGTTTAGCAAATGCGGAACTTCTTAAATGTATTTTACATACTGAAAGCAACATTTCTTTAGAATGTAAAGTGTAGTACAGTTGTTTAAAGAACTCGCAATCTGGTAAAAATGAAAAAGATTCTATTATATTAGAATGGGACCAACTCTGGTTGTGTTGATAGGCCTATTGCAATTTGGTTGCTCCTCGATCCGGTTCAATAGCATTTTGATTTGTAAATGGTAGTTGTGTCTAAATTATGAACTCCTAGTATTGCTTGGATAATTGGTGTTCTCTGTGGTTTTATCGGATATTATGCAGACCTCTTTGCTGGGTGGAGCACATGTCATTGGATAATGAAACCGGATTAGATCCTTGTGGTATAAGAGTGAGACCCGTCTCTGGACTAGTAGCTGCGGATTATTTTGCTCCAGGGTATTTTGTGTGGGCAGTTCTTATTGCTAACTTGGCTCGGATTGGATATGAGGAGAAAACCATGTATATGGCTGCCTACGATTGGAGACTCTCTTTTCAAAACACAGAGGTAAAAAATTTTCCTGAACTAGAATTTTTCTTGACGGCAGGCACCTTGGCAGTATAATTCATTGATTATGCTCTTTTTTATTATTTTGCTTATGTTTGGAACACTGTGAGATGTTGACATCTTTCGATTAATCAGGTACGCGATCAAACTCTGAGCCGTATTAAGAGTAATATCGAACTGTTGGTTGCTACGAATGGAGGGAGAAAAGTAGTAGCCATTCCACATTCCATGGGAGTTCTTTATTTCCTACATTTCATGAAGTGGGTTGAGGCACCGGCTCCCATGGGTGGTGGTGGTGGCCCAGATTGGTGTTCTAAGCATATTAAAGCAGTGGTTAACATCGGTGGGCCATTTCTCGGTGTTCCGAAAGCTATTGCTGGGCTTTTTTCTGCAGAGGCAAAGGATATTGCAGTTGCCAGGTATCTACCAACTATACTTTCTTACAAGCAACTAGTTATATCTTACAGTGGTTCGTCTGTGATCTCATTCAATGTTTTCCAAGCAAGAACTTAAGAGTTTGCATGGTGTCTGGAAGATTTGAAATACAAAATGAACTAATAAACAAGCTTATTCATGAACATAATTGAACTGAACACGTCTTTGTTCAAACTTGTTCATTAATAAATGAATATAAATATTTTGTTCATACTCGTTTGTTTAGCTAAATAAACGAATAATATACGAACGATTCTCTAGTAGTTTGTCGAACGCTCTGTTCATTTATAGCCCTAGGTTATCTATGCTAGTTCTCTTTCATGTTAGGAAGAAGTTTTCGTTTTTCCTTGTCAAAGAGAATCTGGTAATTTCGACTATATTTCTCCAGCTCGGAAATTGATCAATGTGCAAATTACTTGCTAGTTGATAATATTATTTATATCAAAAGTACGTAAATTTTTTTCTTTTCTTACAGTAGTACTAAAATGAAACCTGAAATGCAGGGCTCTTGCACCCGGTTTTCTGGATAATGATATATTTCAGTTTCAAACATTGCAACATGTGATGAGAATGAGTCGGACTTGGGATTCAACCATGTCAATGATACCAAGAGGTGGGGACACAATATGGGGTGGTCTAGACTGGTCACCGGAGGATGGATATTCCTGTAGCAAAAAGCGAGAGAACGACACTCAGATTACAGAACAAGCCAGTGCTGACAATGCAGTTTGTAAAGCTAGAAGTGCAAATTATGGAAGGATTATATCCTTTGGAAAAGATGTTGCTGAGGCACCTTCATCCGACATAGAGAGGATAGACTTCAGGGTAGTTCATTTCTTGCGTAATCTTTGAGATTCATTGTTAGCTTATTGCCTGAGTCCGTGTAACATAGTTAACTTACCATGTTGTGCTGTATGACTATTTTCTATGGCAATGCTCAGGGTGCTATTAAAGGTCTTAGTGCTGCAAACACAACTTGTCGAGACGTGTGGACGGAGTATCATGACATGGGACTTGCCGGTATCAAAGCTGTAGCTGAGTATAAAACTTACACTGATGAATCAATTGTTGACCTGCTTCATTTCATTGCTCCGAAAATGATGGCTCGTGGTACTGCTCATTTCTCCTACGGAATTGCAGACAATTTGGATGACCCCAAGTATAAACACTACAAGTATTGGTCGAACCCTTTGGAAACAACGTGAGAAACCCATTCCAAAGTTTCATTTTGTTTCTTGTTGCTTGGTATTTACCATTCATTTCCCTTTTTGAGTCGTCTCCTTTTGTTTTTTTTTTTAATCTTTAATCTGAATCTGTGACCTGTAAGTTGATAGAAGTCCAATCGATGCTTATCTGAGTTAACTTTTGATTATTTTCTTGAATTATACTTAATTTTCCTTTCAATTTGCAGTATATGGCCACTATTAATGCACTTTTTGGCCGGCCATGATTTTTGTTTTCCAGTTGATTGATTTAGATAATCCCTATTGCAATATGTATGTATGCACTCATTTGGTTCATAAATGTTCATTTTTTATCGGTATTCACCATCACTCTTATTCCACAGGTTGCCAAATGCTCCAGAAATGGAAATGTTTTCTCTGTATGGAGTTGGCCTACAGACTGAACGAGCATATGTGTACAAGTTATCTCCGCATGCTGAGTGTAGTATTCCATTTAAGATCGATACATCCGCTGATGATGAAGCCACCTGCCTGAGGGATGGTGTCTATTCTGTGGATGGAGACGAGACAGTACCAGTTTTAAGTGCTGGTTTCATGTGTGCTAAAGGATGGCGTGGCAAAACTCGATTCAATCCATCCGGGGTTCGAACATATGTAAGGGAATACGATCATTCACCTCCGGCCAACCTACTGGAGGGACGCGGCACCCTTAGTGGTGCTCATGTTGATATCATGGGAAACTTCGCATTGATTGAGGATGTTATAAGGATAGCTGCTGGTGCTTCTGGTAAAGAACTGGGAGGGGATCAAGTTCATTCAAATATCTTTAACTGGTCCGAGAAGATCAACTTGCAACTGGTAAATACTCTACCCTCTCTTGTTTCTAACTTTCATTTTTCCTACTCTTCATTTTTCCGGAAGTACCACCTTGTTCAACCTTTAACCAGATTTGGTTAATGGGATATGACCCCCAAACACATGAAAGAAAGGGGGAAAATGAAAATAACCAATTCAAATACATATTCGTATCCGGAAACTCCACTCGAATACGAATAACATAGCTTTTAAGTTCTAGTCTAGTACTTGCATTGCTGGACTATGACACAGAATTTAATGAAAACATAATCCGAATATATTTCGAATCGGTTTTTTATTTTTGGTTTTCTCCATCCTAATCCATAATGAGGTCTTGTAATCGTCCGTTGTCATTTGTAAAACAAACCTCCAAGTCAATTACTTGCATCACCGGGCTAGTTTTTACTTGTTTTCAATTTCTTTGACATGTGCAGGACAATGAGGTGATTCAATGAAATGGCTTCCCATATTACTTGTGTGTTTCTTATACCAATGAACATAACGAATATACATATATAATTTCTCTGTATGGTATTTGGGAAGTAATTGTTTACTGATCTTTAAACCAGGATTGTTGGTTTGTAGGTATTATTGTTTAGCTGCTATTTATGTACCTCACCATTATCTAAACTGTAACTGGTTATTTTCTAAAGCGTTGTAAGGTTTTTAAATCAGTGGTATACACAGAGTGGATCCATTTTTCGTATTTCTTTACTAATTGAGCCCATTAGGGGTTGGACTTTTTTATTAGTAACGACTGTTTATGTTGCCTTGATTTTTCATTTTTCTTAAAATATTTATATTTGATGCATACAATCATTAGTACAGAACAGGAGAGGGCATTGATTTAAACTGTTATACTATGAATATACTGGTGATGAACGATAACGACTAAACAACAAAAATGGTGATAGCAAACAAAATAAGAAAAAGAATATTAAGATTTACGTGAAAAATCTAAAAGGGAAAAATTATTAGTGGAAGACGATTAGTACAGAACAGGAGAGGGCATTGATTTAAACTGTTATACTATGAATATACTAGTGATGAACGATAACGACTAAACAACAAAAATGGTGATCGCAAACAAAATAAGAAAAAGAATATTAAGATTTACGTGAAAAATCTAAAAGGGAAAAATTATTAGTGGAAGACGAAAATTTTCGATATAATGAAGAAAAGATTACAAGTAGTTTGTGTCTTAACGTTTTGTAGAATATATTCTACTTGTATCTAATGTTGGAGAATTATTAGATAGATCGGACTTACCACGTCATCTATGGTTCATCTAATTAGATTTATTTATTTCAGCGTACTTTTTAATTTACTATTCACTCTTCAATGACATATAGGAAAGAGGTGAAAATTCACCTTAGAAAAAAAATAAGATGAAAAATTGTTATTGGATGAGATCATGAATGATGTGGTGGTGAGCTAGGCCTATCTAATAATTTTGTTCTAATGTTGTGTTTAAATCCCTAGTCCCTTGGTATCTATTTATGGGGACAAATTGCTTGTTTACAAAGGAAACTTGTATAGAAAGTAATTCTATTCAATATAGGTTCGTACATTTATGTAAAGTAAATAAGATTGGAAAATACTTTTTTGATAAATAGAGAGAAGGAATCTTATTATCAAGTGCATCGTTATAAAAATCTTTAAACCTAAATGGAAAAAAAGAATATACTCGATAATATTTACAAAAACCAATTACAACTTAACCACAAATCAACAACATTAACCAACACCCAAAACAGGTGGTAAATCATCATGTACGAAGTTTATCACCTCATCAAGGGTATCGGAAACAAGCGAGGAGAAAAATTCACTTCCCTAATGGAAGGAACAGAGTTAAATCGAGCCATTTGTCCAACAAGCCAAAAATAACATGCACCAAAAGGGGTGGAACAACAGCCAACTTTCGATTCTTCAACAGTCAGACCATATCCAAATTATCCACTTCGAGCAAAACACGACGCAGGTCTTTCTCCCAGACCAACTTCAGGCCCTCAACAACCCCCCACAACTCGGCCTCTAGGACTGAGCATATACCCACAAACTTACAAAAGCTGAGGATTCAAGCCCTATCGCTATTTCGAGTAACCCCACCACAAGTAGCAAGACCCGTAGGAAGCGCCCAAGCACCATTCAAGTTCAGCTTGCACCACCCGGTCGAAGGAGGCTGCCACCGTTCTACTGCTTGCACATCACTCCCACCATGTTGCACCGATACTACGTCGAGATTCAAAGCCAGCACACATTGCTCGTGAACATGGCAACTCTCGTCCCACACACTAAAAGAGTCGTGATGGTCCGGCTCAAATACACATATGTTCCTATACTTCCACAGAACCCACAAAACAACCCCAAACACGGATCCAATCTACAAACTCTATTGTAAGGAACTCTAAAAGCTTGTCTGCCTACACCGTAACACCCAAACCGCGAGAACAATGTGGTCAAGAGTCTCCATTGTATCCCCGCAAACCCCATATGACATGCAATCTGACATGTGTCGCCTAACACGCTCCGCATTCGTGAGCACACGACCACTCACAGTTAGCCAAAGAAACAAACAAATCTTAGGCAGACCCTGAAATTGTGCAACAATCTTCCAAATATTGGTACCTGCCACACTTACCGTCCCAGTACGAAACTCATATGCAGAGTGGACTGTAAACACACGATTAGCAGACCATTTTCACCCAATGCCATCGGCCATGCTTACTGGCCGGGGTGTCATGGTGGCTGCCAACCTATGAATTATCGAATCAGGTAACAACGAAGCAAACTCACGCCATTTCCAAGAGCCCGTAGCATCCACCATGCTCATCACGGGAACCAAGGAGAGTGATGCAGCACATGTCGGATCAGCAATGCTATCGATCATATGACCTACATCCCTTAACCACGCATCCCTCCAAAAGTCCACAGACCGACCATCTCCCACAGTCCAAACTAAACTATCCCGTACACTAGCCCAAACCAAGCTGACCCCCTTCCAAAGATGAGAACAACCAACTCGTCGAATCTTCTCCAAAATGATCCCACGCCATTTATACTTCATCTGCAAAATATGAGCCCACAACTGGTCCAAATGACACACAAGATTGAATGCAATCTTCATCAAGAAAGCAACATTTTGTTGGTCCAAAACTTTAAGACCCAACCCCCCATTCAAAATAGGCGAACACAGTTTCCCAATTAACTAAATTAACACCACGTCTACCATCCATGTGACCCCAAATAAAACCCCGAATGATTTTCTCAATCTCAAGACACACCCTTCGGCAAAAGCATAGATTGCATTGAATAATAAGGAATAGATGACAACATTGACTTGGATAACGTAACGTGACTCACGAACGAAAAACTTTTGGCCTACCACCCTGTTAACTTGTCCTAAGAACGCTGAATCATATACTGGTAAACTGCTTTTGTCACACGAGAATGTAGAAGCTGAACTCCAAGATACCTCCCCAAGTCCTTTACTTCTCGAAAACCAAAATTATCACTGATGCTCAAACGCAAGGGCACATCAACATTTTTAGAAAAAAAAAAGACATTTGTCTTTAACAAACTAACCTTCTATCCAGAAAAAAGCAAAAATCACGCAATACCACCTCGATCACATTAACCTGAGCAGCTGATGCTTCGGCAAAAAGAAACATGTCATCAACAAATAACAAGTGGGAAATTGCTGGGCCATTCCTTACAATTCTCACAGGTTTCCAGTTACTACTCTGAATTGCCGCATGCACTGACTGCGCTAATCACTCCATACAGAGGACGAACAAATAAGGAGATAGCGGATCACCCTGGCGAATACCGCTAGTAGAAAAGAACATATCAGAAGCCGAACCATTCTATAGCACCTCTGTAGATACTGTCGTCACACAATGCATGATCAATTGTCGAAAAGCATCAGGTAAACCAAGGTCCTAAAGAGTGTCATCAATAAACGACCATTCAAGTCTATCGTATGCTTTTTCAAGGTCTATTTTGATCGCCATACAACCATGCTTGCCCTTCTTAATCCGCATTGAGTGAATGACTTCCTGAGCAATTATAATGTTGTTAGTAATAGACCTTCCTAGCATAAAACTGGTTTGATTCATCGACACCCACTCTGACATATACGACTTAAGATGATTCACAATGGTCTTGGTTATAATCTTGTACAACACCGAGCACAAACTTATTGGTCGGAATTGACTGATATACTTAGGTGACTTAACCTTCGACAAGAGTACAAGCAAAGTACAATTCAATGAGGGAGCAAAGGGATAACCCTCAAAAGTATCACACACCAACTTACAAACCGACGACCCCACCGTGAGCCAATTCCTCTGGTAAAGCAGGGCATGAAGTCCATCAGCTCCGGGAGCCTTCAGAGGTCCCATATCGAACACGATTGTCCTAACTTCCTCATCAAAAATTGGCGCCGTAACACCTGTCTCATATCCTTAGTACACTGCCAAAACTGCCCTCTAATCGCATATCCATAACCAACACCGCCATTACTTGTAAAAAGGTCCTTGTAAAATTCTATGGCCATACGTTGCAACTGAGCTTGGTTCGAACACCAAGTGTCGTTCGAATCACGTAGAGCTGAAACAAAGTTTTCCCGCCTCCTTTGCATAGCATACAAGCCTTTCAATTTTAGGGTTTAGAGATTTAGGTTATGATTTAGGGTTTAGGGGTTTAGGGTGTAGGGTGTAGGTTGTAGAATTTAAGGTTTATGGTTAGATTTTAAGGTTTAGGGTGTTAGAGCTAAGAATTTAGATTTTAGATTTTATAGCTTAAATATGAAGGGTTGTGTAATTTTTTACATAGCGTGTGTATCAAAATATAACCCAACAAGATTTACTAAAAGTAAGATTTTTAATTTAAACCAAATCCTAAAAGAATTTGAATCACAACTTTAACAACTCTCCAGCTTGAGATAAATTCTTGTCGAACAATATCTTTTTGATATCCTAATTTTTGGCTAGTGATCAAAATGTAAATTTTAAAAGTTTTGTGGCTAAAGTATAAACTTTGGAAACGTTTAGGGATCAAAGTGCAATTTTCAAAAGTTATGTATTTTAACCCATTAAATGAATAGTTTACCCCCAAGAATGACGTTTCCGTGTTACCCAAATTTTTCGTACGGAGTTTGTATTAATGGCTATAAAGCGATAAAGTTCGAAAACTATTCTAATAACCGGATCGAGCTAAAATTCCAGAGATAGTTCCATGGACCTTAGAAGAGTCATAAAATATCATTTTATGAATATTTGGATGTTAAAAATATTGGGAAAATTTAAATTGATTGAAATGACACGGAATGACAATTTTGTGAATAAGTTGATCGGTAAAGGGCATTTTGGTCATTTCGTCCAAAAGGGACATGGAAGGAATTTTGAGATTTCTTTTATTTATGAATAATGGCTGATTAGAATCCAACTAATTCTAGTTGGAATGTTACAAAATGGCAAATTAGAAATCTAGATCTAGTTGAAGGGTATTTTTGGAAAATATAATTTATTGAATTAAAAATCCATTTTTTTCATAATAAAAGTGTCTTAAATACATGAAAATGAAGGAATTATCAGCCAAATACCCTCCAAAACCGTGGTGAAGAGAAAAAGAAGAGAAAAGATTTTACAAGCTCGATTTAAGCCCCGAATCTCGGTTTTCAGGTAATCTTTTGAACTACAGAGTTGTTATACTCTTCGAGCTCTATCTTTTGATGTAAATAATTCATAGAATACATTCTTAGTTGATGAGATTTGATATGAGGAAGAAATTAGGGTTTATGAACAAATTGGGGCTTTTATGATTTTATGAATCCATGGTTGATTTTAAGTTAGAATCATGCTTGTATGATGTTAGAATCATGTTATTGAGTTGGGATCTAAACCCTACATATTTTGGTTTGTATAGAGAATATTAGGGTTTATAGATTCAAGTCTAACTTAGGGTTTGTGATGTTGGATTAATGATCTCGTAAGCTTGATTTGTTGTTTGGAAGCAAAACCCTAAGTTAAATACTTAGGGACCATTTTGGCAAGCTTTAAAACTAAGGGACCAGATCTGATTTTTATGAATTTGATGTGTATCTATATTATTAATGATGTTAGAGACATGAAAATGAAGTTAGAATGCTAAACCGATGATTAATCTCATTAGTGACCATTTGACAATTTGTCAAACTTGAATGGTCTATTCGGAAAAGAGGATATGTAGAAGGAGTAAATATAATTTTTAGTTAAAATGATGGAATTAAGGCAGTAATGTTGATTTGAGGACTAATTTGCAAAGTTAAGAAGCTTAAATCCTTATATAAGAAATTTGATGACCATTTTGACAAATCAAGAGAAATTAAAGGAGTAAAGGTTTAAGCTTATTTTAATGAAGGATGTTAAGAGAATATATGAATACAAGCTTTATTCTAGCCATTTGAAGTAAAGTGATGAGACTAAATTGACAAGTAGAGAAATAAGAAGTTGGTGTAAATTAGAAGTTATTCATTGAAAGTTATGTTGGAGTTTGAATTATGGCAGTAAGTTTTAAAAATATCCATAAATTCTAAAAAAATGGTTATGTAATATCCCAATTTTTGGCTAGTGAACAAAATGAAAATTTTGAAAGTTTTATGGTTAAAGTGTAAAGTTTGGAAAAGTTTAGGGACCAAAGTGTAATTTTCAAAAGTTATGTATTTTGATCCCGTAAGTGAATAGTTTACCCTCAAGAGTGACATTTCTGTGTTACCTGGATTTTTCGTACGGAATTTGTATTAATGGCTATAAAGCGATAAAATTCAGAAAAATATTCAGATAATCAGATCGAATCGAATATCCAGGATATTTTGAAAGATGATAAGCCAAGGTTGATTATGTCATTTTACATGTCTAAGATATTTTCTTTGTGTTGGAAGAATATGAACCCTTGGATTTAAGTTGATTTTCCATGCTAAATATGAGCCGTTGGATGAAAAATGGCAAGATCGTAATTTTGGAAAATCGCATGGGCAAAGTTGGTAAATTATTAACTCAAGATTAAATATAGATCATTGGATGAAGTATGATGATATGAGGAACATTATGGAAATATAGAATTTTCATAATAGATCTGATAGCTCGGTAAAGGTAAAATGATAGTAGAAGTATTTTGTGAATATTGGGAAATCGGATTGAATTGAAATTTCAGAGGTTGTTCCATAAGCCATGGAAAATCATAAAATGATATTTATGAAATAGTGGCCAGTTGAGACGAAACTAATTTAGTTAGATTATAATGGAATGACAATTTTGAAACAAACTATTACCTCTGTCCCACTGAAAATGTCCAGTATTGACTTTTTTTAAGTCAAACTTTTTAAAATTTGACTATTTATTACTTTAAATGTATTATTGGTAAAAATATGAAAAAACATGTTTTAAAAACCTTATATCAATTAGTTTAAAAATATATATTTTATAAAATTTAATTAATTCAAATATTTAAAATAATTAGGGTCAAATTTTAAAAAAATGACTTTTTAAAAGTCAATACTAGACAAAATTGGTGGGACAAAGGGAGTAGTAAATAAAGACTAGTTGGAGGGAAAATTGGTCATTTGGTAGGGATGGAAATTTTGAAATATTTGAAGTTACAAAGGCCATTTTTGAAAGAAGAAAATTAAAAATTAAATTTTGGCTCTTGATTGATGATGAGATCAATCTCAAGCGTTGGATAAAAGGGCACTTCTATAATTTCCTATTTGAATGAATTTAAAATTCATTTATATAATACAAGTGGCATAATTGGAGCAATTCAAAATTGAAAGGCCAAAAAGATGAAGCCTTCTTCATCTTTCAACTTTCGAAATTTGGGGGGGGGAAAGGAAGAAAATTTTCCAAGTTCGATTCAAGCCCCGAAACTCGATTTTCAGGTAATCTTTCGAACTACAAAGTTGTTCTACTCTTCAAGCTCTATCTTTTGATATTATTAATTCATGGAATACATGCTTGATTGATGAAAATTTTACATAAGAAGGAAATTAGTGTTTATGAACAAATTGGGGCTTTTGAAATTTTATGATTCCATGGTTGAATTTAAGTTGGAATGAAGCTTATATGATGTTAAAATCATGTTATCGAGTTAGGATTTAAACCCTACATATTTTGGTTTGTATGGAGAAGATTAGGGTTTATGGATTTAAGTTTAACTTAGGGTTTGTGATGTTTGATTAATGATCTAGTAAGCTTGATATGTTGTTTGGAAGCAAAGCCCTAAGTTAAATATATAGGGACCAATTTGGAAAGCTTCAAAGTTAAGGGACCGAATCTGAATTTTATGAAATTGGAGTGTATTTATGTAATTAATGATGTTGGAGATGTGAAATTGATGTTAGAATGCTAAACCGATGTTGAATCCTTACCTTTGCATTTTAGTGACTATTTGGCAAAGAAAGAAAATTAGAGGGAATTATTTTTGAATAATTATTTGATGAAGAAGATGATGAATTGGTGGTTTGAAGCAAGTGATGAGACTAAATTGACAAGTAGAAAAATAAGAAGTTAGTATAAAATAGAAGTTTATTATGGAAAGCTACGTAGAAGATTAAATTTTGGCAGTGACTTCAAAAATTCACCATAAATTCTAAAAAAATGGTTAGATGATGAATTTTATATCATTGTAAATATTTGTTAATATAGTTTCGTTTCCAACAAACGGAAATTGATTTCGAGTTAAAAGATATGAATTTTTAGTCGAATGAAGGTCAGAAAATTTACAAAGCAGTTTCGGTCAGGACAACTCTATGACAGGAGTTTGAAGAATTTTCATAATTTTTTGTATATTTTATTAATTTATGTGGCTTATACTGTTAGAACCGTTATCGAATCTAGTTTCTCCAATAGAAAGGAAATTAAGATCCAGTATGTATTCTACCTGGTATAAGTAAATCTTTGAAGGTAGAGCAAGCTGTCAAAAAATGGAATTTGAAACATTTTGTATTTAAATGTTAGTTAGCAAGCTCAGAAGAATTATTGGAAGTTCAAATTGGTCACTAAGGAATATAATGAGTTTTTAAATAGTACAAGGAAGAAATGAAAAATATTTGGAAATTTTATACTCGAATGATTATATTAGACAGCATGGTTAAGGTATTGTTAGATTTGAATCTAACAAATATTTTATCTTATTCATGTGATTA
This sequence comes from Hibiscus mutabilis, assembly GCA_019671005.1. Lineage (NCBI taxonomy): Eukaryota > Viridiplantae > Streptophyta > Magnoliopsida > Malvales > Malvaceae > Hibiscus > Hibiscus mutabilis. The sequence continues at coordinate 32,108,948 of CM033713.1, forward strand.
ATGAAGTTAAGTTTGAATCAAAGAAGGTTTGAGGTTCTATAAAGGAAAAGATCGAGTAGAATTTAGTGAGGCATGCTAATAAATGGCCTAGGTGAGTGCAATGCATACATAACATGATACATGGATGTTTTATACATCATTGGTAAGACTTGCGATAAGTCTACCTGGTTTATATATTGGCATGATATTTATGTCATTGATCATATATTTGACATATTCAAATATGTCAAAGGTTGAACACAAATGCATGGATCACTAGTTATATACAATGGTATACTATGAATGTTTTTTCGGGTATGAACTACCTAATGTTCAATTATATATATATATATATGTTGCCATGGATGGAATAAATACAAAAATTATGCCCAAATAAGTCATTGAGGGACAAGGTATAGTTGGCATACCATAGACTCTAGCAGCACGCTACATATTCGGGTATCCGAGATAGCACTATAGTGTATATAAAGGACACTTAGTGTATGGTTAGCATGGCCTTATAAACGTGTGGATGGTTAACACACCCTTATAAATGTGCGGATGGTGGGGACGACCTTATGTCTATTAGCATTTCGGTGCATATTTGACTCGTGTACCCAGGGTCCTCAAGGTTTAGTTTGGGCTATAAATAAATGGATAATAAATGGTAAACAGGTTAGGGAGTATGTGAACTCTCGGAACATATGGCAAGTATATCGGTAAGAAATTTATATCCGGTTTATATTATGTTGATATATGATTAATATGAAGGTATACTTATCTAGTGATCATGATGCATTTATGTATATAAGGCATATTATGATAAACGGACAAGCATGAAAATCTTATGACATTGGCATATAGTAAATAATTACTAATGCAATGTAAAAGTTAATGCATTGGCATATATCATGCTATATAAATGTAGCCATGAAATTGAATAAAGTTTAAATAATTGTTATTACTTCCTTTATTGCTTCACTAAGTTCGTACTTAGCGCGTGATTAATTGTACGCACGTAGGTATCAAGATGAGAGTAAGAAGAGTATTGCATCAAAATTGGAAAGCTCAACTGGTAATCACAATAATGACATCCTAATTAAGGTTTAATTATTATAGTGGCATGTATACTTGCTAAACCTATTTGAGTTGTGATTGGCTTTTAAAGTTCGTTATGGTTTCAAGATAATTGGCGTTTCTAGAAAGATTCAAGGTTATGAATAACCTTTGGTGATGAATTGCATACTAAGATAATTGATTTATGATTAGAACTTGAATAAATAATTTATGTCGGTTTTAAATAAAGTTAAGCGTGCTTGGGCTAGAGAAATTTGAAGATGGGTAACCATTGATAAGTTTTTTTAAAAAATTTTAAATTACCCTAATTTTTTATTAAAGAAATCGTAACATTTCCGACTCGTACCCGGTGTACGGATATGGGAAAGAGGTGTTACATTTATTGGTATCAGAGCTGCAGGTTTAGCCAATTCTGGAGTTAAACGAAGTATGATAAAGGTCAAAAGTGTATACATGCCACTAGGATGTCAGAATTACTGATGATTTTACTTGTTGGAATAGATGCAATTGCTTACTTCATTATGATAATAATGTTAAATTCCAATGTGTGAGGGTAAAAGAATCGTGTCAGGTGTTTAGGTGAGAGGATCAATAAGAGATTCACGAGCATGATAATATTATGATAATATTCTACCCTCAGCTTAGCATGGTGCAGAGGCACCAGAGTAACATGATATGCATGTTCTGGATTAAGAGCTTTTCTTCATGACTTTAGATGCGATCATGAATCAGCCTGCTTAGGCACCGATTGCAAAAGAATTAAGAGTTCTGGCACACTAGATTTTCAGAGAGACATTGATGGAGATCCTATGATTGTTAAACTATGGTTTAAGGATATAAAGGTTAGGTTGAAGGAACTCTGTATTGATGATCAGAGGAGACTAAAAATAAAGTAGTGTTTTATCTTAAAGGATTAGACCCGTATTTGATAAAGTAATGTTACGATACATACTCAAAAGTCTGTTAGCTAGAAGTTCTTTCTTTGAGGGTTCCGTAACACAATTTATCTTAGAAATGCAGCGGAGATCTTGCATCTTAATTTGGGCAATTGGATTATTACGGATATGAGTGCAAGTTTAATAAACTGAGCTGATTTGCTTCTAAGTTGCTTCATATAAACAGAAAAAAGCCTATTATGAGAGCTCATAGAAGGCTAGAGGTCAGGTACAAAGAAGTACTGACTACCCTATGTATTTTAAAATTTCATGAAGTAGTAAATTATGCGAAATGCAATACAAAGGGGTTCAGAATGAGAAAATATCTAAGCAGATGTCACAGCTTGTAAAGAGGAACAGTAATTCATTATTTATTTCACCACTTCTAAAAAGTGGCGAGAATTCCCGGCAAAGATATCAAGCTGAATTTATTACATAATTATGCTAAGAGATCGGGACAAGGAAAATTAAGAACTCTCTGACATTTATAATTAATGTTGGAGATTTAAGAAAACCAAAAAACCATTCATATGAGTGTTGTGATAATTGGCATGCATGATTATACAGAGTTTTTATTGGAATTTGTTACCAATGTGAAAACTATTTAACTTATGCTATGGATACCGAGGAGTATAGATTGGATCTTAATCAAATTGGTTTATTTAAAAGAATGCACTATAGAGATATAGGGGTTTTTACATGATCAATTTAGGGCAATGACCATCGAGAAAGGCTTTGCTAATGTTGAATCTGCTCGGCAAACAAAATCCAAGGCATGTTGTTATTGAAAGCTGACACGGCATGAATAGCGTGAAAACCAGGCATTCCCTACCAACGCTCATCATTCATTAAAGAACCTTCATTGCCAATGTCTTACTTTATTTTCATTTTCATTTATTTTTTATTTCAATTATTTCCGAAACCACTTTAAAACAAACAACTTTTTCTCAAGACAAGTAACAATCAAAGCAATTGAATTCCAAGTCAATCTCTGTGGGATCGATACTTAGCTTAACTGTCGTATTACTTGCAGACCATGCATACTTGCACGCAAAAGACTCATCTTGGAACTGTTTTATGCTTTACCAATACATACCTTCTGCCTGTTTTGCCAGCATTCACTTAGAGAATCTACAGTGGGGATGACCTTATGTCTATTAGCACTTTGGTGCATATTTGACTCGCGTACCCAGGGTCCTCAAGGTTTAGTTTGGACTATAAATAAATGGATAATAAATGGTAAACAGGTTAGGGAGTATGTGAACTCTCGGAACATATGGCAAGTGTATTGGTAAGAAATTTATATCTGGTTTATATTATGTTGATATATGATTAATATGAAGGTATACTTATCTAGTGATCATGATGTATTTATGCATATAAGGCATATTATGATAAACGGACAAGCATGAAAATCTTATGACATTGGCATATAGTAAATAATTACTAATGCAATGTGAAAGTTAATGCATTGGCATATATCATGCTATATAAATGTAGCCATAAAATTGAATAAAGTTTAAATAATTGTTATTACTTCCTTTAGTGCCTCACTAAGTTCGTACTTAGCATGTGTTTAATTGTACACACGTAGGTAAATCAAGATAAGAGTGAGAAGAGTATTGCATCAAAATTGGAAAGCTCAACAGGTAATCACAGTAATGACATCCTAATTAAGGTTTAATTATTATAGTGGCATGTATACTTGCTAAACCTATTTGAGTTGTGATTGGCCTTTAAAGTTCGTTATGGTTTTAAGATAATTGGCGTTTCTGGAAAGATTCAAGGTTAAGAATAACCTTTGGTGATGAGTTGCATACTAAGATAATTGATTTATGATTAGAACTCGAATAAATAATTTATGTTGATTTTAAATAAAGTTAAGCGTGCTTGGACTAGAGAAATTTGAGGATGGGTGACCATTGAGTAGTTTTTCTAAAAATTTTAAATTACCCTAATTTTTTATTAAAGAAATCGTAACATTTTCGACTCGTACCTGGTGTATGGATACGGGAAAGAGGTGTTGCAGGTTAGATGATGAATTTTATACCGTTGTAAAGATTTGTTAGTCTAGTTTCGTTTCCAGCAAATGGAAACTGATTTTGAGTTTCGAGTTAAAAGATATGAATTTTTAATCGAATGAAGGTCAGAAAAATTACATAGCAGTTTCTGCTTGGAGTCAAGTCTGATTCAGAGAACCGTTATCGAATCTAGTTTCTGCGGTATATAGGAAATTGAGATCCAGTATGTATTCTAAAAAATATTTTATTGTATGTATGTGATTAATGGAGTCAAGTCTGATTCAAAGAAGGTTCGAGGTACTATGAAAGAAATGATCGAACTAGGACTTAGTGAGGCATTGTGTTAAGTGGCCAAGGTGATTGCCTTAATTGTTACTTAATTATGCATGTGATAAAGGGAGGCTTGCGATAAGCCAACCTTATTTATGAATGCATGGCATGATATATGTTGATGTTATGTTCTACTGTTTAAATATGGTAAGTAATATGGCGAGCAATGTGGGGACAATGTTCCTAACATATGACTAAAGAATTATTTATGATATGTTATGTTCATAAAAGAATTAAGAATAAGTGATGTGTTTGATACATGATCACTGACTGGAAAATTATTCTTAATAAGTAAGCTAATATGGCTTGAATAACATATTGTTTCGAGCATGAGAACTTATCTATGAAAAGTTATGATAACTTCTGATCATGATATACATATATATGTATGCCCAAGTATTACAAAATGGGAGTCCTTGGTATAGTTGGCATGCCATAGAGTCCTTAGCAGCTGCATCACTCAAGTTATGATATGATTACATGTTTTTGTGACTACGATGGTGTCACATACACCTTGGGGGCCCAAGCCCTTGGTGTGCACCCTGAGGATCCAGCCCATAGTGCTAATGGCACTAACGAGGTGCTTTTATGAGGAGCAAAGAGCGTCCTCGAGTACGTACTCATCTGTCTGTTCTGTTTGGCACTACAGTGTCATATTTCAGATGACTCGCGTACCTAAGGTCTCATAAAGTATACTTTGGGAAAATTTAAAAGATTAATAAAAGTGAAGGTAATCGAGCTAGTGAGCTTGGAAAATTATTTTATGTACTAAGTTTTCTGCAAAGTTTTGGTACTAAAGTACGAGAAATAACAGGTTCTCCGCACTCTCTGTATATCTCTGTATTTTCCGTAAGATCAGTATTTTCTCGATTATGTTAAGCTCAGTAATATATGTATTTCTTTGTTTGATATGTTAGGCAAAGAATTAGAATTATGATAAAGTTTGCCATGAAATGCCATAGAAATTGGTTATCCTATGCTATGGGAAGCACGTTGAAGTATGTCAAGTAAACATGATGAACTTAATACAAGTAATTTATCAGTTATACTTAGATAAGCTAGATATAAAAATAAGCCTTGAATTATTTTCATGTCAGTTATTTGATAACCTTATATGTTTTGCCTCACTAAGTGAATACTTAGCGTTTGCCGTTTCAAACATAGGTTATTGGAAACTTACCGGAAGAGGATTCAAGCATGTTAATCAACCTGCAATCTGCCAAACATCAGTAAGACATTCTAATTTATGATATTCTCTAGTGGGCATGTATCAATTTATTCGTTAGTTGTTTTAAAGGTAAAATTTTTAAATGTCGTTTATCACGTAATGATTTGAAAATTTAAGAAAGGGCCTAGGCAGTATACCTAGTCTTCACCCTGAGTTATATACTTACTTTAATAACTGATTAAAATGTTTTATAAATCAATTCAGGGTCAAAACTAGCAATATGCAAATAGGTTATGAATACTTCAAAAATAAAAAAAGAGTTATTTTATAAACTAGTTTTATGTCAGATCTTCTAAAAAATTACAAGTCTAGAACTCTGTTAAATAATATTGTGACATCCTTAATGTATATTCGTACTACGAGTATACATTGAGGGTGCTACAATCTCCACCTCTTACACGAAAACTCCTTCAAGGGTAGTCTTCAATAAAGAGACTTGACCAAGTTCAAGCTCTGCTTGAACTTGACTATTGGTGTCTTGAGTACCAACACGTAATAAGTGCATGCATACATTGTTGACACAAGTAATAAAGTGGACAAACAATGAGTGTTTGTCGGGTTGTCGAATCATATGAGAACTGATGTAATCTTAACTACTGTTGAATGTAAATAGATTAAACAATTATATGAATTAGTTAGGAATGCATGTGAGATTATAGAGAAAATGCAACACCCCAAAACTGGGCCTAGTCGAAATTTAATATCGGCAACCAAAAATTTAGCACCAAAAAGTTAAATTATAGTGTTGACCTTTGACCAAGTGGTCAATTGTTGGATTGTTGAATCCTAATTAAGTATGTATGTTTTTTAAGGACTCCATTGAAAACTTTGTAAATTGTCTTGGTGACTAGATTGAGAAAATTGAAAGTTTAAAGGGTAAAAGTATAAAAGATAGAGAGTTGAGAGAATAACCTTGCGATTAGCCCCTCCTCAATATTAGTCATCTTATACGTGGGTCTTTAGGGTAAGGCTACTTTATTCTAAGGAAATCTTAATTAAAGAAATAATAAAAAGAAAGAGTTTAGAAAGCTTGCCCGGTAGAAACCTTAAGCAAGCACCTCCATTAGAGAGTATTTCAAGCTTCGATTTCCTTAAGTTTCTTAATCTTATATTGTAGTTATCGATTGGGTAAGCTTTCCCCTCAATTAGTTTGTCGATTATATGGCAAAACCATGTTTAATTTCAAGTTTAAGAATCAAGGAACCCTATAAATCCTCTAGGGATATCATAGTTCATTTGCTATTCTTTTTCATAGCTAATAAGTTGCTATGAAACCATTATCGATATTGAAATTCTTATAATTCCTATTTGTTTGTAGCTCAAGAAAACCAAGGTGAAGAATCACTGAATCCTTCCAATTCTACCAAGATCAAGAATAAAGGAGTTGTCATCCGGGAGCCTTGAATGCTTGGAAATATCGATGAGAGTAGTCAGAGTCAAGGGATTGGCTAGGTTCCTTTTTCGAATTCATTGATATTGAATTATTGCATCATCATCATTGATCAAGATATGAATATAAGAGAACCTTGTTAAAGGTATCATTGGTAAGCTTTGGTAAGCTTATTACATTGCCAAGTTAATTATTGAAGCATTACATCGTTGTTATTATCATGAACCATTGAGAAAAGATATATTGATCATGCTATATAGTATTGTCATTGCTTCCATTATTGATATCATTATTGTTATTGTTATTTCTCATGTTATTGCTATTGACATTGGTAAGTATTGAATCCTTGGATACGAATGGACATGGGATACAATTGGCATGCCATAGAATACATGAGCTTAGTGGTACGGAGTAGACTACGGTCCTTGAGCTAAGGCTCTATTTAGCGATGTTGGTGGGATGTATTAGTGTTGGTCTTATTGGCGATGTTGGAGGATATTGACCATTTATTATTGGTGATGTTGGTTAGAAATTCACGTATCCACATTACATGTCGATCCAAGGGAAATAAATAAGTATTACAAATATTTGTTAAAACTTGATTTGGGATGCATTTACATTGTTACACATGTCATTGCTATCATTGATATACCTATTATTGTTGTTGACTACCTCACTAGGCTAAGCAAGCCTAATGCATCTCATTTCCATGCATTTTCAGGTTAAAGGTTAGTCGGATCGAGGATCGGAGCAATGATGTTTTTGGAAGCAAGTCACCAGTTATATCTAATGTAAACCTTGTCCTTAAACTCCTATAAAGGTGGCATGGGGTCCAGACATGTTAGTTTAGCCCCATTTTGCGTGTACATGATGTTTATTATGTTGAAGGAGTCTATACGCCAAGTATGACATGTTGGATGTTGGTAAATAGTGTTTATAATAGACCACATGGCCCTAATATGTGAACTTATGGTAAACGATTTTGAAATGATATGAAATTTGGCATGTGCTTAAATTAAGAGGTTAAAAGCTTGCCTGTAAAATTTAGTAGCATTTGGATAAGGTTAAGGGCCCTAATTTATTGTAAAACCAGATAAAATATGTCATCACAGGTCTGTTCGTACCGGTACGCGTGATGGCGTATTGGTACGGGTATGCATTTTGGGACGTATGTAACAAGGTGTATCGATACAGATTATTGGTGTATAGGCATGATTTCTAGTTACTGTAAAATTACTGTAGCACAGTATCGATACCATACCGATACTGATAGTTGACCTAGCAAGCATTGACCATGCACACCGACATAGACCTAGGTGTTTCGGTATGGCTAGTCGGTTCTGGAATTTGATTCTTGCATGGTGTACCGATACGGATTAACTCGTACCGGTATTGTTATTAATAAATATAATTGATTTAACGACCTTGACATGGACGTACCGATACATCCTCTTCAAGTATCGGTACGGAGGTAGGTAAATTGGTTAAAAGTTCTTTTAAAAGGTTTCAAAAGTTGTAATTTGACCACTAAATCCTTATAAGGCTTAATTGAGGACCCAAATAAATTCTGAACGTGATAAAATTTGGTACATAATATGTTTATGTATCGAATTTGTTTATGAGTAACTTTAATTTTGGTAAGTCTCTATAACTTGCACTACGATTTAGTCCCTAAACTTGTACAAGTCATTAATTGGTGCCTAATTATAATCTGAGTGAGAATGTATTGACCATAGTCAAGTATTGTATCGTATAAAGGTTGTTAATTTACAGTTTATAGCCCAAATTATTGAAGTTAACAAATCATCCAACGTATTGTTTACTAGTAACACTTTCCGACCCAGAATCCTATCAGACTGAGAAGGGGTGTTACATTTTTGTGTCAGGGCTAGAGTTTAGTCGATTCTTGGACTAAACTGACGTCTATTATGTTGTCATTGCATTGCATGTGCCACCTAGGAGTTTATTTTGTCTATATTGTGACTTGCTATTAATATGATCATCTTTCTTTTATAGTAAATGATGTCTGACTCTGATAAAGCTCATGAAGAAGTTGAGCATACCATTGGCTCCTCGACAAATGGAGAGGAGAAAAGGGGGAGAACCCTCTAAATCTGCAAATTCTTCCACAAGAAACAGTGAATCTTGAACCAGTATTGCAAACTGCTCAATTTGAATGTTACAAGAACATGACTAAGATGTTTAAGCAGTTTATGGCAACCCTTAAATTAAACCAGTCTGCGCAGTCTTCTATGGCTGCCACTTCTGTAAGTCAAGCCCTATCGACAAATTAGCCCAACACTGAGCCACTACCTTTGCAGGCAAGGCTGGTAAGGATCCTGAAGCAGCAGAGTATTGGTTGGATAGCACCATAAGGATTCTGACTAAGCAGCTACAATGTTCAGATGAGAATAAGCTTGAATGTGCCTTAGCCTTTCTTGCAGACGAGGCTTTGCATTGGTGGGAAACCACGACACTTACCATTTTTGAAGAAACTATAACCTGGGAATTTTTCCTACGTGAGTTTAGGAAGAAGTATATCAGTAAATATTACATGGCTGAAAGACGTGATATTTTCCTACACCTTATGCAAAGCGGGAGGCCGGTGGAATAGTACATTCACAACTTTTGCAAATACTACAAGTACGGAGCGGAGTATGTTAAGAAAGAAGAAGAAAAATGCAGAATGTTTATTGCAGGCTTGAGTGATGAGCTTCACCCCTTGTTCACCGCCTTGGGAATTAAAGACTTCTAAGAGCTCGTGAATCGAGCAATATCTACTGAAGCTGCATAGAAGACGCGGAGGTTTAGTGGGCAGGCCCGATTTGAAAAGAGGCCACAAGATGATTCTCGCCCACCTTTGCCATATAAGAAAGAAAAACAACAAGGATACAAGCAATCATACCACCAACAACCTTCTAAGTCAGGCAACTTTGCTAAGCCTCAATCTATGACTTAATCTGCTGCAAAGATGACCTCCATTGAGAGTATCGAAGGTTTAGGCCGTGAGTCTCAGTACTCTATTTGTAATTTCTGTCAGACAAGACATCTTGCGCGAAAATGTCGTAGAGAATCTGAGGCATGCTTCTTTTGTGGTCAGCAAGGTCGCTACATTAAAGATTGTCCAATGAATGCTTCCAAGTCTTCTGCATCGATGATTCCTGCGTCCCTTGCTCAGTCTTTCAAGGGTAAGGGGTAAGTATCAGGAGCTTCTGGGAGACCTGGTGGCTCTACAAGGACTCCTAACCGACAAGAATCTATGGCTTCTTCTTAAGTTTATCATGTGAGTACCAGGTAGGAAGATAAGGATCCAGATATTATCGTAGGTACTATTGAACTTTATACACATCATGTCTATGCATTGATTAATCCTGTATATACTCATCATGTCTATAGCCTCCAAAATCACCGTAACCAATCTTTTAGGTGATAGTGTTGTAATTGGACTAGTATGTAAAAATTATCCTCTCATAATACAAGGGATACCTTTCTCGGCCAATCTTATGGCTCTCCCTGTTCATGAATTCGATGTAATTTTAGGGCTTGACTGGCTCATAGAGCATCATGCTTGGGTGGATTGTTCGAAGAAGAAATTGTACCTTAGAGGTATTGGCAAGGAGAGTATAACTCTCATGGACTCTAGAGGTAAGAGATCACCTTTGTATGCTACTACGAGCAACGAAGAACCTCAAATACAAGATATAGACATCGTACAAGAGTTTTCTGATATTTTTCTCGATGAGCTTCCATGTTTACCACCCGCTCGTGAAGTTGAGTTTGGGATTGAAATGCAACCTGGAACCAACCCAGTTTCTATTGTACCTTATCGAATGGCACCCGTAGAACTTACCGAGCTTAAGGCACAAATCCAAGACTTGTTAGAAAAGGGTTTTATTCGACCAAGTTCCTTACCTTGGGGAGCTCTGATCCTCTTTGTCAAGAAGAAAGATGGTTTAATGCGTCTTTGTATTGACTATCGACAATTGAACTCACCTTTAAAAATAAATACATTTTACCGAGAATTGATGATTTGTTCCATCAACTCAAGGACGTAACCGTCTTTTCCAAGATTGACCTAAGGTCTGGGTACTATCAAATGAGAGTTAAAGAATGTGATGTGCCCAAGAAAGCTTTCCGTACAAGGTATGGTCACTACAAATTCTTAGTTATGCCCTTTGGGTTAATGCACCAAATGCAATTATGTATCTTATGAACCAGGTTTTTAGTCCCTACCTTGACAATTTTGTAGTAGTATTCATAGATGACATATTGATCTATTTCAAGAATCAGGCTAAACATCGTGACCATCTTCGTATTGTACTCTAAACCTTTCGAGAGAAACATTTATATGCCAAGTTCAGTAAGTGTGAGTTCTGGCTTACTCAAGTTTCATTTTTGGGACATGTAATTTCTACTGAAGGTATTCAAGTAGATCCGAAGAAGATCCAAGCTGTAGTAGAATGGAAACTGGAGAATATTGGTGAAGTTCGTAGTTTTCTCGGTCTTGTTAGTTATTATAGAATATTCGTTAAAGGATTTTCTATATTAGCAGCACCGTTAACCAAACTTCTACGGAAGGAAACTCTTTTTGAGTGGACCGAGAAGCAACAACGCAGTTTCGATCAGCTTAAGCAAGTGTTAACTTATGCACCGGTCCTAACCCAACCCGAGTCTAGAAAAGACTACACCGTGTATAGTGATGCATCGCATTAAGGGTTGGGATGTGTTTTAATGCAAGATGGCAAGGTTGTTGCTTATGCATCGAGACAGCTTAAGCCACATGAAATGAACTACCCCACTCATGATCTTGAAATGGCTGCGGTTGTCTTTGCTTTAAAGATTTGGAGGCATTATCTCTACGGAGAAAGATGCTACCTATACACCAACCATAAGAGCCTCAAGTACCTATTGACACAAAAAGAACTTAATATTCGACAAAGAAGATGGATAGAACTTTTCAAGGACTATGACCTTGTTATTGATTATCACCTGGGCAAGGCCAGCGTTGTAGTTGATGCACTCAGCCGCAAACCTTCGCCTGGTAAGTATCAATAATTAAATAGTGAATCTCAAGTATTAATGAATTTATTGAGAATTACAAGTATCGTTAATGTATTGTAGCTCCTCAAGCTATCAATGCTCATTTCAAGTTACAGAAACATCGACTTTTAGTAGCTGAGCTTCAAGTTTAGTCTACCATTGTGTTAGGAATCAAGTCATTGCAAGATCAAGATCCTGAATTACAAGCCGTAGTTTCTAAAATTCAGAATAATTCTGACCCTAATTTTAGAATTAATTCCAAATGACTCATGTGTTTCCATGATGGGATTTATGTACCAAATGATAAATCTTTTCGTGATAATATCCTCAAGGAAGCTCATTGTAGTTTTTTTTCAGTCCACCCAAGACCGGTGAAGATGTATAAGGATCTTCGAGAATTATACTGGTGGCCTGGTATGAAGAAGACTATTACAAAATTTGTATCAAGATGTCTTAGGTACCAGCGAGTCAAGGCCGAGCATCGTGTTCCCACGGAATTGTTGCAACCTATTGAACTACCTCAATGGAAATGGGAAAGAATAACCATGGACTTTGTCAATGGCTTACCGTTGACTCCAGGTAAACATGATGCCATTTAGGTCATTGTTGATCATTTTACCAAGTCAACTCATTTCTTACCTGTTAGAATGTACTACGGTATTCCCAAGTTGGCTGACTTGTACATCAAGGAAGTGATCAGACTCCATGGAGCACCCAAGTCAATCATCTCTGATCAAGATCCTCATTTTGCTTCCCGATTCTGGAAAGAATTGCAAGGGGCCCTAGGTACTCGAGTGAATCTTAGTACAACTTTTCACCCTCAGTCTGATGGCCAATCAAAAAGGGTAATTCAGATATTGAAAAACATGCTTTGTGCATGAGTTATTGATTTTAAAGGAATTTGGGAGAGGTTCCTACCTCTCATCGAGTTTGATTACAATAGCAGTCATCAGTCATCTATTGGGATGACACCGTATGAAGCATTGTATGGTAGAAAATACAGAACACCATTATGTTGGTCTGAACTCGTGAAGGCAAGATGTGCTTATGCTGATCTTAAAAGAAGATACATACAGTACGATATTGGTGAGAAGGTTTTCTTGAAAGTCTCCCCGTGGAAGAAGATCATTCGTTTTCGCAAAAATGGGAAGCTAAGTCCCCGATTCATTGGACCTTTTGAGGTGACAGAAAGAGTTGATATTGAGGCTTATCGATTGGTTTTGCCTCAGGAATTGAGCAAGATTCACGACGTATTCCATGTATCGATGCTTCGCAAGTATAGATTAGATCCATCTCATGTTGTTGAACCCTAACTAATAGAACTCTAACCTAATTTGACATATGAAGAAGAACATGTGCATGTGTTGGCAAGGGAAATAAAGAGACTCTAAAACAAGAACGTCCCTTTAGTTAAAATATTGTGGAGAAGTCATAAGGTTGAGGAAGGAACATGGGGACCAGAAGAAACTATAAGAAATCAGTATCCACATCTCTTCAGTTCAGGTAAAAATTCAAGGACGAATTTTTCTTAAGGGGGTGAGTTGTAACACCCCAAAACTGGGCCTAGTCGGAATTTAATACCGGCAACCTGAAATTTAGCACAGGAAAGTTAAATTATAGTGTTGACCTTTGACCAAGTGGTCAATTGTTGGATTTGAATCCTAATTAAGTATGGATGTTGTAGCGACTAAAAAATTTACAGGTTTCCCTTTTTTTGTTTGAAGATTTTTGGAAAATGTTTAAAGGGGAAAATTTTTTAAAAATCTCGTATTTTGAAATAAAATTGAGGGAGTCGCCACCGATCATTTCAAAAAGAGGTAGACCAGACACTGAGAAAAACAAAACCTGAGAAAATTTGGGGTCCAAGAGTTGGTTACGTACGGGGAAGGGTTAGCACCCCCGCTATGCCCAAAATTGGTACCTAAAGGTTCGCATCATATTTAGCTAAGAAAAATTTAAATTTGAATCTAGTTTAATTTTTAACCCCTAAAAATGCATGAATGCATGAACATACAAATTGAACAACTAACCCACAACCCACGATACTAAAGGAGATGACGCCCGAAGACTCGGGACGACACTCTCACTAAGATATCTGGGTCTCGAGTATTAAACTAAACTAGAGCGATAAATAAACATGACAAGTAAAATGTATGAACAAATAAATATGCTAACACGATTAAATAAAGGTAAGAACATAATAAATACATGAATACATATAAAGGAAAATATAATAATAATAATAATAATAGTAATAATAATAATAAATGACACATGTAATACCTGTCCTAGGCTATACACACGCATATAAATGATAACGCATATTATATACATATAGGATGTAATAATAATATACATAATATCATATAAAGTATACGTACATACATACATCTATAACATATGATATAAAATAGGGATATAGTAGTTTACGTAGCATATAAAGTATATATTACATTAATAATGTTAAAAAAATGCTTCATTAATGAAATAAAGAATTTTACATTAAATGGATAAAAGAAGGTACCCAAGTCCAATGTAATTGAGCTACAGACTGATATGGGCATGCAAGTTTGGATTGCTGCTGGAGCAGGTCACTGCCTGGATCCGGGGCGGGTCAGTCACTGGATCGAATCGGGTCCTTCTTGTAGGGACTATCTTTTCCCTAAGTGTCGAAAGCCACCGCTACGAAAATAATAAATTATAGATATATATTAAAATGGGAAAAGTCCCGCTTTTATTTGAAAATTTTATTTGGAAGTGAAATTTTAGAAAAACTTGTATTTTTAAAAATATGGAGTCGCTACCGGTCATTCAAAAAGGGTAGACTGTACACTGAAAATAAAAACTAGAGATTCTTTTTTAAAAATTGGGTTCGGGAGTTGATTACGGATGGGGAAGGATTAGCACCCCACACCGCCCAAAAATTGGTACTAAATTATTACCGCTTTATTAATATCATATTTTACGGGTTAAAGTGACTATTAAATTAAAATTTTGTTATAAGTGTGAGTAAATTTTAAGGGCTCCGGTGTTCGAGGGATAAACGAAAACTACCATCTACGTCTTAGACTAGTAGCCAAGTTTACCGTCGAAAAAAGGAGCACCGCATTAGCAATTAAATGTGTCGAATATGCAATTTAAAAAGATAAGATAAAAAGCAAGATAAATACATGAAATTAAATATTATGAACAAATAATGACATAATTAAAATAAAATACAACAAAATTAGAATAATACATATATTGATATATAACATATAATCATGAAACCGAGAAAATACATTATATATGCATAAAATAATTACCATGACACAAATATTCATAAAAACACTAATATATAATATGAATATTAAATAATTAAAAAAACTAATTTATACCTTAATATAATATACATGTATAAAATGTACATTAAATAAAAACATTATTAAAAATAAATTTTGATAATATAATATAAATGTATGCATAATATAATATATAAAGATACCAAATATAAATATATACATATATAAACATATAATGTATATTATAAACACAAATTGATAACTAATAAAATACATATCGAATATTAACTAAAAACGAGCATAACAGAAAATAACAAAGCACAATACAAACAAAAGCCACATAAATAATATAAAGGACGAATAATAGACATATGAACAAACGCATGAAAAACTTAAACAATATAGAATATAATGAACATAAATATCAAGACAAGGAGTGGAATTAACAGAAACAAAAGGGCAGGGGCCAGAAATATAATTTTACCATAAATAGTGAAAATTAGAAGAAAAAGAGTGCCTAATTGAAAAACTGTAAAAAAAATAAAAAAGGCTGAAATGTAATTTATCCTTTCAAAAGCAATTAAAACAGGTTTAGGGTGACATTGAAAGCCGGCTTGAAGGGGACCAAATATGTAATTATACCATGCGACAGAGATATTTTGAGAAATGCAAAAGGGCGAAGGGACTCGTATAGTAATTTGACCATCTTGAAACTGATGGGGTTTAATTTAGGGACGAGATTGTAATTATTTTAAAACACATGGGGACTGGGTACGCAATTTGACCATGCAGAAGTCCTTGTTATGTAATTTGACTGGGGCTGAAGGATTAAAACGGGTAATGAACCACATTTTTAAAAAAATCAATCTATAAATAAGCCCCTACAGCCCCTGTTTCAAAACTTTTGACACAAAAATTTTATCCCTAAAATCATACCCCATTTTCTCTCTATTTTTCACCGAACCGAAACCCAGAAAAAAAAACAAAACTTCCCTTAAAACTGCCATGCTCCTCTGGTCTCGGAGAGGCTTGGCCGTACCGACCTCCTCAAGCCATCATCAACCACCCATGAATCGGTACAGAACAACCCCAAAACCTCGATATATTCTAGAAACCTTTCCTTACTCTTAAAAAAAACTAACCCCTTTTTACAAAAACGTTCGACCCTCGTCGGTTCACCATATTCGATCGGAGACCGAAGGTTTGTTATAGGAGAAAGGAGTGGTCGAAGCCCTAGGTGAACTCTAAAAACCTTTTGTTATTTTTTGGGTTGATTTATGTATGCATGCAAAGAGAAGAGAATGAGAGGAGATTACCAGTAAAAGTTCTGGGTTTTTTTGTTTATTGATCTACTCGAGAATCTCCGTTACAAAGATTATTACATGCCTCTTTTATATTCTGCTTTGTTTACATGGTTAAGTAACCATTAAATGTTTTCCTTGTTGATGATTATGGAAAAACTGATCTTTTTTTCTGCTCGCATGCTCGGTGGTTGAGGAGCTGGCGTTATAGTGGAGTGGTGCCATCGGGGTTAGAGAGAGGCGAATGGTCCTTTTGGGTAGATTCAACCTCGGTCGTTGGATCAGATCTGATCCAACGGCTGAGATTGTTTGGCGAATGGACGGTTGAGATTTGATCTGGGGAAAGACGAGGCTGCACAAGATCTTGCCACGTAGCGCCTGGTATACAAATGGTCAGCGCGTGCGTGCATCACACTTGCGGCCAATTGGAAGGTCTTGATCAATCTAGAGCCGTTGGATCAAGATCTAATCCAATGGCCCATATTGGGCTGCGCAAGGAATATAAAAAATTAGGGTTTAGTTATCTGTATGGATTAGGGTTTGGGGCCAAACGGGCCTGTGTTATGTAATGGGCATTTGGAGTTGTAATTGGACTGGACATTTGAATTTAATTAGGTTTTCAATTTTCAAATCTGTTTTTATATTTTAATAGCCCAATAATAATGATAACTAATATCTGATATAATGATAACATGCAACATACATTAATATCACACAATATAAGATATATGAAGAAAAATGACATTCATTGATATTAGTGACACAATACATACACACTAGACACATATGTATACATAAAATACTCATATAATATAATACACATATCCACATAATGACATGTTAACACATAATAATGTTTATATAAATAACACGTAATTATTAAAAGTATTGATATGTTAACACGTCTGGACAAAAATGTGTGTCTACAGCAGCCCCTCTTTACTTGTTCTTGTAAAAGGAGAACAAAGCAAAGATTAAAGCATTCATTTTTGTCCTACTTCCCTATTTGTGGCATTCGGAGCTACGAGCTCCTCTCGCATGGAACCGATTTGCCTTCCGAAGCCTTAGAGCAACAAATTCTTCCTATATAGAAATTTCAACTTGTCCTTGGCAAAAAGTCTTTGGGTCATAAGTTCCTCCTATACAGAACTTTTCACCTTTAACTATTAAAGCTATAGGTTCTTCCGATATAGAACCTTCTACTTTCTGGGTGGATTTATTGGGTTAAGAGCTCTCTCTATATAGAACCTCAAAACTTGAAATCCTGAAGCACTAGTTTTTTCTATATAAAACTCTTAGCTTCAAATTCTTTTAAGTTACAGGCTCTTCCTTTATAGAACCTTTCGCTTAGAGTTATGAGTTCCTCCTATCTAGAACCTCTTACTCTGAAATCTTAGGACGACTAGTTTTTTCTATATAGAACTTTCGTCTTAGAATTTTGAAGATGTGGGTTTTTCCTATATAAACCTTCATCTTAAAACATGGCTCCCTATTTTCTGATGGTTAAGCATCCAGAATTCTCAATACTTCCCAGAAGGTTGAAGAAATAGAATCTTTTGAAGTAATGCCCTAATTTCTAATTGTCTTGGCATCAAAAATGGAATAATACTCGGGTATGTGCAACGATCTCTTGACTCTTGATGAAACCTTCCTCCTCTTTGCAAAGCAACAAATTATTTTTTTACTGATTCTTTAGTACCTGTCACGGGACAGATGAAACATTCAAATGATATGAGTTAGTATACCCCTAACTTAGGGATGCCTAAGCTATATGATGCATGGGTAATGACATCTTATGACTGTTTAGATGCTTTTCTTTTTCATTGACCATTCTTGACTTTCTTCCCCTTTTTCCTTCTTTTCAATCTCTGTGGTATCGGTATCCTATCTCACGTATGAGTTCAATCATCTCAACCATATCCCTTTAAAGATTGCAAGCCTCATCCTAAAGCGTCTTTTTAGGTTTTCACTTTAGAATTCTTGTCTCAAAGCGCCCTTTTCGGGTTTTCACTTTGGGTTTTTTTTCTTTCTTTTTAAAATTTTTTTTTGAATTTTTTTCTTTTTTGTTTTTGTGCCCTTTCGGGTTTTCACCTCGAACCCCATTGTGATTCTTCATTTTTTCCTTGTCAAGTTTGAGTTTCCCCATAGCCGAACAAGTTTTCATCTCTTGGTGTTTTGAATTTTCTTCGATGCAGTCCCTAACACATTTTTCCAACATCAGTTCTTTCCATGTATTACCTGCACTTTAAAGGTTAGAACACAGTAATGCTAAAAAATATGTTGCTTATCACAAACCTATGTTAACTTGCTTGTAGGATGCTTATAGAAAGAATAAAGGAATTAACAAAATAGTATTTTATTAAAATTGATGGACTAGGGATGATTTATCAAAGGTCATGGCAAACATAAAACAAGAGAAAACAAAATACAAGTCTCTTAGGTATTGACTACATGAATGATGCATGAGCCCATCGACCAAGGTAGAATCTTTACCTGAAGCTTTTAACTGAGTCATCTTTACTTCCAAAAGAGTCTATTTGTCGGATGCCTAATCTCAAAATTCTTTTAAGCCGCCCTTTACGAGTTTTCAACTCAAATCCTTCATTGGTTTCGAAATGCCCTTCTTGGGTTTTCATCTTGAACTCTTCCTTTCTTCTTTTTCTCTTTTTTTTTGCTTCTTTTTTGCTTCTTCAGGCGTAGTACTTTTTGACCGAGTCTGAGTTCACCGGATTGTTCAACTCATCCTCGTCCATCTCTGCTAAGATCAACGCCCCTCCATAAAAGGCCTTCTTGACGATATATGGCCCTTCCCAATTATGCATCCATTTTCCTTGAAAATCTTTCTGAATCAGCATAATCTTTTTTAGCACTAAGTCCTCTTTTAGGAATTCCCTTGGGCGAACCCTTTTTATCATAAGTGCACATTATTCTTTTCTGATACATTTGGTCGTGGAAGATAGCTTTCAACATCTTCTCTTCAATGAGATTCAGCTGATCAAACCTAGCTTGCGCCCATTCAGCTTCGTCCAACTTCACTTTATTTAGAATCCTAAGTGATGGGATATCTACCTCAATGGGTAGTACAACCTCTGTACTATAAACCAAAGAGTATGGTGTTGTCCCTATTGATGTACGTACAGACGTTCTGTAAGCAAACAAAGCAAATGGTAACTTTTCATGCCAGTCTTTAAAAGTGTTTGTTGTCTTTGCTATGATCTTCTTAATATTTTTATTGGCTGCTCCGACTGCTCCATTCATCTTAGGACGATAGGTGGTAGAATTATGGTGCGTAATTTTAAACTGCTCATACACCTCGGTCATCATTTTGTTATTTAAGTTGGAAGCTTTATCAGTGATGATCCTTTCAGGCAATCTATATCGACAAATAATTTCTTTCTTTAGGAATTTACAAACTATGGTCTTCGTGACACTAGCATAGGAAGCTGCTTCTACCCATTTAGTGAAGTAGTCAATGGCCACCAAAATAAAGCGATGTCCGTTAAAAGCTTTCGGGTGAATTTGCCCAATAACGTCCATTCTCTACGCCACGAAAGGCCAAGGTGCATTCAGGGTATGCAATGGTAGTGGTGAAGAATGGATCTTGTCAGGTATATTTGGCATTTATGGCATTTCTTGGCATAATCAATACAGTCCCCTTCCCTGGTTGACCAATAATAGCCGTATCTCATGATCTTTTGGGCCATTGAAAAGTCGCTGGCATGTATTTAGCATAACCCATCATGTACTTCGGCGAGAATTCTTTTGGCTTCCCTAGCGTCTATACATCTCAACAACATTTGATCTCATCTCTTTTTATATAAATTTCACCATCCAAGATGTATCTGACGGCCATTCTTCTGATAGTCCTTTTTATCAGTCTCATTCGTTCCTTCCGGGTAAACTTGGAACTTAATATATTGCAAGATATCATGGTACCATGGATTACCATCCACTTCTTCCTCCAAGCTACAACAATGAGCCACATCTCAAAAATATGTATTCGGATCGGTCTCATTTCTGCTTTTGTATTAGCTTTGAACATCGTAGCTAGGGTTGCCAGAGCATCTGCCATTTTGTTATCCTCCCTCGGAAGGTAGGTAAAACTAACCCTCTCAAATTCTTTAATTATCTCTTGAATTAGATTAAAATACTTGATCAGTTTAGGATCTCTTGTTTCCTATTACCCTCGAAGTTGGTAGACTACTAAGGACGAGTCACCCAAAACTTGAAATATCTTAATCCTTCGTTCAATAGCTGCGTACAGTCCCATGACACATGCCTCGTATTCAGCTATATTAATTGTACAAAAGAAATTTAGTCGGCTCGTGAAGGGGTAGTAGATGTCATCCGGTGAAATGAGTACCACCCCTATCCCGTGGCCTAAAGCATTGGATGCCCATCGAAATAAAGCTTCCAAGGTTTTTCTTCTGAGGCGATCTTCTCTCCGATTAATATGCACATCAGATCTTCATCAAAAAAATTGAAGTGTAGGGATTCATAATCGTCATAAGCACGACTTGCCAAGAAATCAGCTATGGCACTCACTTTTACTACTTTATGATTTATGTACACAATGTCGAACTCAGACAACAACATTTTCCATCGAGCCATTTTTCGGTTTGAGCCGGAGCCTCCATAAGGAATTTCAATGGGTCTAGCTTGGTTATTAGCCAAGTGGTATGATATAACATGTACTGTCTGAGTCTCTTTGTAGCCCATACCAAAGTGCAACACAGCTTCTAAATTGGGGGATACCGTGTTTTCACAATCGGTGAATTTTTTACTTAGATAGTAGGTGGCCCTTTCTTTTTTTTCCAGACTCATCATGTTGTCCCAGCACACAACCCATTGAATTCTCGTAAACTGTCAGGTATAAAATTAATGGTCTGCCGGGTATTGGTGCTACTAGAATTGGAGGATTTGTCAAGTACTCCTTAATCCTATCTAGAGCCTTCTGACATTCCTTATCGCATACTCCTGGGTTATTTTTTCTTAGCAACCTAAAAATGGGCTCGCATTTGTCGGTCAACTGGGAAATGAAGCAAGATATATAATTTAGTCTTCCCAAGAAACCTCGGACTTCCTTTGGTGTTTGAGGTGGTGAAAGATTCTGTATGACTTTCACTTTGTCAGGATCTATCTCAATTCTCTTCCAGCTTACTACAAAGCCCAAGAGCTTTCCAGATGTCACAGCGAAGGCACATTTAGCCGGATTGAGTTTCAGCTGGTACTTTCTCAATCTTTGGAAGAGCTTTCTTAGGTTTTGAATGTGTTCCTCCTTAGTTCAAGATTTGGCAATCATATCGTCCACGTACACCTCAATATCCTTGTACATCATATAATGGAAAAGAGTCACCATGGCTCGTTGGTAAGTTGCCACATCCATTTCAAGTCCAAAAGGCATCACCTTATAACATAACGTGCCCCACAAGGTCACAAACGTGGTCTTCTCCATATCTTCTGGTGTATCTTTATCTGATTGTATCCAGAAAAACCATCCATGAAAAAGAACCATGAATGTCTTGTTGTATTATCAACCAAGGTGACAATATGGGGTAAAGAAAAATTATCCTTAGGGCTTGCTTTATTAAGGTCTTTATAGTCTATGCAGATTCGAACCTTTCTGTCTTTCTTTGGTACCGAAACTACATTTGCAACCCAATCTGGATACTTGGCGACTTTCAGAAAACTAGCATCAAATTGTTTTCTCACTTCTTCTCGAATTTTTAACAGCATATCGGCCCTCATTCTTCGGAGTTTTTGTTGGACCGGTTTGCATTTTGTTCTAATTGGCAATTTATGCACCACAATGTTTGTATTTAACCCTGGCATGTCTTGGTACGTCCAGGCAAACACATATTTGAACTCCTAAAGCAGAGCAATCAAGTCCCGTTTGTTCTGCTGCGAGAGGGTGGTACCCATCTTTACTTCTCTTATCTCTTCATCAGATCCCAAGTTTAGAGTTTTTACCTCTTCCTGATGGGGTACAATTTGCTTTTCCTCACTGGCTACCATCCTTAACAGCTCTTTTGGGATTTCATATTCTATATCATCTTCTACTTCATCTGCCTCTACCGAACATACAGGTTGATCAAAGTCTATCTAGGGATCAGATTCAGAATCATTCATAGAGTTACCCGTAAGGACCCTGCATTAAAAAGAACAAATATATTTAGGATAAAAAATAGAAATTTGCATGAAATAGAAAGTGAATGTGTATATATGTACATAATATATTTGAAATGTTTGCCACTTGAGAAGACAAAAGAAACATCTTTTTCATTTGGACAAAAATGAGTTAACATAGCAGCCCTTATACAAAAGATCCCTAATGCTTGCGGGCAGAAGCAAGAGGGTTAGTTTAGAGCATTACTCTGATTCTATCCTGAAAACTACAGGTAACTCGGAACTGCTCCAGTTATCAAGCGTCTCACTTAAAAGACAAGGGCGAATCCCAGCTAAAAACTTGTTGCCTCCTTCATTCTCTAATATCATGTTGATCAGTATTCCTTCTAGCGACTCACTGAATAATTCCTCCTTGTTAAGTCTATCACTTTTTTGGGTTGCTTTATGTATTCTTCGTTCGGGATTGACGATGCCACCGAACACAAAGACATCCCTCATGTGGGAAAAAACCATAGGCTTACATGGGACATCCTCTCATTGAACCTAGCTTTTCTTTGTTCCTCTCCCTTATTGTATTCTTCTCTCCTTTGTAACATGTTGGGTTTGTGACCCAGCCCAAATCTATTTTTCTTGGTCACAATAGGCTTGACGCATAGACTTTCTTGCAGATTCTTCCCAAGACCTTTTTCGGCTCTAGCCTCACATCCCAAAGTTTCACGGAAGGTCATTCTAGTGCAGATGGATAGCCTAGGGTGAGGGATTTTACTCCCTTCTGCAACAAATGTGGTGCTCACAAATTTTAAAGCCTGGAAAGAGCATTCTATTGCGTCTTCATCACACTGAATGCAAGGGGCGTCAGATGTAACTAAAACTATAATCTCTTGTTCGGCTCCTACACTGACCAACTTGCCTTCAATTACGAATTTCAGCTTTTGGTGCAGCGATGAGGGAACCATGCCAGCAGAGTGGATCCACGGCCTCCCCAATAAGCAGTTATATGCAGGCTTAATATCCATTACCACAAAATCGATTGTGTATTCTACTGGCCCGATCAGCAAAGGTACCTCTATTTATCCCATCACCTCTCTTTGAGTTCCGTCGAAAGCTCTCACAGAATTATGGTATGGTTTCATATGGAAACCATCCACCAGTAGCCTTTGTAAGGTTACCATTGGTAGTACATTCAATGCAGACCCGTTGTCAATAAGCACACCTGGCAAGACATAACCCTTATAGTGGGTAGTGATATTTAAAGCTTTCATGGATCCCATGCCCCCTTCCAGGATTTCATCATCACTAAACGTGATGTAATTGTCAACAGCGATGAGTCCTACTATTCGATCCAACTTGTCCACAGAGATGTCATCTGGCACGAAAGTTTGATTTAATACCTTCAATAACACATCATGATGCCTCTCCGAACTTAAAAGTAGTTCAAGCACCGTAATACTGGCTTAATGCTTGTAATGTTGTTCTACAACACTATATTCGCTATGTCTTAAGAATTTCAAAAATTATTGTGATTGCGCTTCAGTTACCAGCTCGTTAATTTTTGGAGGGGGTTCCTCACCAAATATCTTCTCAGGAACTGTTGTCTTATTCTTTCCCTTATCTTTTTCAGCTTCCATAGCTTTCAAAGCCTCCAGAGAATAGCATCGGCCACTTTCGGTAAAATGGCCCACCTCACTCACATCTTCCTCCTTCAACCTTTTTGATTCTTCTTTTGTCACAGGATCTTTTTCTGTATGGGACTCTTTTTCTCCTAAAGTTCTAATTCTTTCGGCACAGTCACATTGGCGGTATAATTCCAAGAGTTCCGCATGTCTTTGAATAAGAATGGAGCTAGAGCTAAAATGACAAGCTTTGGAACTACTTTCGAGCTTTTTTCATGGGATGAACCTTCCTCTTTTGGTTTAACAAAATTGATGAACGGCTTTTCTACCCCGTACTTGATGTTGGGGTTGTCTGATGCGCATACGTCCAATTTTTTCTTTCCCTCTTCTTTCTCAAAAAACTCTATTTCCTTATTGTCCATCAATCCTTGGACCAATTGCTTGAATTCTTCACATTGCTAGATATCATGCCCTTCTTTCTGATGATACTTGTAGTAGGGCCCACAACCTTCTAGTACTAACTTCGTACCCTTCTCTATCACACGTGCCATGTATAGCTGCTGGAACACCCATCTGAGTGGGGACTTAACTTCAGCCACATTTCTTTTCACTCTTCTATCACCTTCTTCCTCGATAGCATTTACACTACGTCCTCCACGGTTTGGCAATGGGTTGGCAGCCACACTTGGGTCATCCAACTTTAGAACTTCAGTATTAATCAAGTTTTGAACAAACTTTTTAAAGGCGAGGCAGTTCTCTGTCGAGTGACCCAGAGTACCAACATGATAGTCATAATGGGCCTTCTCATCATACCAAGAAGGGAATGGTGGTTTGAATAGAGTAACATAATATGGTCAAACCAAGTCGGACTTATATAGCTGAGAGTACAGCTTTGTATATGTCACTGGTAAAGGGGTAAAGGACAACTTCTCTTTCTCTTTTTTGGGGGTTTTGTCCTCTTTCTTATTAGATCTTTGTACATTTCCAACAACTACTGATGGTTGAGAAATGGTGATGTTTGCCGGGACATTGTAGATGCCAGTATTATTCACCTCATTACCTTTTTTCTTGTAGTGCTTTCGAGAATTCTCCCCGCTGTCAATTCTACCACTTTTTATTGCTACTTCAATTGATTCTACTGTTCTTACCAAGTTGGCAAAAGTCTGAGTGGTATTACTAATCAAGTGATCAAACAACGCCCCCTAAGAGTGTTGACGAACATGGGTGTAATCTCATGCTCAAGAATGGGTGGCTGAATCTGAGCAGCTAAATTATGCCACCTTTGGGCGTATTGTCGCAGACTCTCATTTGTTCGTTGCTTCATTCCTTCTAGCATGATCCGGTTGGGAATCATGTTAGAAACGTGTTTATATTGTTCATCAAAAGCTTTAGAGAGGTCCTTCCATGACTTAATATTAGCCCGACTCAACTAGGTATACCAACAGATTACTGACACTGCCAAATTATCCTGAAAATAGTGGATTAGCAACTTTTCATTCGTTACGAAAGCTACCATTTTTCTGCAATACATGGTTATGTGGGCAGAAAGACATGTAGTTCCATTGTACTTGTCAAAGTCCAAAACTTTAAATTTTGGCGGGAGGACCAGATCCGCCACAAGACTTAAATCACAAGCATCGTCCACAGGCTCACATTTGCATAACTTTTAGTTGTTCTTCTAACAAGCGAAATCTTTCTCCGTTCTTCTTTTCTACTTTAGTTCTGACTTTTTCCATCATATTCAAATCTGGTACTTCTTCCTCATGGTCGGCCTCTAGATCAATTGGTTGTCTTATGGACGTCTCCTCCTGGTGGTTGGCAGGTACCCCCGTGGTATTGATATACATCTTCCTTGGTGTTTCTGATTGAACCTTAACGTGAGATGCGGTACCTTCTGTTTCTTGAATGGCATTATCTGAAGTTTTTCTCTTTCCATTATTTCCTTCGAGCATTGCAGATATCTTAGACAATATCGCATCTTGTGAGTGAGAGATTTGTTCACTAATGCTTTGCTCTGCCTGACTGAAACGAGCCTTCAGATCCCTTTGTCCTTGTTCTAAGTTAGCTACTCTATCTTCCATTATTTTGACTTGTAAACGGGTACCGTATTGATGCGGAATGTTTGCAGTTTTGGTGTTAATATTTCTGCCATCACATTTCTATGATTAATTTCAATTAATGATAATATATGCAATATGTACTATGAAATGCATGATGACAATCATGAAGATGTATGCAAATAAAGGCATTGATTTGATTTTTATAAGATCGCTTTAGAAAAACTTTCATTAATATTAAAGGGGTTCCCATTACAAAAGGTAAAGGAAATCTCTACAAATAAACTCCTGCCCTAGTTCCTAATTCCTGGATAGCTTTAAGGAGTCGAATGAATCTCAGTGCTTCATCCATTTCTGGAACAACGAAATGGAGTAGAGCTTCTGCTTCCGCGGCTAAAGTCATGACATGTTGGGCTACCTTTTGCACTTCGACCATCAAAGTTGTATTATATTGGTCCCGATATTGGATCATTCGGGTGGCGTCGCGAAGCCACTGTAGCCAGTAATTATCCCCGCCATCTACGGCTTGCTCGAGAACCATGATTCGTCCCATGTAATCTTGAACTGTTGCCTCAAGCGCTTCAATCTAGGCCCGTAGAGTCTTATTCTCATGTTCCATGTTTTGGAGTTCAAGAAAACCATTCCTATTACGGTACTTTTGAAAGGACTAATCTGACTCTGTTAGTCTTCCTTCTAGTCGGGCATTCTGAGCCTAGATGTCTGATTCAAACTTTAGAAAGTATCATTGTACAAACTTTGCACTTCAAGTAGGCGATTCTTGTTGTCTTGAGCTTTCCTTTTTCATGCTGCATTGTTTTCCTTCTCCCAGTCAATTACATGCTTTCCTTTTTCTTTCTCGTGCTTGATCTTCTCCCTTTCTTGGTCGAGTAGACTTTGAAAAGACTTTCTCTCTTTTTCAATGGATAGCTTGCATTTTTCTTTTTCCATTTACAGTGCTTGTTTATTTTTTCCTCTTTCTTCTTCGATGAGTCGCGCGTTGCTTGCCCTTTCTTTCTCAACGGCTACATTTTTTCTAGTCAGCCTTTCGAATCAAACCTTCGAGCTTAACAGTATCATTCTGGTAGAGAATATTTTTGCCACTCAAGTCTACGTTCCCATTCTTTAATTGTGCGATTTCCCTATCTCGTAAATCCACATCCAAACTTACTTTGTAGAGTTCGTCTGCATGTTCTGTTTTAAAAACGTTCATCTTTTTTGGATCTCTTCCAGTTTGCTCCTCGAGATATCAACCTTAGAAGAGACTGTCTTCATATGTTCTTCGAGTGACATGATTGGATCGTGCGTTGGCTTTGGGATGTCATTATTCACCCTTACCCGTCTCCAAAAGTCATAATCAGGAGTAATCTTGTTATTTTCATTGTGAACGACCTTCACACGATAGCAATGCTTCTAAGAATCATTAACTGTCTGGACCCTCTTTTTAAACTCATTCTTCAATTCAAATTCCAATTCACTTAACCCAGTAGTAACTGGCACAAACTGCCTAGACCCAAATTGCTTGTATACTAATAGGGGAGCGCAACCAATTCCTCCGTACAAGACCAACATCATTAAGCAGTTAAAATCTCCACACTTGTATAAGAAATGGATGACGCTGCCTAGCCAAGGCACCCGCCAAACTATGTCTTTTTCCTGCAAGTCTTGAAGAATTGCAATCCACTTCTTCTTAGAGAGATCCTCCCGCCACTTTTCTGCCAAAAACTCTTGTAAGGGAGAAAAGGTCAAAAAACGAACCCCTGGCAATAATTGATTTGGCGTGTGCCAAAAGTGACTGTGAAACCATACCAGAAGCAACTGGGCACATCCTCTAAAACGGCCTTCTTCATGTCTTCGAAAAGCGTTCAAATTTCTAAAGGTTTCAGTTAAGATTGACGGTACTGGATTTGTTCCCAATTCTAGACGTTTAAACAGATCAAGAATTTGTACCTTGATATTTCCCAACACCCTCAAGAAGATAACCAGACCATAAATTCCAAGCGCCATGAGGTTGATTCTTATCTTCTCGTCGGGGTGAGTATAGATTACATCTCGAATACTCCCAAGAAAAGGCAAATCCATCCCCTCTCATTTGAATTAGACCGTTCACCCTATGATCGCTCATTCTGGAAATATTTGCTAGCTTAGCATGATAATTCTGAGATCTCACTGGCTTCATATAAATCCAGTTGCTACGTACGTCTTTTAGATTGAAAAGAGCCACGTATTCTTCCATCGTAGGCATCATATCTTCGCCGTTGAAAGTGAAACAACAAAACCCCAGATTCCATAATTGCAACAAAGCACGAAGCAAAGGCCGATTTACCCGAACATACAATAAATATGCAATATCACCATATTTGTCAAGGAATAATTGTCTTGTCTCCAGACTCCAACTATCCCATATGTCTATCAGTTCCTGTAGGTTTTTTTGTTGAAGGCTGACATAAGTGTAACAGGTCAAGACACGCTTACTAGGAAGACTATCCCTAGTTTCTCGTTGCTTGAGCTCAGACCAATATCGTACGTTCGTAAATTCATCGTCATTCTTGACATACCTTCCTTCCATCATGAAAGATTTCTAATCACGGCGACCAACCTCCAAATCAACACCTTTTATGACACATGATGTAGATGCAAGTGAAGAATGCACGAAACAAAAAAAAACAAGAAAAAGATAAATTAGTATCAGATAAAATAAATGGAAAGATAAAATAACAAATAAAACACATAAAGAAATAGAACAAGAAAAATACCCTATTTATCATCTAGAGCACCTAGGTCATTCGCATGGCTCTAAGAGGGGTGGGCTTTCTATATTCTCTACATGCAGTTTTGGTACTAAAAGGTACCTGAATTGTCCTTGTTGTCCTCTACTAAGAGTAGGAAGGCCTCCGGTCATCATCCATTATAGGCTCCTTTCAACCGAGTTTAATTCGGGGGGACCCATTCCTTTATGTCCATACGGGAAACAATATTCCCACGAAAACATAAAGTAGTAGAGCCCCGAAGGTACTTGCTAGGCCCATACGGAGGAACAATATCCCCTCGAAAGAGATAGCATTTTCCCCTCACTTAAACAAATGGGTTTATATTTAAATGCGTTAAAATAAACTCGCATGTATAAACAAATATTAGTTTAACCGTCACTTTAACCCGTAATTTCTGATATTAGTAAAGTGGTAAACACATTTTTTAGCTAAACTTCTTTTGTTTTAAAAAAACAGAACCGCCTCCCCAGCGGAGTCACCATGTTGTAGCGACTATTTTTTCCTAAGTGTCGAAGGCCGCCGCAACGAAAATAATAAATTATATATATATATTGAAATTGGGGAAGTCCCGCTTTTATTTGAAAATTTTATTTGAAAGTGAAATTTTAGAAAAACTCGTATTTTTAAAAATATGGAATCGCCATCGGTCATTCAAAAAGGGTAGACCGGACACTGAAAATAAAAACCAGAGATTCATTTTTAAAAATTGGGTTCGGGAGTTGATTACGGATGGGGAAGGATTAGCACCCCCACACCGCCCAAAAATTGGTACTAAATTATTACCTCTTCATTAATATCAGATTTTACGGGTTAAAGTGACTATTAAATTAAAATTTGGTTATAAGTGCGTGTAAATTTTAACGGCTCCGGTGTTCGAGGGATAAACAAAAACTACCATCTACGTCTTAGAATGGTAGCCAAGTTTACGGTCGAAAAAGGGAGCGCCGCATTAGCAATTAAATGTGTCGAATATGCAATTTAAAAAGACAAGATAAAAAGCAAGATAAATACATGAAATTAAATATTATGAACAAATAATGACATAATTAAAATAAAATACAACAAAATTAAAATAATACATATATTGATATATAACATATAATCATGAAACCGAGAAAATACATTATATATGTATAAAATATTTACCATGACACAAATATTCATAAAACACTAATATATAATATAAATATTAAATAATTAAAAAAACTAATTTATAACTTAATATAATATACATGTATGAAATGTACTTTAAATAAAAACATTATTAAAAATAATTTTTGATAATATAATATAAATATATGTATAATATAATATATAAAGATACCAAATATAAATATATACATATATAAACATATAATGTATATTATAAACACAAATTGATAACTAATAAAAGACATATCGGATATTAACTAAAAACGAGCATAACAAAAAATAACAAAGCACAATACGAACAAAAACCACATAAATAATATAAAGGACGAATAATAGACATACGAACAAACGCATGAAAAACTTAAACAATATAGAATATAATGAACATAATTATCAAGTCAAGGACTGGAATTAACAGAAACAAAAGTGCAAGGGCCAGAAATATAATTTTACCATAAAATAGTGAAAATTAGAAGAAAAATAGGGCCTAATTGAAAAACTGTAAAAAGAAAGAGCGTTGAAATGTAATTTATCCTTTTAAAAGCAATTAAAACAAGTTTAGGGGTGACATTGAAAGCCGGCTTGAACTTAGGGGGACCAAATATATAATTATACCATGCGGCATAGATATTTTGAAAAATGCAAAAGGGCAGAGGGACTTGTATAATAATTTGACCATCTAGAAACTGATGGGTTTAATTTAGGGACGAGATTACAATTATTTCAAAACACAGGGGGACTGGGTACGCAATTTGACCATGCGGAAGTCCTTGTTATGTAATTTTACTGGGGCGGAAGGATTAAAACGGGTAATGTACCATTTAAAAAATAGTCTATAAATAAGCCCCTCCAGCCCCTGTTTCAAAACTTTCGGCTCAAAAATTTTATCCCTAAAATCATACCCCCTTTTCCTCTATTTTTCTCCGAATTGAAACTCAGAAGAAAAAAAAACAAAACTTCCCTTAAAACTGCCGTGCTCCTCTGGTCTCGACGAGGCTTGGCCGTACCGGCCACCTCAAGCCATCATCGACCACCCATGAGCCGGCACAGAACAGCCCCAAGACCTCGATATATTCCAGAAACCCTTCCCTACTTTTAAAAAAAGTAAGCCCCTTTTTACGAAAACGTTCAACCCTCGTCGGTTCACCGGATTTGATCGAAGACCGAAGGTTTGTTATCGGCGGAAGGAGCGGTCGAAGCCCTAGGTGAACTCTAAAAACCTTTTGTTATTTTTTGGGTTGATTTATTTATACATGCAAAGAGATGAGAGTGAGAGGAGATTACCAGTAAAAGTTCTGGGTTTTTTTTTTATTGATCTTCTCGAGAATCTCTGTTACAAAGATTATTACATGCCTATTTTATATTCTACTTTGTTTACATGGTTAAGTAACCATTAAATGTTTTCCCTGTTGATGATTATGGAAAAACTGACATCCGTTTTTTTTTCTGCTCGCATGCTCGGTGGTTGATGAGCTGGCAGTACAACGGAGTGGTGCCATCAGGGTGAGAAAAAGATGAAGGGTCCTTTTGGGCAGATTCAACCTCGGTCGTTGGATCAGATCTGATCCAACAGCTGAGATTGTTTGGCAAATGAACGGTCGAGATTTGATCTGGGGAAAGATGAGGCTGCACGAGATCTTGCTACATGGCGCCTGGTATACAAACGATCAAGGCGTGTTCCTCAATCGCGTGTGAATGACGATTGGCCTGCGCGTGCATCACACTTGCGACCAGCTGAAAGGTCTTGACGATCTGGAGCCGTTAGATCAAGATTGGTCCAACGGCCCAAATTGGGCTGCGCAAGGAATATAAAAAATTTATGGTTTAATTATCTAATATGGATTAGGGTTTTGGGCCAAACGGGCATGTGTTATGTAATGGGCATTTGGAGTTGTAATTGGACTAGACATTTAAATTTAATTAGGTTTTCAATTTTCAAACCTGTTTTTAAATTTTAATAGCCCAATAATAATGATAACTACTATATGATATAATGATAACATGTAACACACATTAATATCACACAATATAAGATATACGAAGAAAAATAACAATCATTGATATTAGTGACACAATACATACACTCTAGACACATATATAAACATAAAATACTCATATAATATAATACACATATCCACATAATGACATATTAACACCTAATAATTTTATATAAATAACACTTAATTATTAAAATTATTGATATATTAACACGTCCAGACAAAAATGAGTGTCTACACTTCTCTACTGGACCGGGTCAGCATCCGGATCTGAGTTTGCTGCTCACATGGATTATCTGATAATAGGGTTTTCTTTCCCTCTTTTTTTAATTTTACTCTTTTCTTCAATAAAAGGAAAAAAAATCTTATTTTCTCTCTAACAAGCCCTAGCAGCCGCCGTCAAGTTTTAGCTGCCGTTCGCTGCCTCACCGATGGTCGTTCTGGAGAAACAAGGCAACCGCGACGAAGTCGTCACTCCCCTCTTCCCCTCACCGGTTCAGTTGTTCGAAACGAGCCTTCAAGCCTTTGAAATAAGACTTGATTCGAGAGATGTTTTCTTCATTGGATCTCCTCCGTTCGCCGTTGGATCGTCTCAAAATTAGGATGTGTCATTTCCACCATTGCAAGATATACATCCACCGTTGGGATTCGCCGTTGGAGCCTCCGGTCGCCATAAATTACCCAAATACCGAAGGTAAGTGCTTCATTTCTATTTTTTTCTGTTTTTGGTTGCTAAAGATTTGGTTGGCTATTGATTCTATTCATTTGGACAGTGGTTTTTGGATGTTGAAATGGAAGGTTATGAGGGTATTTGGTTGGTTTAAGGTTCAAGTGTGGGAGTTTAGGAGGATTTGATGTTTGTAGTGGGTGTTGAAATGGTGACCGATCAGAGAATTTGGTTGATGGTGAAAATGGGTGATGGCTGGGAAGAGAGGATGCTGGGTGGAGTTTGGTTGTCGATTGTTTAGTTAGTTTCAATGGAGGTCAAAAATGATGGAAAATTAAAGCTTGATGTGGTAGGAGGTAATGAAAAATGGAGGTTGCTAGTTGAAGGGTCTGAAGTGGTGTTTTAGGGGTTTCTCGATTCAAGGAAAAGTTTAGAAAAAGGAATGAGGATGGTTCCGGACATGGAGGTTGAAGATAGAGTTAATTAAAAGTGGGAGAATGGTGTGAGTGGAGATGACGAATTGGTTGTGTGAAGATAAAGGACAGATGATGGGTGGTCAGTTTTTTGGTGATGAAAATGAAAATATGGTGGGGGAATTGTTGATGGCAAGGGTAGAGTGATGGAACAGGCTATGGGTGAGGTACATGGGTGTACCGGTTAGGGGTATCATGAAAGCATGGGTGAAGATGGGTTGTTAGCATGGCATGGAGGTGAATAGGGCAATCATAGGGGCATGGGGGTGACGTGCGAAAAAAATGATAGCATGGCAGCCTTTTCTTTATTTTTATTTTTATTTTTCATTTTTTATAATAATAATAATAATTGAATATAATAATAAAATTTAAACCTAGACAAAATTAGTGATTTCAAATGTTGTTTAAGGACTCTATTGTAAACTTTATAAATTGTCTTGGTGACTAAATTGAAAAAATTAGAAGTGTGAAGGGCAAAACTATAAAAGATAGAGAGTTGAGGGACTAATTTTGCGATTAGCACCTCTTCAATATTAGTCATTTAATACGGGGATCTTTGGGTTGCGGCTACTTCATTTTGAGGAAATCCTAATTGAAGAAATAATAAAAAGAAAGTTTAGAAAGCTTACCCGGTAGAAACCTTAAGCAAGCACCTCCCTTTCTTCTTCATCTTCTCCCAAGCAAGCACCTCCATTGGAGGGTATTTCAAGCTTTGATTTCCTTAAGTTTTTTAATCCTAGATTGTAGTTATCGATTGGGTAAGCTTTTCCCCTCAATTGGTTTATCAATTCCGTGGCAAAACCATGTCTAATTTCAAGTTTAAGAATCAAGGAACCCTAAAAATCCTCTAGGGATATCATAGTTCATTTGCTATTGTTTTTCATAGCTAATAAGTTGCTATGAAACCATTATCGATATTGAAATTCTTGTAATTCCTATTTGATTGTAGCTCAAGAAAACCAAGGTGAAGAATCACCGAATCCTTCCAATTCTACCAAGCTCAAGAATAAAAGAGTTGTCATCCGGTAGCTTTGAAAGCCTCGGAAATATTGGTGAGAGTAGTTGAAGTTAAGGGATTGGCTAGGTGCCTTTTCCGAATTCATTGATATTGAATTATTGCATCATCATTATTGATCAAGGTATTAATATAAGAGAACCTTGTTAAAAGTATCATTGGTAAGCTTATTACATTGTCAGATTAATTATTGAAGCATTACATCGTTGTTATTATCATTGAACCATTGAAAAAGGCTATATTGATCATGCTATATAGTATTGTTATTGTTGTCGTTATTGATATCGTTACTGTTATTGTTATTGCTCATGTTTCTGTTATTGATATTGGTAAGTATTGAACCTTGGATACGAATGGACATGGGATACAATTAGCATGCCATAGAATTCATGAGCTCAGTGGTATGAAGTGGACTACGATTCTTGAGCTAAGGCTCTATTTGCCAATGTTGGTGGGATGTGTTAGTGTTGGTCTTATTGGCGATATTGGAGGATATTGACCATTATTGTTGACGATGTTGGTTGGAATTCGCGTATCCACATTACATGTCGATCCGAGGGAAATAAATAAGTATTACTAGTATTTGTTAAAACTTGATTTGAGAAGCATTTACATTGTTATCATTGATATACCTATTATTTTTGTTGACTACCTCACTAGGCTAAGCAAGCCTAAAACATCTCATTTCAATGCATTTTTAGGTTAGAGGTTAGTCGGGTTGAGGATCGGAGCAAGGACGTTTTTTGAAGCAAGTCACCAAGTTATATATAATGTAAGTCTTGTCCTTAAACTCCTAGAAAGGTGACATGGGGTCTAGACATGTTAGTTTAGCCCCATTTTGTGTGTACATGATGTTTATTATGTTGAAGGAGTCTATACACCAAGTATGACATGTAAATAGTGTTTATAACGGACAACATGGCCCTAATATTTGAACTCGTGGTAAACGATTTCGAAATGATATGAAATTTGCCATGTGCTTAAATTAAGAGGTTAAAAGCTTGCCTGTAAAATTTGGATAAGGTTAAGGCCCCTAATTTGTTGAAAAACCAGATAAAATCTGTCAATACAGGTTTGTCTGTACCGGTACGGGTGATGGCGTATCGGTATGAGTATGCATTTTGGGACGTAGGTAACAAGGCGTATCGATACTAATTATTGGTGTATAGGTACGAGTTCTAGTTATTGGAAAATTACTGTTGCACCGTATCGATACCGTACCTATATTGATAGTTGACCTAGCAAGCATTTGACAATGCATATCGATACGGACCTAGGCATTTCGGTACGGCTGGTCGGTTCTGGAATTTGATTCCTGAATGGTGTACCGATACGGATTAACCTGTACCGGTACAGTTCTTAAGAACTATAACTAATTTAACGACCTTGACATGGGCGTACTGATACGGCCTCTTCGAGTATCAGTACTGAGGTAGGTAAATTGGTTAAAAGTTCTTTTAAAAGGTTTCAAAAGTTGTAATTTGACCACTAAATCCTTATAAGGCTTAATTGATGACCCAAATGAATTCTGAACGTGATAAAATTTTAGTACATAATATGTTTAAGTATCGAATTTGTTTATGAGTAACTTTAATTTTGTTAAGTCCCTATAACTTGCAAGATTTACGATTTAGTCCCTAAACTTGTACAAGTCATTAATTGGTGCTTGATTATAATATGAGTGAGATTGCACTGACCATAGTCAAGTATTGTATCGTATAAAGGTTGTTAATTCACAGTTTATAGCCCAAATCATCAAAGTTAACAAATCATCCACCGTATTGTTTTCTGGTAACGCTTCCCGACCCATAATCCTATTAGACCTGGAAGGGTATGTTATAGATAAGTTTCAAGGGGACCTGAAGACGAGATCTTGGTACTTTTAGTTGCAACGAATGAGTTGTGATCAAAACATATATCTAAACCTAATATAACACTTGTTGGGCTGTTTATCTCTTTGCCATGGTATGACATGGTTGATGGGGATGCTCTTACGAGGCCACAAATGGAAAAACTTAGGCTAGCACCCCCTAGTGTGTCACTTGACCTAGCTTGTCGGTAATCTAACCGTTTTGGTGCAAATACGATCATTTCTGACTAAGTCCCATTGTGTCACTTGACTAGCCAAACGACAACTTTCGTTACTGATGGTGCTAAACCATTTATCATTCTCTACTATTAGAATGTTAAATGCACCTACTACATACATATAAGTGTGTGTATAACAATAAATAAGATCATGACCATTAACAAAGAGCACCAAACCAAGGGTTACTACATTAAGTAAAAAGTTAAGTTCTACAAAGATAAAAAAATATAAGTTCAGAAAATATTCATATTCTTAGATCACGCAGGATCCACGACAAGTAACACATCATGTATTAGGTGCATGAACTTGGACTAGTGAGGCTTGCAGCGACCACTGTTGTGACTGGTCGGTCTAGGGGGCCTTTCGGCCGTCCTGTTACTCCATTCGGCACTAGGACCACTAAGCTTTCTAAGCTTCCATGACCTTAGCCATTTTCTCAACATTTCTAAAGAAAACTATCCAAACATACATCTTTTTTCTTGCAAGATGAGGGCCTCTATGTATAGGCGAAGGTGAGAGAAATGACCAGCCAATGAGAATGCAACACTTGTTGACTCTCTCTTGTGGTCTGTCCCGAAAAGTATTTTCTTCTTGATGCAGATGCTACCATGGGCCTTCAGATATTGTCTGGTACTCATCTCCTTAGGATTTGTCTTGATGAAGCAGGTAGATTGTGGCTTCAACCACCTTCTTGGTCCTGGCTCATATATGCATTGTGTGGCTCTTGTATAGCTGTATTGGGGCACCAGTGAAGGTCAGGTTGTCTTTGCGATCACAAGTTCTCTTGTGTGAACAATTGTAATGTGGTCCTTGTAATATAAAGGCAGCTCATTTATTCTCTAACTTATCCACACGCACTAACACACGAGTTGGACATCCCTGTTTCAGCATAAAAGTGTCAAGTACCGACACAAGAGGCATAAAAACCCAAAACTATATAAAATGCATGAAAATGATACGTAAGGCAAAAATATATACAAACGAGACAAAATCTTAAGTAAAAGAGGTATTGGAATATATGTATATTCGAGAATTATCACACCCCTAAACCTAAGCTTTTGCTTCTCTCAAGCAAAAAGAATCTAATATATCACAACTGAAACATTGTACCAACAAGCAAGTCATAAAACAGTTAAGCACATATTCAAGTCTCATAGAACAAATTACACTCACAAATCTAAATTAGTTAAGGTTATTAAAAATTGTGCAACTCAAACATATCATAGATTCAGATCATAAGGAGTAGTATAGAATGCGTGGGCTTTCAGATCCATTTTCATGTTCAAGTCTCATAGAACAAATTACACTCACAAATCTAAATTAGTTAAGGTTATTAAAAATTGTGCAACTCAAACATATCATAGATTCAGATCATAAGGAGTAGTATAGAATGCGTGGGCTTTCAGATCCATTTTCATGTTGTTTTCTACTCCTCCCCTGTATTTCTCTGTCTGCTTGTCTCTATTGTATTCTTGTTGCTTTGTTCTTGAATGTGTGATATTTGTTAAAAAAATATCCTAGGGTTTAAGCGATTGTTTTATTGCCTTGCACTTGCAGTATTATATAGAAAGAAAAAAAAGAATTTAAATCATTTGGAGTTGTTTAATTGTTTGCTAAAACTACCATTAACATTTAAAGGTTTCAGGAATTTGAGGAGCCTTGATTTTTAACACGTTACCATCATCCAAGATTATGAATTTTGTTAATGGTTGTTTGGGCATGAATACATTATTTTCATTGCTAATTTTGTTTTGTAAAGTTAAACAAAATTACAATTTTAAAAAATATTTTTATAATTTTTAAAAAATGATTTTTTTATTTTTTATGATTTTTTTAGAACTATTGCTCGAAAATATTAAAAATATCAAAATGAAAAATTATTTACAGTTGAGGAATCAAATAAGATATTTATGAATAACGACATGATGTCCATTTTATAAGAAAATTCAAAGCCTAATGCTTTTTTTGTATCATTTGAAAATTAAATAACCAAAATAAATATTTAAATATAATATAGTGACTTTTTTTAACTTTACCATAAATAAAAGGGAAAACTACAAACAGACCACCGAACTATTAAAGTACTCCTATTTCGACCATCACTGTTAAGATCTAATTGAAGAGGTGACGTGGATGTTAGCGAAAATTTGTATAATTATATATTCAGTCCTTATTATTTACCATAATATCAATTTGGTTCTGATTTTAATTTAATTAAATAAATTAATCAATCAATCAGATGGCGACATATGTCAACTGATTGGGTGAAAATTAAGCAGTTGTGGAGGCTAGTTCAGATGACGACATGCGTCACCTGATTGATTGAAAAATTAAGGAGGCTAGGAATTTAACTTGTAACCAACAAGTTAAAGTGCACTAATTCTACCGCTAGACCAAGCCCTTCTATTGACTTAGATTTGCTAATTTTGTTTATTTTAATCTTTTTTATCTGTTTTTTTTTTCATCTTTTTTATTTCATCGAAAAGACATAATTTGAAACTGTCTGTTTTAAAGAGTATGAGAGTTCCAGTAATATTAATATCCATAAGCGCCTTATTTTCAAAGAAATTGTTGTGGGCTATCTCCGGAGTTTACTAACTATGAAGGTGCAAAGGGCTATTTTTGGAGTCACGCGGAGACGGAAAAATTGAGTGTAATAAGAAGATTTAGAAAATAAAAAATAATAGAGGATTCAGACTCTTTAGCTACTGATTCAAGAAAGTATCATCGGATACTGCTTGTGGGTTGCCTGGTGCTGAAGTAACCTCAGTAGATGGTTGGCAAAGGTGGCTGGATGCTAGTTGGAGAAAAAATAGACAATGGGTTATAAGAGTGATTACACTACAAAATGTTAAAATATCGAGGGTTCATTTTTTAGAATTATATTATAATTAAAATAAAATATACATATTTAAAATTAAGTTCATTATTATGTCAATTTATTAGATAGAGCGTCATCTATGATTAGGGGTATAAATAAATAGAGCGTTCGATGGACTGTTCATGAATTGTTTGTATAACATTCATTTATTATGCTAAACAAACGAACATGAACATAATTTTTATATTCATTTAATAAACGAACGAACACAAACAAAATTGATTCGTCACGAACAAGTTCATTTATGTTCAGAACAAGCTCATTTATCGACTCATTTACCCGATTCCCCTTTTCCTTTTATCGTTTTACATCTTAAATATTGGTGAAGTTAGGACTAAATTGAACATAGTGTGAACTTTTGAGTTCAAACTTTAAATCTCGAGGAGCTTAGGAGTAGTGATATAATTTCACCATCTTCTTCTATAAACATGTTCAAGAACATTAAGAACGTATTCACAAACGCTAAACGAACAAACATCAAAGCCTTAAAAAAATAAATGAACACATACATGATATTAAAAATTTAAATAAACACAACCTTATCTATTTAAGCTTGGTTCAGTTACACCCCTATCTATGACTAAAAATGAACGGATATGGATCTACTTATTAATATTCTTCTTTAAGTCCATTGATTATTTTATAAGTTTTCATAAGCGAGCAGTTTGTCGGCATAATGTGTATACGTTTTTGAAAGATTTAGAGTTAGAGGTGAGCGTTCGATCGAGTTGAGTCAAGTTGATTCAAAAAAATTTGAATTATTCTAATTGATGCGTCATATTTTACAACTCAAACTTTATTTGAAAATTTTTCGATTCGAGTTGAGTTCGAGTCAAGTCGAGTTTTTGAGTTCCTATAAAAATTTAATTGTAATTATTTGTCATGTTATAGTATGGTTTGATTCTAATTTAAACGACTTTCTCTAATCATATAAGATATATATATATATTTCATATATTTTTCATATGTGACATATATTTCTTCATATTTTTTTATATCCATATATAATTATATATAATATGAAAAACTAAGAGACTCGACTCAAACTTAAAAAATAATCCACTAATTACTAAAAATTTTGAGTTATTCGAATTTCAATTTTACAACTCAAACTTTATTTGAATTTTTTCGAGTCGAGTTAAGACGAGTCTAAATTTTTGCCTCAAGTCGAGTAAAAAAATTTACTATTTTAATATGTTATTCACCAAACATCCTAATTAGCAATTTAACTGGTCAAATATTTAATTTTAACTTAAACTGCTGTTTGATAACCAATATATATTTTTACATAATCACACCAGAATTGTTTAAAAAATCCAATAATAACCCCCTACAGTGGGGACTCCTAATTTAATGGAACTGTAGCAAAGGAAAATAAAGGCCGATAAGGAGCGAACACGGTTGTGTGTGGAAAGAAAAAGTAAGTATAAAATGGCTTTGTAAGATTTACTTTGCTTATCAACACTTTCTTCTCTTTTATTTTTCTCTTAAAACTACTCGGATTTGGAAATCGGAAGCCCCCTCTCTCTGAATCTTAACCGAAAAAGGCTCGAAGAAACTACCCTTTTGCACCCATTCTCTCTTTATTCAACAAATTCACTCTCACATCGCCAAACATTCGCTTTATTTTCCCTTGCTCTCATCATCTGCTTCAAGGTTGATTAATTTTGTCCGGCTTTCTGTTTGCTTTCTTTTTTCTTAACTTTGTGTTTGTGTGTTTGATTGGAGTGGTTTACTTTTGTTTCTATGTTTTCATTGGATATGTTTTTGATGCTTATTGTATTTAATTTTACTCTTTGGGATCTGGGTTTGATCTGCCTTCTTTGTATGATTTCGGGTTTTTCTTAATTTTGAGATTGACTAGTTCATGTCGATAATTTTTTGTTTTTGTTTCTGGTATTTTCTTCTAATTCACGGTTTGAGACATTAAAAACATTGAAGCTTCGCCATGCTATTCTATATTTGTTTATTAAATGAAAATAAAATTGTTTGATATTGAAGAAGATAATGGAAAAAAAAAAAGTTCTGTATTTAAGATTACAAATTTTTTGCGTTCTGATTTTGTACATATCTTAAATGTCAATATTATATTATAACTTGAAGCATTTAGGTTGATATCTTACAATTAGTTCAGTGACATTTTGGTTTTTTATTCTCAAACTATGCGAGTAAGGTAGGTGCTTGCCAAACATTAGCTAGATAAAGTGTGCGATTACAGCTTACTCTTAATGTGTCGGATTTACCTTACATTGATGCTGATAATCAACATGTTATGGTATATTTTGATCCAAGTTAACATCTGTAATTATTGTCACTGTTCAAATGGATTAGGCTGTGTCCCCTAGCAGTTTGATGTGCTGCAATTTTCGTACAAAAGCCCTTCACGCTGTCCGTAATTGTCGGGAGATGGTGGCTTTAGCATGGTCATATTGATTAATGTTAAAAAATTTGGTAGAAATTTCTGTGCATTGCCTTTTGTGAGTTTCGGAGAGTTGGTCAATATGGTGTCTGATCGTAATTTGTACGAGAGAAATACCAGATAGTCATCTGCTTCTCTGCAAATCATCTCCGGATACTAAATCGGAAGTTAATGTTCTGCTTCTAAAGCTGGCCTGCAAGTTGGGCTCTTCTGTTACATCTTTCTCAATATCGAAAGGCTTTAACCTTTAATGCAATGAAATCTTCTATTGTGCCCGATATGTGTGTGTATTTTTTTGTTTTGTTTATATATCATGTAATATATTGATTTATTTATTGGTATGTTGTTGTATCTTCAACCTGAAAGCTATAATATCTATCTCAAGATGAGCTGGACTTGGTTTAACAAGCTTTTCACCCTTTCTTCCCTATGCAGTCATGGCAGGTTTGGCACCTGAAGGATCCCAATTTGATGCTCGTCAAGATGATCAGAAAATGAGTTGTAAGTTTCTTAGTTTGTCAACCTCCGACTTTCCTCATATGTTTTTCCCTTTTAAGATGAAAAGGTTACAAAAAAAGAAATGTTTTTTGATTCACAATTTGGTGATGCACATGGGATGCAAATTTGAATGTCCCAGGCTCCAAACTGATGGAGATGATTTTTTCACTTCTTATGACGAAGTTTATGACAGTTTTGATGCGATGGGACTTCAAGAGAACCTTCTGAGGGGTATCTATGCATATGGTATGTCGTACTTTGGAAAGGAAATTGTAAACTGCATCCTCTGCATTTATAAATTTCTTTGGGAATTATAGTCTCTCATTTGTTTGGATCTTTTCTATGTTTATTTTTGCTAAGTTATGCTGAATCCCACTTCTTTTCTTTCAAATATTTTGTAAGGTTTTGAGAAGCCCTCTGCGATTCAGCAAAGGGGAATCGTTCCGTTCTGCAAGGGTCTCGATGTAATACAGCAGGCACAATCTGGAACTGGGAAGACAGCAACTTTCTGCTCCGGAATTTTGCAGCAGCTTGACTATGGTATAGTCCAATGCCAGGCTCTGGTTTTAGCACCTACTAGGGAGTTGGCTCAACAGATCGAGAAGGTGATGCGGGCGCTTGGTGATTAACTAGGCGTGAAGGTCCATGCTTGTGTAGGTGGGACAAGTGTACGAGAGGATCAGCGCATTCTGCAAAGTAGTGTTCATGTTGTTGTCGGTACACCTGGCCGTGTCTTTGATATGTTGAGAAGGCAATCACTTCGCCCAGATTATATTAAGATGTTTGTCTTGGATGAGGCTGATGAAATGCTTTCCCGTGGTTTTAAGGATCAGGTTGGTTATCTTCGTCCTAATTTGAGTTTTGCAATCTTTGGTTCTTTTGATATTTTGTGCTCTGATAATTGTTGTCTGTCAGATCTACGACATCTTCCAGCTTCTTCCTGGCAAGATTCAGGTAGGGGTATTTTCTGCTACAATGCCGCCCGAAGCCCTTGAGATCACTCGGAAGTTCATGAATAAACCTGTCAGAGACGAGTTAACCTTGGAGGGTATCAAGCAGTTTTATGTGAATGTTGAGAAGGAAGACTGGAAACTCGAAACACTGTGCGATCTCTACGAAACCCTAGCCATTACCCAAAGTGTCATTTTCGTGAACACGAGGCGCAAGGTTGACTGGCTAACCGACAAGATGCGAAGTCGGGACCACACAGTTTCTGCCACCCATGGAGACATGGAACAGAATACTCGTGATGTCATAATGCGCAAGTTCCGTTCTGCTTCTTCTCGTGTTCTCATCACTACTGATCTCTTGGCCCGCGGTATTGATGTGCAGCAAGTCTCTCTCGTCATAAACTACGATCTGCCCACTCAACCAGAAAACTACCTCCACCGAATTGGACGAAGTGGGAGGTTTGGAAGAAAAGGTGTTGCCATTAACTTTGTGACTCTAGATAATGAGAGAATGCTGTTTGATATCCAGAAGTTCTTCAATGTTATCATCGAGGAGCTGCCGTCGAACGTCGCCGACCTCCTTTGATGAGATAACATTTTTGAAGATAAACAAAAGGCTATTGATTTCATTGTTTTTAAAATCTGATAAACGTTCTCCTCTCTTTTTCTATTTTTTCTTTTCCAATTTAGCATTTTAAGTTAAATGTTGTTGAACATATTTGACCATTTAATTAGGTGTTGTGCGCAATTGCTACACGAAGAGTATGGGGTTGTCGCACTGTTTTGCAGTTGATTTTTGTGATTTATAGTTTGAATCTTTTAGTATATATGGAATTTTGTCTATCGATGAGATTGAATGTATTAAGGAGCAAATGGTTGGGGTTGATTCCTTTCATCCATAAGGTTTAAATCCCATGGGAAACAAACTTTAGTTTCTAAATTTTTCATCCAGTCAGAGGGTGACGTGTCATTTGATTGGATGAAAAGTTAGTTCAAATGTATTAATAAAAATAAATAGTAAAATTAACCAATTAGATGGTGACACATGTTATAAGTGTCATGATACGTGTTATCATCTTATTAGAGGATTAAATTTATTGAATTAAATTAAAAGTATGATTAAATCGATAGAATGTATTAATAACAAGATCAAATGTGTAATTGTGTAGTTTTTTGTTAACAGATATGCCACTTTCTCCCTTAGATTTTAACAATAAGTGACTTAATTGATACTATTTAAATAGCTAATTTATCTTATTGACAAAATTAAAAGTGTGGTGGTCAAAGTAGAACTTCCCCTATAGTTAAGTGGTTATTCATGTAGTTTACCCTTAAATTAATTATGTTTTAATCAAATGCAAACTCCTAATTAATTCTAAAACTCTCCACTATCCACTATAAATGGATACGTCATTTATTTATTTATTTTTACAATGGCAACTGGATTTTATTAAAAAATCATG
The DNA here is from genome assembly GCA_019671005.1 of Hibiscus mutabilis. NCBI lineage: Eukaryota > Viridiplantae > Streptophyta > Magnoliopsida > Malvales > Malvaceae > Hibiscus > Hibiscus mutabilis. Next base: position 32,153,698 of record CM033713.1, read on the forward strand.
AAAGATATTATAAATACAACGCATAGGGAGAATAATGAGAATAGTCTATCAAAATCTCATACAAAAACCCAAAGGTATAAAGAAAAGTAATTACTTTCGTAGAGATTAGCATACCATCAAAATTCAGAAGCCTTCTTGAATCTCATTGTCTCTAACCAAACGATATGCTTTACGAGGTGAAAAAAGTGGTTAGCGAACCAAACTCTCATGCAGATTGTTTCGCTACTCAGGTCTGATTACATTGGCAAACAACCATAAACCGAGTGTGAATCTATTTTTATGTAACCACAACCAGAATCATAATAAAAAACTAGCGCCATAAGATCTCTGTACGAGAACCGCTAAGTTATGCCAAAACGACGGATGAAATGAATCACAAAAATAAAGAAAAACTTGCCACAAAGGCAGAGGGAACGTGTGGCACAAAGACATAGATTCTTTTTTTTTTTTGTTTTGGTGTTCATATTTTGAGAAAAGAGTCCATATTGTGAGGTTGATGAAGTGTCCATGGGTGATTCGGATTACACGTTTCTCGGGAAGGAAATAAAGTAGTGGATGGAATGGCTAAGCTTGCTCGGAGCGAAGACTTTTTGTGTCACCGGTTTTTGTTGCCACCAGATGAGATATTGTCTATGTTACACGATGACGTTGTGTCTTAAATTTTTAAGAGGATCTTGTATGTAATGCCCAACGAGGTTTGCTCTTACGTTATGTAATATCCCAAAATTTGGCTAGTGAGTAAATTGTAAATTTTGAAAGTTTAGGGGGGTTAAAGTATAAACTTTGGAAAAGTTTGGGGACTAAAGTGTAAATTTCCCCAACAAGTAATTTTATTCAGTATAAGAGTGAATCGGATCGAAATAGGTACCTTGATATCGGTTTTAAGAATTAAGATGCAGAAAAAGGTACCGAATTTGGATCGAATGAAATTGTTAAGCGTGCTCAGACCAGAGAAATACAAGGATGGGCGACCTTCGGGAAGGTCCCATAAAAGTGTTTCTGATCGATAATTTGGACTCAGTAAGAGTAAAAAATATTCGTATGGATTTACGATGAAGGATTTCTAAGAGAAATTCTACTCTTTGAAGATTTTTGATAATTATTGGGATAATAGACTGAGTTAAGAAAAATCAGTCTAAGACTTTAGGAAAGGAAATTTTTTTATAAGATGATAGTGTTCATTTTTCGAATATGGAAATATGGAATTTTTGGAATAAATCCGATAGCTCGATAAAGGTGAAATCGCAGTAAAAATATTTTATGAATATCGGGAAATCAGATCAAACTGAAATTTTAGAGGCTGGTCCAAAAGCCATGGAAAAGTCATAAAATACTATTTTATGAATATTTTATTATAGTTGGTTGGATTCCAACTAGACTTAGCTGAATTTTTACAAGAATGGCAAACTAGTAAATAAAAACTAGTTGGAGGGCAAATTGGTCATTTTGCCCCAATGAAAATTTTGAATTATTTAAAAAGTTACAAGGAAAATTTTGGAAGAAGAAAATGGAAGATTAAATCTTGGCCCTTGATTAATGATAAGATCAATCTCAACCGTTGGATTAAAAAGGGCATTTTAGTAATTTCACTATCTAAATGAATTTTAAATTCATTTATACAAGACAAGTGACCAAATTGGATGAAAAAAAAGAGGATGAAGATCCTCAAAATTTCGAAATATGAGGGGAGAAAGAAAGAAAAATGGAGAAAAATTTTCCAAGTTCGATTCAAGCCCCGAAACTCGATTTTCAGGTAATATTTTCAATTGCAAAGTTGTTCTACTCTTCAAGCTCTATCTTTTGGTGTAAATAACTCACGGAAAACATGCTTGATTGATGATAATTTTGCATGAGAAGAAATTAGGGTTTACGGAAAAAGTTTGGGGCTTTTGGAATTTTATGATTTCATGATGAAATTCAAGTTGAAATCAAGCTAGGATAATGTTAAAATCATGTTATTGAGTTGAGATTTAAACCTTACATATTTTAGTTTGTATGAAGATGATTAGGGTTTATGGATTCAAGTTTAATTTATGGTTTTGTGATGTTGGATTAATGATCTAGTAAACTTGAATTGTTATTTGGAAGCAAAACCCTAAGTTAAAGGTAGAAGGACCATTTCGGAAATTCTAAAAGTTGGAGGACTAATCTGATTTTTATGATTTTGAAGTGTATTTATGTTATTATTGAAGTTGGAGATGTGAAATTGAAGTTAGAATGTTAAACTGATGTTGAATTGAATTAGTGACCATTTTGACAAACTGTCAAAGTTAAGTGACCAATTCGGAAATGAGGTTTTAGAGAAGGATTAAATCTGAATTTTAGCTATAATGATGGAATTAAGATAGTAATTTTTATTTGAGAACTAAATTGCAAAGTTAAGAAGCTAGAATCTTTATCTTTGCATTTTAATGACTATTTCGGTTAAGAAGGAAAATTAAGAGAAACTATTGTGAATAATTATTTGATGAAGAAGGTGATAAGTTGATGGTTTAAAGTAAATAATGGGACTAAATTGAAAAAATAGAGAAGTAAGGAGATGTTAGTATAAAAGTTGAAATTAATTATGGAAGCTGTGTAGAAAACTGGATTATGGAAATAAGTTTGAAAATTCACCATAAATTCTAAAAAAATGGTTAGATGGTGAATTTTATACCTATGTAAAGATTTGTTCGTCTAGTTTCGTTTCCAACAAACAGAAACTGATTTCGAGTTCCGAGTAAAAAGATATGAATTTTTAAGTGGTGAAAGGTCAGAAAATAGTATGGCAGTCTGTTCCGAAATCAACACTGAAAATTGACTTTGAAATTTTTTTATTAATCATACGAGTTGAATTTGGGCTATTAATTTATATGGCTGAAAAGCTTATTGAATCTAGTCTATTTCAGAACAAACGTATTTGAATTTTGAGTTTTAGATCATTTTATAGAAATAAATCTTTAAAGGTAGTGCAAGCTGTTAGAAAATGGAATTTGAGACATTTTATATCTAATGTTAGTTAGCAAGCTTGGAGGAATTATTTGAAGTTCAAAAATGGTCATTAGGGACCAAAAAATGAGTTTTGGACAGTATAAGAAAGGAAGGAAATTTTGTATATTCAAATGATTAGACTTGATAGCATGTTTAAAATTTTGTTAGATTTGAATTTAACAAGTGTTATTCACATTCATGTGATTAATGAAGTTTGGATCTGAGTCAAAAGAAGGTTCAAGGCACTATGAAAGAAATGATCGAATAGAGCTTAGTGAGGCAAACTAATAAATGGCCCAGGTGAGAGCATTTCTAAATGTTTGCATTACATTGAAAATGGCATTGCATTTCTCTATAATACATGATATGATACATTGCTCGACATGGCAAGCTTGATGGAATACCAGGTACGAATTATTGTTTGCATAAATGATGATGCATTATGCATACATGAAATATGGATAATGACAAGATTAAAATGAAACAAGATACACCTGGGGATCCACGTCCATAGTGCAAATGCACTAACAAGATGTTTATATAAGGAGCAATGAGCGTCCTTATATAAGGAGCAAAGCGGGTCCTCTCGAGTACGTACTCTACATGGCACTACGGTGCAGATAGGCTACGGAGATTTCATGGACCTCTAGCCAGACACGATGATAATAATAACAAGATGATACATGATTCAGATGTTACATGTTACTTGCTACAAATGTTACATGATTACATGATACAAGAATAATAAGTTACATGTCACATGACATACATGATAGAAAGGTTACATGATATATGATAGAAATGTTTCATGTATTACTTGATAGAGATAATTCATGATTTACATGTTAGTAAGAATACACGATATACTGATATATATGACATATTGTCAATTATAGAGAATGGGTAATACACTCATTCATGACATATCAATTTGTATTACTTTATGTTTTTAATAAACTGTTTTATATGCTTCACTAAGTCCATACTTAGCGTGTGATTGTTTCACACGTAGGTCAAGTTGGAGCACTTGAAGAGGAGTCAAGCATGCTGTTCAAGCTACAATCTGCATAACATCAGTAAGACATTCTAAATTATGACAATATCTAGTGGGCATGTAAACTATTTCCTTACTGATAGTATATGATGCATTAAATTGAATTATAATGATATTTTAAATAATCAGCTAGACGATGAATCATATAGAGACAAAAAAAGCTTGACTTTCAGTAGCATGTTTAAGTAACATCTATAGTGTATATTCAATTACGAGTATACGTTATGGGTGTTACACGTTACCAGTATAGATTGAAATATTGTTATGATCCAATTCTGATCGATAATAGATATCAGGGCTTTGCAATATTTGATTGATCACAATTCTGTATATTCCATTTACTATAGAAGTTTCGAGGGAGTTCATTAAAGGAATGTTTCCAATAAAAATTGTTTGTTCTTGCATATCCTTACCGGTTTTTCAAATTAATCTTATGTAAGTGAAAGAAAAAAACGTGATCGGTGATTGAATTGATGATAAAATAGAATTCTGGGTCGCTAACAGTGATTCGATTGATGATAAAGAAAGAATTCTTGGTTCATTTCTCCACCTTAACGATAGAAAAAAAAGGATTGATCAAATTCTATTGAGTCTGACTCATAGTGATCATTTATCAAAGAATGACTCTGGTTATCAAATGATTGAACAACTGGGACCAATTTACTTAGGATACTTAGTTGACATTCATAAAAAGTAGCTAATGAATTATCCATGCGGTTATGCACTCTTCGAATATGAATCCATTTTTTGAAAGATCCTGGCTTTCGTGCTTTGGTGAGTCTCTAAGATCCTTTCGACGACCTATGTTGTGTTGAAGGGATATCTATATGATCTGATCGATTGTGTAAAGTCTGCAGTAGCAACGGAACCGAGAAAAGTATAAAAAAAGACAATTATTTTCTTTCGATTATATTAGTATTTTTATTTTATTTTTTCTATTTTTTGGTTTTGTCTAGTCATTAATAACTTGATTATTTTTAGATAATAGTAGATAGAAACAACGCTCATAAGGACTCCTATTGAAACAAAAAAATACAGGCCTGCCTGTCATCCACACTAGAATAAATGGAGTTTACCAAAAAAAACCTACTAGTGGAGGAAGACCTCCTAGAGATAAGAGACATAGAGCTAAAGAGAGAGCCATAAAAGGATCTTTTGTGTAAAACCGTGCATAATCTCGAATGTTATCAGTTCTTATTTTGTTAAAATTAATAATTATTTCTTGAGTTAGAAATTTGTTTTTCTTGTCTTTTATAATTCTAATTTTTTCTATTTGATTTTTGATTGTGTTTGTTCTCGTAGTCAGATCCTTTATTTTTTTCTGTTAATGAATAAGTTTTCCACTCCATATATTGAATTTGAAGGGATGATTTGTGAATTGTCTTATTACTGATTAGCGAATCTTTTTATTTTATCTGAAGACGCAAAAGAGTAAAAATCTGAAAGCTCTTTTTGTAGTTGTAATTATAATGTCAAAAAATCAAGTCGGCGCATTCGTCTTTATGTTGATCGTTACAGCCCTCTTGAATCTTCTATTTACCTACTTAATTTGCTTTGATTTGTTATTTTATGGAATTTGACAGGGCCCTATCCTAATTTTTCTTTTGCTAGGCCCATTACTAAAAAACGTACTTTCTTACGATTACGAGGTTCATTCGACTATAAAAGCTATCTATTTGTTTTCATAGACCCGACACGGTACATACATAATATATGAGAAAATGTACCATTAACGACTTTTCAAATGCGGATACATATGTATCCTTACCACACTGAAACCACTGCCATTATTAGTATTAAACCAATAGCGATTCATACAAGGTAAATTTTCTAATCGATAATTAGGCCAAAGAAAGAACTTTAATTTAACTACTTTCTTTATATCACTATCAAGATGTTGATTTCTAATCTTTACAAATTTTTTGCAATGAATTTGATTGGAATACTCAAATTCAAAATCTAAATATATTTATTTGTTTTGTCGCTTCAAGAGACGGCTTCCTATTATTCATTATAATAAACAAATGTTCAACTTTCTTTTAAAATTACTCTACTCTAACTCATTAGAATAATAACTTATTAAAATTAAATTATACTATACAATTTCTAATTAAATTATTATACGGACTTAATAAGGCATCGGTAATAACCTTTTTTATATAAAAAAAGAGTACATCCAAAGTACTATCCATGTGCAGTCTTACGTCCACACTAGTGAATTTGTGACGCCAGGTACTCAAAGCATGAGTGTGAAATTCTGAAATGATTTATTATTTTAGATATCACGATTCATTCATATTTTGGAGAAAAAAAATTTAAAGTTCTGCGACATCTATTTTAATTATTTTTTCTCTTCGAGTGTAAAACTCGATTCCAATCCGGATTCAAAGTGTTACATTCGAGTTCTAGCCTACACAAGCAAAAGTTTCTTAGATCACTTATCTTAAGGCATTATTAAATTCTACAAAAAGTCTTACATATTCCACAATACTTCGTCATACTCGAGATCACTTAGCCTATCGAGTTGATATATTCGTAAGCTATAATTTGTAGCATCCATAACAACATACATAATTTAAATCCATACATCACAATATATTGGCCAACGAAGCCCCACTTTACTCGTGCTCACATAGCCGTCGGGTTACCCGTGCTCACACAGCCGTCTGGTTACACAGTCGTCGGGTTGAATAGACCATATCCGGATCACCATAGTCACATATACGTCCTAGACGTACTTGAATCACATTAGCCGCAAAGACGTCCTTACCTGAGTTCCCTCAACCATCAGGTTATTCGAGCTCACTCAGCCTATCAAGTAGGTTCTGACCGCACCCTAATCACTCTGCCATCAGGTACGTCGGATGTACTTGTCACACAGCTCTGAGTACACATCACTTATAAAAGTACCATAGTACTGACTCTAGGACATTCGGATTCCTTTACAACAACCACAAGATAAGACATGCTCCCCGAGCATTGATACACCTCACCAAGAAGTAAGTGGCTCTAGGCCAAGCTATCAAGCAAATGACCCCAAGGTATAACACCGACCATCATAGTTCATCTCTCAGTTCATAATTAATAACCCCTAAAGTGCCCATTCAACACATCAAAACAACATCATCACATTTACCAACAACCTCTATGGTTACTATCATAAACAAGTCGCCCAATTAAGTTATCGAATTGTTACTCATTATGCTCGTATAAAGGGATAAAATCGCGATTCTCGGCTTTATAGCTCTTTTTATCTCATTAGAGTCAATTGGACCACATTCTATAAATTTTCAACTCCCATGGCTCAAACTCAACATTTTTGGGTAGAATGCCCAGTTGGTACCGAAACAAGCCCTGACATACTGGTACGATACCCCTGGGTATCGGTACTCACCAGTGTACCAATATCAAAATGGCTTACTAGAATTTTCCAAGCCTTTGTGTACTGGTACAGGTCGACTCGTACCGATATTGCTCTGCATGACGTACCAGTACATGTTGTACATCGTACCGATACCCCTCTAACTGTTCATCTCAATAGAATGGTGTTCTTCATCCCAAAACACAACGGTATCGGTACTGGCTCCCCACGTACCAGTACTGAAGCCCGAAAAAGGCTTCCTAGGCTTGGGAATCATCCTCAATCCCCCAAATTGCAACTAACAACCCCTTAACTTGATCCTACATCTTATTGGAGTTATTTAAGGTGATTTACTACCATTTTTACACATTATCAACATCAATTCTGAGTTATACCATTTCAAAGTCTCATCCACCCAAAATGCACCCAAACAACCATAAACACCAAATCTAGCAACCCTAAACTATAAAATAAAGCAAGAAAATTAATTTATGATCTTTAAGAAGTATAGAAGTCAGAGATGTACTAACCTTAAGCCAAAAATCCCAAAATGCACTCTTACCCTAAGATCATTTAAACTTCCACCTCGACTCAAGCATGAAAAAACCCTTTAACCTCTTTCACAAGCCACACAAACATAAAAATTGAATCAAAGCTTGAACTAACCATCATGGAGACTTAGCTACGAAATTACAACTTCAAAATCATGAAAAAGCTCCATGGAAACCCCCAAAGCTTAAACCTTTTAAAACCTCATAATGCAAACCTTACTTTTCCACCACAATATTATGCCTTTCTTGAAGCCATTGAAGAGGAGATTAACATACTTGAATCTTGGTTCTTGGAAGGAAGAAATGAGTATCAAAGTTGGCTCATTTGGATCAAAATAACCATGGATGTCCTTGGGGAAAAGATGAAGAGATGGGATGAAGAAAAAGTGTGGAAGAAGGGTGATGTAATTTGGCCCCCTCTTTCCCCAACGCGAGACAAAGAACATTCAACCTTTATTTTAAAAATTGGTCTTACTATATCATAAAGCTTCGATGTTTCTTCCTTGTTACAAAATGGTCTGTATGCAAGCTAATATGGTCCAATTCTCATCTAATAAAACTTAAACTTGTTTCAATGGATTCAATTACCCAATCTATCACGAAAGTCTATAACTCTACCGTTGACTCGGAAATTCGGGTTGTTACACTGAGACCAACAAGATATGACACAACTCAATCTGAATTAAAGAATCCAACAAAAATACTTCTAAATATGATTGCTTCTAATCCTCTAAGGAAAGAACCTTGATAAACTAGACGATAGAAAAATACACTAAAACTCATATGTAAAATTCTATATTTTACCTCTGTTTATTCTTTATATGAAAAGCACATTTTTACTAAGCCTATCGTACATACTATTTCACTATGTTTTTTGTGCATCTTCGAGTATATAAAAAAATTGTATTTTGCTGTTTTTTAACTAAATGATATTCCAATACCAAACTCAGATATAAAAATGAGAATTAATTGCATAATATTTGGTTGGAGAAAAATCTCAATAAAATCTTGCAATTAAAACAAACTTATCAAAATTGAATTTTACGATTCAATGTCTTAAACAATGTAGCAACTACTTTTATAATTTGAGGAATTTGTCTGTAGTAAAATCTTCTTTTACTTGAGGAAACACTATTTTATACACTAGTAAATGGTAAACCAAACAACTATTAGTGTTATTAAAGACCAAGTTTATTTATTATCTATTGAAATAATATGCTTTAATTAATATGAAAACTTTTTGTTCATACGAAATAAGCTTGAATATGTAGATATGCTATTAATTAGCATTTTAATTGTGATTTTATGAAGAATATTGTTTTTTTTATAATTTTGAATTTAAAATTTAATTTTATACTAAACTATAGTCTCTCGTTTTACTTTCTTCTATATTGTTGTTTTTCTTTATTTTTTTTGTATTGTCAGTGGTGGCATTAGTCTTGCGTTGATTGTCGACCGCCAATAATCTTTTTTTATTATTTATTTTTAGTTCTTGATATGAAAATTTTATGTTGGATTTTTTTTCTGCACATCTTGCTGCGTTTGTTTCATCTGCCTTAGTGACACAATTTTTTGTCTTGTTGCACGTTTTCCTCTACCTTGTGACATGATTCACATCTACATCATTTTGCGGTAGTTTTGCATTCATGTAGCTATCATCGCAACGCACGTCCCTGGTTAGGGAAAGTCGACAGTCTATTATGGTTAGATTGTTTTTTTGTGGGAGTTCTCCAAAGTAATCTAAACTACTTGTGGAGCAGATTTGCAAAATTGATTATGTCCATCACCTCTCTTATATCACTACATAAATGTTTAATTGGATAAAAATAATAATATTTTGATGATGATTGTTGTGTTTTTAAGAAAAATTAAAAGTCAGTATCTTTGAGTTTTCATGTTTTATTTTATTTTTCTAAATAAATTCTGTATTTTTTGTTGTGCCTTTCTTTATCTTTAATGATTTGTTTTTAAAAAAATTAATTTTATAATTATCTCATTAATATATATGATATATTTGGAATTCTTTAAAATAACAATTATTTTCGTTTTCTTTCATTTTCACTGTTTACTCAAGCAAGATTTATTACAATTACTTTCCTTTCCTTTACTAATTTACCTATACAAGCGAGAATTAAATTTATCATTTCTTTAACCTTTCATCCTTTCATTCGATGAATAGAAATTCTCAGTCCTTTTCGGCGACTCCATTTATGCCCTTACGCTGAAAACCAACTTTGAGATTTAGGATTATGATTTAAGATTAAGATTTAGAGTTATAGTTTAGGAATTAAATGTATTTTAGGGTTTAGTGCTAGAGTTTAAGATTAAGGCTTAAAATTTAATTTTTTAGTGTTGAGGAACACAGGATTTTTGTTCCCATTCCATTCATTTTCTTTCCTTTTACTAATATTTATCCAAACATTGGGTAGAGCCAATGAACAAGACAATGTTTAAACATCAAGGAAGTTGAATGTAAATTTATATCAACGGTTTCAAAATGGTACATTATACAGAGTTCTACAAACAAGATTGGACAAACTCAAATAAAAATGTTGGACCCTAAGAATGAGACTAAATTCAAGAGCTTAGTTATGAAGGATTGTCCTGTTTGTTTTCGAGAGAATTTGTTTTTTTATTCAACTTGCTTCTAAGATTCCTGATATACGCATCGACTCGGGCCGTGAATCCGATCTTTGTTTTCTCTCTTGCTTTGGTTTTCTCCCTCTTCCACATGACTTGATCATTTTCATCTTTCTTCAAGTACTTGATCTCTTGGATGATATGATGATCCATTGGGTGGAAACATCTTTGCAAAGACATATGAGCAATGTATGGGAGAGTACAAGCAACTGTGACCAAGAGGGTTGTTGTCCAATAGATGGGTGCAGGGGCAAGGGCTTCGGTGAGGATATGGAACACGTTTTTCGAATAAGTCGGAGATAGCATGCCGTAAATGAAGAGAAATAAGAACCAAGTGAGGACGCTGAGCCAGATTAAGAGATGTTGGATCCATGTATAGTGGGTCATTATGAGGGTGATCTGGAAATTGACAGCACAAATGATGCAAGTGAACATTATGGTGCCCAAGATTGCCATGTCGGTAGTCTGGCCTTCAACACGGAAGGATTGGTCGTAGAAGATGATGACGTTGAGGAAGAAAATGACGAGGGAGGAATATAGACCATTTGCCATCCACCCGAGTATCCTATACCAGTCGAAAAACAGATTTCTAGGTCCTTGCTGATATAATGTGGGAAACTGCGACACCAATAGGCGTGTAATAATGTCACTGGTTGGTAATATTGGTGAATTACAGCAGATAAAAGAGTTAATAATTAGAATAGCGACTAACCTCTAAGCAGACGTCGGAAGAAACATCTTGCTCAAAAACTCCTAGTGAGATTACAGGCATTGAGGTAAGAAGAACGTTGAATAAGATCATGTACAAGTCGTCGTAAACTGATTGTCCAGAAAAGCCGGTGAATGCCTCGAAGTAGAAGAGGGTGAGGCCAAATGCTATATTCTTGTAGAAGAAATAGCAGACCTGAATTCAAAATTACCCCACTTAAACTGGTACAAAGCATAAAAGGAGGACAAATCAAAAGAAACACAATCACTAATTGTTACCATCTGTGAAATCCTCTTATAGCACCAATGTCCATGCACAACCAGAAGTCGTTCCAAGAAACGAAATTGGGAGACAGAGAAATCACTAGCCATTACAGCCTGCAAAAAAGAGACAAGTTATGTACTAAAGGAGCAGATTCCCATCCAAAGCTCACCTCTAGTTGCTACAATTCATAAGCATGTTAATATGAAACTATGTGTACATAGGAGTGAGTTAGATATGTTACCCACCTGCATACCTTCCACACCACTGATGCCTATTCCAATATCAGCTTCTTGAATCATTCCAACATCATTTGCACCATCACCAATTCCTAGAGTCACTCTACCAGTTCCTTCTTTTACTAATCTTGTTACCTGGTACCAACAAAATGTACTCAATCAATAAGTTCCAGCAGTTCATGAATGTACTAAAAGTCCAGGGACTACCAATGTAGTTTACCCTTATTATTATTATAACTACTCGATATCCAATTTATTGGTTTCCTAATCTAGATTCAAGTACCGCAAAAGTCCATTATGGAGACAATCCTTACAACCCTATTTACTCCATCCACAAAACTAGGATTTGTACTGTGAACGTTGTTCAAGGCTCCTAAGGATTCATTCATTTCATTAGACTAATTGATAGTTGATATAATAATATATTGATCGATTCAAGTTAATTTTCTTTCGTATATGAAACATAGGAAAATGCAAAAAAGGAAGGAGAAGTAAATCTTACTAGTGCCTTCTGCTTAGGAGATACACGACAGCATATGACAGATGCACAGTCAACTGCTAAGCCTAAGAAAAGAAACTTCATATCTTCCTCCAAGGCATATGAAAGAGTTTTCCCGTCAATGATCAATGCAAATGCAGCATACGGATCTTTTTCTTGTTTGATCATTTGTGAACCATTTCTGATTTGCATCAATATGTTCCCCTTAATTTCCTGATCAATAAAATAAAAGTGACCATGTCTGAAATAAAATGCAATCAATTTCCAAAACAAAATTTCATGAAGAAATACACACCTCTTTGGAATCTGATTCAATTGTTGTAATACAGATCTGCTTCATGCCTTCTCTTAGCAGACTGCAAGCAAATCTGCAACACGTGAAAAATGCTTTCATCAAATCTGCAACACCTTTTAATTGATAAACCAAATTTGAGGAACCAAATAGATTCTAATATTAAACAGCAACAGGATAGAGATAGACCCTATATTTATGGCTGTTTCCATCTTGTCCCCTGTCAAGACCCAGAGTTTTACACCAGCTTGTGCAAGTTTATCTATACATTGGGGTACCTGAAAACATAGAGAAGCTAAATCATGATGAAGCAAACCGAAACACAAGTTTCTTGTTAAAGATGCAAGCAAGAACATCACATTCACATACCCCCTTTTGCAATTTGTCTTCAACGGCAGTAGCGCCCACGAGAACCAAATCTTTCTCCATCATCTCTGCCGCCTTTTCAAGCATTATGTCTCTATCAGACCCGATAGAAGTTTTTGCCTTCTGAAATTCATCGTTCCAAGCAGAATACTCAGACTCCTCAAGCTTTTTATAAGCCAGTGCCAATGTACGCAGCCCGGCTTCTCCGTACTTATTCAAGTGCCGAGTAGTATCTTCCAGATACAATTTTCCCTTCTTTGCTAACCGGTCAAAAATAATGCTGTGACAAACAGTAGGTTAGAATTCGGTCAAACAAAAATCATCAGGCCATTGAAGGGTACGGACTGATGTTTATCTATTAATAGTTATAACTTGAATAGCTCACAAGGGTAATGCAGAGACTAACCTGTCTGCACCTTTACACATTAGAATAATCTCCCCATCCTCATCCCTCACAATTACTGTCATCCGATTTCGTTTGCTAGTAAATTCCAACAGATTCAGAATTTTGTACTCCCTACAAGATATCCACAGGATTAATAAAAATTCAGGAGAGATTAGCAAAGAGCACAAAAATCTGCACTGACTTATCCCCACCTCTCAGTTGGTCCTGAAGCTAAATATCTTTCACGAACAAAAACACTTGATTGAGTTCTTTTATAGAACTCGAAACCAAATTCCCTGGCTGCAACAAGAAATGCTCCTTCATCAGGTGACTCCGCTTCATATGTATAAGTGCTGGTCTCTTCATTCAGCTCAGGGATAGCAGTGTGACAAACTGCCAGAATTCGGCAAAATAAAATAATGATGTCAGCATTAGGCTCGTTTCTCCAGTTCCCTTCTGTCATGCGGCCATCCTCGAAGCTGAAAAACTTTATGGGAGGTTTATGAACTTTTTCATCTTTGGAAGTAACAACAGTCTCCAATTCAATATTTTTTTTGCTTTTATTACTTGAAGCAGATGATTTTGTTCCTTCCTGCTCAAGGTCATTAGCAATCTGTTGTGCAGCTGCACGTTCAACATCACTAGCACGCACACCGTATGCAGTTCCACCAATGGAACATTTGAGAAAATCCATCTGATTGCAGGTCAAAGTGCCCGTTTTATCAGAAAGGATTGTATCTACTTGGCCCAACTCCTCATTCAGATTTGATGTCCGAGCTTGAGCAGGAATCCCGGTATCATCATCATACATTAGTAAGTCTTGATTAATAAAGGATGCTTGCAAAACCTTCACCACCTCAATTGAAACATAAAGTGAAATAGGAATTAAATAACCATAAAGGATGAGGGCAGTGACCAAATGGCTAAGTCCTGATATTAAAGGCTCTTGGGGATTATAAAAATCCTCTGTATCATCGGGCCGCATATACCACCAGTCCGGCATTTGGAACCTTATTTTCAAAGCAAAAGCTAAAGAGCTGATCAATGAGATTACCAGAAGGAGGCTGAAAAGAACATATATTATGTAATCCATTTTCTTTTCTATTCTGCTCCTCTTTGATGGGGACTTGGTGGAATTCTGCACGACTTTGGTATCAAAACCGGTAAAAATCACAACCCCATAGACATAACTTGTATTGCGCAGCTTTGAATCTCTAAGGAGAATTTGACCAGGTTCAAGAGCATAAGTTTGACGATCATATTCTAAATTACCAACAAAGGTGTAAAGGCTTGGGTTAGGATCTTCACATTTAATCACTCCTGTGAAGTTCTTGAAAGCCTCATTTTCATCCAAAGAAAATGTTACCTCCATAGCTCTCTTTACCTTTAAGTTTGTCTCGCCATCTAAATTCATAGTCTCCACGTAACAAATTCCGTCCTCGTAACTCGATGACAAGAGTAGCAAATCTGCTGGAAAAAAATTATCCTTCTCCACTTTCACCACATCTCCAACCTCAACCTGCTGCCACTGCTTATTATCGAAAACTCCTCCCTCTTTATGAAATTGTATTTTCCGGCTATTAACATTCATATCTTGCATAAACCTCTTCCAGTCCTCCAAACCTTCCTTTGCCGTGCTAAGCCCTACAACAAAGGCCAAGGGAGCAATCATGCTCACGGCAGAAAACGGTGAAAGGGGTGTAAGTGAAAGAATTGCAGCTGCCAGGAAGTACAAATTGGCAACTCGGTGGAATTGTTCATACAAAGACTTTGGTAAAAAAGTGAGAAAATTATACTTGGTCGTAGATATGTAATTTGATCGATACATGAAAGGTTTTTTCCTGTGCAGATGAGGTTGGTTGCAATGCACAACTCTGGAGCATCCAGGCCCTTCTATAAGTTGTGGACCTGCTTCACCAGACTTTATCCCGCACGCGAACGTATAGAGCTGACTCCGCCTGATCTTTGCTCGAATCTTACCCTTTGCCATCTCTCTTAACCAAGCTCTAAACCAAAAGTAGGACACAACTATCAAACAAAGCCAAGCCCCCAAATCTAACCTTCACCAGTGGATATTGCAGCCACTCATTCACAAGTAACTTGCTTTACCTCCTGATTAATGGAACCAATGGAAAAAAAAAACTTACACACATAACATTCATAACTTGAAGCTTGCCAGTACAATTAAAATTCCACATAAATGCCAAATTTGTAAGCACAAACATTCTGAAACATGCCATATTTACATCACATTCAATATTCTTACATAACCCAGATTTGAAAGTCTTATAAGCTATTAAGTTCTAGGAGCAAATCATAAATTGAAACAAAGGTGAGGACAAATCTACAATGGTTAAGGTTACAAAACTGCCCGAAAACAATACTATGTAACTATTATCCGAAAAACACACATACAGCCATTAGAAACATAAAATGATCCAGAATCCAACAAAAATATCAAATTTGATAGATAGCTGGAAAAACAATGCCATACACATTCCACATTTCACTTCAAATATCCAAATAAACAACCAAAACCATACTAAAATCAAGGAAATGGACAAATGAGCCAATGCAAATGTAGTACTTCAAATTTGAACAAATGAGCATATCATTAATATTTTGAAAAATTCATCGAGAAACAAAATCCATAAGAAAAGGCATCTCATTAAAGCAAAAGAGAGGTACCTTTAATATGGAGGCTGGTTCATCTTCAATACAAAACAAAAGAAAAAGAAACATTTTCAAAACCATTCAAGAAGAACAGTCAAATATCTTTTGCACATCAAGAAATTAAGGGATACAATTAAAAAACAGTTTCATTTTTTGTTGATTTTGATTAAGGAAAGAAATTTAGAGAGGGGAAGAGAAAAGAATGAGGTAAATTTTAGAAAAAGTCATTTAGGCTTGAGAGAAAATTCTCTCCCTCTCACAGCAATTCCCGGAGTCCCTTTGGCTTGTATAAATAATATAATGTTGTTTTTCTATTTTAAAATTTCAACATTCTTGTTTCTCAACTTATTCAGTTTTATAAAAGTTAAGGTGTTTTTAAATTTATTTCTTAAATTTATAGAATTAATCTATTATCTACATTAATATGAATTTTATTGTCCAAAACTAAAATGAAGTTAAATAAGATTATTCATACATTCTAAATTTGTTAAATGTTGATAATAATTTAAATATTGTAAATGTGAAATTAACTGCATCTGATTCACAACAATTTAAGAAATTGACAACTATTTTTTTAGTACCATCATCTTTAGTTTTGTATTTGTTATAGTTTGGCTCGAATTCTAATTGGTAATTAAGTTAAATTTTTATTGTAATTCTAGTGGTTAGAGATTATTGGGTAATTAGGGTTTTTTTAATGAGTAAATATATATGTTAGGTAAGAGATCTTATTGAATAAGGTTTTTTTGTGACTAAGTATTTGAGTCTATAAATATATATTATGTTTAACCTTTTGAATTATGAGAGAATGAGAGAGAGAGAGGGAGTTACTCTAGAGGGATGTAACCACTTTTAGGTTCTCTACAACTATTGTGACTACGCTATAGAGATGTATTGTAGGGATGTTGGGAACAGTGTTTTGGTTCCACCGGGTTATGAGATATGTACACCGGGTTTTAGGATTACATGAGTTATCATGTATTTATACTCTTCGTGTTCTCTATGTTGATAGTGGATTGTTCGTTTCTCTCATCCGTAGAGGTAGGCTATTCCGAACCACGTTAAATCTTGTCTCTTGTGCATGTCTTGTTCTATGTTATTATCGCTTTGGTTATTTTTGTTGCATACCAAATTCCTAACAATATTTATGGTTCAATGACTCATAATTCTTTACTCATCTTCTTAATAATGTACACCTTGTAAAGTGCATCAAATAAGCCATTCAGAATGTAGTTACGCCATGCAAAATTAGAGTGTTGTCAAGCCTCAACGGTATTGAAGGCTGTAGCAGCATCCATCTCACCCTATGAAACAGTAGGAGGATCATCCTTCGAAAATTTGGTCGGATTCAACATGGTCAAATACAATAACATCTTTTGTTTTCACGTTTTGAAATTCTCTCTAATGAATTTTGCAGGCTTCTCATTATCGTTCATAGTCACTAGCAACGTTTGACTTTGGCTCGGAGCTTGAGCATGAGTAGGGACAATAGCACTGGACTAAGAACGGGATGCGTTACTGGATGTATTAGTCTTTTTTTTTGTTAGGAACAAAAATAAACCAGAATCAGAAAATTATGAACAAGTTAAACATTAGGAATTTAGCTTGAAACTAAAAATCAAAAACACAACTATAAACTTCTATTAATAGAAATTTTTTAATAAAATTAAAAGCTCGAAACAAAAGTATAAAACCAAGATAATTATGTTAACAAAAGATAATATGTTCACCATGGATTAGAACTTATTATGTTTAAGCATAGTAAGCACCATAATGAATAATGCACCAGATAGGTTCCATGAAAGAGAGGTGGTGCACTAGGCACGCTCAAATATCAAGTCTTTCAAAGAACCAATCCTAGACATACAGTTCCTTATTGTTTTCCAATTAGTCATTCATAAATTTTTCATTTCTTTTATTATGGTTGATAACTCTTAGATATTGACATATTTATGCACCTCATTACTAGTGTTTTTGCGTTGTTCATTTATATTTTATGCTTTTTTGTTAGGATTTCATGCATTTTGTCTCACTTTAAGATTTCTGCCATAGGATGTCGGTACATTGTATATATGTGTCGATATAGAGCTGCATAACCCTTTTTGCTATTGAGATACAAGTGCACCTAAGAGCTTAGAAAAGATAAAGGAGTTGCCTTCATATTTTGAGCCAAAGGATAGATGTAGGCACGTGAGAGTGCGGGACCATATGAGATCACTAATACAACCTGATCTTTACGGGCGCTCCATTCTAGTTATACAAGAGTCACGCGACACTTTGAGGTGCCGCAACCATTGTGCGCCAGAGGCTACACACTACCACTGTATCAAGACGAGTCACCAAGTCAGGCCACCAGACAATTCATGGAGCTGTAGAATGTCAACTACATCAAGACAAATGCCCTTTTTGGGATAGGACCACAAGAAAGATCAACAAGTGTTGATATATTATTGGTTGTCATATCTCACTCTGTTGTCTATATAAAAAGAAGACACATTTATAAGAAATGAGGTCTATTTGGTGAGAGTTTTGAGATCATATTTTTCTTGGAAAATTCTTCTTCTTTCTAAGAAAATGGCATTACCATTGAAGTTAAGGAGCTTGGAGGTCTTGGTGCGAAAGGAAGTAACATAATGGTTAAAAGGAATAAAATTCAAGATCCCGAGAGAGGTTTATTTATTGCCAATTATCCTACTTGATATTGGAATATGATGTTTTCTAAACTTATTTTATACTTTATGCCTTGTATAACTTAATACTTTATTTAATGCAGTTACCATTCTCTTATTGTTCTTTGTTATTGGCTTGTACCCTAATTAAACTATTGTAAAAATATAGAGTTGCATTTAGCATGCCTTAGCCGAATGATAAATGATTTAAGCGCCATGAGTAAAGAAAGTTACTACCTTGCTAAGTCAAGTGATACTTTGGGGCTTAGTACGGAATGGTTGTATCGACACTTGAATGGATGGATGTGTCGATAGACTATGTCAAGTGACATGTTGGGCTACTGCAAGTGCGTTTATTTGTGGCCTCAAAAGAGCATCGCCCATCAACTATGTCGATACCATAACACTGCAAACATGAGCACAACTATAACTATATTAGATAATTTCATCATTTAGATCACAACTATTGGTTGCTTCTAGATGTACCAAGGTCTCATCTTCAAGTTATATGGGTATCTCTTTAATTTCTCACTTACTTTCCTGAACCCCATCAAACTTATTAAATTATTACAACAAATATCGTCTAATAAACGTTTTACATTCCATGTGGGATTCGAAAACCCGACTCACACACACACCTCGTGTGTGTCCATTTTATTACTTGTGTCGACAATATATATTTGCAATAATTTAAGTGTAAGAACACTGACACCATTGTCGAGGAGTGTTACAACGCTATTCTTTTGTTATTGTTTTAGTGTTTTTTTAGTTCGTGTTATTAGTTTATTTTATTTGCTTTCAAAGGTGTATGGCTTCGAAGTTTTTTCGAGGAACTATTTCCAACTTAACTAAAACCGAAAAGGTATTTTGGAAGAATACATTGAGGATTACGCCAACCTATGGAAACTGATGGTGAAAATGGTCAAAATAAATAAGGAAACAACAATCGCTCACTACCACCACAAAATTTAAATGACAACTCGCAAGATGAAAATGCAGTAGATTGGGCCAACAACAACAATTGGAACAACAACCGTGTTATAAATGACATCGATAGGCCAATCAGAGACCATGTTGTACCGAAACTGGAGGGTCTGAATCTAGGTATTGTCCGTGCAACTATCAATGTTGCATATTTTGAGCTTAAACCCTGTTATGTTCCAGATGTTACAATCTACGTGTCAATATTGTGGAACACATCATGAGAACCCTAGTGTTCATTTAACTTATTTTATTAATCTATGTGATTCATTCATACAACAAGGAGTTCCACAAGAGGCACTTCGCCTTAAACTATTCCCATACTCACTTAAGGATAGAGCCAAAGGTCGCTCAGTTCTTTTTATTTAGGGTTTGTCTCGACATGGACTGACATTGCTCAGAAGTTTTTTCTTCGCTTTAACCCACCAATATTGAATGTAAAGTTCAGGAGCGACATTAATTTTTTCAAGCAACAAGGTGATGAAAATCTCTATGACGGTTGAGAACGTTACAAGTTTTTCCTCAAGAAATGCTCAATACATGGTTATCCATCATGGACTCAAATGGAGATCTTTTAAAATGGCATGAATATGCAATCAAGGATGATTGTTGATGCATCACTAATGGAACTCTTTTGGACAAGAGCTATGCTTAAGCTCTTGATATTATCATTAAGATAACTAAAAATGCTTTTTCATTTCCTACCTTGAGAATTTCTCAAGGAAATATGGTTGGAAGCACCACACATGTTGATGACACCTTGTTGGCACTTGTGAGTAAGGATGTGCATAATTAAATTTAATCATTAATCAGTATAACCATTACATTTTATATGTTAATTAACCAAGCCATTAAGGCTAAACGGTTTTGGTTAACCGAATCGCTAAAAATGATGGTTATAGTTACAGTTATGAATTTTGACAAACGATTAACCAATAAGTTAACCTTTATTAAAGTATAAATATATGTATATATATATATTTAACTAACAGTTATGATTTATGAGTCATATTCCATTTTAGAGGAAGTTGATGAAGACCTTGGGTGATTTGATCATAGAGTTAAGTTTTGTGGTTTGTGGTAGTAACTCATGGAAGTTTTATTTACCTTATGTTTGTTTTATGTTAGTTAAAATTTTGTCTTTAAAACTTTGATGGTGTATTTCTATGTCCCGAACTTTGATGGTTTATTGCTATGTGTTGAACACTGTTAAAACATGGAACTTTAAACTAAGTATAGAGTTTGTGTTGTGTTAGAACTTTGTACTATGTAATTACTTTTTCTTAAAAAATAAGTATGAAGTTAGTGTTTAAAATCTCTCTATTTAAGTATTTTTTTGGAACATGTTAATCTAACATGTGAAAAAAAATTTAATAGGTTACATGTTAACCTATAAATGAACTATTGGTTAACTGTGTATTAATGGTTAACCTTTAGCAGTTAATCATTTTTTAACGGTTAGGTTACGATTAGCAAAATTCAATAATCGTTATAGCGGTTAACCGACTATTTAGGCTAAATGGTAAGATTAACTGACCATGAACACCCTTACTTGTGAGGCAAGTGTCAGAACTAACCGACATGGTGACGAAGATTCAACAACCAGGGCAAGTGCAAGTGGTGCAGACATTGATAGACTCATTTATTTTCTGTGATGGTCCATATCCTTATGAAGAATGTCCACAAAACCCAGAATTTGTTTGTTGTGTGGGAAATTCTAACCATATGGATACCAATGTCTATAAAAATACATGCAATCCTAGTTGGATGACCCATCCTAACTTGTTGTATGAGAATGCTAATGTCGAAGGATGCAACAACTACAACCAGCAGTAGTCTAATTAGCCTGCTTATCAAAACCAGAATAGGTTTGCTCAATAACCTATGTACCGACAAGACCAACAACCCAAGTTACTATAATAATGACATACATCAAGTGGTTCATCTGAACCAACATCTTCTATAGAGTCTTTACTCAAAAATTATATCAACAAAAGTGATGCCAAGGATAAAAGCAGGGGTGTCGCATTAAGGGCTATCAAAACTCAACTAGGGAAACTTGTAGTACTTTTAATTCTAGATTGCAAGGGTCTCTCCCTAGCGGTACTGAAGTCGCTTAGAAAGAATGAAAGGCCCTTGAAAATGAGCATTGCAAGGCCATTAGTTTGAGAAGCAGAACCACTGTTGGGAAGTCTTGTACCAACATGACAATAGTAGGTAAGAAAGAGACATCGACAAATGACATTGAAATAGAGGTACATGTCAATGAAGAAGAAACTGAATCAAGGATGCAAGGAAGTATACAATATCGATAGAAAAGGTTGTATCAACATTCTGTTGGTTGAAGCCTTCGAGTAGAACCGAAATTTCCTCAATTTCTTAAAGGAATTATTTTCAAAAAAGGAGGTTCGATGAATTTTGAATAGTTGCACTTATTGAAGGGTGCAACACTATATTATCGGGACAATCGAGCAAAATCCCACCAAATCTTAAGGATATAAAGAGTTTTACTATTCCTTGTTCTATTGGGAAGTTATACATTAGAAAGGTACTATGTGACTTAGGTGGTTCTATTAATTTAATGTCTTTGTCCATTTTCAGAGAGCCTGCAACCAGTGAAGCTAGATCGACCAAGATTATGCTTTAGTTTGTTGATCAATCAATCACATGCCTTGAAGGGAAGATTGAAGATGTATTAGTTTGTGTTGAGACATTCGTTTTTCCTGCCGACTTTATAATGCTAAACTGTGAAGCTGATGAAGATATACCCATCATTCTAGGGCAAACATTCCCATCGACTGGGAGAGCTCTGTTTGGTATGGAGAAGGGCGAGTTAACAATGATGTTGGAGGACAAAATCTTAACCTTCAACATGAATAGAGTCATAGAGCGTGTTAACATAAGAAACAACAAAGTTATGGCTAGTCAGGACATAAATGTATAAGATATGCATTATCTTTGTGTCAACACAAACAAAGATGTTGACCCAGGGAAAGGTGCTCGCTTTGAAAAAGGATATGATAAGACAATTCAGACTATGTTTGGGGGGAAATCATGAACCCCTTGATGACCGTTCAAAGAAGCAGCCTTTGGCATCTGCTGTCAGCAAAGTAAATCATGTTGATATGTTCGAATATTTTTCAAAAGATAACCTGGATGTTTTGATTCAAGAAGAATTCAGTGCAAGTATTGACATAACTGAAGAATGCACATATGTTAGTCGCATCTCGATAATGCAGGACCATATGTGTAAATGGTATAATGTGCTTTGAGGAAGGACACAGTTGATCTGATGAGGTTTCACACGGAAGATCCTGTGTCAACATGTCCATCATTGAAAAAAACCAAGGTGCTAATTTTGGTCAGATACCTTGGTTGGTAACTTCCTTTGACCCATCTTTCATTTATCTTTTTACTGCTTTCGGTAAAGATAGTTAGATTTTTTTACACCATTTTTTCTAAGTTTCATGCATGATTTCTTCAGTCCTTAAAGGTGTTGGTAAACTGTTTGTGGTGTACTGATAGGAATATTAAGGGTAAATTTCTAAAAGTCACAATGATAACATGAGGTAAGCCTTTAGAATAGTAATTTTTTTATTATCGTTGAAATCCAACCGTTGAAGCATTCATAGGGAAGTAATATATCATCTGATAAGTTAAATTCATTGTTTTACCTTAACCCTATAAACTTTGATAATTTTTAACTTTTGTATTACACTATTCGACGAATTTAAAGGTGTCATTCAGTCATACGTTGTTTAATTAGACAACATATTAATTCTCAATCAATTAGAAGACATGATCATGCTTAAATTAATCACATTAGATATTTAAGGACAAAAACATAAATTATGAGAATCCAAAGGCGTAAACAAAAAATACTCATACCGATATGCAATTCATTCACACACATGATTGCAAGTCAAATATTAGCCCAAACGGAACATAGGAACTCTTTTAATTGAAATGTGGAAGTTAGGGAGCCAAATATAAGAAAACAAAACTATGAAAAGGCCCTAATTAACTTACCTACAAGTCGTAACGATACACAGGATATTACCCAAAGTCTAGTAGCCAATTACGGTACTAGTAATGTAGGCGTTGTACTGATACCCAGACATGAGTACCAGTACACTCTATTCTGGTATCAATCGATACTTACTACATTAACCAGTTAAATTTTAGAGGGTCGTACCGGAACACGAGCATACCATACCGGTACCCTCTGAATGAAATTACAGATCTGAATCTATAATTTCAATATAAAATCCCTTGAATTGAATCCAAACACCTAAGCATGCTCTTAAAGATAGATAGACTTATAAAGCATACAATCACATGCTTCCATCATGAATTACAACAACCAACATAGCCAAATGAATAATCTAGAGGCATAATCCTAGTCATGCACAAAATGCAAAACCAAGAAAGCATGAATGGTTAAACTATGAAAACAAGGCATATGATCTATAATGCCCATCACATATGACCAAAAGAGAACTTTTACATTTAGAAATCAATCAATGGAACAATGTAACCAACTATGTCCATTCGACCAAAATTAAAATCCCATGCTTAAGGATGCAACATGACATAGGGTATCATCAAGAAAATCAACCAAGAATCTATCAAAATTAAACAATGACAAATTTAAAAACCAGCAAAACATAAATCCCAAAAGATAGTGGTCCACATTGCCTTATTACAAGTTTATTAATCCAAAACATACTAAGGCTTGGTTTGTCTTGTCCACACCGACTTGCCACGATCCACAGTGCAGGAAACTCTATTCCTTTATATTAATGAAATAAAATGAGCGTAAGCTTCACAGCTTAGTGCGCACATCGCTATAAAACATTCATTAATGCATTATGCTAAAACAAATAGCAAAGATGATATGTAAGACATAAAAATCATAAATTTAATGCTTAAAAAACCTCATATCAAAATATGCAATTTCCTATCAATTTTCATTCAAAAGCTTGACATATTGGCATTAAATCTTCTAACTTAATAGTTCATATAAAAAACCATCAGATGCACGGATCAAACTTATCAAACGTTGGGTTAAAAACCTTTTTTGTATATATTCCTTGGTTGTTAGACACTTGTCCTTTTCGGTTCACTATCAACAAATGATTGTAGACAACATGTAACACCCTTAACGTATACTCGTAAATCGAATATACATTAAAGATGTTACGGAGTCGCTTAAAGAAATCTCGACTTATAAATTTATTTTTACAAGTATTTACAAATTTTAGTTTGTAAATCTAACCCTTTCTCAGTTTTCTTGAAAACACAACCTATGTGCAGTTAGCTAGTTTCAACCCTGAATTAATTATTTTAAAATATATTTGGCAATTATTAAAAATAACAGTCCAATTTAGGGTGAAAACTAGGTTCGCTATCTAGGCCCTTTCTTGACTTTAAAATATGTATGTGATTACCAATTATTCTTTAATAAAATTAAAAGCTCGAAACAAAAGTATAAAACCAAGATAATTATGTTAACAAAAGATAATATGTTCACCATGGATTAGAACTTATTATGTTTAAGAATAGTAAGCACCATAATGAATAATGCACCAAGTAGGTTCCATGAAAGAGAGGTGGTGCACTAGGCACGCTCAAATATCAGGTCTTTCAAAGAACCAATCCTAGACATACAGTTCCTTATTGTTTTCCAATTAGTCATTCATAAATTTTTCATTTCTTTTATTATGGTTGATAACTCTTAGATATTGACATATTTATGCACCTCATTACTAGTGTTTTTGCGTTGTTCATTTATATTTTTATGCTTTTTTGTTATGATTTCATGCATTTTTGTCTCACTTTAAGATTTCTGCCATAGGATGTCGGTACATTGTATATATGTGTCGATATAGAGCTGCATAACCCTTTTTGCTATTGAGATACAAGTGCACCTAAGAGCTTAGAAAAGATAAAGGAGTTGCCTTCATATTTTGAGCCAAAGGATAGATGTAGGCACGTGAGAGTGCGGGACCATATGAGATCACTAATACAACCTGATCTTTACGGGCGCTCCATTCTAGTTATATAAGAGTCACGCGACACTTTGAGGTGTCGCGACCATTGTGCTCCAGAGGCTACACACTACCACTGTATCAAGACGAGTCACCAAGTCAGGCCACCAGACAATTCATGGAGCTGTAGAATGTCAACTACATCAAGACAAATGCCCTTTTTGGGATAGGACCACAAGAAAGATCAACAAGTGTT
Organism: Hibiscus mutabilis; assembly: GCA_019671005.1. Lineage (NCBI taxonomy): Eukaryota > Viridiplantae > Streptophyta > Magnoliopsida > Malvales > Malvaceae > Hibiscus > Hibiscus mutabilis. The sequence continues at coordinate 32,179,594 of CM033713.1, forward strand.
GATATATTATTGATTGTCATATCTCACTCTGCTGTCTATATAAAAAGAAGACACATTTATAAGAAATGAGGTCTATTTGGTGAGAGTTTTGAGATCTTATTTTTCTTGGAAAATTCTTCTTCTTTCTAAGAAAATGGCATTACCATTGAAGTTAAGGAGCTTGGAGGTCTTGGTGCGAAAGTAAGTAACATAATGGTTGAAAGGAATAAAGTTCAAGATCCCGAGAGAGGTTTATTTATTGCCAATTATCCTACTTGATATTGGAATATGATGTTTTCTAAACTTATTTTATACTTTATGCCTTGTATAACTTAATACTTTATTTAATGCAGTTACCATTCTCTTATTGTTCTTTGTTATTGGCTTGTACCCTAATTAAACTATTGTAAAAATATAGAGTTGCATTTAGCATGCCTTAGCCGAATGATAAATGATTTAAGCGCCATGAGTAAAGAAAGTTACTGCCTTGCTAAGTCAAGTGATACTTTGGGGCTTAGTACGGAATGGTTGTATCGACACTTGAATGGATGGATGTGTCGATAGACTATGTCAAGTGACATGTTGGGCTACTGCAAGTGCGTTTATTTGTGGCCTCAAAAGAGCATCGGCCATCAACTATGTCGATACCATAACACTGCAAACATGAGCACAACTATAACTATATTAGATAATTTCATCATTTAGATCACAACTATTGGTTGCTTCTAGATGTACCAAGGTCTCATATTCAAGTTATATGGGTATCTCTTTAATTTCTCACTTACTTTCCTGAACCCCATCAAACTTATTAAATTATTACAAAAAATATCATCTAATAAACGTTTTACATTCCATGTGGGATTTGAAAACCCGACTCACACACACACCTCGTGTGTGTCCATTTTATTACTTGTGTCGACAATATATATTTGCAATAATTTAAGTGTAAGAACACTGACACCATTGTCGAGGAGTGTTACAACGCTATTCTTTTGTTATTGTTTTAGTGTTTTTTTAGTTCGTGTTATTAGTTTATTTTATTTGCTTTCAAAGGTGTATGGCTTCGAAGTTTTTTCGAGGAACTATTTCCAGCTTAACTAAAACCGAAAAGGTATTTTGGAAGAATACATTGAGGATTACGCCAACCTATGGAAACTGATGGTGAAAATGGTCAAAATAAATAAGGAAACAACAATCGCTCACTACCACCACACAATTTAAATGACAACTCGCAAGATGAAAATGCAGTAGATTGGGCCAACAACAACAATTGGAACAACAACCATGTTATAAATGACATCGATAGGCCAATCAGAGACCATGTTGTACCGAAACTGGAGGGTCTGAATCTAGGTATTGCCCGTGCAACTATCAATGTTGCATATTTTGAGCTTAAACCCTGTTATGTTCTAGATGTTACAATCTACGTGTCAATATTGTGGAACACATCATGAGAACCCTAGTGTTCATTTAACTTATTTTATCAATCTATGTGATTCATTCATACAACAAGGAGTTCCACAAGAGGCACTTCGCCTTAAACTATTCCCATACTCACTTAAGGATAGAGCCAAGGGTCGCTCAGTTCTTTTTATTTAGGGTTTGTCTCGACATGGACTGACATTGCTCAGAAGTTTTTTCTTCGCTTTAACCCACCAATATTGAATGTAAAGTTCATGAGCGACATTAATTTTTTCAAGCAACAAGGTGATGAAAATCTCTATGACGGTTGAGAACGTTACGAGTTTTTCCTCAAGAAATGCTCAATACATGGTTATCCATCATGGACTCAAATGGAGATCTTTTAAAATGGCATGAATATGCAATCAAGGATGATTGTTGATGCATCACTAATGTAACTCTTTTGGACAAGAGCTATGCTTAAGCTCTTGATATTATCATTAAGATAACTAAAAATGCTTTTTAATTTCCTACCTTGAGAATTTCTCAAGGAAATATGGTTGGAAGCACCACACATGTTGATGACACCTTGTTGGCACTTGTGAGTAAGGATGTGCATAATTAAATTTAATCATTAATCAGTATAACCATTACATTTTATATGTTAATTAACCAAGCCATTAAGGCTAAACGGTTTTGGTTAACCGAATCGCTAAAAATGATGGTTATAGTTACAGTTATGAATTTTGACAAACGATTAACCAATAAGTTAACCTTTATTAAAGTATAAATATATGTATATATATTTAACTAACAATTATGATTTATGAGTCATATTCCATTTTAGAGGAAGTTGATGAAGACCTTGGGTGATTTGATCATAGAGTTAAGTTTTGTGGTTTGTGGTAGTAACTCATGGAAGTTTTATTTACCTTATGTTTGTTTTATGTTAGTTAAAATTTTGTCTTTAAAACTTTGATGGTGTATTTCTATGTCCCGAACTTTGATGGTTTATTGCTATGTGTTGAACACTGTTAAAACATGGAACTTTAAACTAAGTATAGAGTTTGTGTTGTGTTGGAACTTTGTACTATGTAATTACTTTTTCTTAAAAAATAAGTATGAAGTTAGTGTTTAAAATCTCTCTATTTAAGTATTTTTTTGGAATATGTTAATCTAACATGTGAAAAAAATTTAATAGGTTACAGGTTAACCTATAAATGAACTATTGGTTAACTGTGTATTAATGGTTAACCTTTAGCAGTTAATCGTTTTTTAACGGTTAGGTTACGATTAGCAAAATTCAATAATCGTTATAGCGGTTAACCGACTATTTAGGCTAAATGGTAAGATTAATTGACCATGAACACCCTTACTTGTGAGGCAAGTGTCAGAACTAACCGGCATGGTGACGAAGATTCAACAACCAGGGCAAGTGCAAGTGGTGCAGACATTGATAGACTCATTTATTTTCTGTGATGGTCCATATCCTTATGAAGAATGTCCACAAAACCCAGAATTTGTTTGTTGTGTGGGAAATTCTAACCATATGGATACCAATGTCTATAAAAATACATGCAATCCTAGTTGGAGGACCCATCCTAACTTGTCGTATGGGAATGCTAATGTAGAAGGATGCAACAACTACAACCAGCAGTAGTCTAATTAGCCTGCTTATCAAAACCAGAATAGGTTTGCTCAATAACCTATGTACCGACAAGACCAACAACCCAAGTTACTACAATAATGACATACATCAAGTGGTTCATCTGAACCAACATCTTCTATAGATTCTTTACTAAAAAATTATATCAACAAAAGTGATGCCAAGGATAAAAGCAGGGGTGTCGCATTAAGGGCTATCAAAACTCAACTAGGGAAACTTGCAGTACTTTTAATTCTAGATTGCAAGGGTCTCTCCCTAGCGGTACTGAAGTCGCTTAGAAAGAATGAAAGGCCCTTGAAAATGAGCATTGCAAGGCCATTAGTTTGAGAAGCAGAACCACTGTTGGGAAGTCTTGTACCAACATGACAATAGTAGGTAAGAAAGAGACATCGACAGATGACATTGAAATAGAGGTACATGTCAATGAAGAAGAAACTGAATCAAGGATGCAAGGAAGTATACAATATCGATAGAAAAGGTTGTATCAACATTCTGTTGGTCGAAGCCTTCGAGTAGAACCGAAATTACCTCAATTTCTTAAAGGAATTATTTTCAAAAAAGGAGGTTCGATGAATTTTGAATAGTTGCACTTATTGAAGGGTGCAACACTATATTATCGGGACAATCGAGAAAAATCCCACCAAATCTTAAGGATATAAAGAGTTTTACTATTCCTTGTTCTATTGGGAAGTTATACATTAGAAAGGTACTATGTGACTTAGGTGGTTCTATTAATTTAATGTCTTTGTCCATTTTCAGAGAGCCTGCAACCAGTGAAGCTAGATCGACCAAGATTATGCTTTAGTTTGTTGATCAACCAATCACATGCCTTGAAGGGAAGATTGAAGATGTATTAGTTTGTGTTGAGACATTCGTTTTTCCTGCCGACTTTATAATGCTAAACTGTGAAGCTGATGAAGATATACCCATCATTCTAGGGCAAACATTCCCATCGACTGGGAGAGCTCTGTTTGGTATGGAGAAGGGCGAGTTAACAATGATGTTGGAGGACAAAATCTTAACCTTCAACATGAATAGAGTCATAGAGCGTGTTAACATAAGAAACAACAAAGTTATGGCTAGTCAGGACATAAATGTATAAGATATGCATTATCTTTGTGTCAACACAAACAAAGATGTTGACCCAGGGAAAGGTGCTCGCTTTGAAAAAGGATATGATAAGACAATTCAGACCATGTTTGGGGGGAAATCATGAACCCCTTGATGATCGTTTAAAGAAGCAGCCTTTGGCATCTGCTGTCAGCAAAGTAAATCATGTTGATATGTTCAAATATTTTTCAAAAGATAACCTGGATGTTTTGATTCAAGAAGAATTCAGTGCAAGTATTGACATAACTGAAGAATGCACATATGTTAGTCGCATCTCGATGATGCAGAACCATATGTGTAAATGGTATAATGTGCTTCGAGGAAGGACACATTTGATCTGATGAGGTTTCACACGGAAGATCCTGTGTCAACATGTCCATCATTGAAAAAAACCAAGGTGCTAATTTTGGTCAGATACCTTGGTTGGTAACTTCCTATGTGCAGTTAGCTAGTTTCAACCCTGAATTAATTATTTTAAAATATATTTGGCAATTATTAAAAACAACAGTCCAATTTAGGGTGAAAACTAGGTTCGCTATCTAGGCCCTTTCTTGACTTTAAAATATGTATGTGATTACCAATTATTCTTTTTAGCAAAGTAATTATCCTTTCTACCTTAGCTTTATTCTATTACAATGCTAATGTCTTATTTTTCTTTATCCATATACGATTCGTCATCAAAACTGATTATTTATCTATCTTTTAGTCTAATTTAATGCATCATACTCTACTAGCAATTAAATAATTACCTGTCCACTAGAGATTTTCATAAGCTAGAATATCTTACTGATGTTTTGCAGATTGAAGCTTGATCAGAATGCTCGACTCCTCTTCAAATACTTTATCTTAATCTACGTGTGAAACAAACACACGCTAAGTACGAACTTAGTGAGGCAAAACTTATAAATCAAAGTAAAGCACTTTAATTTTAATAAAAAATCCATAATAAATAAAATACTAAATATAACATATAAGAATTTAGAATCGTGTAGAATGACTTATTGAAGTCGTTCCTCTGTCATGTAACCTGTAACAATCAACATCTCATATAGATGTATAAGGCAATGTCATGTCAAATCAAATATCCAGTAAAACACTTATTTTCATTTGAATCGTATCACTTTCACTTTTCACTTTCCTTTAGATCACTTGTACTTGTTACTTTTTATTCATTTCATAGCCCAATGTAATGTAATTGAGAATGCATCGTATGCGAGTCACTATTGAGTATGCACATGTGCGGCATCAACTAATATGTTGTGCCATAATAAATCATTGTATCACTGTATCTCTATACCACTACTGTAATTTAACAGCATCACTGTATCACTAGCTCATAGTTGTAAAACACAACATCACTATTTCACTATAAAATTGTTGTACATTTATACAACATCACTGTATCACTAGGTCATAGCTGTAGAGCACAGCGTCACTGTATCACTATATCACTATACTCCGCCTCATTGGTATGCCAATTATACCAAGAACCTCAATAATCATACAAAGGGCTTTTAACATCAATATCTTGTAAAGATCATTATAAACCATTTAAAAATTATTGTAAAAAGATCAATTTACGATTCGAATTCTTTTTCTTTCAAATCATTCTAGGTTGACATATTATATTTCTTTATCATATTATATATATAATATGTAAAAATGCACTCACCTGAGCCATTTATTAGCTTGTCTCACTAAGCTCTACTCGATCCTTTCCTTCATAATACTTCGACCCTTCTTTTGATCCAAACCAAACTTCATTGATCATATAAATACGAATAATATTCGTTAGATTCAAACCTAACAATACTTTAAACATGCTATCGAATCTAGTCATTCGAATATACAAAATTTCCAAAAGTTTTACTTCCTTCCTTATACTGTCCAAAACCCATTTTTGGTCTTTAATGACCATTTAGAGCTCCCATTAACCCCTTTCAAGCTTACTAATTAACCTTAGATGCAAAATGCATCAATTCTCATTTTCTGACAGATTGCACTACCTTCAAAGAAATATTTCTATAAAATATTCTAAAACTCGGAATTCGATTCCGTTTATTCTAAAAGAAACTAGATTCAGTAAGTTTTTCAACCATATAAATTAATAGCCCAAATTCAACTTGTACGATTTATGGCAAATTTTCAAAGTCAATTACAATGCTGGAATTCGGAACAGACTGGTGCTCGATTTTCTGACCTTTCGTCACTTAAAAATTCATATCTTTTGACTCGGAACTCGAAATCAGTTTCCGTTTTTGGAGGCGAAACTAGATGAACAAATCTTTACATCGATTTAAAATTCACCTTCTAACTATTTTTGTAGAATTTATGGTGAATTTTCAAACTTACTGGCAAAACTAGTCTTCTACATAGCTTTCCATAATAAACTTCTAATTTATGCTAACTTCTTCTTATTTTTATTCTTGTCAATTTAGTCCCATCACTTGCTTCAAACCACTAATGTATTACTTTCTTCATCAAATAAATATTCAAAAATAATTCCCTTTAATTTTTAGTTCTTTCCGAAATAGTCACTAAAAATGCAAATATAAGGATTCAAACTTCTTAACTTTGAAAATTAGTCTTCAAATCAACATTACTACTTGAATTATATTATTTCAAATAAAAATCAGATTTAATCCTTATCAAAAACCTCATCTCCGAATTGGTCACTTAACTTTGACAATTTGTTAAAATGGTCACTAACTCGATTTAACATCGGTTTTACATTCTAACTTCAATTTCACATCTCCAACTTCAATAATAACATAAATACACTTCAAAATCATAAAATTCAGATTAGTCCTTTAACTTTTAGAATTGTCGAAACGGTCCCTATACCTTTAATTTAGGGTTTTGCTTCCAAATAACAAATTCAAGCTTACTAGATCATTTATCCAACATCACAAACCCTAAATCAAACTTGAATCCATAAACCCTAATCATCTTCATACAAACTAAAATATGTAGGGTTTAAATCACAACTCAATAACATGATTTTAACATCACACAAACTTGGTTTCACTTGAATTTCATCATGAAATCATAAAATCTCAAAACCTCCGATTTAATCCATAAGCCCTAATTTCTTTCTTATGAAAATTCTCATCAATCAAGCATGTATTTCACGAATTATTTACACCAAAAGATAGAGCTTGAAGAGTAGAACAACTTTGTAGTTGATGAGATTACCTGAAAATCGAGTTTTGGGGCTTGAATCGAACTTGGAAAATTTTTCTCTATTTTTATTTCTTTCTCCCCCTCATATTTCGAAATTTTAAGATGAAGAATGGTCTTCATCTTTTATTTTTCATCCAATTTGGCCACATGTCTTGTATAAATGAATTTTAAATTCATTTAGATAATGAAATTACTAAAATGCCCTTTTAATCCAATGGTTGAGATTGATCTTATCATCAATCAAGGGCCAAGATTAAATCTCCCATTTCCTCTTTCCAAATTTGCCCTTATAACTTTTTAAATATTTCAAAATTGCCATTGGGGCCAAATGACCAATTTACCCTCTAACTAGTTTTTATTTACTAGTTTGCCATTCTTGTAAAAAATCAACTAAATCTAGTTGGAATCCAACCAATTATAATAAAATATTCATAAAATAGTATTTTACGACTTTTTCATGGCTTTTGGATCAGTCTCTGAAATTCCGGTTCGATCCAATTTTCCCGATATTCATAAAATACTTCTACTGCAATTTTACCTTTTTCTGAGCTATTGAATTTATTCCGAAAATTCTATATTTCCATATTCGGGAAATAAACTCTATTATCCTATAAAAGCTTCCTTTTCCAAGGACTTAGATTGAATTTTCTTAACTCAGTCTATTTTCCCGATACTTATCGAAAATCTTCATAGAATAAAATTCCTCTTAGAATTCCTTTATCGATAATCCATACGAATTTTCTCTACTCTTACTGAGTCCAAAATATCGATCAGAAACACTTTGATAGGACCTTCCCGAAGGTCACCCATCCTTGTATTTTTCTGGCCTGAGCACGCTTAACAATTTCATTCGATCCAAATTTCGGTACCTTTTTATGCATCTTAATTCTTAAAACCGATATCAAGGTACCTATTTTAATCCGATTTACTCTTATACTGAATAAAATTACTTGTTGAAGAAATTTACACTTTAGTCCCCAAACTTTTCCAAAGTTTATACTTTAACCCCAAAACTTTCAAAATTTACATTTTGGTCACTAGCCAAAATTTGGGATATTACACAACACGTCCTTACAAACTAACAACCATAGACACCCGTCCTTATGGAACCAAATAGTTACGATCAATCAATTAAACACTCATCCTTAGATTTCAATTCTCACATAGATTTAGAGTATTCACCATATGCTATACCAACTATATCCGATCTCAATTTAATTTTTCACAAACCAATACGTCCATTTAAAACACATTTACTTATTGTTTTTCTTATACAATTCATAAATCAAAATGAAAAACTTTGTTGCGTAATGGCAAGTAAACAAATCATATCAAAAACTCATATTGATAACTCTAGGTACAGTCATGCTTAAAGAAACAAGTTTATTAAATTACATTGCATAAAAACAATAAGTTGTCATGCTCTTTTTCATCAATTCAGAATCATATATTCATATTCCTCTTGGAATAATTCAAAACAATTAAAAGCAAAGGTTAGAATGGATTACTTCAGAGTTTAATATAGCTTGTTAGGCTACTATTAAACTCCCTTGATGATTCCAAACCTTGTAAAAAGGCAATACAAAGATTCGCACTCACCACTCGCTTTTGCCTTAATTGTCGAAAGTTTTACTCAAACGTCGTTATCCATCGTTCGTCTGCAAATCCTCCGTAGCTACTTCCGGTGTCTCTAAAACTTAATCAACAATTTATTTCTCATCAGAAATTAACTCAAAAGATCTAGCATTCAAACTTAAAGCTGATCGCTAACTTTTACACTTGTAAAATACCAAAAATTCATATGAAACATCATAAAATCTTATTCAAACTTCAACTCAGCATATAATCTCAAATCCTAGTCATTCTCAATCTCAAATATCATCTAAAAACCTCCTAAAATAGTAGCTAACCCTTAGGAATCCAAATCACCATCAATTAATCAATATTCATCAAGAACACTCAACTTTATTTAGCTAATTAAATTAATTTCAGGATTAATCTTTTAAAATTGAGTTTAGATTATATATAACCCATAAAAATCATCAAAACTCAACCAAAATCAATTAAGTTTCTATTGCAAATCAATGTTTCATCAACACTCTTCCAAAAACTAAATTTCTTAATTAAATCATAATTAAATCCATAGAAAATCATTAAAACAAAAATTTAGGAATACATAGCATGTGGAATATCAATAAGAAATCTCATCATAGCTCGCTTTAGATTGAAAAAAGGATTTGAGATGATTCCAAGAAATTGACGTAAAATTCCATAACCAATGTAAAATGGATTTTGAAGAAATTAGACTTTAGAAAAGAAACTAATGGAATATGAAATGATTTAGGAAGAAAATGATCAAGTTTTGTTTTAGAAATATATGGAGATTTTAGAATTTTTGGAAATCAAGGGAAATGTAATTTGATAGAAAAAGTTGAACTCATTCTTCCATGGAAAAGAAATTAACCGTCAAAATGATTTTGTTAAACCCAATCAGTTCTAATTCAAACTCAAATGGTATAGCAAATTCTTAAACATTCATACCATGTATTCCTTTCAATTTGATCACTAAAAACACATTTCAATTTAAAACCGGCTCAATTAAAGCCATTTGTCAAAATTCGTTTTTTAATATGTAAATTAAATAATCTGAAATTATTCTTACCCATCCAACCAACGCAAAATCAATTTAACATTCTTTAATTAAATTTCCAAAATTAATTAATTAACTAAAATTCCATTTATTACTAAGTCGACCCGATTCAATTACCCAAAACTTCTAACCCAGATTTTGAGATATTATAATTACCACCAGAGTAGAATGTACGAGCCTGATATTTCCAAGACTGCATTTAGGTCACCTTATTTGTTGGGCAGACATTTCAAGATCATAAATAAATCACTAAGTTTAAAAGTTTTAATAGACCAGCAGGCTATTACACCCTCCCAACACGAATGGGTGGTGAAGATGATGGTTTTGACTATGAAGTCTGTTATAGAAAGGTAGTTTATATTTTATAACATAGTGACATGTGTTGTCTCGAAATCCACTTTTTGTAGGAGGAAAACTCATGGTTGTTAGCAGTTTTGACACTTCTGTGCCGGCTAGGGTAGCTGAATCTTGGTAGAAAGACAATAAACTTAAAAAGATCATTGCTGAAATAGAAGAAGGGTATTCAATTCATTAAAATTATGTCTGAAATAGGAAAATTTTGAGGAGAAAGGGTAAACTAGTGGTTGGAGATGATAAAGAACTGAAGAAGGAATTAATTGAGTTTTCTCATGGGAGCTCTTTAGGAGAACATTCAACAATTCAAGCCACAGTTAAGAGAGCTACTGCAATAATATATTGGAAAGGGTTAAGAAAAGAGATAAAAAAAATTGGTGAGGGACCGCACTACCTGCTAGAAAAACAAAAGAGATTTGCAGCACTCTAGAGGGTTGTTACATACCCTACCTATACCAGATGTTGCCTGGTCCTCCATAAGCATGGATTTTGTTCAAGGGCAGTTTCTATTTTACCAACACTTCTAAATTCTAATTTCAAAGGGGAAAGAAGCAATAATGGTAGTGGTGGACAGATTAATCAAATATGGACATTTCATTGGTTTAGCCAATCCTTTTTTCCGTAGTAGGAGTTGCCCAAATATTTATGGAGAATGTGTTCAAACTTCATGGATTGCCAGGAAATATAATTTGTGATCGGGGCAAGGTATTCATGAGTATATTTTGGAAGGAGCTGTTTAAAATTCTAAGGATCACCATTACACCATCCACAACCTATCATCCAGAGATGAATGGTCAAACCGAGAGAGAGAACAAGTTCTTGGAGACCTACTTGAGATGTATGACAAAACTTAGGGAGTGGGACAGTTAGTTACATCTAGCTGAGTGGTGGTATAATACCTCTCATCACTCTGCCATTTATACCACACCACATTGTGCTTTATATGGTCAAGATCCTCCCGTTCATGCACCAGATTTGGTTGGGGATTCATTGGTAGTTGTTGTGGACAAAAGTTTACAACAGAAGGAGGCAGCAATCAAGATGTTGCAATTTATTTATAGAGGGCTCAATTAAGGATGAAACAACAATAAGATAAAGGCAAAATAGACTGTGAATTTCAAACGGGATTTTGTAACATCCCGAAAAACATGTTAGAAGGATTGGATAGTCCAATAGGTTCGAATGAGGTTTGGGTATTGAACTTAGTTAATTAATTAATTCCGGATTAATAATCGAATATGTTTTAAATCAAAATTGAGAAATTTGAAATGGCTAATATTTTAGAAGTTATTTAATTCGCTTATAAAATATCAAAATTGGTAATTTTGATGGCTTTTCAAAAAGGAAGTTGATTTCGTTCTTTTTGGAGTTTATGATGATTAAATCATAAGTTTTTAAAATGTTTTAATGACTAAATTGATAGAGAACAAAAGCTATGAATCTTTATCGACGGTTTCATTTGCTAGAGAAGCTTGTCTCTTCCAAATATTCCTTTCCATTTTTTCTCTCAAAATGCATCCTTTTAATTTTTTTTTGAGATTTCTTAATTCTTTTTCTTCCTAGGGGCTTTCTAAACTTGGATTTAGCTAAAACCTTTTTGCTTTCTCTTTTATTTTTTCTTGAATTCACGTTCTCATGTGGGAGAGGATTCCAAAATCCATTTTGCATCAAATTGCGGTAAGCTAAGGTTCTTTAATGATATTCCACATGATATTTATTCTCAATCTATCATTTCTATTGCTTTTTAAATATTAAAACAAATTTAGATTAAATAATTGATTTTTGGTGAGTTTATGAACAAAATTAAATTTGGTTGTGAAAAAATAATAATTCTTATTGGTTTTTGTTGATTTCTTGATGAATAATCGTAATCTAAAATGGATTTTGAGTTTGCAATCCAGGAATTAGGTAATTAGCTAATTAAAGATTGTTGTTCTTGAGGTAATGAGTTAGATTAATGAAGGATTGAAGCTAAGATGGTTAGACACTATTGTTAGATGAGTTTTTGGTAATAATTGGAATGATTCTTGGTTAAGAATTGATAGGAATGAGCTGAATTGAGGTTGGAATGATTGGGTGAGGCGTTAGAAGTGAAATTTGGAGGTGATTTGAATTAGATGACAACAAACTGTTGATTGCTGGAAGTTATGAGATCCATATTAATATTAGAATTATATGTTTATGAGTTGTAGAGCTTGAGGAAACGAATCTAGAAGTTTAGAGAGTATTTCGACAATTTCGGCAAGGTATTAAGGCTTTGGCAAGAAGGCGTAAGCAAGTTGGTAAGTGAATCCAATTTCAAGTGCTCAATTGGTTTGTAAACTGATTTTGGAGAGTTTAATGAAAGCCTAAAACACTTTCTTAGACTCGGAAGTAAGTATTATGTTTATGCTTTGACTTTTTTTCAACTATTGCAAAGGTGTGACATGTTTTGATTTATTTTGGAAAGCATGATTTGAAAAGCTTACTATTTTTATGCTTTTAATTTCGATATGCTATGTTTCATCAAGCATGATTGTGCCTAAGAGCACCTACATTTGATCTGATATGACTTGATTTGTTTTCTTTGAGCAAAACTATATGAATTTGATCTGATTTGCTAATTCATAGGAAAAACAGTAAGTAATCATGTTTAAAAAAGATTATATTGGCGTGTGACAAATGAAATTGAGATCGGATTTAGTTGGCATGCCATAAGATAAGAGTACTCTATAAATATGAAAGTGTATTGGGACTTAAAGAGTCTAATTGATCAATTGTCCTCGGTAAAGTATCTTGAGGGCCGAATGGCTAAAACCGTTGGCTACATTCATTTGTTGGGCGTAAGCCGAAGGCCGGATGGATAATGGTTTTGGGATATAGATTTGTATTTGATTTGACGGGGGCGAAGACCCAAGCCTGTATTTTGATAAGTTCAATCCATGTATCTGATAATTTAAACTAATGTGAAGTCACACGTAAATTTGCCAATATAAGAGTTATTAGATATGATTTGAACACTTGAACATGTTTTGCATTTGATTTGAACAAGTATTTGAATTTGGGGAATGGTTTGATTTGGAAAATGCATAATCACAAAGATTTGGTTTTCAACATTGCATAGATGAATTATTTGTTGAGCTTTCTCACTAGGCATTATATGCTATTGCTTATTTTTCATCTTTGTAGAGGAATAAAGCTTTTGGGGATTGCACTTTGGGCAAGAGTCACCAACAAGACAAACTGAAAATTTTGAGTATGCTTTGGATTTACTTAATATGTGTAATAAGGCAATGTGGGCCATTTTACTATGGGATTTGTATTGGTTTACTTGAACTTTTGTATTGAGCTTATGATAGACTTTTGAACATGCAAGTGAAGTATGTTTTGGTGTTTTCGGATTGTACAAATGATCTAGTTTAGATGCTTGAATAGTGAGAATTGTTGCAATTTTGAGTTTGAAGGTCAAATGATGTTTTATTGGTGTGATTGTGATTTGAGCATGTTTGGTACGTGTATTAGGCCATTTGTGACTTATTCAAATAGGTAAAATACCAAATATGTCTAAAATGACCATTGGGTTCCTTAATTTAGACTTGTTATGCAATCTTTGACTTTTGAGTTGACATTTTGCTATTGTGATTCTTTGATGTTGTAACTTGGTCTACACGTGTGACTTTACATGTTTGATATGCTCATGAATCACTAGAAACATGTATAGGTCATTTAGATATAATTGAGAAAGCTTTGGAGTGATAAAAATCTGCATTTTCTACATTTCTGCAGGAATGTATCGAAACCTGATGAACATGTTTGAAATTTGTTGAAGCTGGTATAAAAACTAGGGTCCAGGTTTCGAAAATAGAAGGCCAATTTTGGCTATTGGAACCAAGGTTTAGAAACCATAGGGGTCTGGTATCGAAACCTTTCAAGTGGATGGTTCTGCAAAGCTGAAAAATAGTTTGAAATGTTATATTTTTGGTCTTGTAACTTTAGCTTATCAATTCAATGAGTTCTAAGTGTCCAATTGAGCTGAGATTCTGCACGAAAGTCTAATAATGGTTAATTTCAAAATGATGCCATTAATTTTGGGTAAGTCCCTTAAATTTTATAAATTTGTAATTTGGTCCCTAAATTTCTAGATTGTGCAATTAAGCATGGGTTGTGATTCCGATTTGAATGAAATTTGGCACGCTGCTTGTTTTGATGTTCTAGGGTTGCATGATGCATCTAGATTTGCTTGCTTGGTTGAGAGTTTTAAATTTAAGTAGAATTTCATTCAATTTATTGGGATTCACTTTGTTGAATCAATGTAATCCACGTAATTCAGTTCTAACCTTCTAGGTCGATTTATGGGGGTTATAGATTTGGTCTATTTAAAGCTTCAACCTTATAGGCAGCAATCAATTTAAGTTAGGGGTTGTCAAAAATTGGCCCCTAAGTTGTTTGACCCTTACAAAATTATTGATCGAGTGGGATAGTTGCTTACAAGTTGAATCTGCCAAATGGATCGAGGGAACATCCAATTTTTCATGTTTCCCAATTAAAGAAACATATTGGAGCAACCAATGTTCAGACTGATTTACCAGTGGTGGGACTAGATGGGACGATCATCAAAGAGCCTTTGAAGATTCTAGAAAGAATGATGAAAAAAAGAAAATAGATCAGTGACTGAGGTGCTAGTGAAGAGGACTAAATCTTTCCCTGAAGATGCTATATGGGAAGTGTTGTAACATGTAACGCCCTGGTTTTGGGCCTAGGAGTTCTTAAGTGGGTTAGACGGTCCATTGGATCGGATTAGGGAATTTGAATCAGTTTCGAGATTTAATTTGGATATAATATTTTCGGAAGGGTTAAAAATATGGAAAAATTATCTAAAATCATTATTTAATATGTAAATGATTTAGCTGGAAACAATTTTACAAAAAGGGGTCTCAAAATTTTGGGTGGTGACCAAAATGTAAAGTTTCAAAATTGTTTCAGTGACTATTTTTGTAAAAGGGTCAAAACCTAGAATCTTTAAGGAGCTATTTGACCAATATTTTTCATCAAATTTTCCCCTTAATTTAGGATATTTTTAAAGGTTTTTTAATTGGTTTTATAATTAAAACAAAATGGATTTAATATAAGGATTATTAGTTATTCAAAATCATTTTCTTACGTAACTACTTTTCATCTAACTTTTTCTCTCAACTTTTCCCAGCAACCAAACTGAGTTTCTCATTCCAAAATTCTCAACAATCAATTCTTATTGATTTCCTTTTTGATTCCTAAGTGATTCCTCTAATTCCTATTGCAAAATCTCTTTGGATTTCAATCAAACTTTGCCAATTAAGAGAGAAATCAGCCATTGGAGGTGAGGTTCATTCTTCTCCTCTAATATAAGGTTCTTTATTGAAATTTCCAAGTTCTTGATCCTTTAATTATGGTTTTTAACTTGTTTTGATGATTTAATTGAAGGAAAATGGTTAAATCAAGGTTTAATTGGTGAAAGTAATGTAATCTCGTAATGATTCTGTTTTCTCATGATTTAGATTGATATAGATCATGATTTTGATGTTGAATGATGTTAATAAGATGGATTAATCATATGAATCCCGAAACTAGTTGAATTCCTAATTTTTTAGGTTGTTGGTATGTGTTTTTGAGGAATTGTGAAGGTTTTGTGTATGCTGGAGGTATAGGGATGGTTGTGAAGTGTTTGTAGATGTTGATTGATGTTAATTGATGTGTGGAAATGTTAGGTTATGGCTGGGTTAAGTTTGGAAGGTGTTTGATGATAGTTTCGATTGTTGTGGAGTGGTTTTGGATAAAGGATGTTGTGGATTTGAGTTGATGTGTTCTTGATTGCATTATGATGCAATGAGCTCTCTATTTTTGTGTGGATAAAATAGGAGAAGTTGGTCCTCAAGCTTGAATGTTTTTTCAGAAGCTTTGGAGGTGAGATTTTTCGTATCGGCAAGCGAGGCTTTGCGTGTCGGAGAGTGAGAACGAGATTTAAAGCTTTTCAAAGGTTTGAAAGTTGTGTTTGGGAGTTTAGATCAAGCTTGAAATGTTGGTCTAAGCTCGGAAGTAAGTAAAAGATGAAATCTCTCTCTCGAACTTGATTTGACAATTGATTTTATGCACTTATGTTAAATGGTTTAATTACTCACTGTTTATGCATGTTTAGAGCATGGTTTAATGCTAGAAAATGATTACAAAATGATGAGAATGCATTTAGAAGTAATGTACATTTCATTAATGTTTATGAACATTGTTTAATGCAAGGTTATGTTGCACTGGTTTAATGGTTTTGATGATGCATAAGAAAATAGTGAGTTGTTGTTAGTAAAATGAATTATATTGGCAAGTGATAGAATGAAAAGGTTTGTAAATATTATCGGATATAGTTGGCCGGCCATAGGATTGATAGTGCACTATAAAAAGACGCATTGGATGTAGAGGGGTTTACATGTACCGAATACTCCATCCAAGTACCCTAACGGTTGAATGATTTAATTGTACTAAAGACTCCCGTTAGTAGATTATACATCTGATTGATGAGTGGTTTTGAGGGGTTTATACGTTCCAAAGAATCCACTATGGGTGTCACAATGGTGGAGGGGTTTACGAGTACCAAAAACTCTCGTGTGTGAACCTTGTAATGCCGATAGATTGTATGATAAGTGTTGAGGGAACACTTGTTGAATACGTGTATCCGATGTTATCTTTTGTAAAGTGAAACATGGTAATGATCACTTGTAAGCCAATATAATTGATGATGCATCACAAGTGGATTAAGTTGTTTAATGTGGTTAAACATGTTTTACTCTTTAAGCCTTGCATTGGTAGTATGCATGGGAAAACTTAAATTGATGGTAGCAAATAGGATTTTGCTGTTGAATCCATAATACATGTCGCATATGGTCTAATATGTTGTTTTGGAAATGTTAAGTGCATGGTTTTGATAAGGCATGATGTTGTAATATTGTTAAAATGCATCTTGGAAAGTGTTTATTAAATGATGGTAAAATGGTTTTAAATGTATTGATAGTTGTTGGTTTTGAGCATTCCTCACTAAGCCTAGTGTGCTTACGCTCTTGTTTTCCATCAATGCAGACAATTAGAGTTTTTTGGGCAGCGGGGAAGCGAGAAAGGATTTCTGAAGATTCATTTTCAAAGTATGGTTTAAACACATACGGTAGTGATAAAGACAATATGTCGGATGAGGTTTGGGGAGGGTTTTTGATGAACTCCCTGTTGTTGCAAGTTTTAAATATTGTTTTGGACTTGTAATAAGCTTTAAATAGTGGTGATGTGATTGGTTTTGCGTTTTGGATGTGGTTTAGGGAGCATGCCTTTAGACTTGGTGAATACTTGTGCTATGTTTGCTGGGTTGGTCCAAAATGTTGCTATGATGATGTTTAAGTAGATCAATGATGCTATATGATGTTTAGATATGTGTTAATGTTGTTTGGAATGAGCCAAAGTGTCATATGTTGGACCTAAAGGTCATTATAGGCCTCTGCATACCGGTACGTGTACCTCAAGATCGGTATGCGGGGTCCTGTTGGGGCTTAATTTGTCGAATTAAAGCTACAGGTACCGGTACACCTAGCCACCGTATCGGTATGCCCTAAGTAAAATGAATGCTTGTTCTGGTACACGGGTTTGAGGATCAATACGACCCCTTCAATTATAACATTCTGTACCGGTACGCGGGGTACCGTATAAGTACATATTTTGGTTACTGAAATCCTGAGTTTTGAGAAAATATGAAGGGGATTGGTATAGGTCAAAGTTGTACCAGTACGGGTTGGTCAACACACCGTATCGGTATGGGCATGAGTGTATCAATACGCAAAGCCGTTATGTCTGTTAATCCATATTGGTGCGGGCTTGCCTGTATCGATACACTATGCTGATTTTATGCAATCTTGTTATGTTGAAGTCTGAAAATCTTGCAAATTAGTCCCTGATTGTTATGGATGCAATTGAATGAATGTGGATGATTGTTTTGAGCTAGAGATTTAACCTGAAGGAATAAAATGGACTTAATTGGGGTTAGATAATTTTAATTGTAACAAAGACCTTATAATCTACAAAAATTACGTTTGGTCCTCGATGTGAGTTGTTAAGTAATTGATCTCCATTTTGCATTCCGATTTAATTGTGGCGTTTCAGCTGCAGCATGAACATGTAGGATTATAATTAAATGCATATAGACAAGATAAAAAGAAAAAAATTAGCTTAATTTAGGTTATTAGTTCAGGTTTGCTTCGGCAAACCTAATGTGACTCTTTTGGTTCAATTTCGGCTAGGCCATGCTAAGGGGGTTACATTTGGTGCTATCATAGCCTAAGTTACAAAAAAATAGGATGTTGTTGATGTTGTACGATGCTGATTGCTATGCGCGATGATTGTTTATATGTGTGGTACGTGAAATATGCCATGTTAGGGTATTTTGGGGACACATTGCCTTATTACTATAGTTATGAAATGATTTTGGTTTAAAATGGAATTCTTGAATCCTTGCTTGAGCTGGCCTGATTGATTTTGTTTTGATGTAATTATCATGCCTTAGATACATTTATATATGATGCCACCGAGGAGAGAGTTATGATCTAGTAGAAATACTGCTGCCGGAGGGCAGAGAGTAAAGGGTAAGATTGTACATCCTGAGGGATTGCCGCCTCATCCGCCTAATCTTCCTGAGGGATTAGAACAAGTACCACCTATACCACCTGATTCAGTGTTTGGTGATATGACGCCTTTGGTTTAGGCGATGACGGGAACGTTCCAGGCCGCAATGGCTGGAGTTAATGTACCTGCACCAACACCCTCTAGCACTGTTAATAAGAGGTTGTCGTTAGAGTGTTTACGTAGTCTTGGGGGAGTTGTGTTTAAAGGGTTGGCACTCGAGGCATTCGAGGAGTAGATGGCCAGTACATAACGGATCCTAGTTTAGATGGGATGTAATGATGAGTGTAAGCTAGGGTGTGCAGTGTCCTTGTTGCAGGGTGATGCATACAGTTGGTGGACCACTGCAATTGCGAGTATAAAACCTGGTGATATAACATGAGAATTCTTACAAGCTGCCTTTAGGAAGAAGTATCTAGGAGTGAGATACTTGGATGAGAAAAAATGTGAGTTTATGGCCTTGGTCTAGGGTGTTATGACAGTGTCAGAGTACGAGGTGCAATTTGTGAGGTTGAGCCAGTATACACTTGAGTTGGTGCTGGATGGGGGGCATTGCTGTGAGTGTTTCTGATATGGGTTGGTACAGGACATTAAGACGTATATGCTGGCCATTGACTACACTAATTTTGACGTGTTAGTTATACGGGTGAAGGATATTGAGTAGAGCCTAGGTTTATCTCATCGTTCGGGAGGTTCTGGCTTTGGGAAGAGAGCAACAGACTTTGGTACTGGTGGTGGTCAGTCTAAGAGGCATCATGATCGGAGATTTCGGTCGAATACGATACGTGGTAGAGATGGTACTAGTCGGGGATCGTATAGACAGAGTACCCAGGTTTGGGTAGAGCATAATGCTTGTTGGGCTTGTGGATAGAGGGATCATATGAGGTGGGACTGTCCACATTTAAGCAGAGAGAGGTAGGCTCCTACAGTTAAGGCTGCGAATTCTTGTTAGAGTTGTGGGTCTATAGAGCATTTGAGACGTGATTGTTCATTGCTTGATAGAGGTAGGCAGACACCTGTGCGTGTTGCTGTAACATCGAGGGGCTGTGGGCGTGGCCGAGGTAACTTCTAACAGAGGAAAGAAAGACAGAGGAATATGGCACACACTATAGTTGTTCGACCTGAGGGTGGTGGGCCAATGAGGGTTTATGCGTATCGTACAAAGGAAAATGACACAGACGTGATAATAGGTACATTTACCTTGCAGTCTATGTCGTTATTATCCTTGATAGATTCTGGTTCCACGTATTCATATATTTTGCATGAGTATGCACATTTGCTTGGTATACCGGTAGAAATGTTTAATGTGGGTATGCAAGTAATGGGTTCTTTTGGTGAGATAGTTGTTATGAGGAAGTTGTATCGGAGATGTCCATTGAGGGTTCAAGGACATGTTTTGTGACTGACCTGATAGAGCTACCGTTCTATGGTTTCGACGTGATATTGGGTATAGACTGGTTGTCCAAGCATCGGGCTGTGGTGGGTTGTGAGACAAAGTGAGTTTCGCTAAAGTTACTTGATGATTATGAGGTAGTAGTTATGGGTGAGAATGTTAAGTTCTTATCTAACGTGATTTCAGCCTTGGAGGTGCAAAAGTTGCTAAGATGTGGGTGTCATGCGTATCTAGCTTATGTTATGAATCCAAATGTGGAAGAGGTGTGAACTAGGGATATCTGTATTGTTTGTAACTTTCTGAGTGTGTTTTCGGAAGAGTTATCTAGTTTGCCGTCGGATAGAGAAGTGGATTTCTGCATTAAGACATATGCTAATTTGGTTTCGGTGTCGATTGTTCCATATCGCATGGCACCAAAAGAGTTGAAAGAGTTGAAGACGTAACTCCATGAATTGTTGGATTATGGTTTCATTCGGCCTAGTGTTTCTCTATAAAGAGCACTAGTGTTGTTTGTAAAGAAGAAGAATGGCACTTTGAGGATGTGTATTGACTATCGGCAACTAAACAAGTTGAAGATAAAGAACAAGTACCCCTTACCGCGAATTGATGACTTTTTCAATCAATTTTAAGGTGCTACGGTGTTTTCTAAGATCGATTTGAGATCTGGCTACTATAGTTGAAGATTAAGGATAAAGATTATTAAAAACTACTTTTCGTATGCAGTATGACCATTATGAATTTTTGGTGATGTCGTTTGGGTTGACAAATGCACCTGCAACGTTTATGGACATGATAAACCTAGTGTTTCATGAATTTTTGGATCAATTCGTATAGTGTTCATTAATAATATTCTTTTGTACTCTCGTACCGAGGAGGTTCATGTTCGACACTTGCGGATTGTGTTGCAGACCTTGCTAGATAATCAGCTTTACGCCAAGTTGAGAAAGTATGAATTTTGGATTAAAGAAGTGGCTTTTCTCCGCCATGTGGTATCTGCTGAAGGTATCCAGGTGGGTCTTAAAAAGGTTGAGGCAGTTGTGAGTTGGAAGCAACTAAAGTATGTATCGGAAGTCCGTATCTTCTTAGGTTTGGCAGGTTATTAACGTCACTTTGTGGATGGGTTCTCGATGATTGTTGCTCCGTTGACCAAGTTGTTACAAAAGGATGTGTGGTTTGAGTATACGGAGGCTAGACGACAAGCTTTTGAGAAGTTAAAGGAAGCTTTGACACAAGATCCAATCTTGATTCAACTTGAGTTAGGGAAAGAGTTTGTGGTTTATAGTGACACATCCTACGTTGGGTTGGGGTGTGTGTTGATGCAGGAAGGGAAAGTGGTAGCGTATACATCGAAGCAGTTGAAGGTGCATAAACGTAACTACCCTACGCATGATCTTGAGCTTGTCGCGGTAGTGTCTGCATTGAAGATTTAGAGACATTACCTGTACGGTGAGAAGTGTATTGTATACACGAATCATAAAAGTCTGAAGTATTTAATGTTGCAAAAGAAGTTGAATTTTAGGCAACGTAGATGGTTAGCGTTGCTTAAGGATTATGATTTGACAATCGAGTATCATCTGGGTAAAGCAAATGTTGTAGCTGATGCTTTGAGTAGAAAAGCCATTGTGGAGTTGAGTGTCATGTTTGCGAGGTTGAGTGTGACCTGTGATGGGGGTCTGTTGGCGGAGTTGCAGGTGAAACCATCATTTTCGCAGTTGATTAAGAAAAAACAACCTTATGATGAGGTGTTGGTACCGCATGTCAAAGATATCATGGATGGAAATCCTACCGATTTTCACTTTAATAATGATGGGGTGTTGTGTTTTAAAGAGCTAATTGTGGTGCTTAATGATATGGAGTTGAGATGGGTGATTTTGACCGAGGCACATGATAGTCCTTTTGCTATGCACCTTGGTAGTACCAAAATGTATCGGGGTTTGAAGGAAGAGTACTATTGGGTGGGTTTGAAAAATGATGTGGCTGATTTAGCTGCTAAATATATGGTTTGTCAATGTATGAAGGCTGAATATCAATTTCCTTATGGTTGTTACAACAGTTGAAAATTCTGGAGTGGAAATGAGAGATGATCACCATGGATTTTGTGTTGGGGCTGCCTTTGACACTAACTAAAAAGAATTCTATATGGGTGATTGTTGATTGGTTTACGAACTGTGCATATTTTCTGTAAGTGCATACAACGTATTCTTTGAAGAGGCTGGCGGATTTGTATGTTGCTGAAACTGTGAGGTTGCACGGGGTGCCCAAGTAGATTGTTTCAGATAAATATCTGCAGTTTACAGTGAGGTTTTGGAAATGTTTACATCGAACGTTGGGTACTCGCTTAAATTTCAGCACGTTGTATCATCCCCAGACGAATGGCCAATCTGAGCGTGTGATTCAGGTTTTGGAAGATATGTTGAGATGTTGCATCATTGAGTTCCAAGGAATCTGGGAAAGGCATATGCCTTTGGTTGAGTTTGTGTACAATAACAGCTATCAAGCAAGTATTAAGATGGCACCGTATGAAGCCCTGTATGGTAGGAAGTGTCGTACACTTTGTGTTGGGTCGAGGCTGGGGAAGAGTATATTTCTATGCCTGATGTGTTAAAAGACACATATGTGAAAATAAAGCTTATTTGCGATCGGTTGAAAGAGGCCTCAAATAGGCAGAAATCCTATGCAGATTTGAAGCGTAGAGAGGTTGAGTACACTGTTGGTGAGAAGGTTTTCCTAAAAGTTTCACCTTGGAAGAAGGTGTTGCGTTTTAGGCGCAAGGAAAAGTTGAGCCTGAGGTTTATTGGACCGTATAAAGTGTTAGAACGTGTTGGTTTTGTGGCTTATCGGTTGAGTTTACCTCATGAGTTGGAGAAGATTCATGATGTGTTTCATGTGTCCATGTTACGGAGGTACAGTTCGGATCCTTCGCATGTTATGCCAGTTGAGGATGTTGCGTTGCGACCAGACTTGTCTTATGATGAGGAACCAATGGAGATTCTTGACTCTAGTAGTAAATTTCTGCATAGCAAGACGATAGAGCTTGTTAAGGTGTTGTGGCGACATCGCGGTGTTGAGGAGGCCACGTGAGAGAGTAAGTCGGACATGATTGCCCAGTTTCCACATCTGTTTCCATCAAGTAAATTTTAAGGGCGAATTTTCTTAAGGGGAGAGTTGTAATGCCCTGGTTTTGGGCCTAGGAGTTCTTAAGTGGGTTAGACGGTCCATTGGATCGGATTAGGGAATTCGAATCGGTTTCAGGATTTAATTTGGATTAAATATTTTTGAAAGGGTTAAAAATATGAAAAAAATCTAAAATGATTATTTAACATGGAAATAATTTCGATGGAAACAATTTTACGAAAAGGGGTCAAAAGTGGATATTTTGGGTGGCGACCAAAATGTAAAGTTTCAAAACTATTTTTAGTGACTATTTTGTAAAAGGGTCAAAACTTAGAATCTTTAAGGAGCTATTTGACCAATCTTTTTCATCATATTTCCCCCTTAATTTAGGCTATTTTTAAAGGGTTTTTAATTGGTTTTATAATTAAAACAAAATGGATTTAATATAAGGATTATTAGTTATTCAAAATCATTTTCTTACGTAACTACTTTTCATCTAACCTTTTCTGTCAACTTTTCCCAACAACCAAACTGAGTTTCTCATTCCAAAATTCTCAGGAATCAATTCTTATTGATTTCCTTTTTATTCCTAAGTGATTTCTCTAATTCCTATTGCAAAATCTCTTTGGATTTTAATCAAACTTTGCCAATTAAGGGAGAAATCAACCATTGGAGGTGAGGTTCATTTTTCTCCTCTAATATAAGGTTCTTTTTTGAAATTCCCATGTTCTTGATCCTTTAATTATGGTTTTTAACTTGTTTTGAAGATTTCATTGAAGGAAAATGTTTAAATCAAGGTTTAATTGGTGAAATTGATCTAATCTCGTAATGATTCTATTTTCTCATTATTTAGATTGATATAGGTCATGATTTTTATGTTGAATGATGTTAATAAGATGGCTTAATCATAGGAATCCTGAAACTAGTTGAATTTCTAATTTTCTAGGTTGATAGTTATGTGGTTTTGAGGAGTTGTGAAGGTTTTGTGTATGCTGGAGGTATAAGGATGGTTGTGAAGTGTTTTTAGATGTTGATTGATGTTAATTGATGTGTGGAAACGTTAGGTTATGGCTGGGTTAAGTTTGGAAGGTGTTTGTTGATAGTTTCGGTTGTTGTGGAGTGGTTTTTTATGAAGGATGTTGTGGGTTTGCTTTGTTGTGTTCTTGATTGCATTATGATGCAATGAACTCTCTGTTTTTGTGTGGATAAAATAGGGGAAGTTGGTCCTCAAGCTTGAACGTTTGTTTCAGAAGCTTTGGAGGCGAGATTTTTTCGTATCGGCAAGCGAGGCTTTGCGTGTTGGTGAGTGAAAATGAGATTTACAGCTTTTCAAAGGTTTGAAAGTTGAGTTTGGAAGTTTAGATCAAGCTTGAAACGTTGGTCTAAGCTCGGAAGTAAGTAAAAGATGAAATATCTCTCTCGAACTCAGTTTGGCAATTGATTTTATGCACTTGTGTTAAATGGTTTAATTACTCACTATTTATACATGTTTAGAGCATGGTTTAATGCTGGAAAATGATTACAAAATGATGAGAATGCATTTGGAAGTAATGTACATTTCATTAATGTTTATGAACATTGTTTAATGCAAAGTCATGTTGCATTGGTTTAATTGTTTTGATGATGCATATGAAAACAATGAGTTGTTGCTAGTAAAATAAATTATATTGGCAAGTAATGGAATGAAAAGGTTTATAACTATTATTGGATATAGTTAGCCGGCCATAGGATTGATAGTGCATTATTAAAAGACGCCTTGGATGTAGAGGGGTTTACATGTATCGAATACTCCATCCAAGTACCCTAACGGTTGAGGGGTTTAATTGTACCAAAATCTCTCGTTAGTAGATTATACATCTGAACGATAAGTAGTGTTGAGGGGTTTATGCGTACCGAAGACTCCACCATGGGTGTCACAACGGTGTAGAGGTTTACGAGTACCGAAAACTCCTGTGTGTGAACCTTGTAATGCCAATAGATTGTATGTTAAGTGTTGAGGGAACACTTGTTGAATTTGTGTATCCGATGTTATTGTTTGTAAAGTGAAACTTGGTAATGATCATTTGTATGCCAATGTAATTGATGATGTATCATGAGTGGATTAAGTTGTTTAATGTGGTTAAACATGATTTACTCTTTAAGCCTTGCATTGGTAGTATGCATGGGAAAGCATACATTGAGGGTAGCAAATGTGATTTTGCTGTTGAATCCCTGAAACATGTTGCATATGGTTTAATATGCTATTTTGGAAATGTTAAGTGCATGGTCTTGATTGGGCATGATGTTGTAACAATGTTTTAAAAGTATCTTGGAAAGCGTTTATCAAATGATGGTAAAATGGTTTTAAATGCATTGATGGTTGCTGGTTTTGAGCATTCCTCACTAAGCCTAGTGTGCTTACGCTCTTATTTTCCATCAATGCTGACAATTAGAGTTTTTCGGGTGGCGAGGAAGAGAGGAAGGATTTCCGAAGATTCATTTTCAAAGTATGGTTTAAACACATACGATAGTAATAAAGGCAATATGTCGGATGAGGTTTTGGGAAGGTTTTTGATGATCTCCCTATTGTTGCAAGTTTAAAATATTGTTTTGGACTTGTAATAAGCTTTAAATAGTGGTGGTGTGATTGATTTTGTGTTTTGGATGTGGTTTAAGGACCATGCCTTTAGACTTGCTGAATACTTGTGCTATGTTTGCTGGGTTGGTCCAAATGCTGCTATGATGATGTTTAAGTAGGTCAATGATGCTATATGATGTTTATATATGTGTTAATGTTGTTTGGAATGAGCCAAAGTATCATATGTTGGACCTAGAGGTCATTACAGGCATCTGCGTACCGGTACGGGTACCTCAAGATTGGTACGCGAGGTCCTGTTGGGGCTCAATTTGTCGAATTAAAGCTACGGGTACCAGTACACCTAGTCACCGTATCGATACGCCTTAAGGAAAATGAATGCTTGTTCCGGTACACAGGTTTGAGGATCGGTACGACCCTTTCAATTATAACACACCGTACCAGTACGCGGGGTACTGTATCGGTACGCATTTTGGTTACTGGAATCTTGAACTTTGAGAAAATGTGAAGGGGATCGATACGGGTTAAAGTTGTACCGGTACGGGTTGGTCAACACACCGTATCGGTACGGGTATGAGTGTATCAGTACGCAAAGCCATTATGTCTGTTAATGGTACGGGCTTGCCTGTATCGGTACGCTATGTTGTTTTTATGCAATCTTGTTATGCTGAAGTTTGGAAATCTTGAAAATTAGTCCATGATTGTTATGGATGCAATTGAATGAATATAGGTGATTGTTTTAAGCTAGAGATTTAACCTGAGAACATGAAACAGACTTAATTGGGGTTAGATAATTTTAATTGTAACAAAGACCTTATAATCTACATAAATTACGTTTGGTCCCCGATGTGAGTTGTTAAGCAATTGGTCTCTGTTTTGCATTCTGATTTAATTGCGACGTTTTCGTTGCAGCATGAACATGTAAGATTTTTATAATTAAATGCACATAGACAAGATAAAAAGAAAAAATTGACTCGATTTAGGTTATTAGTTCTTGTTTACTTCGGCAAACCTAATGTGACTCTTTTGGATTTCGGCTAAGCCGGGCTAAGGGGTTACATAAGAACTGCAACAACAATTTTTACACATTGATCCTTGAGGTCAAGGATATTTTCTAGCAGGGAATATTGTCATAGGCCTTTATACAAGATGAAATTTTAAATTTTATTGCTGCTGTTGAATTTTATGTTAATTTTGTTTATCTTTTTTTAGTGTAATTAGTGGAACGGTGCCGTTTGGGCTCATCTGTTTGTTAGGGTAAAGAAGAGTAGTTAACCCTTCCCTACCATTATCTTGAATTTGAATAAAATTTCTTGTTTCTCTGTCTTCACCCCAAATTTCTTCTCTAAATCTCTTTTTCTGAATCTTCTTATTCCTTATTTTTAAGTCTTGTTATAGTTTCTTGAGATTTTACATGCCATGTCAGCATTTCTAGAGTCATCTATGTGATGATGCCACTTCACCAACAAGATCAATGACCACACAAAGATGTCATCGACCAACCACCATACTTTGCGTGTTCCCCAACCATCGCCCTTCACGCGCGACCCATCAGCTCTCAGCCTTTTTCACATACATCAGGGACCACATAGTCCTTATCCCGAATGACAACCTCAACAAAAATGAAAATTTTAGAATATTCAAAACATATTTTAAGATTCGAGAGAAAGAAAAGGGGAAAGAAAAAAGGCCGAATCTAAAAGGTATTTTAGATGGCAGCAACATTAGCAAATATTCAGATATAAAAATAAAAATAGAATACGAAATGAAAAAGATCCAGATTAAAGTAAATTTGGAAAGAAAATCAAAGAATATTCAAGAAAAGACAAAAAAACCGAAAAGAAAAATCGAGTGAACTAGGTACTAGAAGTGAACCACACCTGTCAAGCTAAACACAAAACTATTAACCCACACGTCATCACTGTAGCCACATCCAGTGAACTAGGTACTGGAAGTGAACCACACCTGTCACCTGTCACCTTCGACCAAAATCCATTTGTTATTTGATCCCTTTATTTAGTGATTGATTATTTATTGCTTGCTTTTAACTTTCGTTCATTTTATTTTAATTCAGTCCTATTTTGTTTTGTTATTTAATTTCATGTACTTTTAATTATACCTTTTAATTTTGTTTTATTTTAATTCTGTCATTAATTTAAATCTATACTCTGCTTTAATTTGTGCAATTAATTTACATTCATTTATAGTTTTATCCTTAGTTTATATAATTTGTTTCTAATATTACATTATAATTTTACGTTTACAATTAGAACCTTGTGATTACTTTAAATTATTTAAATGCATCATCTATAAGGCCCGATTCACTTCTTAATAACACGGGCAATGTTCTTTATTTCAAAAACCAAGAAGGATAGTAATATTAACTGATTGATTGGATCACGACTTTTATTATTGATTTGCAATAGATGAATATCCTCTATTATCAAATAAAATTAATTGTGTTTATAAAAATTAAAGACAATGATTCGTTTTTATTTTGAACATTACAGATGGCGTTACTAGAGGATTGCTACGTTATCCAATGATGTTCAAAATAAAAGAATATCCTCGTGTAAAAATCGAATAAATTAAAGTTTCATATTAAATGCATCTAGGGATTAATTTTAAAATTAAATTCAAAATTGTAATTTCCATTGCATAATCTACTCTCGAATGTTATTTGATTTTCTATGGTTTATCGTAAATATGTTTTTAAAAGTGATTTTCACAAATCCGTTCTTTTAAAAATGATTCTATAGGTGCCTACTCTTACTTAGGGATGGAAATCGGGTGAGAAATAATTGAAAATCGTAAATATTCGATCGACATGTATGAAAATTAACCAAAATTTTCACTCATGAGGACGGGGACAAGGGAAGTTTTATCACCGAAGCTCAAATGAGATGGGGATGGAGATTGCTATATTCGAACCGTAGAGATAATCGAACTTTACCTGTATAAATTACCGTGAGGATCCCAAAAAATATCTGCAAGGATCCCGATATTTTACAAAGTTGGATGGTCATAAGGATAATTTACCCATTTTATAACAAAAACCTAATATCACATAACTTGAGTATGACTGGTTTGAGTAAGTTTAGAAATTCTCCGTAAATTTCATAAAAATAATTAGAAAGTAATTTTATACATCGTTGTAAACGTGATTCAGTCTAGTTTTGTTTAAAATACATGATGATCGATTTCAATGTGTTTTAAAATATATGAATATTTTAATATTGAAATGTCAAAAAAAATTGGTAGCATATTTCTTAAAAATAGTTTTAGCAGTGACTTTAAAAAATCACCCAAAATTATATAAGATAAATCATGAAGTGAGCTTTTTTTTTTGCTGGGCAAATATGATTTTATTAACATAACCATAAAGTCATGGCCAAAGTAAAATGTCTCGTGAAAAACCTTCTTAAATTTAGGTAGAAAAAAAAATACAATCTATCCAGCAATACAGAAAAAAAGGTTTTGGTAAGGTCTACACCAACCAAAATAACACCCAGCAAACTCACCCACATCGCTGCAAACCAAACACCTAATAACCGAAAACCACCAAGATACAAAACAATACCCTTATTATATTTCTATAACCGTACATAAGTTTAGATTTATTTAAAACAATCAGTTCACAATTTCGAATTAGTTATTAATTTTTGAGTAAGCAAAGGTCAGAAAAAAAGACGATAGTCACTTTCCAAAAACAACAATAGCAATGACTTTAGAAATTTGTCATAAATCGTACGAGTAAAATTAGAATAAATAAGTTATATGGTTATAAATATTATCGAATCTAGTTCTTTTTTTAACAAAGAGATCATAATTTGGAACTGTAGATTATTAGTTACATATTTTCTTTTAGAAGTAGTGTATGTTGTCATGTTTCAATAGTTAATATTTTAGTCATATTTTATAGTTTTAAAATGGTTTGTTTGTTGTTGGCAAAACTAAGTTATCATTTATGTTTATAATTTTGGAGATTTAATGTGGTGTATTTGTTTCAATGTATTAAGTTTTGTTTATTTTTTAGCTATGGGGATTAACAAAAACCAACGGGGATCTGTAAGAGATGTGTATAGGGATAAAAAAATCCTCGAAATGTTTAATAGAAATTCTCAAAATCGTACTCACAAGCGTTGGGCACGTAATGGGGAATGCAAAATTATTCCCAACCCGTCTCGTTGCCACCCTTACTCTTACTAAATCTAAAAGATCGATGACGACCCTATTTATCCAAATTTAAATTTTTTTAATAAACCTTCAAAATTCTCGAACTTAAAGAATCGTTTCAACAATAAAAAATTTAGAATAAATATAATTTGATGAATACTTTAATTTTAAATAATTTGTAAAATAAAAAGACAGAAATTGCATTGATTTTGCAATTTCTATAAGAACAAATGCGTCACATCATCTCGTATGTGAGAAGAAAGATACTGGCAATTTGGCGTTGGCTAAGCATATTCTTCATTTATTTTATTTTATTGCCCTTTACAAATCATATTTTACGAAACTTGGTAGTGGTGAAGGACCATCCAATTGGCACTAAAGAATTCTCTATAGAATTAGAGATTTAATTTAATTAATTTATAATTGATTGAAACATAAAATAGTCTTTGATTTCGTTTTTAAGTTCAATAGGTTTTTGAACTTCGGTAAATTATTCCCTTAGTATTTTGATAGTTCAATTGTTCTATGAATTTAATAAATTTGGTCAAATTTATCCTTAATTGTTTTGGATAATTCTACAGTAAATATTATGTACCACAATATACAACTATTTATATATACTGTAATGTACTATTAACTGTTTTATTTAGTTTTAAAATTTTAAAGACCGAAAGTGTTATTATCCACTTTTAGAATAAAATTTTAAAAAATATTTTTTTATATTTCCTTTTATTTTTTAGTTCAAAAAATAATTAAAATTTTATTACTATAATAATTCCTACTTTCACTTTAATCTAATGGTAAAGTTCACAAATGGTCACTAAACTTATATCAATTATTTAATTTGGTAACGAAACTTCCAATTTATTCAATGTTACCATTAAACTTTTAGTTTTGTTTCAATTTAGCCACTAACCTGTTAACAGCTGTTAAAAGGGTGATGTGGTTGTTAAAATATTTTGTATAATAACACATTTAGTCCTTCATGTTTACACATTCAAATAATTTAGTCATAATTCGAAGTAAATAATAAATTTAACCTCATTATTCCAATTTGACCTATTTTTAACTAGAGATAATTTAATATTTTATTTTGATCCCTCAATTATAACTAATGTTATCTTGTCCATCCCAATCCCAATCCCAACCATACCCAATCATAATCATCTCATGAAATTGTATTCAAAAGATATATATATATATAAATTAAACATAAATTTGTTATAAAATTACTAAAAAAATCTTCAATCCTTTTTTTTCCATCATCATCGTCTTCAACAATTTCCTGCTTACTAAGCCATGTTTGAGCCCACGTCCCAATTAGTTTGTTCTTCTTGTACAATCGTCTATTAGCTCCATACTACCCTTTTAATTTACCAGAAGTTAAATTAGCAACAAATTATTTCCATTTTATCGAAACCATTGGCTACAAATTTATCGAAATCAGAAAAAAATCCCAAACCCATGTTGGAAATGCTTGGGATCCGCAGGCTGTTCCCATAATTGCGAGAGCTCCCTCATCGAGAATGTTTTCTAGGTATTTATTTTAACAACTTTGCAAGCTTATTGTTTATTTTTAGCTTTGGTTTTTGAATGTGAAAATGTTTAAATTTTGCAATTCATTTTAACTTGAATATAGAATATTAGTGGGTATCAGGAAATTTTTGTTTATAGAATCCATGGTTACTGTACTACTAATGGATTTTATTCTGGGGAAAGGGTTGATTCTGATCTAAACTTTTAACACTTCCCCCTATCAGCTTTAGGACTTGTGTAATGCAAAAGGGTTCATTCAAGTAAAAAAGAGGCTTTTACATTCGTATTTCTGATTGACTTTGTGTTGCTTGCTCTTATTCGGTTCCTATGCAAATTCTGAACTTAGATGCTGCAATTTGAATTTCTATTAAATTAAAGGATAGATTTGGTATGGTTGGGACTTTGGGAGGGACAAGATAACAATAGTTATAATTGAGGGATCAAAATAAAATATTAAATTATCTCTAACTAAAAATAGGGTCAAATTGAAATAATGAGGGTTAAATTTATTATTTCTTTCGAATTAAGACTAAATTGTTTGAATGTGTAAACATGGAGGAGTAAATGTGTTATTATACAAAATATTTTAATAACCACATCACTCTTTTAACGGTTGTTAAGGGGTCAGTGGCCAAATTGAAACAAAACTAAAAGTTTAATGGTAACATTGAAGCAATTGGAAGTTTGGTTACCCAATTGAATAATTGATTAAAATTTAGTGACCATTTGTGAACTTTGCCCTTAAATTAAAGTGAATGTAGGAATTATTATAATAATAAAAGTTTAAATATTTTTTAAATTAAAAATAAAAGAAAATCTGAAAAATTAATATATATTTTTTAATTTTTTATTCTAAAAGGGGATAATAACACTTTCGGTCCCTAGAATTTCAAAACTAATTAAAACAATTAATGGTACATTGCGGTACATATGAATAGTGGTACATTGTCATTTACTATAGAATATACAATTGTTTTGGGATAAAATTGTATAAAAAACTTTGTAAGTTTTCATAAAAAAATTGGGTACACTACCTAGTTAATACTCAATCTATTATCGTGATTTTGTTTTGATACCCTACTTATTTTTTGACAAAATAATACTTAATGTTACATTTTTATTTTGTTTTGGTATCCAGTCGTTAAAAATTAATGAAGATGATGATATGGCTTGATATAATCACGGTTTTAGCCCAAAACACTTATATTTTTCTATCAATTTAATCCAAAACCCATCAATTTAAACATCATCTTAATTTCATGGTAAAATTGCAAACTACCCTTTTTATCCCATCAAATTTGTTCAACTTCTTTGGGTTTGGGGATTGGGGTTTAATAAAGGAGGGTTTATGGGCATAGACGTAGCTAGCTGTGAGCATGGGGTGTCCATTGGCACCCAACAAATTTTGAGAAATTATTTTAATATATATTTTATATGAAATATATATATATATATATATATAAAAGAAAAATGACACCATCTCAATAGGAATCTGATATCAGTTTAAAAATTAATTAAGATTTTTTTAAAGAAAATTGACAACAATTTAAAAATAATTAAATTTTTTTAAAGAAATTTGAGATCCACCATTTGAATCCACTCATTTTTAATAAAATGTAAGTTAACACTCAAAATTCTGACACACACTCTAAATTTTCTGGCTCAACACCTTGCATTTGAATCCACTCGTTTATGAGTTGTTTTTTAAGATTTCAATACCAACTCCATTTCATCACTGTTCACACCAATGGCTCAACACCTTCCTTCCAGAACAATCGCTCTTAATAAACCAGAAAATGAAACATAAAATACCAAACCATAAGATAGTAAGAACAAAAACGAAAGATAGAAGACGGTTCAAATGGAGTTGTAAGTTGTAACATGCAGACGGCGGCTCAAGATGATAATAAGAAAATCATAGACCAATAATCTTAATCATCATCATCTCAATTTGGCTCTTAATTAAATAATATGCACATTTTCAGAAACTATTTACAGTAAAGAATTTGGCTCTTAATTTTATCAATTATTCACAATAGAATATTTTTAGTGTCCGGATGACTGTTTATGGGTGGGAGTTGGGTTTATGGTTTAAGTGAGTTAGGGTTGATGGTGGCTTAAGGGAGAGAGAGGCTAGGGTTTTGGGGGAGAAGAAAGAAAAAACAAGGAAACTTTGCAGTTTTAACCCAAATATTTAAGATAATGATTAAATTGATAGAGTTTGAACCAAATTGATAGAAATGTATAAATCTTGATACTAAAACTGTTACTATTCTTAAAAAGGAGCCACATCATCATCTCCATTAAATTTTATCAATCGGGATACCAAAACAAAATAAAAAACGCAACGTTAATTACCATTTTGCCAAAAAAAGGTGGGGTACCAAAACAAAAACATAATAATAAATTGGGTACTAAATGTGTAGTTTACCCTAAAAATTTAGGGGATAATTTGATAAATCTGTAAGTTCATTGATCAATTTGATTTAAGAAAATTCGGTAGCCAATTTGATTAAATTGTCAATTTTATGGATCATTTTGACTAAAAAGATTTAAAGGCAAATTTAACCAAACTTACTAAAATTTGAAAACATATTTTGTTTTAAGCTAGTTTTTTTCATTATAGTATGATTACATGATAATATTTGTTGATTACTTTTAGTCTTTGAAATGGTACACACTTCGTGCAGACAAGCTGCTCGAAACCATAGCTTTCAGGGATAACAACACTCTCTTTTCAACTGAGAATTTAAAATTTGAAGAAAAAACATAAATGTTGAAAAGTGTGAGATGCAAATTTATAATTAATCTATTTTTATAAAAAAAACTACATATAAATTAAAGGTAAAAATATTCTCGAGACAATCAACAGTTAAAAAAAATAAACCAGCTTAAAATCACGTTTTAAATAAATGTAATAAATTTGTTTTGAACGAATAATTAATAAATTCAGTTGAATCATAATGGTTCGAGTTATAATTTAATGTATATCACTGTTACTTTTAATGGTCGAAGGTAAGGATGAGTTCGAATCTCAAGATTTAATTGAAAAGATTATAGGTTAATAATTTTTTATGAAACTATAATTATAATATATTTTTAGTTTTTTGTTTATCAATTTGTTTCGAATCTTAAGGTAACTAACGCAGACCCAGATTAACATAATAATATGATTAACAAAGATTTATGCATAAATCCTTCAAGAAATAAACGAGGGGTGGAATAACCTCCCACCTCCACCTTTTTGGAGCAGGCGAAAGAGGGAAAGTAAGTTGACGCTGATCAACTCAGTATTTGGCTGGAAACGTTGCTCTCTGCCGACGCTGTCTTTCTCCAGCAAGGTAATTGGAGTCGTTATTTTTACAATTATTTTCTCGGTTTGAGGCGTCGATTCATGATAGATTGAGGGTTTATGGTTAAACTGTTTGGAATTCATTAGCGTTAGTCAAAGGTTAAAATTGAGATTGAAGAGCAAAAGTAATGTCGTGCAGTCATAGACGTCGTCAGGTTTGGACTCTGTACATTGGGAATTTATCGGTCAAATACATTGGAAGGGAGTATGGCAGGTATTTGATCGCCATGGGCAGGTTTTAGATGTTTTTGTTCCAGTAAAAAGGGCGATTGATGGAGCAAGATTTGGCTTTGTGCGTATGGAGTCAAAGGTTGCGGCCAAGAGGGCGATTGAAAGATTAGATGGTAGTTGGATTTATGGGTCTAGATTGAAGGTATCTTTTGCTCGCAGAGCTTCACGGGAGTACTTTAGGAGGCGAAAAGTGAAGAATGGGAAGACGGGCAGTGATGAATTGAGCATTAGAGTGGATGCTCACAAGGGGAGGGTTATAAGCGAATTGTTCAGGGAGTGGAGGATGATGGTAAAATTGAAATCCTCCAACATTGTGCAATTGCATGGTGTAGAGTATCAATAGGGATTGCATAACTCATACAAGCTTCAAAAGAGGTTAAGATTGTCAGATTCTCAATAATGCGTATTGTAGGGTCGAGAATGTTACTGATGTTCTCAAGTAGTGGTACTCGACGTGAGATTCTTAGTAATGGGGTATTGAGCAAATGGTTTTCTAAGGTCGAAATTTGGAAGCCAGATTTGGATAGAGGGAATCGAAGGGCCTGGTTGTCGATATGTGGGGTCCTAATGCATGTATGGTCACAAGATACTTTCGTTAATATAGCATCGATATGGGGGACGTTGATAAAGTGTGAGGATTATCTCCTGGAGCCTAATTCATTTGAAAGAGGACATCTGCTGGTAGAAATAGGTCAATTTGAACATATCGACGAGGTTTTAGAGTTACAGGTGCAAGTGGTGTCGTATCAGATTATTGTTGTTGAGTTTGGACCGTTGACAGATATGCAATTATGTCCCTATTGTAAACGTGCGTGTGGGTCAGAGAGTTAAAGTGAAGATGATGAGTCCAATAGAGATGGGTCTGGGGGTGATCAGACGGATATGACGGTGAAGAATGATGCACAAGATATGAAGCATGGTGTTTTGACTACCAAAGATGATGGGATTAATCCGGAAGGGCTGGTTAAGGAGGCTGCACCAGCTTGGAGGACAAATGAATTGTGGTTTAAGGAGCAGCGATCAGAGGACAGAGTTTTAGAAGTTCAATCGAGTTCAAAGGATGGGATGTCGGATGAAAATGTGGGTATGATATCACGAGTGGAGCTTGATGAGCAGTATGAGGCAAGATCGAGGTTAAAGGAATTGGATTTGATAGACTGTCCCGTAAATTTTGAGTCTATAAGAGTATAACCGGGAGAGATTGGGTCTATAGAGACTAGGCTTACAATTCCAGTGGAGCCATTACCTGATACTTCTCAGGTTAAGGCATATGTTGTTCAGCAAGGGGCAAGAAACGTATTGGATGTGGTATTGCCAAGTGAGAATGCTCGTTTGTGTAAAAAAGGGGAAAAAGAGGGTGAGGCAGATCATTGGTAGCGCAAGCGCGTGGGGCGAAGGGAGGTTCTTTCACTGAATTTGAGTGTGTTGTGCGACAGCAAGCTCTATTGAAGGAGGCGAGAGCAACAGTAGAGTTAGGGAAATTTCTAGGAGTTTCAACAATTGGTAACGAAGAAGCGATCGTTAAAGACATAGCATGTTTATTAGATAAGGGGGATCGAGAGGAATAGCAAGGAGCGATGAGCGACAGGGTGTAATGAGGAGAATTTGATAAAGGATATTGAATGGTGGCGTATAGTGGGAAGCTTGATTGTAGAGTCGGATTCTAGTGTGACAATTGGTTGGGTGTTGCATAAAGAATGTTGGCCGTGGAGATTTTGGAGCTTTTTTGTGGTGATAGAATCAGTTTGGTGTGGAGTTATGTTACGTTTGTTTTTCACATGCGTTTCGGATAGTTAACGGTTTCGTGGACATCTTGGCTAAATAGGGTGTTGATTCTCCTTCTATGTTCTCTGATAGTTTTGAGTGATTGGGGCGATGAGGCCTCATGCTTGGTGCTAGGGTTGGTGATACTTGGCGATGCTTGCTTGGTCTTACTGTTTGATTTTGCATGGGATTGGAGTGCACTGGTTGAGTGACTTGGCTTTATGCTCATGACTGGTTGGGTGCTTGCATTTGGTTTTCGGGTGTCATGTGATGTGATCGCCTTTTGCAATGGGGTCTGTTTCTTGTGTTGGTGTTTGGTCTTTCTTGTCACAAGATCATTGTGTACTCTTTTTCTCTATTTAAGTTTAGGAGGCTTTTAACGAGGCCTATGACCATATTTTAGTATGATTCTCTCTAATATAATTATACTTACTTTGCTGATAAAAAAACTAACGCAGACTCCTTTAAGTTAGAGAACTTAGCTTTAAGGGGATGTTTATGGTCCACACATCAGCTCAATGGTTGCGATTTGAATGGACAGCGTGACCAATTTAATAACCTTTTAAGCATTTAGCTGTCAGGATGTCTTCTTATGAGCATTCCCCCATGTGATTTCTTGGACCGACTCTCCGTCCAAATGCTTTCAATAAGGTTTTTAGTTGTATTTTTTTTAAAAAGTTTTTATTGTCATTTTTATATTTATTTTATTATTTATATTTGAAATTTGTAATTCCGTTTTAATAATGTATCATTAAAGTTTAAATATGTATTTACTAATAAAAAAGTGTAGTTTAAAAACTTTTTCGCTACATTTAATATTTGTTTGATGTTTTTCAAAATTTTAAATATTTTTTTAAAAAAAGAAAAAATGTAATTTAAAATTGATAGAAATCTAAGGGGGAATCGTTAATATCGATTGATTAGTTCGATGCAAAACATATTAGATTTGTTTATGTTGGGGTTGGGTTGCAATATGATATTTTTTTTTGTATTTTTCATCCAAACTTCAATAGCGATTGATTTGACAACAGTAATAAAACATTAAAAAAGTATTTTGGCCATGTTTGATAAATAGAGGTTTGAGCCAAAGTTAAAGATTTTAGTTAATATTAAATATTTGACCAGACAAATCTATTAATTTAGATGTTTAGTGAATATCGAATTAGGGTGAAACCTCTTATTTTGAAACTTTTTACAAAGGTTGCTAATAGTAATTTTTTGAAATTAAAAATTTTGACATAAGAGTTATAAAGACCATTTATCCTTATTAATTATCAAAGAATCTCCAAATAAACTAAAATTTAATCTTTTCTATTTAATTATTCACCCTCACGTATTTTTTTAGTAAAAAAGATATGATTAATTAGAAAAAATTATACACGGAATAGCTTATAGCGTGCCTCGTTAAAAACCCATCTAAGCAATGCCTGGAAACAAAACAAACATAAAGGATAAACCTAAGACAAAACAAAACCAACTCCATGGTTCCTATGCAACCACACCATAACCATCGTCATGAAGCAAAGTCATAACGCCAAACGCAGGGGTATCTAGAAAACATACGTCAAACTCCAGCGGAATAGGTAGTTTAGCTAAGTAATCTGCCACCTTATTATTAGAACGACCAACATGTTGGAACCAGATTAACCATGATCTCTGGGTCAGCTCACGAATATGGAGAGGAATGGACAAAGTCCCCCCCGTGATTTTGAACATTCCGTAACAGTCGAACAGCTTCCTGCGAGTCCAATTCTATCTCAACTTGGTGAAAGCCCCTTTCCCATGCACCTAAGAGGCCGATGTAAACTCCTCATAACTCTGCTTCCAACGCTGTACAAATACCAATATATTTATATAATCCAACGATCCACTTGCCAGTAGTATCCTAGAAGACACCACCACAAGTGGAACAACCATCAACAACATTATGACTTCCATCCGTGTTAGTTTTACACCAGCCCACGCAAGGGGACACCAAGGGGAATGGCCGACATGTGCAGTTTGCTTGTAACACCCCTATCCCGTATCCATCATTGAATACGAGACAGAGATGTCACAAAACATTTGTAAAATTATCTATATTTATAATTCGGTAAAATTTTATTTCTTAAAAAATATTACAATTTAGTCTTTATTTACAAATCTAATTAATCGCGTAAAGTTTAAAATTTATATTTTCGTCTTCAAATCAGGTTTAATTTCAGGCAGCAACTTGTCAATTTAATTCGATTTCATATAATTAGTGAAACTGCCTAAAAACTACCTGATTTAAAATTCATCCCGATTCTAAATAAATTACAAATTTTATCAGAGCATGTATAACATTTTAATATACTTGCCAACTAGTAGATATCAAATAGTGTCAAAAGATATCTTACTGATACTGATGTACCTATTATTGATTGATGATGTTCGTTTATGCTCCTTACTCTAACCATTTCTTCTTTCCTACGTGTGAAATAATCACACGCTAAGTATTTACTTAGTGAGGCAATAATTCATAGTCAAATGCAAATTTGACTTAAGTATCAATGTAAATAAATAATAATGCATATGATCATTTTACCATTTCGTGTTTTTTAACATAAGTAAATATGTAACAACATATATGAATATCAAAGTAGTAAGATTAGATCTTACCAATACCGTTGTCATTTCTATCCGTAAGCTTTCAATGCTTATCAATACCTTTTTATTTCTATCTGCAAGCTTTCAAGCTTATCATTCTGTTTCTTTAATTCATTTCAATTTACTTAGCCCAAGATATCAAATTAAGAGATTCTATGTACATGAGTCATCCTCCTATACTTACTTGAGTATAGTGTATTATTGCACTCTACCGGGAGTGCTTAGCACCGAAGTGCTTTGGTATACTTACCGGAGTATACCATTAATGAAATTTGCACTTTACCTGAAGTGCTTAGAATATTTATACAGATGTTTATGACTCCATGGATATCCAACTATACATTCAAATCTCTATATCATACATTGGGCTTCATATCATCAATCTATTTCATCCATAGCAACATATATCAATATATATATATATATATATATCAACATTGGGAAGTTCATAGCCTAAATAACATTTCAATTCCATCAATGTAAGTAATCAAATGATCAATGCATTTTATTTCTTAAATCTTGACATATTCATATTATATCAATCATATATTCAATGACATAAATATCAATGTATTATGATATGCATGCAATTGCACTCACCTGCACCATTTATTTGTATGCCTCACTAAGTCCTCTTTGATCATTTCCTTCATTGTACCTCGAACCTCCCTTGATTCGAACTTAATTGAAAATCGAGTTTCGGGGCTTGAATCGAGCTTGGAATTTTTTCCCTTTTTCTCCCTCATTTTCGAAAATACTAAGATGAAGAGTCTTCATCGTTTTGCTCTTTTGTTTTAAATTCATTCTATTATGCCACTTGTAATTTAAAATGAATTTTAAATTCATTCAAATAGGAAAATTACTAAATTGCCCTTTTGATCCAACGGTTGAAATTGATCTTATCATCAATCAAGGGCCAAGATTAAATCTTCAACTTCCTTCTTCCAAAATTACCCTTTATAACTTTCAAATATTTCAAAATTTCCATCCTTGCCAAATGACCAATTTGCCCTCCAACTAGTTTTTATTTACTAGTTTGTTCCAAAATTGCCATTCCATTACTATCTAACTAAATCTAGTTAGAATTCAACCAACCATAATAAAATATTCTTAAAATAGTATTTTATGACTTTTCCATAGCTTTTGGATCAGTCTCTCGATTTTTTCATTCGATCCGATATATCGATAATTAACCTCTTTACTCATGATTAAATTGTAGGATTCATCTTGAATCGAACTAAAAATATTTCCAGCACTTGTAATAGAATTTTATAACCTTCATTTATCGTATGGTGAAATCTCAAAATAATTTGATCCAATTCGGGTATCCGAATTCCATTTAAACTTTGACTGTAATTTCCCAATAATAGAAACATCGGATCAAACTAGAATCTTCACATTCGATCCACACCTTTAGGTATCTGTTTATTTATGAAATAAAAACCCTTAAATTTTGGGGAATTACAACTTTAGTCCCCAAATTTTTCCAAAGTTTATACTTTAGTCATGAAATTTCCAAATTTTACATTTTGGTCACTAAGCTTTTAAACTTCAATTTCCATTCCAATTTTCCTTGGAATCCAACCAAACTTTAAGAATACCTTATTCAATTCACTATCTATCACATGATACCTTTAAACCTTAGAAATTTTGTAACTCCCTAAACCCGGCCAAGAAAAAAAGGCCGAATTTAAG
The DNA here is from genome assembly GCA_019671005.1 of Hibiscus mutabilis. Classification (NCBI taxonomy): domain Eukaryota; kingdom Viridiplantae; phylum Streptophyta; class Magnoliopsida; order Malvales; family Malvaceae; genus Hibiscus; species Hibiscus mutabilis. The sequence continues at coordinate 32,221,062 of CM033713.1, forward strand.
AAGTTGCTATTAAAAACTTTACCCTCAAAAAACCAATTTTATATTTATTAATTCGTTTAACTCTTTTGAGCAAAATACTCTAAAAAATAATTATCATTAATCATATTATTAATTACCAAAAATTATAATAAAATATCTGAATTTAAAATAAAACATGCATACGGAATATATTTCCAAATCCCAAATAGTCTCAAGTCTAAATTACAATCCGAATCTGATAAAATATAATGAAAATAATAGTAATAACTTGAAAACTGTGGTCCGTATTGATGTGGAAATAAACTGAATATGCAAGATGTCCTCCGAGTACCAGATCGCCTAGAGTCAAATATCTGAAAGATAAACTATAGGGGAGTGAGCTATTGAGCCCAATGTGTCTCTAAGTGCAACAATAAAAAACACATTCTTTCTCGAAAATATCACAAGGTAAAACATGTCAAGTTAAAAACACAGTGCACGAGGTGATACTAATATACAGTCATAATACCCAACTACAAACGCCAATCACAGTGGTGGCAAAGCCAACCGATCACAGTGGAGGTAGTTCCCCCTCACCCCTTATTTCTCCGTTCACAGTGTGGTCAAACCACTCTTCCTCCGTACAACCCACCCCATGCATGATAAAATAATATTTATGAACACAGTCTCAACACATTATATTGTACTAAATACGAGGAACACAATTTGAAAGTTATGATAATCTCATAAATCACAGAATTACAGTATGCATGACATCTCAAATCACAGTAAAATCTCAACACAGAAAATAGTCATGCAAAGTTTGTAAAACATTTCACAGAATATAACACAGACAGAGAACACACCTCTAGCGACCAAAGCTCTAACGTCGATGCTGATGCCTCCCACGATCTGAATTAGCTCTAGGTCTATTTGAATCAGAACCTACGAAGTAGAGTTCTCAATTAAATTCATCATTTAAGAAAAATATTACTATGCCACCTAACTAAAACTGTACTAGAAACTCACGTGTATTTCTCACAGAAGGTGCAGGGGCTGGCTGAACAGGAGGTGGAGGAGGAGGTGATAAAACGTCGTCCTCGGAATCGATGTATTTTGAAACACATAAATAAATCCCATTAGATCTCATACACAACTCCTTAGATTTCTCAAAAATAGATTACAATTAACAAATCTATCAATTCATGTTCGAATTAGGCAAAACGGGTTACAAAATCAGACTCAGGACGTCGAAAAATGTCAAGATCAAGTTGATTGAAACAGATCAACAGTTAACGTTGACTTTGACTTATCAAGTCAACGCTACCGTCATCTCCTGAGTCAACGCTGATGTCATTCCCTGGTCAGTGCTGACGTCACTGTTTTGGTCCATGTTGACGTCATCTCGACTCACGGGTCAGGTCTCGGGTCAAGGGTCACGGGTCGAACCCGGCCAACGGTCAGACCTGGTTCGGTCCAGCCACTCACACACACAGTCCGGTTTGCATCTGATCGGGTTCACTGGCCCACTCTCTCAAGACCCAGCAACACAACAGCTTTCCCATGGCCCTCTTACACCGATGGCACTAGGGTTTACAACCCTTAACAGAGGCGGCGGCAACAAGGAGCAACGAGGGCCGCGGTGCAGCACAGCGTTCAACGACGGCGCTTCAACGTAGCGAAGGCGGCAACAACACCACGGCAACGATCCCAAAAATAAAAACCTAACTCACCGAGCAACAAACTACCAGGGCAGAATTCGAATTTACCCACATGAGCGAAAAAAGGAGATCGACGGCGGTGCTTGCGGAGGAAGTGACGTCGGCGCGAAAAGAACCACCAGAGATTAAGGGGGAGATCCGAGCCGTTTCTCACCATTCTCCCCCGAACAGTGGGCAGCAAAGAAGATCCGAGGACTGGGGTTTGCTCACGGGACGACGTTGGTCGCGATGGTGGCAGCAATGAGCGAAAAGGACGAGGGGAAGAGCTCCGATGAGGCTTGATCGAAAAAACAACAAAGAGAGAGGGGGAGATATCGGGAGAGAGAAAAGAAGGGGAGACGACTGCTAGAATAAGAGAATGTAAGCTCAAAAGCCCTTTAGGGCTGAAAAGAAAGATTAAAACTATATTCGAAAGGGTAAACACAAAGGAAGGGTTCAAACTTTTACCTGTATTACAAAATAACCACCTAAGTTTCACTTTAATTCGATTTGGTCACTTAAATTATTATTGAAATTCCTAATTCCCAATTAGGGTTTTAATTTGGGAATTATTTAAATTAGGGTTTTGGGTTTAATTTTGAGGGTGTTACAAATTTCCTTTCCAAAACCCATAATTAAAGAAATTTTAACTTTTATATTTTTGTCATTTTAGTTACTAAGTTAGCTTTTAAGCTATTATCTTAGTACTAAATAAGCCTTAATCAACTTAGTAAATTTTGGGTATTACATTGCTGGGCACTTGGAGCTACTTGTCTCGATTGTTCCAACTATCAAGCTTCCCAGCATAGTATCTGGAGTCGTTTGCTTCTTTCTAGGATTGAACTAGGCTGGTCTGAAGGATTATTAAAGACCACTGCATTCCGATCCAGCCAAATGAACCACAATAACGAGGCAAACAAGATATCGCAATCGGTATCGTCAACCACAAATTGTGAAGCATTGGTTAGAGTCATCAGGATCCAATCATCAAGCGCCATAATGAAGAACTCATTTAGTTTTGTCGCACGAATGAACACAGCCTAGATGGTTAATATTCTCGGACAGCCACGGAAGACATGATTTATACTTTCCACATCACTCAAACATATAGAGCATTTGTCATCATTTGAAAAGTGCAGAGAAAGCCGATGTTCATTTGTCATAATTCTCCATTTGTATACCAACCAAAGGAAGATTTTAACTCTTTGTAAACCACAGAAATTATGGATTATCTTCCACATTCTACTATCTTTCGGCACTGCTGGACCACAATGGATAAAGTATGCATATTTAACAGAAAAACCAAGATCCGGACATAGTTTCTAGCCCACACTGTTGCCCTTGAGTAGCGATAAAGGACCCTTTGTCGCTGCAATTCGAAGGAGTATTTCCATAGGTAAGAGACCTTCGAAACTACTCTAAAGCCAGTTACCAACGTGATCAGCCATCCCTGCTGCAGAAACTTTCTCCACCTGATGAACCAGATGCGTAGGCACATAAGCAATCAAAAGATCCGTACCGGGCAACCAACGATCATGCCAAAAATCAATGGACTGTCCGTCTCCAAGAAAATGTATAATATTACCTCGTACATCATTTCACACTAAACTTATACCTTTCCACAGACGTGAGCAACTACTATTACGAATCCTTTCCGATACCAAATCGTAGCATTTATATTTAGCGCGTAGAAAGCGCACCCATAAAGCATCTTTTTTTGAAACCAGTTGATAATCAAGCTTCATCAAGAATGTCTCATTTTGCGTACCCAAATATCGAAAACCAAGTCCGCCTTGCGAAGTAGGTTGGCATACCTCCTCCCAGCGAACCAAGTGTATACCTTTACCATCATGTGATATACCCCAAATGAAACGTTTAATCAAGAGTTCCAGCTCAGTACATATTTTCTTAAGGAGCACCGTAGACTGCATTGTGTAGATCGGAAGAGTTGTGAGAATAACTTTTGCTAAGGTGATACGCCCTGCAAGAGAGAGATTTTTGGATGCCCACCCTATAACTTATTCTGCACCATCCTAATCAAATATTCATATGAAGCTGAGGTGACACGGTTGTATAACAAGGGAACACCCAAGTATTTCCCTAAGTCATCAACTACTTGATATCCGAACACACTACCAATTTGGTCACGAGTGTCCGGAGGGACTTTCTTAGAGTAAAACATGGTGGTTTTAGCGATGTTAACCTTGTGACCCAAAGCCTTGCAGAATTCATCCAGCACTGTTTGAATTACACCACACTGTTCCAAGAATACCTTAGCAAAAAGAAACATGTCATCGGCAAAAAATAAATACGAGATGCCTGGGCTTCGTTTGGACGTTTGAAACAATTTCTATCTCCCATTGCCGATTTTAACCTGTATAGCCTGCGCAAGTCTCTCCATACATAAAACAAACAAATAAGGCGATAGAGGGTCACCTTACCTATACCACGTGATGGTTTAAACGGTTCCGTTTGTGAGCCATTCCATAGTATCTGTGAGGATACAGAGGTCACACATTGCATTATCAAATTGCACAACTAATCCGGTATACTCACATCGCTTAGAGTATCATCAATAAAGTCTCCATCTAAACGATCATAGGTTTTTTTTAGGTCAATCTTGATTGCCATTCAACCTTTTTTCCCTAGTTTCTTACGCATCAAATGAATAATCTCTTATGTGATGACGATGTTGTCCGTAATGACTCTACCCGACACAAAGCTAGTCTGATTATCTAAAATCCAATCATGTAACAAAGGTTTCAAGGATTAACAATAATCTTTGTAACAATTTTATAAAGAACGTTGCAAAGGCTTATTGGTCAAAACTGAGTAACCCATTCAGGTGCGACCACTTTCGGTATTAAAACAATGAGCGTTTGTTTGAAATTTGATGGAATTGTCCCTTCCAGAAAGATCCTCTGTATACAGTCACACACCGAATCTCCAATAATACTCCAGTTTCTTTGATAGAATACAGCTTGCAATCTATCAAGGCCAGGTGCCTTAAAACTTCCTATATTGAATGCTGCAGTTTTAATTTATTCCTTTGTTACTGCCGCAATCAAAGAATCATGGTCAACACTTTGCATCGGTGGAAGGAGACCTCTCACTCTAAAATTAAATCTCGTGGAGCCAGATGTCGTGAAAAGGTGGCAATAGAAGTCACGAACCATGTTAACTAATTCAGCATCATCAGTGCACCAACTATCGTCCGCACGCTTAGCTTAAGCTTAGAAATCCTATTAATTCGTCTACGTGCTAGGGTCGATGCATGAAAATACTTGGTGTTTTTATCTCCATGTAATGCCCAATGAGTACATGCTTTTTGACGCCCAATGAGTACGTGCTAGAGACTTTCTTCCTGTTCAAGCACTGTAAGAAATTCTGATTGTAAATTAGCTTTTAGTTCGACAAGGTATTCATTATGAGCCCTTACCAATGCCTTGTAAATTCCCTGCAGGCAAGCTAGGATTCGTTTTTTCTTTTTACCTGTGTCCAAATACCTCGAGATTTTATCTCGAAACTGCTGTTTTAAAAGCAACAATATTCTCTTCAATTGGTTCATTTGCAACCCATGATGAACGCAAGAGATCCTGAAACTGGGGATGCTCCTGCCTCTTATCAGATAATTGAAGCAGAGGAGTGGACGGTGGTCAGATCCAATTTGATCTAGATGAATAACCTGTGAATTCGGGAATTTGGAGTACCAATTAGAATTCGATATACAACGATCAAGATGTTGTTGAAGATTTCCCCTAGACTAAGTGAAAGACAGTCCTTGAAACCCCAGATCAACCAGACCAGTGTTATGAATAAAATCGGAGAACAAGCGACTACCACGTTGAGCTTGTAACGAGCCACCCGACCTCTCGCTTGGGTCCATAATCACATTAAAATACCTACCAAGGACCCAAGGAGTTTCACTGCCAGGATCCAGCTTACTCCATTGCTCTCATAGTCGTTTCCTTTTCGAACTCTTTGGACTAGCATTAATAGCCGTAAACTGAATCCATCTTTGTCTAATGTTCGAACGAACCCTACCATTAACAAATTGGTTTGAGATAAATAAAATCTCTAACTGTACCGTCTCATTCCAAAAGAGCCACAAACCTCCACTAAAGCCATGTCATTCAACACGGAAAGAGTGATCAAACCAAATTTAAAGATGACCCTATCTTCTGTGCCACCAAACACCCTAGGCTCAAAAAGAGCCACAACATCAACTCTATGCTCACGAACCAAAGATTTTAGAATTCTCCGAAAGGTTGGGCTAGCTGCGCTCTGACAATTCTAAAAAACAAACGTCATTAAAAAATAGATAAAATAAATATCCAGAGACTTACTGCTCGACATGGAACTCAGATGGTCTCCGAGTAATCCTATCATCCAATTCTTCAATGAAAGCAACACCGATGTAATTATCCTCATCCGAGGAAGAGACCATAAGTGCGTCCTGCCCAGCATGAACCACATTATTATCTTCCATTATCCGCTCATTGTTTCTAATTTCATCCAGCTGATCGGACATTTGTCGCCCCCATGCATTAGGTGTATTACGAGTGAGTAATCGAGGATCTGATTGCTTGCGAATCTGTACCCCTTTTCTATTTACCTCCCAACATGTACTGCTAGTACTGCTACGAGGTTTACTCGACTTTTTACTTCCTGAGCTATTTCTTTGGAAACCCTACTCGACAATGGTAATCGCAGTACGATTGCCTCTCCCTTGCTTGACTTTATGTGTAATAACTTTCGCCTCCTTCCCCTCATCCAAAGGAACTACATCCGCTGATTTTGGTGCAATATTATTGGGACCAACTTTTTTTATTTTTACGCTCAGGATTTGATGCTAAGTATGCAACGTTCTTGGTAAAAACCTTTGGTTGAGTTCCTCTGCCAACACTTGTTTCCTTAGTCACTGCCATAGCTATAGGCATATCATTTATTTGTTCACGCCTATCACCCCCAATAGACTCCTCTTTCATACGTACTTTCTGGACATCATCCCCTAGGGCTTCAAACCGCGAACCACTAGCCTGCCCATTCCTTTTATTGTTCCCATAATCACCACCTTTACGCATATTCCTACGCCGCCGATTCTGAACCACCATCTAGGGCCATATACGTCCTCAGCCGAAATTTCCGTCACAGGTGCAGGGTTTTGGTTTGTCTCCATATTAACAGGTCCATCAGCCAGGGCGTTCGAAACACTGTACATCTACTTAGAGTGTTCATATACGCCCCAACTAAAGCAAATTTGATTAAGTCCCTCGTACTCTAATTTTTGGACAAAATTATCAATGCTAATGCATGATCTTAATGGTTTATTTAGATCAACCATTACCGCTAAACGCGCAAATTTTCCACGCTCACCGGCCTTGGTATTATAATCAACTCGTGCGACCCTACCCACAATACTCCCAATACGTCTAAAGAGAGCCTTACAATAGTATCTATACGGAAGACCGGGGAGTCTAACCCAGCAACGACATGCGAATGATGTTTTTCAGAAGTCGAGAAATTTTTGCTACATTGTTGGACAATTAGATAACTCCCATAGATTGTCCAAAGACTATCTGTCAACACATATGCATAATCCCTTTCATCATCAAATCGAACCAAAAAATAATTATTATCCAGATGCACCAACTGAAGATCACCCATCAGTTTCCAAAGTGCATGAATACATGTCAATAACGTATTATATCTAATTGAACGCCCAAGAAGATGGACAATTAATGCATTCCGCATGCTTTGGTCAATTTGATCATGCACACGATTAGAGAATTTTATGGTGGAATATAACCCTGATTCTTCTATAAGGCAATCGTCATCAAGCACATCAATATCTTCAAAATTCAATCCCAGGCCATCTATGCCTTTGTCCTCCAACCTGGAAGACTTTGCAGCCACAGATGCATACGAAGCTTTTGTTTTTTCAGAAGTATGAGATTCCTATCCCAGCACAGGATCAGTCGATGCAGGAGGTTTAACGGCACCCTCCACAACATCCATATCCACCGCATCTGCATCCGCATGCACCTCAGAACCAAAATTCAACGTCTCTATATTCTGACCTTTCTTGGCCACCTGTTGATCTTCTAGCTCAATTGGGGAGTTAGGCCACTCCAACACCGGTGGAGCACCCAGGTTTTCATATTCTTCCGGTGGCCGACTGCCAACAATACCATACAATCCCACGCCAGGGTTTCTTGCTCTGTTAGGGTTTTCGATACTCATTGAGAGAGATTCGAAAGCTTCTTTGATTCACCCTCACCTATTTACTTGTGACATTTATAAGCTAATAGTTTTTGTTTTTTTCTTTTTATTCTCACACAATTATATTTGTATTTAAATTAAATAATAAATTAATATATAGATCCTTCAAATATGCTTAGCAATGTTATATTAAAAATTATTTTTCGTAATCAAATTAATTAAACAAATATCGAATATAATCATGTCATTATATGCCATTTTGCTTGTTTAAATAATCAAATATCTATCAACTATTAGTTAATTTTGCCAAACACTTTTATACAATCAGCTAATACAATTCGCTAGTCAAATCAACTAATGTAATCAATTATAAGCTACCAACTAATGTAATCAGCTATAAACTACCCGCTAATTGTTAAACAGTGCCTTTATATAAATCTATATATTAAATTAAAATATATTCACTCAAAATTAAAAAAAAGCATGCAGAAAATTTTCACTGAAAGACTCGCCCATCAAAACCATATGTATAATTCGGATCGATCTGAATTAAGTAGGGCAAAACTCTGAAAACCGAGAATACAACTAAAAAAATCAAAATATATATATATATATATATTCACTAATCTAAGGATATGTCGCTATTAATTCTTTAAAAATTAGAAGTATTAATGTTACATTTAGTACGGTGTTATTTTTTTGTCATGTTTTTTTAGAAGTTTGCAGTAAGTTAATTTTACTTACAATTTTTTAGTTATTCGATTCAATTTGATCAAAGGAAACCATATGTCATGTTTGGCCATTAACATATAGTTGATAGCGGATTATGTTAGTTGATAGCGGATTGGATTAATTGATTTGACCAGTTGTCCAGTTGATTGTATTATTTTTTAATAGTCTTAAGGTGATTACAATGGAGTAAATGTTCATACTTTTTAACCCTTTGATAACGTATACACACCTTGCTGACAAAGCTGATTGAACATGTGTCTCTTATGATAAACATCATCCTCTTTTTCATTGGGACCACTCCTTGGGTTCAATTGCATTAATTGGTTGTATACAAGTGTTTGATAAAATTAATTGATAGTTTATAATTGTTTGTTTATTTTTTAGATAAATAAGGGTTACTATCATATGCCTCATTAAAAACTTCCCTAACCTAAATGGAGGAAAAAAAGTGCATATGATAGTAATTAAAAAATCAACATAAACAAACTATCAACAAAACCTGAAAGTAATAAAACAAAGCACAAGACCAAACAATCTACCAAACGCCTAATCTCCCATGTCACCGTGCACTAAATAGACCAATGAGGGGGTGGACTACCAAAAAAACATTGTTTCCATAACATATGGCATTGCAAGCTAGTGTCATGGACATGCCCTTTCATGCTCGTTTCGCACGTCGTACGACACTTGAACGGGGTGTTAACCCGACAAGTCAGCCTTTCCCATGCCCCTCATTTAAGGTCTTGGCTTGACAAAGCCTTCTCAAGTTTGCCACCCAACAGGGACTTTCAGATATCGGATCCCACAGAGCCTAGCATAAACTAGACTGCAACCCCACAGCTCGGCCACGTGCGCAATATGGGGCCTGATGGCCCCAAACCGTCATATGGTATTTCTCCCAAGGAGATAATGCGCCAACCACTAGCCCCCATTGCCCGCACACCTAGGCCCCACATGGGTCTAGGAGTAGGTCCCTTATACCAAGGAAAGCTCGGTCGCTAGCCCAGGCTAGGGGGATGGTGGAGACCCAACACCAGACCACTTCCCCCTAAAAAGCAAAATAAACTTACCAAGAATAACGCGAGTAGACGTTGCTTCATCCCAAATGATGACACTTTCTGGACAGGGTCTTCATTGGCTTCCCAAAGCATCATTGACTTGGTAGCTCCTTAGGGATTGCTCATATCATCGCTCGGTCCTCATTTGCTCGATCTTGAATGGGCTTGTCAAGGCAGGATCACAATACAATAAGGGATGGCCTTGACATTCTCCCCCACTTCCTCCATCGATGTCCTCATTGATGTAGTCCAAGAAGGGATAGTTCTGACATTCTCCCATATTTCTTCTAACGATGTCCTCATCGATGTTGACACTAGTTCTTCATCACTTGATGAATCGATATGAACATCTGTGGTAGCTCATCTTCAATCTGTGCTTGATTTAATACGCTTCTCTAGTCCTATCATTTGAACATTCAAGCACATAATTCAAGCATTGATCCTGGGTTCTTTCTATCTCCTTATGACTACATTGCCCATCCGTGACCATCTGCACCGATCATGAACTCAATATGACCCAGTTTCACTTCTTCCATGTCGAGCGCTAGATTCATGCTCCCCCACTTTTACTCTGACTTTGGCTCGAGCAAAAAATAAGTAACGAACCATTGATCCACTCGAACATGTGCCTTGTAGTTTCTTTTTTGTTACACGACCTGATCATTAACCTACACAAATACAAAAGTAACATACCTGACCATGAGCAAGCGAGTTATGACTCGTCACTCAATGGCTTACTCCTCGGCATTAAGGATATTTGTCAACTGTGTCCCATCTCGTATCGAGACCTTCAAAGTGCTAAATGTGTCACCATACATCCATCATCATATTAATCTAAGTTTGTAAGTACACGCTCGCGTTGCACTTGGTTGCTTAATAATGCAAAGATGATCTCTAGTTGTCAACACAGTACAAAATTGTACTTGTCATTTGTCCCTTTCAATACATCATGTATTACAAGATATACAAACAATTTTATCAATGATAACATATTCACACAAGTCTCGTATGATACCTGGTTGGAACACATTGCCTTACGCCATCACCAATCATGATATGTCATTTATGCAAACCTCATGTGTTTTTAACTATTTGAGAATACAACCTCCACGACAAGATAATATCATCCACTCGTGAGGCTATCTTTTTACCCGATTATACCTGCGCCATTTGCCAAGTGAATGCACACTAATGTTCACTCTAATAACCTTTCCCTTGTTCCAGTAGCAAGTAGATGGTCATATGCCCTCACTAGAGCTTCTCAATGGTCTCCAATGCCCTTGTAATAGCCAATCAAGCTGTACCTTATTTTGTTTCTCTTTCACTCCCTTTGTAATAGAATGAACTGTTGATTAAGCACAAAAGCACAAATTGATCTTTGGGAACACATGGCCTGTACAATGTAGCTAAGTTAACTTTTCCCCATCTATTAGTGTCTTCCACATTTGCCGCTTTTGGAAAAGTTCATCATGCTTTCACGCCAGCAATATGTACCTATATCTACACCCTCACAAACATCATAACAACGCTAGTTTCGTGTTGTGGACTTCAAAAAGATGTCCCACTTGTGCCCTCTACATATGACTTAGATTTATGTAAGGTACCAAACTCTTTACCATATGCCCATGACATCTAATCGGTGAAGTGTCTTTATGCTCGATTAAATCCTCTTTATTCTCTTACACAGGGATCCCCTAGTTGACTCAAGGCTTCCAACCCAACTAGCATATTGTCAAGTTATCAGCCATAGGCACCCAAATCGAGGTATCCCCCTTACGATGCTTGTCGATGCTCATGCCAAAATTTTAAAGTATGAATTTCTTTGGGTACTCCAATCAATGCCCTCACCTAACATGATCTTTGGCAAAACACCCATACTATCTTGTTGGCATCCACATACATGATCTTTTATCAATAGATGTAATACCGTGTCAGGTTCTTCTTTGTTGCATGAAGAAGACATTTATCTTTATCACATATGACCCGTACTTTTGACATAGCCAAACCTTCAAATCGTCATGTTCTTTAATCAATTACCCCACATCCCTCAAGAAATTGGTGGGAATACCTGTTTCCATAACACACACAAAAGAAAACTGACCGTGACATTGGTTAGTTCAATTGCATAACAATAAAATAAATGTACCTTACAAGTTACCACGGGGCTCTCCAGTACGTCCCCCCGCTACACTAACACTGCACATTACCAACTCTAGGAGGAGCTTTGTTACATATTTGTCCACCATATTTCATTTCGAGCAACACTAATATATACGTGGTAACCAGGTTTCGCTTCTAACTTCTTCGGTTCATACATCAGCTTTGACCTAAGCCATGTCTTTATTAGCTCTCCCAACCAAGCGGCTTGTCGGTAGTAGCACATATCACCACTGCCCAAATTGTGGATTCCATAACACTTGGATGAAATCCTAATTATGTTGGAACCATCATTACACATCCTCGAGCTTACCTGCCCCATACTCACTTTCTGGCTCTGCTTGACCAGGCACTCCCGATGAGAGCTTTCCTCAGATACTCCCACATTACCAAGTTATATTAGATTGCACACCCAAGCTAGAACTTCTTGTATGCTCCATTCGATTTCGACAACCACCCCTCAAGTTGTATCAATCTTGTGTCTCGCCTAACCAGCTTGACATATAAGAGCATTCTGCCTTACCCTAGCCAGCATCCTCATGATAGGGAAACATTTGTGCCATGGAATATTTTTCCTTTTCTCTATTTTAGATAAGGTCGTATTGGCTCACAATTTTCCCAAACATATATCTACACTCTATTGCTGAAGAATCTTGTCTTAGCTGCCACCTCGCAACATATTTCTCTTTGCCTTATGACCCAATTGGTCTTAAGTAAATTGTTGTTTTTTTCTTTTTCCTCAGACAAAATGATTGGATGGGGAGAGCATTTCTTTTTAGGCTCCTTGACTTCATTTATCAGGGTACCTGATTCTCTATTGCGTTCCTCTGGTACCAAAATCCTCACCAACAAGAGAGAGCATACTAAATTCGTTATTCCCTTTTGCTCCATTACGTTTTTAAGGAGGCATACTTTGAGGTCGCCACAATCGCTCGACCACTTCACTAGATATTACCACATCAAAGAATCGTGTCTTGTGCTTCTCAACTATCATATTGTACAAAAGTTCTCACGCAATATGCGAGCCTTATCATATCCTTCAATTTTATCAAAGAACGAATCCATGGCCTTGAGAAAGACGACTCCACAATCTTGGTCACCCAAACAGAAACAAATATTACAATTGACCCAGTTGCTCTAACTCTTCCATTGAGGGTTGGTCTGAGGACTCAAGACTACACCCTGTATCCATCTATACCAACCTGTAATTACTTCTCTTTTCACATGAAAAAAAGATAGTTAAGCAACAACCAAGCACCAATGTGCCAAAATAATCAATAACATCTTTAACTTCCATCAATCAAGAAGCTATTGCTTTATCCTGGAAACAACAAGCATCAATATATCAGAATAACAAAATAGGCATATTTATTTTTCATGCCACACACACTCGTGTGCTGGTAAGACAACAATCATAAAAAAAAGAAACAAGTGTTACCAATAGAACACATTATTTTAAAATTAACCATCACTATTACCGATAGACATCACTGGAAATGATTCTTCTCTCGAGTGGCAAGTCAGCATCTTTGTATGGCTAGAATTTGCGCCACTCAACTAAATTATGCACCACCGTGTTGAGAGGAGACGCCCCTTTCTCATGCAACATAGATTGCCATCAACGAGTCCTTAAGCAGCAAGAAGTATTGCTTGTGCCAAAAATCACGGACGACATTATTGTGCCAGGACAAATCTCACCTACTGAAGTTCATGCGCTTTTCGTGCCTCAACTTGAGGGCATTTCTTGGCCCCCATTTATGTGTAATCACCATCTCAAACAATTGGAAACATTGATTCACCTGCAAAGAACAAATAAGCACCATCGTGCTTTAATTCACATACGCCACTACGCTAAAAATAGGTTAAGCATCACCGAGCAACATGTCACAAACGTTGCTGGGCTAAGTAACAAGCCAACAGTACTAGCCACAAATGACCAATGAGCACCACTGTACTTTTGCCAGCAGACACCTTTATGCCAAAGTTGAGCACCACTGTGCTAAAATATCAATGAACACCTATGTGCTTTGCAATAATAGTAGGGCACCACTGTGCCTCAGAATATAAACGAGCACCGCTGTGCAAGGATTAATACGCACTACTGTGCGAAGATAATAAATCGGCACCATCGTGCCCTAACTCACTATCAGGCACCCTTGTGCTCTGACTATGTCTCAACCAACTTGTACCATATTGAGTCACCCTGTCTACTCCACATGTGAAAGCGCTTGGCGTAGATTCTAGCCACCCTACCTTCCCCTCACGCGGGGTGCTTGGTGAAAACTAGACCACCCTACCTACTTCACTCATGTGAGTACTCGGCGTAACATTACACCACCCTGCCTACACCATTTACTAGAGCGTTTGGCGTGATTCTCAATGTTTTCCTACCTTGCCTACTCCAATGGCTGAAACGCTTGGCGTAACATTACACCACCCTGCCTACTTCATTTACTAGAGTGCTTGGCGTGATTCTCAATGTTTTTCTACCCTGTCTACTCCAATGGATAGAGCGCTTGGCGTAGAGTCCCCAATCAAGCACCTATGCGCTCAACCAATATCCCATCTTTGTATCTGCCTTGATGATCCACCATGCACACTCCCCATACTAGAGCACTTGGTGTGAGACCAACCAAACCAGAAACCCAAGCTGATAAGAAATAATCTGACACATATCTTGCTGACACATCAATCTTGCGTCACCACACACCAGAGTCATCGAATAAAGCTCTGCAGTGTTTAGCTTAGTACACGAGCACTGTGGTGTTTGGTTAACAAATATGCACCACTGTATCAAAAGTCGCAACCAGACACCACACCACCACATGGCTAACTCATCCCATCATTTTCTCACTCTAATACTACGTGTCACGGACATGCCCTTTCATGCTCGGTTCGCACGCCATACGGCACTTGAACGAGGTGTTAACCTGACAAGTAAGCCTTTCCTATGCCCCTCATTTAAGGTCTTGGTTCGATAAAGCCTTCTCAATTTTTCCACTCAACAGGGATTTTTAGATATCGGATCCCGCAGAGCCTAGCGTAAACTAGACTGCAACCCCGCAGCTCGGCCACGTGCGCAATATGGAGCCTGATGGCCCCAAACCATCCCTGGGTATTTCTCTCAAGGAGACAATGCGCTAACCACTAGGCCCCATTGCTCGCACAGCTAGACCCCACATGGGTCTAGGAGTAGGTCGCTTACACCAAGTAAAGCTCGGTCACTAGCCTATGCGAGGGGGATGGCGAAGACCCAACACCAGATCACTTCTCCCTAAATAGCTAAATAAACTTACCAAGAATGACGCGAGTAGACGTTGCTTCGTCCCAAATGAGGACACTTTCTGGACAAGGTCTTCATTGCCTTCCCAAAGTATCCTTGACTTGGTAGCTCCCTAGGGATTGCTTATATCATTGCCCGGTCCTTCTTTGCTCGATCTTGAATGAGCTTCTCAAGGCAGGATCACAGTACAGTAAGGGATGTCCTTGACACTTAGCAAGTCCATCAGCAACTGCATTGCTAGCACGGGATATATGGTTCAAGCGAACCACCCAAGTATGCTGTTGTAAATCATATAAAAATATGATTTTTTTAAATTTTTTGTTTGGATAGTTTATTTGATTATAAAAATTCATTTTTAATATAATATTACTATGCATATTTGAAGGATTTATATATTAATTTGTTATAAATGAAATTATCTTTTTAGTACAATTTTATGAATTATTAAATTTAAATGATTTTTTGAATTGTATGTATTAATCTCATCTTTTTGGAGTAAAAGCAATTATTTAAATTATGTAAGGGAATACATATTACTTCAAACTCAAAGGGTTATTCAAATTTAGGTTATTTAGATAACCTAATTTGTAATTATCAAGGACAAACATGTCTTTATAACTCTTATATTCAATCATCTAAATTCAAAAAACTGCTCATAACATTTTTTTTAATTTTAGAGGATTCACTCCATCCGTTGTTACAACCCTTTGTTTATCAAACAACTAAATTAACTAATCGAACGAGCTGAAAGTAACTCAATTCTCTAATTTTGTCTCAAAACTGTATTCACCAAACATGGTCATTATATATTTTTATTTTAAAGATATATTTTTAGTTTAATTTTTACACGCCTTTAATTTTAAGTAGATTTATACTAATCCTTATCAGTTTAATAACACTATTTTAAAACGCATTTAAAAATTAGTTTTCTTTACTCAACAAAGTTATATATATATATAATTGAACTTAACAAATGGTTCTCTGAAAAAGCGAATGATGTTAATCTTAAGAGATATGGGTCCAATTATTTTGTCTGCAAGGTGCGCTTGCATTGTCAAAAAGTTAAGAATATGTAAAAATATATACTATACCTTGTAATCAATTTTATACTATTCAAAAAATATTTTATATAATAGTGTATAAATTAAATCAAAATAAAATTCACTATATACAAATCTCAAATTTTGCTAAATTTTCCACTTTTAAAATATAAATTCAATTACAAATCACATATCGTCTAATTTAGGGGTGATCAAAACTCAACTTAAATTATTTTTTTCAATTTCGAGTTATTTGAGTTATTCGATTAAAATAGAATAACCTGAGCAAGTTTCAAGTTGGATTCGAGTTCAATTTTGCCAACTCGAATAACTTAAATTTTATTGTTTTGCGATTTAGTCCTAGATTTCCTTTTTGCAATTCGTCCTTCATTTTAAGCTCATTTTGACCAAATTTGAACTACATGCTTCTAAACCACTATAAAATATTTGTTTAGCTTCAATTTATATTTTTGAAAACAATTTTTGCTTTTTTCAATTTAGTTTCTCAACTTTGTATGATTTCCTAATTTCTTCAATTTATCCTTCGTTTTAAATCCATTTTTTTTATCAAATTTAATCCACGTGCTCCACTACCATTGTATAATATCAATGTAACTTCAAATTCATATATATCTTAAAAATAATCTTTTTGAAATTTAGTCCCTTAACTTTGTATTTTATTTAATTTGGTCATCCAAATGTATTTTTTTGTAAACTCTTTTTTTTTCATAAATTCCTTGATTCCTTTATACTCTCATCAATATTTTATTCTAAAAGTTTATTCTTTAAAAATAACATTGTCAATATATTTTAGAATTTTAGTTGATGTTTGTTTTATTAAATAACATTTCAAATATACTCATACATGTTAAAAAAAGAGTATGAAGTTATATATATATAATTTGAAAATTTCATTTAAATTAGAATCAATCCGTACTATAAAATTATAAATAATTACAATTAAATTTGTACAAAACTCGATAACTCAACTCGAATCGAAAAAATTTCAAATAAAATTTGAGTAAAAAAGAGCATACATCAATTCGACTAACTTAAAATTTGTAGACTCAATTGGACTCGACTCAATCGAATTCTACCCCTAGTAAAGTTCACATTAAAAATAAGGGTAAAGTTCACAAATGGTCACTAAACTTTGGTTAACTATTCAATTTGGTAACCAAACTTCCAATTGCTTTAATGTTACCATTAAACTTTGTGTTTTGCTTCAATTTGACCACTGAGCTCTTAAAGGACGTTAGGAAAGTGACGTCATAGTTAACAAATTTTGTATAATAACACATTTAGTCCTCCACATTTGCACAATCAAACAATTTAGTCATAATTTGAAAAATAATAACAAATTTAACCCTCATTATTTACACATTATTTCTATTTGGACCTATTTTTAACTAAAAATAATTTAACCCTAAACTTAAAACCCAAAATCTAAAACAATAAACCTAAAATCCCAAATCCAAAAAACCCAAAACCTAAAATCCTTGAACCCATAAACCCTAAATCCAAAATCCATAAACCCTAACCCTAAACCATAAACACAAAACTCAAAATATAAAACCCATAACACTAAACATTAAACCATAAATCCCTAAATCTATAAACCTTAAAATACTAAACCAGTAAACCCTAAACAACAAAATTTTAAGGTTTCAAGTTTCAAGTTAGGGTTTATGGTTTAGGTTTTGGGTTTATGGGTTTTTAGGGTTTTGAGTTTATGTGATTTAGGGTTTTGGGTTTTAAGGTTATGGTTTATGGGTTTAAGATTTTGGGTTTATGGATTTAGGGTTAAATTATTTTTAATTAAAAATATGGCCAAATTGAAATAATGTATAAATAATGAGGGTTAAATTTGTTATTATTTTTCGAATTAGGACTATATTGTTTGAATGTGCAAATGTGGAGGACTAAATGTGTTATTATACAGAATTTGTTAACTGAGACGTCACTTTCTTACGTCCGTTAAGAGCTCAGTGGCGAAATTGAAGCAAAACACAAAGTTTAATGGTAACATTGAAGCAATTGGAAGTTTAGTTACCAAATTAAATAATTAACCAAAGTTTAGTGACCATTTATGAACTTTACCCATAAAACAAAATCCTACTTAATACGAATTAACGTATATACACATGAAATGGGAATTTGAACCCGCACCCCTTACCGTCTATATATTCATACACAAAACCTCTAGAAAAACCACACTAAAAGAAGAAGGAAAATAATACCCAAAGCAAAATGCTTCCCATTTTCTTCCTTTTCTCTCTTATCCTCACATCCACCCATGTCCTGGCGCAAGACTTTTGCGTTGCAAACCTGGCCTCCGACATTGTCACCCCTCAGGCTACCCTTGCAAAACAGGAAACAAAACTCACCTTTGACGACTTTGCCTTTTCGGGCCTTGGCCTTTCAGGGAATACCTTGAACATCATCAATGCAACGGTGACCCCGACATTCGTAGCTCAATACCCCGACGTCAACGGGCTGGGCATATCCGCTGCAAGGCTAGACTTGGCCCCGGGTGGTGTAGTCCCAATGCACACTCACCCCGGGGCCAATAAAGTTTACTTGAAGTCCTTGAACAATGGTGATGTCATGGTTTTCCCTCGAGGTTTACTCCATTTTCAGATAATGTTGCTGGCCGCGGGCTGTCCCTGGGCCAGGGCAATAGGGGCGCCCGCCCAGGGCCCACGCCTAAGAAAATTAAAAGTGTAATTTTTAGTTTCTACGGGTGGATGAAAAAAATAACCCAGTGATAAACATATATATATAGCTGGATAAGTTTCGAGGGTCCCAATAACAAGTATTAAAAAAATAAATCGTAAGAGTACTCATATTAATAAATATTGGGGGAAAATCGGGCCCCTAATAATAAGTATTAAAAATAATTCAATTTTTAAGAGTATGCTCGTAATAACAAATATTAAAATTAATTTTTTAATACTTGTTATTAAGGACCTATTTTTCCACTATTTATTATTATGAGTATACTCTTAAAATTCATTTTTTTCAATACTTGTTATTCTTAAAATTCATTTTTTTCAATACTTGTTATTATAGACATACTCTTAATTTTTTCCAATACTTGATATTATAGACATGTATTTAAATAGGGGTATGTAACCGCAACAAAGATCGTTATATAGCGGTAGAGACACCATCTAAAATCACAATACATGCGGCCGTTATATCCATAATAGCATATGTTATTAAAAATTTTCACAACTGCGATACCCGTAG